>CM077645.1:46243349-46948349 GCA_039707465.1 Rhabdophis nuchalis
GACATCCAACTTTCTTTGGTACAGATACGTATAAAATACATGCAAAATTAACAAAATTAACTCTAAAATTAACAATAGTTTACATTATTTCTATAATCGCACATAATTCTAATCATCAGATCCCAAAATCAAAGTTTCATTTCTCTGTTATTTACAAAAAGTCCAAAAGTGTCTTTCAAACAGAAATAGTCAAAATCTTTTTTTAATAAAATTAACTGTTTTGCCATCTTTACCAGTTCCATTAATTTAACTATCAATTCTTCCAATGTAGGTATTTGCAAGTCTTTCCATCTTTGTAAATATAAAAGTCTTGTCATCATTTCTACATCGAATGTTATCATATTATAAAAACAAATTTCCACAAAATTTTTCAATCTGTTTATCCATTGTCCCTCAAAGAAGAAAGTTCTGGTTTCAGTTATACATTAATCTTCAGAATCTTTTTAATCAAAATATATGCTTGATCTCAATATTTTTGACTTACACATCTACCAAAGAAAAATTGTACTTTCCCTGCATTTCCTACAAATATTTGAAATTCCATTACACATTTTTGACAATTTATCTTATGTCAAATACATCGAAACATCATTTTATAAAAAATTCTTTTAAGAGTACAATTCAACGTAGGTTTCACTATTTTCTTTCATATATGGATTCCATTGATTCAACATTATACCCATTTCCCCAATCATGTCATGCAGTCTTTAACTTGTTTCCATTTTCAGTAAAGGGTTTATACATCTTAGTAATAAAATGGTCATCATTTGTACATCAGATTTAGTTGTGCATCAAATTCTTACCTTTTTCAAAGTCATAGTTCATGTTATCAACTTTGAATCTTTTCCTTAGCTGAGCATAGGAAAACCATTGACATACAGTATATAACCTTCCAATTCCAGATCTTGTTTTTAACTTAAAATCTCCTTGCAATATTCTTCTTGAAACCCATTTTACCAAGTCCACTATTGGCTGGTGGGACTACTGTGTGGTCTGGTGGGATTGGTTAAAGGGAAGTATCAAGTTTCCATCTTGTCAAAAAGGTTTATCAGAATTCAATCTGTTCAGTTTTGCTGCAGGAAAGTTAGCCATCACATAGTACTCTGATCGGATGGAATAGCTTAAAGTGTAGCTCACAACGGATTGTTGTTGTTAGTTGTGAAGTCATGTCCGACCCATCGCGATCCCATGAACAATGTTCCTCCGGGCCTTCCTGTCCTCTACCATTCCCTGGAATCCATGTAAGCTCATGCCAACTGCTTCAGTGACTGCATCCAGCCACCTCATTCTCTGCTGCCCCCTTCTTCTTTTGTCCTTAATAGTTCCCAGCGTTAGGCTCTTCCTCAGTGAGTCCTTCCTTTTCATTAGATGGCCAAAGTATTTGAGTTTCCTCTTCAGGATCTGACCTTCTAAAGAGCAGTCAATGTTGATCTCCTCTAGGACTGACCGGTTTGATTGCCTTGCAGCCCAAGAGACTCACAGGAGTCTTTTCCAGCAGAACAGATTAAACTTCTTAAAAATGTCAGGAAATAAAATGCTGTAAATAAATGGCTGAATGGTGAACATATGCAGGGGTCTATGAGAAGGATTTCTGCTATAGAAGAATTAATGGATCTTTATCTCAGATACATTATTCTCCATATATTTATATGGAATTTCTCTCCATATATTTTAACTGTTTCTCTTCCTTATGTAACATTAAAAATATATAATTCAGCTTTTGCAATTGGACAGTTTCATGGAAACACACTATAAGTATCTTTAGGCGACCCGGCAGCCTCAAATTAAGCTGACGCAGGTCACCAAATTGAGACAGGGTTGAGGTAGAAAACAGACTAAGGCAAAGGGCTATGAATGGAGCATGCAAGAGCTCATTTTTTAAAAGAGGAATCCTTTTGACTCTTTACAGTCCTTTGACAGTTGGCTGTAACACATAATTATATCAAAAAGACTTTAAAAAGTAATTTATTCCAAAAACATATTTATAATTTCAAAGATTGAATTCAGTTCAATAAAGCTCAACATCCAAGTGAACAAAACCGAAATGAAACAATCTCTATAATCCAAATTGTTGTGCTATTATGGAAGCATTTCAAATAGATTGTTTTGAAGCAAAGTAAAGCTCTGCAAGTGTAGGTCTAGAAAGGGATTAAGGGGACAAGCTTGATAGTCTATTTCCTATGCAATGAACACAAAGTCCTAGCCTGTGCTGATTATGGCAAGATCCCCTATGGTATATTGCTTGAGCAATCCTGGAGCTCAACTAGGCATCTGAGAACCATTTTCATTGAATTCATGGGAGGTTTATTGAAAAATCTTCATTGCCAAACAATTAATTTTTAAACCATTTCTAAACTGTTCCAAAGATAATCCCACTTGCTGATTCTGATTTACTTTAAAAAAAGAAAAGAAAACCATTATGGTAGAAAAGAGAAAGTTCTCTCAATACAAATCTGCAACCGAATGTTGGTTAGGGGAGGTTGATGGCTATTTGGCATGTTCTTTTTGCTCTTCCTTGCCTAATATCCTGAAATGATGCCTACATATTTTTCTTCTATTTCTTTCTCTTTTCTGGGCTAAATCCCAAACTCAATTCTTTGCTGGCTCTAAACCCCAGTTATTTACTGGAATCTTTGACTGCACAGTTCTTCCTGTCTGTTGCACTACTGGTGACATGGAGAAAGAAACTGGGAGGTAAATTGCAACCTCACATCTTACATTCACTTTTCTTTCATGGAGACTATGTAGAGGTCGCTTGCTGTCTCTGAAAACTTTGGCAGGGTGGTTTATTCCAAGATATTCTCAGGAGCCTTTTATAGTTGCCATGATTGTTTCATTCATGCTGTGTCCATATCAAAAGGAGAACAAACTACAGCTCCATCCCACATCCTCAGCTCAGTTGGCAAGTTGTGCTATTCAAACATATGGTTGTGTACACAGTATATAATGATGCTGCTCATGGGGAGCCTGTGCTTTAGTGGCATGCAAATGTAACTGTGATCTGCTGGAAATCACTTGGTATGCTGCACTTTCATGTTTAAAGCCCTTCCCACCTTCCCAGTTCAGTTACCAAAGGACTCCTCTTCTTGTGCCTGTGAGTATGTGAGTGTTTGTTACATTTCTGATTGCAAAGATACCCTTATTCAGTACAACAAAATTAATGGTGCAAACATCAAAAGTCTCTCTCTCTCTGTTTCCCTCTCTCCCTTACTCCCTCCCTCCCTCCTTCCGTCCTTCCTTCCTCCCTCCCTTCCTTTCTCTTCTTTCCTCCCTTCCTTCCTTCTTTCCTTCCTTCCTTCACAAAAAAGCTGGATGTAATTAAGTACTTAATTTGCTAACTTAGGCCTTGTTTAGTATATGTTAACAGAAATGGGAAGCATATAACTTTACCACCTTGGCTATTCTTGTTAATTGATAAATTGTAAATGGGTAGCATACAGAGTCCACATCATAAACCTCTACCAAAGCTAATTCCCTGACTGGTCTTTTCCCCACCGAAAGGCCAGTTTGGAACTAAATGGCCACATAGAAGCAGAAAAGAGCTGTCCAAGCAAAAAGAAGGCTTAGATTGTAGATTGGAGTGGGCCACTATGGGCTCTTTATGACTTGTGGACTTCAACGCCCAGAATTCCTTCATCTGACACTTCACCGCATATGCATATATACCATTTTGATCAGATGAAGCGAAGTAGCATTGCCCCACACTCTGTTTCGTAACAGGAGTCGCTTTCCAATTTTGTTTCAAAGAAATATTTCCTTCAAAGCTTCATCATTAAAAGCATCACCTCCAGAGCCTGTGCTGTCAGAGAAGGATGGCAGCAGACTGAATTAGCATGTTCATCCCTTGTTTCATTTTAATGTTTCACTTCTTTGCATTTTGGCTTGTTTGTTATTGCTCTAATAGTTAACAAGTTTTAAGTGTAGACCTGTCTGTATTACAGTCCCATTCCAGTCATTCTTATTAACTTGGCATACCACAGAAAGAATCTAAGTGGAGTTTCCACCCTGGAAAATTATTATTCAGGCTCCCAGTTCAAATTCTTGAGAATGATGCATATTTGATGGCTAGGCCTTTTAAACATGCAAAGTAGTTTTCAAACTATATTTGGAAGCTCATTAGGACTTCATTAGAAAGTAAATTATATTGGACTCTCCTAAGAGAGATGTTGCTGTGAGCATTTTTTGTGCATCACAGGTTTGTGATTACTCAATTCTGCAAGTGTTTTCTTCTCTCTCTCTCTTTCATGAGATTTAGAAACCTGTTTGGCAAGTGAAGTTGAATCTCCAGCAACCATCAAAGGATTGTCTTTTCCAGTATTTATTGAACATTCAGAGCAATGAATGCTTCCCAGACTTGTTTTTTTCCTGCACAATGATACGTTTGGGGGGAAAGAAAAGGGGTCACTCTGAGGTAGTTTATAATTATTATTTCAAAGATAGAGCTTAGAATAACATTCAGCAACAAATACTATCTCTGAGGGCCCATTAGCAACTGGCACCTGTTGCCTGCATCTGTCTTTATTTCTATGGTGGCAGGGTTGGCAGCACTCAAGCCCTCAGTAAGACTCTCTTTATCCTTTTCTCAAAGAAATATTCATTATTAATGTTGTCAGGTGAATCTAAAGAATGGAGCCACCACATAGAAACAAGGTTCCTGCTTGCCTACCTTCTGCTTCCTTCCTTCCTTGAACTGAAGTTGGGCTAAATAACCATTCTAACAGAACCTAAAGATCATTGAAAAATAGAGCACATACCGTAGTATTATTATCCCTAAGTATCATCTCTTTCTACATAAGAGGTACAACATATCCAATGAGAATATTATCTTGTCTCCATAATCAATCATTTCCCAATCTAATTTTTAAAAAGTAATTCAACTGAAGATTTAGATATGATCTCATTGCTATCTATGAGATTGGTCATTTTAAATTCAAGTCCTGTAGTGTGGTATTGATATTTCTGATCACTATGGCAAATCTAGAGCCAGCCAGCCTGCCTGCCTGCCTGCCTGCCTGCCTGCCTGCCTGCCTGCCTGCCTGCCTGCCTGCCTGCCTGCCTGCCTGCCTGCCTGCCTGCCTGCCTGCCTATCTATCTATCTATCTATCTATCTATCTATCTATCTATCTATCTATCTATCTATCTATCTATCTATCTATCTATCTATCTATCTATCTATCTATCTATCTATCTATCTATGCATGTTCCAGCATAACTCTGGAACACCTTGAGCAATTTCAACCAAACCTGGTACACAGATGACTTACCCTCTGGAAACAAATACCTAGGGTGGGGGATAAGACAATCCTGGTGTGTGTGTGTTCCAGCATAACTCTGGAACGCCTGGCCTGTTAAGAAGAGTGACTGCGGCATTCTAGAGTAGCAATTGTTTGTGATGTCATGGCAAACGCCCCTTTCAATGGCTCCCTGTCAGACAATGGCTCCCTGTCAGACAAACGCTTCAGGGCAAAGTGCCAGGTTCATAGACAAGGTGGGAAAGAGGAGTGCATGAGAGAGGGAAGGGAGAGGGCAGGGATGATGGGCATGGGAGTAGGGAGAAGAAAGGCCCCTGTCAGACAAATGCGTTGACGTCTACAAATACCCGGGCAATGCCGGATCATCAGCTAGTGTTCTTTAAAGAACATTGTGCTATAAATATGTTTTCCCCCTTAAACACATGCACATACAAACACACCAAGAATACTGTATTTTATTTATTTGTTTTTATTTAGGAAATTTATATGGCTGCCTCCTCATTCACAGTGACCCTTTCTTAAATTCCTATTTAAATTTGTAAATATTAAATCAAGAAAGAAAGGGAAAGGAGCTTGCATGAGCCAAGTGAATCTTTCATGGGAATATTAATACCTGCGGACCACATGTTGACAGTCCTGAATTGAAAACACGGATTCTTATTTGGAAAAAGGAAAGAATCTGCTCTAGGATTACTCTTGAAAACACAAGCACAAATGTTTCTGTGGGAAACTGGGGAATTTAAAGTTGTCAGTTAACTTGCATACTCTCTGGAAAAAAGGAAAGTGAATAATGTTTATCCGTGCTGAATAATGTTAATGTTGTCTACTAATACATCTGATGAATTAGAGGGAGGGATTATGAAGAGAAAATAATTGAACACTTTTTCCAGAAATTGAACAATTTATCCAAAGAGTTAATTAATAGAGATTAAGATATCACCCAGAAAAAATGTTTGTTTAACTGCAGTGTTCACTGATAACTGCATAGTAATAATATTCAAAAAGTCATCATCAAATTTGGTAAGCTGCCTGCCAAGGGAATGCAATAAAATATGATAAAATATAAGACGAGGAGCATGAATAAACTCAATTAAATGTGTAAACTAAGTATTTCTCTGAATAAGGCAACCTATTCAAGGATCTTGTCAGAGTCTGATACATGCCTATCATTTTTTAAAAAAACCTACTTATTTGAAGCCAAAGATGAAAAGGAGCTTCTTTATATTTAAGCTTCTAACTAAATAGAATCTGTGATAGGATGACTATTATGAAGTAAAAGGGACTGGCAGCTTAAGTCAGAATATGTGACTAATGAAAGAATCAATTAAAAGGAGAGAGTAGGGAACAGAGAAGAGATTCCGTTTAAAAAGACTAAAGGTTGGTTTAGTCATGTATAAAAGTTAGTGGTTATGGCAGCAAACATTCTTGCCCATGTTCAATTAAGAAGTCAATGTGTTGATCCAAATTCTGCTTTTAGAATCCTTGAATATATGTTGAGGACCGGTAAATATTGCCAGGATTTAAAAGATTATTTTCTCCTGCTGTGGCCTAGAGGTGGAGCTCTCGCCTCCCAATCAGGAGTTTGTGAGTTCAATCCTAGTTAGAGGCAGATGAAGGGTCTCCTGCTTGGGCAGGGGGTTGGACTAGATGATCTGCAAAGTCCCTTCCAACTCTGTTAATATGTCTGTTTCTCTCTTTTGGTCTTGCTCTCTTTATCAGATTTTTGGAAAAAAGCTTCATCTTCTGTCCTGTCACTATCAGAGGGATATTTGGTTAACATACAAGAAATCCATATACTGCTACAATATTTTAATCTGATGAGTACTGAAAATGAAAACTTGAAATTAAATGAAACCATTAATAATATTATCCCTGATAAGAGCTGGCATCTTATTAAGTTTAAAATGCCTGTTGCATTCTTAAGACAAGGAACCTTTATACATTACAGTGCAGGATGCTTCCCAACTCTTTGTGACTTCACTGGGGGAAATCTTTCAGTAGTCAATTTCTTTACTGAGAAGTATATTCTTGAAGATGTCTAACATGGTTTAATATATTAGTACTTATGAAAATGTTGAATATATTTTCTCAATGAAATAGTTATAATAAAATACAATACTAAACGTCTCCAATTTACCCAGTTGAAACAATATCAAGGGCAACCATATTTCCATACAATACTATCTTCCTTAGGAGGCCAATTCCAGAATTCATGGAAGGATATATATCTCCTATTTTACTCTTCCAGCTTTACTTTACTTTAGAATGGAGTTCAGATAAAATTGCAAGGCTATAAATGATATAAGAGAAACTTCCTGGCTGCTGATGTATCTCTCATATTATAATAATTACATTTTTTTTAAAGTTTTCAAGGTGAAGATGTGACCAACAGCTAAATGGAAAAAGGTCCCTCTGCGTGAAGTAATTTGGCACTGAGAAATCTTTCATCTGGGAAGAAACCCTGCTAATGTTGCTTAATGTGCAGTGTGGATAAGTTGATGGTATTCTCGGAAGGGCAGGAGTAGGTAACACATTGGGAAGAACGTGGCAAGGCCTAATTTAAGAATAGAAACCCTTGATTAATCACTTTCTGTGTATGTCTATTCTCAGCCTTGTCCTTTTCTCCTGGTTCGTGTTCCTGCTCATTTTTTCATTGACTATGTTTCAAATTTCATTTGAAATGAAATCAAGAGATGGTTCTGACCTATACAATCTCCTATAATGTACACCTGCTCTTAGTGACATTTATGTTGTTAAATGTTGAAAGGGAGAAGTTCAAAGATTTTATCCCATACTCATAGGCACCCTTGAAGAGGAAAACTATGTCACTGCTGCAGATAATCCAGTTCTATAAAAAAGCAGCTTTCTCAAATGAAAGCTCTTAATCAGAGATAATTTAGGACAATTAAACGAATCATTAAATATTTTTCAAGTTGAGGTTATGATTATAATTTTGCTATTTCTTTTTTTTAATAGTAGAAATTTGCATAGTGTTTCTCTTTAAGTACTTTTAGCCCCATTGCTAACCATTTGTAAGACCAAATATTTTTCTTGAGAAATTAATTTCTGATGATCATTGCAATAATTTATCTTGCTCCTCAGTTTTAAATACTAAATGCTACTAACTTCTCTTCCCAAAGAGCTGCACTCAGTTAATATACACAAATCTAGCTTAATTTGCTGCTTTTAGTTTGGAAGCACTTACAGGAAAATGGTTGGTTATAAATCCAAGAAATTTGGTTCTCCTTTGGAATTCTTCCTCTAATTGTTTTAGCTGCTGTGCAGAAAGGGGCCAAGCCAGGAATCCTTGAAAGATTGTTATTATCTTTGGTGAAGAAGAATTTAGGTGTGAAAAATCATAAATGCCTTAAAGGAAGGCTGAAGCACTTTTATGCATAGTGTAATGTGATTTCCATGAAACAGATTGAATGCAGATAATGTTTCTGAGCAGGTACTGAATGTTTTGGAGTGGATAAAGATGCTGAGCTGGTAAGCTGGAGAGCTGACAGTCCGGGTTTGAGAGCTGGGTTCTGTTCAATAGGGTGAGCTCCTGTTTGTTGTCCCAGCTCCTGCCCATCCAGCAGTTCGAAAGCATGTCAATGCAAGTAGATTAATAGGCATCACTCAATGGGAAGGTAGCAGCATTTTGTATGCCTTTGACATTTATTTATTTATTTATTTATTTATTTATTTATTTATTTATTTATTTATTTATTTATTTATTTATTTATTTATTTATTTATTTATTTATTTATTTTATATACCGCCTTTCTCCCTCTTGGGACTCAGGGCGGTGAACAGCCACAGTAAAAACAGAAAATACAAAAGTTAAAATAACATATTAATATATATTAAATAATTTGGCCCATAATTTAAAACCCAATACTAAAACCCAATTAAAACAAGGCTATGACAGGCCGGCTGCATGAAATAAATGTGTCTTCAGGGCCCGACGGAAGAGACGTAGGTCTGAGATCGTACGTAATTCAGGGGGTAGGTCATTCCAGAGGGCAGGAGCTGCCACAGAGAAGGCTCTCCCCCTGGGGGTCGCCAGACAACATTGTCTGGCCGACGGCACCCTGAGGAAGCCCTCTCTGTGGGAGCGAACTGGTCGGTGGGAGGAATTTGGCAGCAGGAGGCGGTCTTGCAGATAACCAGGTCCCTTGCCATGGAGCGCTTTAAAGTTGGTCACTAGTATCTTGAAGCGCACCCGGAAAGCCACAGGCAGCCAGTGAAGCTCACACATGAGAGGTATCATATGGGAGCATCTAGATGCTCCCAAAATCCCCTGTGCGGCTGCATTCTGAACTAACTGGAGCCTCCGGGTGCATCTCAAGAGAAGCCCCGTGTAGAGAACGTTACAGTAGTCCAGGCAGGAGGTGACGAGAGCTTGAGTGACAGTGCGTATGGCGTCACGATCCAGAAAGGGACGCAACTGGCTAATCAGGCGGACCTGATAGAAAGCCCCCCTGGCCACAGACGTCATGTGCTCTTCTAAAGATAGCCAAGAGTCCAGGAGGACACCCAAGTTGCGAGCCCTATCCATGCTGGCCACATGACCATCAAAATTGTCTTCAGACAGTTCTGTCTCCCTTGGCCAAGAAACAGAGATGAGCACTGTGCCCTAGAATTGGACATGACTGACAGGGAAACCTTTACCTTTACTGTATGTTTTGTCAGCAATGAGTAACTAAAATATATTCCTTCAAATTTTGGACAAAAGGGCTTGAAGGTATAGCTTCAAAATAATCTTGAGCCACATAAACAGAGTTGTAGGAAAATATAAATCTTGTAAAATTACGGCTTTCTTTACATCAGGAGTCGGTAACAAATTACTATACAATCACCTCACACTTGCTCCATTTTATAACCTCTGAAGCCCCTTGTGATCAGATCAGTAAAATTCCTGAACCTATGACTCTGATCCTAGAGTTCATTTCTTTAAAATTAAAGAAAGGTGAGTATAAAATACATATAGAAAGGAGAGAAATCATTGGGACATTTGAGAAATTGCTTCTGTATATTTTTAAGCTTTATTGGCACCTAGTGGTTTCTAAGATTAAGGCTGATAATGGCTTCTCTGTGGGAATAACTGAAATCAATGGAAGTAGAAGATGCATTTAACTGCTTAGGGAGAATAGAAGGTATTATTAAAAAAGGAACAAATCACAGAAAATGTATATGAATGATGTATATAAGCAGAAATAATAGGAAAAGAACAAAATGCATAAAATGAAGGATTATTTTCCCTAAATAGTTTAAAAAAGAGATTTCAATCTATGTAGAGTTGATAAAGTTTATATATTTATCTTTAAAGCTCCAAAAATACAGCCTCACATTCAAACTATACATGTCTGTTAGCATAATCTATAATGTTTAATACTGAGGAGTAAAATAAAGACATGACAAGGCATATCACAGGTAAGCTTATAAACAAAGTTTGGGTGGATGTATAAAGGATTATTTGAATAGTCACTTTCCCATTTCCATAGACCAGTGGTCGGCAAACTCATTAGTCAAAAGAGCCAAATATCAACAATACCACAATTGAAATTTCTTTTGAGAGCCAGAAGGTGTGGCCTGTTTTGTGGAAGTGGCTCAGCGGTCATGTGGTCGGGTGGGCGTGGCCAACTTGGAAAATGTGGTGAAACTCACTTAACAATGGTCTTGCTTAGCAACCAAAATTTTGGGCTCAATTGTGGTCATAAGTTCTCTTTCTTTCATCTCTCTCCCACTTTCTTTTTCTTTCTTTTCTTTCTTCCCTTCTTTCTCTTTCTCTCTCTTTCTGTTTCTCTCTGTCTCTCTCTCTGAGTCTGTCTGTCTCTCTCTCTCTGTGGCTCTTTATCTCTCTCTCCCTCCCTCTCCCTCCCTGTCTCTGTGTGTCTGTCAGTCTCCGATTCCCTCCCTCCCTCCCCATCTCTCTCTGTCTCTCCCTCCCTCTGTCCCCTCTGTCTCTCTCTCTGTGTCTGTCAGATTCTGATTCCCTCCGTCCATCTCTTTCTCGCTCTGTGCCTCTCTCTGTCTGCCTGTCACTGTCTCTGTCCACAGAATACCGCGTGAAGCATACAGAATACCTATCTTTTCTGTGCGCATGCCCCACCCAATTACAGTCTTGTAGACTTTGTAGTGGTGAGAATTTGCGTTGTAATTCCGCAGGACCGGCACGCGCCTATCTTTTCCACGGTGTGGAAAAGCGGCGAGTTTCTGCATGGTCCCTGATCACTCCAGACGCCATCGGGGAAGACAAGGAATGTGAGGGGGACCTCGTGGATGCCTCGCCGGCAGCGCAGAGACTCGCCGCTGCTTCACCCAGTATTCTGTGGATAGAGACAGTGACAGGCAGACAGAGAGAGGCACAGAGTGAGAGAGAGAGAGAGAGAGAGAGGCAGGAAGGGAGGGAATCAGAGACTGAAGAGCCACATTCAAGGGGCCAAAGAGCCGCATGCGTCTCGCGAACCGCGGTTTGCCGACCACTGCCATAGACTTTATAATATGGAGATGAAAGAACTGAAGAAAGTTATTAAAACTTTGTGTTATCTAAGGAAGACACTCTCATCTAGATCTTATTTATTTATTACCCTGATTTTATTTTTACAAATAATTCAAGGCATGTCCGACATGCCTTCCTTCTCCTAATGTTTTCCCCAACAACAACCCTGTGACACGAATTGCAGTGAAAGATGCCCGAAGGTCACCTTGCTGCTTTCATGGTTTTTATAGTCATTTTTTTTTATAAATTTCAACTGAAATGAGAAGTGCTTTAATTTAATACTATCCACCATCAGAGAAATCCTGCTTTTGGGGCAGCATTTCAGACAAATGAGTTTTCAAATGGATCTTCATATTTTCTTGTATGTGTCCAAAACTCCCAACCCTTTTTGCCTTCGGCATCTCACATGTAGATTTCCCCCCCTGCTATTTTGGTTTTAAGCCAAAGTAAAACTGCTAGCATTCCTAATACTGCTTACAATTTCATAATTATTTTCCCTTTGTGAAAGACTCCTTGACGTTCTTTATTAATTTCACGATGCTTTAGAATTTCTTTTGGACATGTTTTCATAATGTCTGAAAATTTTACAGAGAACCAGCAGAGGACACTCTTGTTGTCCTGGAGAAGATACACATCATCTCCCCATTATTCTGCAGCCTTCTTGACATGAACCCCCTAGGAGAAGCTCTCTCATGGGGTCATCCCTTGAGATTTAATTAAAATGTGGGAAGTCAGGGATGCAAACCATTGAGGAGTTTGAACACCCACATAATGAAGGACAAAACATTCACACAGTTGCAGACACTTTCACACACTCCCATCTTGGCCACCTTAAGCATTGATCGATGCAGAAACTCCATATGTCACTCATGATGAGCACTACCACAATTGCCTTTCTTTTTAAGCAGCATTTTTTTTCCTTACAAGTTGAACAAAAATAGTATAAAAATGAAGGAAAACATATATCTGCATGTCTTTAAATCTGAAAAGCTTTAATTTAGATACTGATGTTGTCTATGGAGCTGTTGATAAGTTCAGATTGTTCAAGCAAAGTACTATAAGAGGCTTGGTTTTAAATTCTTCAGCATTCCTATTGTAGTAGTGATTTTCCCCCCTGTTAAATGTTACATGAATAATCTGTTGAATATGTTTGAGAATAGTTTCCAGAAAGATTTCATTCTAAAAGTGAAACTTTCAGAATAATATGCAATGCGCCCTATTTTTTAAACTGCTATATTGAGGGCTGTGTGTGGAATACAAGGAAAAGAGATGTATATAAATGAATGATGATACAACATTCTCAACCCGGGAACAAAGGTCTCTTCATTGCACTAGGAAGACTGAGTTGCCAGTTCATATGGTGAATCACTAACAGTGGTTTCAATAAGTCCTTCTGTTGCTTATCTTTGTAGCAAGGATGGATTCCAGACAACACTACTGCCGTTCGCTCGTCTCCATGCTTAATGCATGTTGCACACGCATGGACAATGCAATTAAAATTGTTCTGCGCATGTGCAGAACTCAAAAACAAGATGGTGGTGCCAACAGTGCTGACTGGAGAACCAGTTCAGGGGTATAGCAGGCCTGGGTCGCTGCCGGTTCTAGCGACCCAGGCTGCCAAGCCACTACCGATTTGACTGAACCAGTCTGAACCTGAAGGAAGCCACCACTGCTTTGTAGCCTTTGGTATTGTACGCTATAGGCTTGGCATAGTACTAATGAGAAACAACAGTATTTTCGGTAACATTCTGTTTCTTCATTCATTCATTCTTTGTTTCTTTTGTGTGTGCAGTTTGCATATGCAGTGTGCAGTAGTTCTGAACACATGTTCTCAGTACTCTGCACGTTTGCATGCTATGAGAGTAAAAATTCTTGTGTGAAACCAAATTTGAGCCTCCAGCAGCAGTGGCACCTTATGATAAATGTGCTGTATATGCAAGTGAATACATTGCACAGCAATCATAGCCATTTCTGCTGCTCTGATTACTTGATTAACTCAACATCCCCCCCTTCAACCCACCACAAAGTTGTTCCATGTAATAACAATTATGGGATTTTCCATTATTAATATTCAAAGGGGAATGTTTCTTAATTATTTTGAAATTAATTACATATACAGGACTGTGAGAGAGGAGGAAAATATGGGACAATAATTGTATCCCAGATGATTAGTTTCAGCCCTGGAGAATTAATTCTTGTTTTAAAGGCTCCAGCAGGGTCCTAGCAATAAAGCCAGATTTTGTAGCCCATTTGTTAGTGATCTCAAATAGCAAGAGTCAGAACTTTTTAAAATCTTTCTGGACCTTCTGAATTAAGTTTAGCTGTGGTCAGTACAGATTCTGCACCTTCTATTTATGAAACTTGCAGAAAGCAGGACAAAGTAATGCAAAGCTAATCCAGGTAAGACAAGGAAAATATGTATGTTAATGAGTGCAGGAATGTTCATCATTTGCCAATAAACAAGGCATATTCACCTTGTTTGAGACTTAAACAGCTATCACCCAAATTACTAGTCTCAAGAAGGTCATTTGAATATGTGTAAATATATGCTGTCTGACTGATTGTAATGGACTATTTGCAATCTGTCAGCTAAAATGGCCAATTGATTGAATGCTTGATTGATGTTTTTTGGAGTGAAACATGAACATATACTTTGGGATGTCAGAATTTGTCAGAATGTGACTTTTATGGTTGATGCACTTTTCTTTTTTATCCTATGTCTTCTTCCCTTTTAAAACAGCATGTTTTATTCTCCTAGAATTTTCTGTGTAATTAGCACAACTGATTGTGATACAACTAGTCCAACCATCATTTGATATTATACTGGACAAATTTTTGTTTCCACATCCCCTTCTTCAATATAGTTTGATATCTTTACTTTACTTTACTTTATTTTCAATTTATATACCGCCCTTTTCACCAAAAGGGACTCAGGGTGGTGCACAGAAAGATAAAAAACCCCACACAATATACAAAATGTAAAAAACAATTAAATCAGTAAGACTGTGCTAAAATTGAATAAATAGTTAAAAACATAAATAACGAATTAAAAGTCCCTAATCTATGTCAGGCCGGCAAGACGAAAGAAATGAGCTTTTACCATCCGATGGAAGAGATGTAAGTCCGTGATGGTACAGAATCGGGGGAGAGGTTGTTCCAGAGTGTCGGACCCGCCACAGAAGGCTCTCCCCCTGGGGGTCGCCAGTTGGCATTGACCAGCTGACGGCACCCTGAGAAGGCCAACTCTGTGAGAACAGACAGGTCGAAGGGAGGAATGTGGTAGGAGGCGGTCTCTCAAGTAACCAGGACCCGAGCCATGGAGCGCTTTGAAGATGGTAACTACAACCTTGAAGCGCACCCGGAAGACCACAGGCAGCCAGTGCAGTTCGCGCAGGAGAGGTGTTACGTGGGAGTAACGAGAGACTCCCAGAATCCCCCACGTGGCTGCATTCTACACTAGCTGGAGCCTCCAGGTGCACCTCAGGGGGAGCCCCATGTAGAGGGCGTTGCAGTAGTCTAGGCGGGAAATAACGAGGGCTTGAGTTACTGTACGTAGGGCATCTCAGTCTAGAAAGGGGCGCAACTGGCGTATCAGGTAGACCTGATAGAAGGGCCCCCTGGCCACGGCCGTCACATGTTCGTCTAAGGACAGCCATGAGTCCAGGAGGACACCCAAGTTGCGGGTCCTTTCCACAGGAGCCAATGACTCGCCCCCGATAGCCAACGATGGAGTTAGTTGGCTATATCGAGATGCCGGTAACCACAGCCACTCGGTCTTGGACGGGTTGAGTTTGAGTTTGTTCCTCCCCATCCAGAGCCGCACGGCCTCCAGACACCGAGACAGCACTTCCACGGCATCGTTGGGGTGGCCAGGGGTAGAAATGTACAGCTGCGTGTCGCCAGCATACTGATGGTATTCTACCCCAAAGCCACGGATGATCTCACCCAACGGCTTCATGTAGATGTTAAACAGGAGGGGTGAGAGAACCGAACCCTGAGGTACCCCACATAAAAGGGGCCACGAGGTCGATCTCACTCAAAACTACTGCTATTTGATTCAAAATCGACATAAACTAGCATGTTCAAACTTATCCAATGACCATTTGGAAATATTAAAAAAATAATAAAATTTTAGAACACTGAATTAATACTTATAATTATCCCAAGTAATTTACCTGTGCTTTTTAGTTGTAACACAAGTCTCTTCTGATGGAATATTATTGCATATTTACATATTTTTATGTATTTGTATTCTACCTCATATATCATATCTGAGAGGATTTGAGGATTTCTTTTTCCTCATGATATCAAGGGGTCTATGACAACTCACCACGGCCAACTTGCTACAGTCAACTTACTATGGCCAATCCACTGTGGCTATCTTGCCATGGGACAATTTGCCATGGCCAACTTTCTGCGGGGCAAGAGTTACACTAATATCGAAAAATAGTGGAATAAAATCATTAAACAAGGGATGCCAAAGCAGGGAGAAAATGGAATGTGAATGACAAAATAAAATAAAATATTTTTTAACTATTTTAAATAATTGAATACTTGAATTGTCCTGCAGTGAGTTGTCCTGTGGTGAGTTGGCCGTGGCAAATTGTCTGTGTTGTGTTGATCATGGCGAGTTGGCTGCGGCGAGTTGTCCCATTCTGATATCAGAAGCTTACATTATTCTCCTGCTGAACCAATAGCAGCATTACTACAGAACTAAATTTTATGACTGTGCGTTAGTACAGCTTTCTTCTGATTATGTTATTACAGATAATTTAATCCTGCTTGTATTTTTAAAAAAATCTACCTCCCGTCCTACAGACTTCAGTTTGAATAGTTAATCCTTTATTAGTTCTGCTGACCTCATAAACACACAGTGAAATCTATCATTGTTATTATTATCTTGTGACCATTGGTGGGACTGCTTCTGTAGTATATATACACATACACACATGCATATCCATACACATGTATAATATATATGTATATGTACATATACATATATTTGGTTTTGGCTTACCATGTTTAAATACAGAATGGATTTTCTCCCAATATAAGAGAAGAAATTTCCATTTCAATTGTTGATAAGCCTACAGGCTTGAACTATATTTCCTTATAAAAAATTGGTTTCATTTCATACAGTATAGAATTTGACGTTACTGGACAAAAATAGCCTATGTGAAAAACTATAGATCTAAGTTGCTAACAACAGGTGCAATTAGTGTTTTACATTGAAATTTGCTTCCTTGAACATTTACCTATATGTTGACATTCATACTGAATGTCATATTCCAAGAGGAGTAGAATTATTTATTTTTATTTATTTTATTAAATTTATACCCCACCCTTCTCCTTGTTAGGACCCAGGGCGGCGCACAGGCATTATTAAAACCACAAAATACAAAATACAAAATCGATTAAAATATATTAAATTATTAGACCCGTGCTAAAAACCCATTTTAAAACCATACCAAATTAATTTTAATTTTAAAAGTCAGAAGTAGGGGCTATCCTAGGCCGGCTTGTTGGAATAGATACGTCTTAAGACGTTGGCGGAAGAGGCGGAGGTCCGAGTGCGAAGGTCGGGGGGTAGGTCGTTCCAGAGGGCCGGGCCCGCCACAGAGAAGGCCCTTCCCCTGGGTGTCGCCAGCCGGCATTGCCCCGCTGACGGCACCCGGAGAAGACCCTCTCTTTGGGAGCGGATCGGACGAAGGGATGTATGGGGCAGGAGACGGTCTCGTATATAGCTAGGCCCCGAGCCATGGAGCGATTTAAAGATAGTCGTCAGCACCTTGAAGCGCACTCGAAAGGCCACAGGCAGCCAGTGCAGCTCGCGCAGGAGAGGTGTTACGTGGGTTTGCCTTGAGGCACCCATAATCACCCGCGCGGCCGCATTCTGTACTAACTGTAGCTTTCGAGTGCACCTCAAGGGGAGCCCCATGTAGAGAGCGTTACAGTAATCCAGCCGGGATGTCACAAGCGCTTGAGTGACTGTGCGATGGGCTTATGTGATCTACCTCCCATCTTTCATTCTTATATTAGTCTCCTAGTTGATAGTCACTTCAGCATTACATTAGAATATTCTATGATCCTGTATGAACTTTATTTTCCCCCTTAATGTGAGAACTCTTGTAGAAAAAAATGTGTGATTAGTGTATATATCATGATGCAATTTGGAACTTTCTATTATTTTACTAAGGAAACATGAGTGCATGGACTATTTATATATTGAAGAAAATGTGAGGAACATCTAGTTTTATTTTATTTTTATGTGTTGTTTCTTCTCACAGCCACAAGAAAAAAGATGCCTCTTTGTACCTACTGATGATATTATGAGTCTAGAGTAAAATGTACCATAGTCACTTTATACCAATATCTTTTCCGCTTTATACAATGACTTTTGTGTTATTGCCTTAACAAATATGTCAGGATTTGCCCATTTGCAACCATCTGAGCAGCAAGTAACATACACATCTTTTCCAGCCAGTTGCGCCCCTTTCTAGATCGGGATGCCTTATGCACGGTCACTCAAGCCCTCATTATTTCCCGCCTAGACTACTGTAACGCTCTCTACCTGGAGCTCCCCTTGAGGTGCACCCGGAGACTCCAGCTAGTGCAGAATGCGGCCGCGCGGGGGATTTTGGGAGTATCTCGGTACTCCCATGTAACACCTCTCCTGCCCGAGCTGCACTGGCTGCCTGTGGTCTTCCGGGTGCGCTTCAAGGTGTTAGTAACCATCTTTAAAGCGCTCCATGGCACGGGTCCTGGTTACTTGAGAGACCACCTCCTGCCACATACGTCCCCACGACCTGTCCGCTCCCACAGAGTGGGCCTCCTCAGGGTGCCGTCAGCCGGTCAATGCCGGCTGACGACTCCCAGGGGAAATGCCTTCTCTGTGGCGGGTCCGGCCCTCTGGAATGACCTGCCCCCCGAAATCCATACCATCACAGACCTACGCCTCTTCCGTCGGATGTTAAAAGCAGATTTCTTTCATCTAGCCGGTCTAACATATACTAAGGATATAATTTTAAATTTTGATATTTATTGATTTTAACTTTTATATTATCTAAATTTTAGCACAGATCTAATAATTTAATTGTCTTTTATATTTTGTATGTGTTGTTGGGTTTTATCTTGCTGTGCACCCCCTGAGTCCTCTCGGGGAAAATAGGGCGGTATATAAATCGAAATAAATAAATAAATAAATAAATAAATAAATAAATAAATAAATAAATAAATAAATAAATAAATAAATCTTGACATTAAGCAAAGTTATTAGTTGAAGTTGAAGTTGAAGTTTATTTCATTTCTATACCGCCCTTCTCCCTTTCGGGACTCAGGGCGGTGTACAGCCATAATAAAATAAGTAATACAAAATCTAAAACAATGTTTTCAAAAGTTTTAAATAAATGGCCTACATCATTAAAATCCCATACTAAAATCGCTATTTAAAATCCCTTTAAAACTACGACAAAACTATGACATTATCTGCAACATTGTCTAATTTCAGAGTTTCTGTGGGTCACTGCATAATATGCCACTGTTACAAGTCATTTGCCTGGCAGCTGTTCCACACATGCAAAGCAGTGGTGGGTTGCAGGTGGTATGGGCATACCAGAGCCGGCCCAGAACACCCACCCACCCAAGCTCCTTACCTGTTCTTTAAAGCCTTTGGCACTTCCACACATGCGCATGGAGCCTACAACGCTTGTGTGATGCTCTGATGAGCAGCTGGAACATCGCGGAGGCTTGTGGAGGCGTCACTGGCAGGTACGATGCATGTGTGTACCATGTGGATGATGCCGGGTCTGTTCCAACTGTACCGGTTGTAACTTGATCTGGAACCCATCACTGGTGCAAAGTGACATCTGTGTTGATTTGTCCATAGTAGATGTTCTGCTTTGAGTTTGAGTTTGAGTTTGAGTTTATTGTTTTTTTATACTGCCCTACTCCCGAAGGACTCAGGGCGGTGTACAGCCAGAATAAAAACAAATATATAAAAGTTAAAAAAGTTTTTTAAAGACATATTAAACTTTGGCCTAAAAGTGAAAAAAACCCAAACAACCCTGATTAAAATTAATAAAAAATTGAATTTAAAAATCATGTTTTATGCCTTTGGATATTGCCAAGCAATCTGGCAGTGATTTGGGCAGAATCAGTGCCCTGAAGACCTACCCAACAATCAGAAGTGCCTAGCTGCGCAAGACAGTGGGAAATCCATAGCTGAATATCCCAGCTTGCTTTGGACTAAAGGCATAACAGTGTTAGGGAAAAGTATTTTTATTTTAGAAAACACTTTCCTCATATTTTCACAAAGTAAATCAAATCCAGACAGCTTCTTTAATATATGGCTTCAGACACCAGGCTAGAAACCAGGAGACTATGAGTTCTAGTCCCAATTTAGCCACGAAGTGGGTGACTCCTTCTGTCTTTGCCTTAGGACAGGGGTCTGCAAAGTTGGCTCTTTGAAGACTGGTGGACTTCAACTCCCAGAATTCCCCAGCCAGCCGTGCTGGCTGGGGAATTCTGGGAGTTGAAGTCCACCAGTCTTCAAAGAGCCAACTTTGCAGACCCCTGCCTTAGGAAGCAGTCAGTGGACACCCACAACCAAACATCTTGCCAAGAAAACCTCAGAGACCTGTCCAGGAAGCCACCAGAGTCAAAATTGACTGAAAGACATAAACACAAGCATCAAATCTCCCTGCAACATTTATTTATCAATGGAAGAAAAGATATTTGCATTGAGATTCAGGAATGTTTTTCCAGTGGGAGAAATAACCTTGGTTTCTATTACAAAATGGTGGTGAGAAGGAAATTAATCCAACCTCCTCCAGCAACAGATTGTTTGCTTTCCCCCATTTTGATAACTATTTTTAGCTTAGCCGTACACATTATGCATTTATAATATTTATATATTGCATTTATTAACTTTACTCTAACAGAATTAAATGTGGCATGTATGTTTTTTTTCTCATTTTACCCCTGCAATTACCCTGAAGATAATTTAAGCTCTTGCATACCCAGAATAATTTAATAAGTTCATGTATAAAAGATGAAATATAGATCCAGCAAGTAATTAAAACCACAATAAATTTCACATTACCTCCTTTCCCTTTTCTCTCTCCCCTTCCCTTCCCCCAGGCCTTGCCTGGATGCACTTGCAGTGGTGGCTACATTGTTTATAAAGGCAATTTGAATCTTTTATTGAAATCTTGATCTGGCATCTCAGTTGCTCTTCTCTTGAACCTACAGCATGAAATATTCAGATCTGGTTGGCAAATACTGCTTGTGCTTAAGATGTTTCCAAGAGTGATCTCCTGTAGGTTTTGGTAATAGGAGTAATTTTGAGCTCTTGCAACTAAAATCATGGTGATTGCTTCAATTCTGGCAGCTGAAAAGAACTTGCCCATAGGCACCTTGTAAGCACCTGTTAAGCAGGTAGCCCCTTCCATCACTAGCCCCCGCCCCCATGGCCTTCACTATCCTGAAATACCTCATGTGCAGTTAACGAACTGCACATTTGATTGGCGAATGTGTGGGCAAAAGGAGGGAGTGATTCCATTCAAGATGCACGATTTATTCCCACAAATCCTTGTGTTATGAATGGAATAGGCAGGCTCCATTGCATTCATAATTCGAGGCATATCTGTATCAACTATGGATAATACAAGTTCCAGTATGTACATATTCCAATATCATAGTGCTGATTCTACTCCAGATTTTTTCCTGATCCAGGATTTTCTATTTTATTAAGTAGCTGGTGGAACTAGCACACCTGCCATCTTTGTTTTGAAAATGTTTCATTTGCTCCCACTGGGCATTTTAAAGTGCAAAAGAATGCTGTTGTTGGTCAGAAAACCCTATCTTGTCTGGTGTTAACATGCTCCTTCCATTTTGGTCTTCTGATAATGTGACTCTATGTCCATTTCATTTTTTTCTGAATCCACTATTATAGACTGCAGAGGAACTACAAACTTGTTCTGCATATGAAATTGCGAGCTAACAATGTGCAAAGCACAAAGAAAATCTAATCGTTCTCTCTCTCAACTCAGCAGTATTTGTGTTATTGGCAGGAGAAAAAAACAAATCAAAGTGTACCTTTTTCAGTATAGTCAGCAGATCTGGCCTGTCCATAAAGAGAATTAAGGTGATGAATGTGACTCTGATTCTCCCTACGGACAGCCCAGACTAGGACAGACTATCTTTGCCTAGACAAAAATGGTTCTTCACTTTCCAATCAGTTAATCTTAAACTCATATATGATGAGGATTCCCTCTTCCCAGAGACCTTGTAGCCAAGAAATAACCTTATGCTTTTACAAAAATTCTTGCCAGGCTCTTCTAATTCTAACACCTATGCATTTTTATGCTTTGAGTAATCCAAATTCCTAATATTCGGAAGAATTCAGAGACAATGTTTTTGAATCTATATTTCTGTAGCCAGAGGCTTTCCGAATATGCAGAATTATAACTTTCACTATGTCCAGTCAGAATGTTAATTACTGATAAAATAATGAAGCAAGAGACTTCCAGGTAGCCTCTACCAACAATTCCTTAATTTCTCCCAAATCCTCAGAAGCAGCTGTACAATAACTTACTGATAGTCAGTAAGACTATCAGATAGATCAAGTTCCCCAGCTGAACCAATTGGCATGGCCCACTTGGTTACATTATCTTCCTCAGAAGAGGACCAAGCTGATGATCTGGAAATTAAAAAATTAAACTCTACTATCAAAACTGAAGGGCCAGAAACAGCCTCTACTGGGTTAATGCATAGGACTAACCTGAAATTAGATGTATTCCCCTTAGAATATTGATAGCAATATGTGGACAACCAGAAACTATCAAGGCCACAGAGTAGCTTTTCTATAAAGGAATGGTCTTAATGGGAGGTAATACTTTGTTCCTAGCTTGATCACAGTTAAACAAAGCTCTTTTGCTTTAGATCTGCCTAGGTATAGTATTAAAGGCTAAAATTGCTGGACCAATTTTGGAGAGACATGATGTCTGACAATATGGATTCCTTGACTCTCTGACAAGTTTCAGCCTTGAAACTTGACTATTGGAAGAAAACTGATTTAGACAATGCTATTACCTGTGTTCTCTCAATGCAATGCAAAAATATAGCATGCCTTACAAGAAAAGTAGATTTGATTTATAACAAGCACATTTTGGGCTGAAGTCCTATTAGACTGAGAAAACCAATCAGCCTTATGGAGCTGGCATTAATTCTGCATCAGCTGCAGGCACTAGTGAAAAAGAAGACACTAGTTCAGTAGCCCCTGTTTTACAAAGTTCTCTAGGGTCAATACTCCTTCCCCTGCTCTCTAACATTTATATGAAACCAATGTGTTATAGTCATTGGAGAGTTTAAGAAAGATTTTTATCAGTATGCTAATACTCAACTTACACCATCACCCAAAACGGCATGGACAATATTCAGAGGCTGTCAGAGTCGAGACAGGACAAAACAGGCTGAATCTGAATATAAACAAGGATCTTTGTCTAGTGAGACTCAGCATTAACTTCAGTGTTATCTTTGGCCTGGCAGCCACTATTTATGAAGGAGCAGGTTTGAGACTTGGGGTACTTCTAGAGTCACAGCTTCTGATAGTACTGCAGGTAAAAGCTGGGGCTCGATTGGCTTATGCCTAATTTCAGTTGTTGTATCTCTGTAGTCTTACCTGGTGCAAGAGGTTCCTGCTTTAATAACTTAGGCTATTATTTTTTCATCTCATTCAAACATGTCCAATTCTTGCAGACTGCCTGGACAAGAATCTGTAATTTCCTTGGCAAATTTTCAGAAGTGATTTACCATCTTCTCTTTTCTAGGACTGAGAGTGAGTCACTGGCCCAAGGCCACCCAGCTGACTTTGTGCCTAAAGTAGATTAGAATTCATGGTATCAATTTCTAGAGCGGGCTGGCGGGATGGGGGAAGGGGAGGGCCAGCGAGGGAGGAGCCAGGCCCAGGCAGCAGGCAACAGAAGAGGAGGAGAGCCAGCCGGAGCCCGCGCAGCCCTGATCTTTGGGCCGTGCCGCTGCCACGATGCGCTGAGAGTGGCCGTCTCGGGCGGGGATTTATATCATTCCAACTGCAAAGATTTGTTTGATCACAGCATTATAGAATTGTATTAAAAAGCTAGATTTTTTTTCCATAAATGAATCCAACTATTTTATAAGCAATTTTTTGAAAAAGTGAGCTATCCTTGAAATAAGAACAAATTGAACAAATGCTCATGATATAGCAAAAAGGTAAAACATTAAGATAAAATATCAATATCCCAAACATCTGGGAAAATGTCAAGATAGAGAGATTGGAAGAAATGTGAACTCTAGTCTTACCATCTTATATTGCGGTAATAATGATAGGAGTTTTGGGAAATATTGTGGGAGTTTAGGGGTTCTTCTAATGTGACTCTTTAATTTAATTTTGTAAGCTACCTGCAATCCCTGTGTGTTAGTTGGATGGCTATATAAATTTGTTTAATAATAAATAATTAAATAATAAAGCTCTGTTAAGGTCAATATAAAAATAAGGAAGGCTATTAGCACTTCAAGCAGTTGATTTTAATTCTGCATGGAGAGTCCAGCATGCTGCCTGGATAATTACCCTTCTCAAGTAGAACATTACTAATCTCTAAAATGGATAATTATAAAAGAGGCACCTGGTGGTCTCATGCCATTTCTTTGTTTAAATAAATACTGGAAGAACAGAACTCCATGATTCCAACATTTTACTTCTCAATACATTAACTCTGTTACTTTAAGATAACAGGTTAACTCTGCTCCATTATATCAAATAGATCAGCAAAATGTATTTTGTAATAGAGTTTCCTTGATTCCTTTGGCCTATATAAATTTCCCACAGCTCTGAAATAGCCTGAGTTGTTTATGAACTTTCTTGATGAAAGTTTTTCACCCTCTTTAGAGTATGATTCCTTAGGTGGTAATCTTGACTCATGCACACTAATATTGATGGACATATGTTCATATTATAATACCTCCTGGGAAATGATGCAGAGATTATATCTGAAATAACTTCATTCAATGTGGCATTTTCAAATGTATTGGACAAGGATTCACAGATTCTCCATGATGGCTTAGAATACCACTGTAATAGTTCTGCTGAGCAGTATTGCATCAAGAGCTCTCAGTGGTTACTACAAGAGATATCTGGCCTGCCTTGCTTGTCAACTGTTGTCACTCAGTGTGTTGGTTCAGTATCAAAAATGTGTTAAAAGTTTAAAATATAACAGTATCATCAGTTTGGGGATTTTCCTACATTCACAAATGAACAAATTGCCTGAGCTTATTTTCCAGAGAGAGGAAAGATATAGTTAAAAGAAAAGGTAGCAAAAGTGAATGTGAAATCTATAGAAACATTAGTTTGTTTGGTGAGTAGAATTGTTTAACAATCATATTGAAAGAAACTGAATGGACACATTGAGAAAATCTGGGAAGTATAGTGAAGCTTTACTCTTGACAGAGGATACACAAACCAACCTTTTGCATTTAAGTAGGTCACTGAAAAATGTATAAATGTGAAAAAGTTTATTTGTAGATTTATTGATATAGATAAAATGTACGTTAAAGTGAACAGGTTTGAATTGTGGAAAGTTTTGCATAAATATAGCGTTGAAACTTGTGTGCTGAATTCAACAACAACAAGATGTGATGAAAACAAAGAATGCACATGAATAAATTAAACAATAAATGAATGGTTCTATGAATATGAAAAAAAAAGAGATATATCCTCTTGGTTGCTTAACATTATGAATCAATGTAAAAGATATGCTACTTATGATTTTATGCTGATTGGGAATAGAATGCATATCTATATTTATTCCATATTTTGACAAACTTCATCAACAGTAATTGTTGGATTTTATGATGGAGCAAGGAATATGGGCCTGCTAATAATACATCAAAAACCAAAGTGGTTGTACTTGTCAGGGAAAATAGAACAAACAATTGCAACTCGTGATAAATGGCAAACAAAATGTGAAGCAATTTGATCAAATTGTGTATCTTGGTGAAACTTTTATTAAAGTTGAGGAAATATAAATTTTAAGACATTCAGGTCCTGGTAGCAAGACAATAGAGAAGATAATATGTGGTCCGTTGTGAAGAATGAGTGTTGAAAGAACCAAAGGTGTGTATATTACAATACTTCTCCTCACTAGCGGGGAAATGAATGTTGGGTACTTTTGAATAAATATAAAAGTAAGAACAATGAAATGGGAATGGGGTACGTAATAAGTAAGGTAAAACAAGAAGAGATAAGAATCAAATATGAATGGTTGCTGAATACAACAATGGGTAACAAGTACAAAACAAAAATGTCAGTGGGTGATTAGAGAGAATAAGGGTTGGATCACAAAACAATTATATGAAGGAGAACTAATTGGGTCAAGAGAAATGAGAATATTAAGTTTAAAAAGTTGACCTTCAAAAAAGAAAAAGATGAAAAATTTAAAGAACAGGATGTATTGTATAACACAGAGGATAGATGTGGTGGAAGCAAAAATGGTTTACAAGCCATAAAGATACAATGTTGTTAGTGTAAACTAGATTAGATTGCAGTAGATAGCAGATTGTTGTACTTTTTTCTGATGCCCTAATTCTAAAATCAAGGATGCACGCTGCCTCCATATCTACTTAAGTTGCACAGCAAACATACAAAAAGCAATGACATATGAGATCAGATATGGAATAAAAATTGAAGACTGTAAAACTAATAAGATATGCAGATAAACAGTCTTGTAGCCAAACCCAAACATACGGATTTTCTCCAGAGCAACTGCTAGCCTCTGGGTAAGACTGAGTATAGGAGACAATTAAGAAAAGGATTGAAGATATAGAGGCATAAAGAATTTAGTCAAACTTCCACATACATCTAGATTTAAAGTAATTTTTCAATTACCTAAGCTAATTTACTCAGCCTAAAATATTGATGAGTTTTTACCAAGACCTTCGTCCAAGTAGTTCTGAGTGGGAGATTTAATAATAATTCAGACAAGCAGAGATTATGCCATGTAAATATGGACAGGTTAAGTCAATTGAATACACAATTTTGACATGTACATTTCATACTGGTCTCTACTTAACACAGTTCTTATTAATACTGACCTGAGCATTTAGATGTTATTTATTTGTGTTGGTAGAAAAAAGCTCAAGATCAGTCAAATTCACAGCAGTGTCACGTGATGTATTGTGACTTTTTTCCCCTTCATTAAACCGAATGTGAGAGTGGACAGTGCGTGACTCATCTGGGTCACGAATGTTGACAACCCTGCTCAAGATGATTTAAGCAGTTGTAAACTGCTGATTTCTTCAAGGAGTTAACCAAATTGTCTTTGACAAGATCATACTTGTATATGTAACTGCTTATGGCTCTGTCATACAATATTCTTTTTATGACAATTATTAATAAAAATATACAGGGATAGATCTAACTTATTGTATCTAATTAATATTAAAAATGGGTGTGTAGTAGTACATACAGCAACTGCTACTCAACTTTGCTGATGTCAAAAAGCTAAGCAAAATGAATCCTGATTAGTTTTTGATAGGACATCACTAGAAAATACTAGGGTTGATTAAGACAAAAACAAACAAAAAATAATTAGGTGTTTCTTCATGGGCATGTGCATGAAGTCAGAGGTTCTAAGGTAGCAAATTATTTCCTATCATAGATATGCAATATTTGGTTACAAAGCAGGCACTTGGATATTTTCCTGAGTCTGTGTACATTTGTGTAAAACCATTATATACTGGAATGATATATATCATTCCAACTGCAGATCCTTCATTAGATATTTTATCAGTTGCAACCTTTCTAAGGCATAGATGATAGGCTTTCATATCCTTCACAGGACATTTCATCTCTTACACTCTAATTAGAATATTGATGATGATATAGATATTAATAAACATCTAATATTGTATCACTTCTCATCTTTGCGAACTGGAGGTGCCTCCCTATTATTCAGACAGCTAGGAATTACAACCAACAATAATCTCCACAAATTGTAAATTAGAGCTTGCTCAATTTAGACCCAAAGCTTAAAGGAATAATACTATTGTACAGAATGGCATGATCTCTGTTTTCTATTCTTCTGCATTCCATGGCTATAAGCGGGTTACATAGCCATTCCTATGTTTAGATTTTCATTGGCTCAAATCAAAGAAGTGGACCTTTTTGGCAAAATGATTGCAGAGGCTTCTTTAGGCCTAGCAGCAGACAATGCTTGCTATTTCAATATGTTTTCCAAGTGATTGAAAAGCCACAACATGCGGTTGGCCTGTCCTTTGTTGGACATGATGGCTTTGGCAGATGACACTGAAGAGACCTGACTTGCTCTGCAACTCTATCTCTGTCAGACTGCAATGATTCATCTATGTACTTAAAAGCTATCCATAAATATGTCTCTGCTTGCTGGTCTGATGCACTGAATCCTAATCAATCTGCATCTCCTAGTACCATCAATCAGGCTTTCTGTGTATTTTCACCTCAATTTTGAGACTGGTCAATCCTATGCATCCATGTATAGAATTTCAATGTGCACAATGACTATTAATCATTTACTGGGTTTGTGTTTGCTGCGGCTGTAGATTTCTGATTCCGTCCATATCTCTGTCAAAGTTTGTCTGTTATACAAAAGAGGCAATCCTGAAAATTACAAAAAAATATTCAGGAAATAAAACAGTCAGATATAAACAGGTTGTTTCACTCCAGTAGCAAAAAGCAGATGGGCAAACAGAATGCACCTAATAGAATAATGTTAGGTTCTCTTCTTGTTTTCAAAATATAGGGGAAAATATCAGAATAACAGATAAAGCCTTTAGAATAATGTAAGGTCAGAAAACTGCCTTCCTGAATATTCTGTTCAGAACTATTTCTCAAAAGTTTCCATTAGGAATGTGTGCTCAAATTTTTTTACAGGCAACTTAGTGCTGATTGAATATATGGCAAGCTTTTTTTTTTTAAATAAGACTGAAGAAAATTCCTCAGCCATCTCATAATTTAAACAGTTTTTCAACCTCCTCTTCGTGGCTGTTTGGTAGATAGACAGGAAAGATGAATGGTAACAGAACAAGGTAATATTTTGGTCCTAGAGAAATCAGTGGTGGAATATTTTACATACAGTTGCTACAGTGCAAGCACTGGCCAGTCAGTGCAGAGTCCCTTCAGAAACATATGTATTTATTTATTAATTATAATTTGACAAACAAAAACAGTAATAATATAAAAATACAATGACAGGGAGGATAGGCATATCAGTGCACTTATGCACGCCCCCTCTTCAGACCTCTTAAGTATGAAGTGAGGTCCACGGAAATCAATTTGTGACTAAAACTGTGAAAATGTCAGCAAAGAGTTCAATAGCTTTTACCACTGCTGAAACCAAACCTGATAATTCTTACCTATGTAAAATGCATTGAAGTAATCAAAGCAGTACCTAAGCTCTATTAGTGTTTAGTATCAATTGTAGGAACTTCCTGAACTTGGTATGAAAGAATATTAATTATGCCACCAGCATGCTCCAAGTGAAGAAAGCAAGAATTTACAGTCCTAGCGAAGACTATACTTATGTTTTCTCCATATACAACTTTTGAGTGCAATGATTGGTTTTAGTTGCATGCAAACAATTAAGAAATTGTGTTGGTCTCCTGTACTGATGCTGCTACTCTATATAGCAGAGGTCTACAACCTTGGTAAATTTAAGACTTGTGGACTTCAACTCCCAGAGTTTTGGGAGTTGAAGTCCACAAGTCTTACAGTTGCCAAAGTTGTATATAGTTCTACCAATTCATCTAAAATGTTGAAAATTTGTCAGGGATATCTACATTCTACATTCTACATTCAGGGATATCTAAATTTTACTTGTATGAATAATTTATTTACTAAAGCAATTTACACATTCTCTTCAATCTCTTCTGTATGGTTTCTATACATAAATTCTTTTTTTATCTGTAATCCACACATCACATGAAAGGTTAGCATTTTAATTGCCTCTCTTCCTGCAGCTTTAAATTGTTCAATGGGTTATTCATCCACACCAGATGTTTTCCTATGGACAGCTGGTTTGTTGTCTGTCAAACTTCACTTTCTAATGAAGTGGGCTCCTGAATATATTTTATCACTACCAGTGTTTCCATAATATCATGATCTGTTGGTATTGTAATCTATGTTCCTTGAAGCTCATTTGTCCTATGACCTAGTTTGTGATTACTCTTAAGTAGTCCTATTGTAATTGTCCTACAATTTCTGTCATTTTAAAGATATAACTCATATTTTCCTTGTTATTTTTCCTTGTTGGTATTGTAAATTGAAATAACTTTCTCTGTCCTTTTTTGATAATATTTATTTATTACACAACTTTCTTGTTGCCTAATGGTTTCTTTCTCAATTTTCATTATCATTTTTTTAAATTTTGGAGAATATTAAAGATTTGTCCACAAATATAAGGGGCCTACTGAGATACCCTTTTTGAAGCTTCTGCAGAAAAGTTTAGAAACTAATAAATGTGGAGACCATTAAACAATAATAATAGTGAATACATATTTCTTTATTCGGCTACTACTCAGTAGAACAGGGGTGGGCAAACTTGCAACTTTACATCTGAAGGACTTCAGCTCCCAGACTTCTCCAGCCAGCTTTGCTGGCTGGAGAATTCTAGCAGCTAAAGTCCTTCAGACTTAAAGTTGCAAAGTTTACCCACCCCTGCAGTAGACGAAAGGCTGAAACCTTGCTTCTTAGCCACCATATTTCTATTTATGTAAGCAGTAATTGTGGTAACTACTGCAGATAGATTTGGAGAAGCGAAGGAGGAATGGATAAAGGTTAATCATCTTAAAATGATCTTTAAAAGATCATCCTACTACTTAGAAGGACTGCTACTCTGAATGCATTCAGGTACTTTTTACAGGTGTGTTTGATGGAACTTGAAGAAAAGTTCACGTAGGAGAAAGAGAAAAAAGTTAAGGCAAGATGGCCATATCCTTCTATTTATTGGCCTACTTCTTTCCTTTAATCTAGCATTGTACATATGATATATATCTTTAATGTTGTCATATGTTAAAAGAGTGATACATTTCTAGACGAATTATTATTATTTTTTGGTATAATGTTAACCCTGTTATTTATTTTAGCTGTATTTCTATTAATTTAGTCGTCTTTGTGTTCTGTTTTACTATATCCTCTTTGCCTTTCCATAACAACTTTTCTAAAGTAGCCACATAATTTCTTTCCCTTCATTCTATACTTCCTTCCTGCCACTGTTTTTCTGCCTTCTTATTTCTTCTTGCCCATGTTTATCCAGATCCCTATGTGACTGCACCGTGTGCACTCCTTTTGGTCTCTTTATTCAGTAATTACATTCTCTCTTATCTTGGTGATAGAATACCTGCTTCTGTGTTCAGTCTCTGAAATCCCCTGATAAAAGATTTAATGTAACACAATAAGAAAGAACTACAGCTTGAAACTTGTAGCATGACTGGAACAATTGGAAAATTATTATGGACTGGAAAAGACAGTGTTTGGACTTAATGGACCCATGGCTTAATTTATTATCAGGCAGTGTATATTTTATATACTATCTGTTACTCTTTTACTTTCTGTCCTCTGTTTGCATATCCTCTTCAGTTTTTGCAACATATGTAGAAATGAATAATTGCTTTCCTGTTAGCCAAAGGAGTATTTTTTAAGGTTTTGTAAGAGATTTCTTGGGAAGCACCTTTGATCAGAGACAAATACTGATATATATATACACTGTTATCATTTTACCACTCTGGAGTCCTGGAGCAGCCAGTCACCTTGATTTCTTTTAAGGAGAAGCAGAATGAAGCAACGTGGCACTAAGACTTACAATGGGAAATAACATCTGGGGTGATTCCCCTTTTATCCACATCCCCAACTGATAGGTTATTGGTGCTTGTAATATATCCTAGCAGGGGGAAAATATTTTGTAAAAATACTTACTTATATATTGTTAGAAAAAATAATCCTGTAGCATTTTCTAAGAAACAAAGGAGGCCTAAAGACTAGAAGAAATTATATGTAAGGAATTGTGAGGCAAGTGTGATCCATAGTCTATATAGGTTTGTAATTGGGGCTATATATCATATATGTATTGGCAGCAGGTGATAAAGTTCAAAGAATTCTATTAGAACTTAGTAAGTTGCAGCTCAGTGTTGATGAACAGAAATCAATGACCCAGAAACATTGATGTATCTGTAACAGAGCTGCATGATAGCTTAAAGCAAAATTAGAAACAAGAGCAAGAAATATTGATAATTAAAAACTGGATCTTTGTAGACGGTAGAAAAGTCCGTAATTATCTAGCTAAAGAGCCTTCTCCCATTGAAGTCTGTGGGATATTAGGTTTGCTAATTTGTTTTGCATGAATAAATGTGTTTCTTGCTGTTCAACATATGTCTGGTGCCATGAAATTATGAACTTCTTTGGAGTTTTGTGTTAGAAGTATAGAGACTTTCAAACTTCTATAATCCAAAGCATTTTTGGTTTTAAAGTTTAATATTAATATTGTGTCTGAGAGAAAAAAAGAGGCATAGCCTAATTTCCCCCCCGCTGTCTTTATCTACACCACACAAAAAATGGGACCATCTTTCCAAAATATCTTCCTTTCCTTGATAGAGAAAAATAAAATAAACTTACCATTGAAATGTATTTCCAAATGTATAATTGAAATAAATCCACATTTTTGAACCAACAACCCCGAGCATATATTGTTTTTAAGTGGCTCAGAAATCAGGAGCAATTTAAAATCATAGCCTGCAGTTCTAAAATGTATAGAAAGGAGAGTAAATCAACATAAAAAATGCTTGTTCTTTTCTTGGGTGATGTCACTGACATGAAAATATTCTCTGCTAATAGCAGACCAATGAGTTACCTTTGGCCAATTGCTTGTTTTGAGCTCAGTACATGCTGAGTGTATATCTAGTAGTGCAATTAATCACAGTCACAGGATTGATTGATTACCTTCCAATCCATTTGAGAACAATTTATGCAGACAAAATAGCAATAATTTCAGAATGTCTGCTACAGAAAATGGGTAACCCCTTTACTCTCAGTTTTGATGGACAAAATATCAGGAAAAAAAGCATAACTGGAGCTTCTAAATTTATCTGCTTTTCTGTCAATCAATGAATATTATTTGCAGCCTGTATAACAATGAAAGTTTAGAGTAGTGTCTCTTTACTAAATATTTGTATTTAATCCCAAAGATATATATTGGAACACAAGTAGGCATTAACCCATCTGAAAGTTTTTAAAACAACCATGTCTTTTCTTTAAAGCAATGTTGCAATTCTGTTTAAAGCAACCATAACTTTAAATCAGGGGTCTCCAACCTTTGCAACTTTAAGTCTGAAGGATTTCAGCTCCCAGAATTCTCCAGCCAGCTTTGCTGGCTGGAGAATTAAAGTTGCAAAGTTGCAAAGGTTGGAGACCCCGTGTTTTAAATAGAAGAGTTCCTTTAAAGACTGGCAGCCTGGTTCTACTTTTGCAGTCCCACATAAGACAACATTTTAGAATTGAATGCAAACTCATGCACAACTCTACTTAAGACTGCTTTTAAGTGGACCACATTTTAAAATATATATATTCCAGAATGAGCTATATGAGTCTTATGACACCGGTTCACTTGGACCAAGTTTTTTTTTTTTAAAGGAATGGCGTAAGATTGGCCTACACATGTGCAGACAGTCACTTGTCTTTGTATACAGGTAATGTGGATGTCATGTCTTCATCATGGTTAAAAATAAAAAAGATAATTGGAATCAAATGCTCATCTTATGTAGAATTCTTCCCTTCCTTCCTGTTTGCACTGAAAATGATATTTGTATGCATTGATCCTACTCATGCCCAGTGACAGCTACTTCCAATGTCCCGTTCTTTTTCAGGTTCTGGTAAGAAGGTCTCCTAAATGCATTTCATCATTCTTCATATAGGAGTTAACGTATGTACTATAGCAGTGATGGCTAACCTTTTTGGCTTGCGTGCCAAAAGCGGGGGGAGCGCAGGGGGGTTGTGCATGAGTGTGTGCCACACCCATAATTCTATGTGTGCGACCCCCTGCTTTTGGCATGCTTTTTTCACCCTCCCCAGGCTCCAGAGGCTTTCTAGGAGCCTGGGGAGGGTGAAAACAGCCTCCCCCCCTCCAGAGACTTCAGGAGCTTCCCTGAAACCTCCAGAGGGCGAAAAATGGCCTCAAAAGAAAAGACCTAAATCATCTGGCCAGCGCACACAAGCACACTGGAGCTGACAAGGCAACGCTTCGCGTGTCCTAAAAATGGTTCTGTGTGCCACATATGGCACCCGTGCCATAGGTTCGCCATCATGGTACTATAGTATTAGATATACACACTACCCTTAATGGACCCAAAACAGAGGGGAATTTTTAAAAACCCTAATAAATGAAATAAATACAATGGCCTTTAGTGTTTATTATGTAAGATTATATCCTGTATTGCATATCAATCTAGGCATTGTGTGTTTCAACTAAACTATAATTTATAATTAATGATTCATTTAGATATGTGAAATAAACTGCAAATGACTGGGTTCTTGCATCAAATAAGTCATGATGTGACGTTTGGCTTACGTATTATGTGATCTCAGAAATACTTGAATTAAGCCACTACAAGTCTTCATTATGCCATTATACCTTTTCATATTTTTCTTAATCTTTGTTTCATGCCAATAAAAAGGGAATACTTTAGATCAGGGGTCTCCAACCTTTGCAACTTTAAGTCTGAAGGACTTCAGCTTCAGCAAAGCTGGCTGGAGAATTCTGGGAGCTGAACTCCTTCAGACTTAAAGTTGCAAAGGTTGGAGACCCCTGCTTTAGATGACCTGGATCTCCTTTTTTGTATTGCATAGCTTTTTCTTTGTGTTGTTCTGAATGATATTCCCCAGATCTTTAACGCTGACTGATGGTGACCGATTCCCCTCTCCATATTCTGTAACCCCCCACAACCATATTTAAAAAGTCATTCAGAAGAGATACAGATTGTTGCCATTGGTAACACATTAGTGCAGAGCACTTGAGTGGGTCTGTATACCTTCTGGCAGTGGCTGTGAGGCTGGAGGTATGAGTTCCAACAGATGTCTTGCCTGCTTTCTGTTCTGACCACCTCTGCATTAAAAGGTAGAAAGCAACAATGCTGCCAATTGTTTTCTCTTAGCACATGTATTATACACGCAGGTGTGTGAGCAGCTTGAAAGGAAAACCGTGGCAATGAGTAAAGATTAGAGCTTTAAAATCATATACTTAACCTCTGTTAAGCCTGTTGGGATTTTAAAAGGTTGTATGTCATTAAAAACAAACACATTCATAATGATTTTAGCTTTCCTGAAGTAGAGTCTACTTTGCCATGTGCAATATTACGTTGAGTGGAAAGATGAATTATGAACGGCTCAATAGAGTCAAAAAGAAGAGAAAAAATCAGAAAGCTTAGGTAATCACATGATAAACTATAGCCATACATGAATAATTATGTGTGATACAGATATTCACATGACATTAGCTAATGAGATAATGGCCTTGATCACTCTTAAATTCTTAAAGAACAAAGTTGAACCCTAAAAAAATTCTGAAATTGGTTTTGTTTTTTAAGTTGCTAATGTCAAAATATTGAGAGGCAAAAAGCCCCAAATATTCCCCCCGCAACTGAAAAGGGAACTGAACTATGTTCATCCCTTCTACCAAGCCACACCTTTATTTTATGTTGATACATTTCTATAGTAGTGTAGAAAAAATAATCAAAAAAACATTAGTAACTCCTCTGAACAGTATATAAATAAAAGTATATAAAACTCCTCTGAAGATTCAAACAAGCCCCCCCCCCTCCCGAAAAGTCAGAAGCAACAAAATATGATGGAGTATCAATGAGGAGACATTTGCAAACATATAAGCTCCAAAGAGCTTCGAAATCATATTCTTTCATAAGGGTACTATTTACATTAAGATTGTTGTCATGCAGATAGCACAAATTACATATTTGCATCAGTTGCCATAAAGCCATAAGTACTGTTAACATTTGCATCATGATATCATGATGCATATGATTTCAGAACACAAGTGACATCACTTGGTTCACCCAACAGATGGACAGGTTCAATATTTCAGATAAATAAAAACAGAAGTTTTATTGAAGTTTCCAAACTTGTAACTGAGCTGGCAAAGTTGTGGGGGCTCAGAATTCTTTCACAGTTTTCAGACTGGCAGAGAATTCTTGTGTGGCTGTTTGTATATTTTTTTTCTTAACAATATTTAACTGTTAGTACTGATTTTACCTCTTTATAATGATTGTTTGTATACAGTGTGTGGTTTATATGATTGTCATAAACTGCCTAAAGTAACTTTTTGTAACACGAGAAACCATATACATTTTAACAATAAATTATATAAACTTATATAAATTTATTTATATAAAATTGTATAAATAAATGCAATGTGCTGAGGAATTGAAATATTAATGTATTACTTTTTGGATATTGCTATTTCTAAGGTCTGTTGAAAGCATTTTACATACCGACTTAGTTTATTTGGACTGCTGTAAAATATTGCTGGCAAATTATTATAATTATTTTATTTATATATTGCTCTTCCTTTCAAAAAATTCCCAAGATTGGAGAGAAGCGATGTGTGACAAAAATGTAACTGACGTGTGGGTTGTATGAATAGTTATTGGGTAAAGCTATACCTTTGGAAAGAGTATCTATGGACCTCTATATCATTCAAAATTCTAAGCAAAGCCTGGGAGTTCCAAGAACTTAGGGCCACATATAGTCCATGGACATTTTTTGAAATCTTTTACCTAACTTCAAAATCCTTTTAAAAAACATCAGTGTAGATCTCAGGTAAACTATTATTTTTCAAGAGGGGTAATGGCCAACATAAAGGAAAAAGGTACCATATTTTTCGGAGTATAAGATGCAGCAAGATTTTGAAGAGGCAAATAAAAGACCTTGCACTCTGCAGACCTCCCAAAAATGGCCCATTTGTCGCAAAAATGGACCCATTTTTGGTCACAAAAAGGGCATGCATAGCTTTTAGGAGGCTTATAGAATGTTCCTGGGGGCTGGTGGGGGGAGGCAAAAATAAGCAGAAGATGGCCCATTTTTCACTCATCTTTTGCCCTCCCCAGCTCCCAGGAGCACTCTGGAAGCCTCCTTAAGGCTATGCATGGCCATTTTAGTGAAGGGGGCAGGGTTTTGGAAGGGCAAAAATGCTGTATTCAATGTATAAGATGTACCCAGATTTTCATCCTGTTTTTTGAGGGAAAAAGGTGAATATTATACTCTGAAAAATACGGCATATCCCAATTCACTTTTGGCTTTTCTTCCATCTATGATTTGATTAGGGTCATCCATGTTATAATCCTCTTTGTGTAACTCCTGAAGGAATGTAGTTCTTGACATAGAAAGTTTGTGTTCCTCTGGCATGAGAGATAACATGTTTCTATCAGATCATGGCATGCATTGGCATATTTTTATTCGTGCTATGCACAAATAAAACACAACACAAGAACAGTCTTTCTGAACGTAACATGTTCCTTTAATGTAGGAGTGTCAAGCTAGCATCCCACACGCCATGCCCACCCCAGCTCCGAGAAAGGGGGGAAAGAGTCATTTGATGGCAATGTGATGCTGTGAGTTTGGGTTTAGTGCTCTAATGGTAGGTAGGAATGACCTTGGAAGATAGGAGTAACTGCTGCAGACTAGGCAATGGTCTGAACCTACGGAAGGGGGTGTGGAAAGTGTCTCAGAAGGGACACTCTCTAGTTTCAGGACTGTAAAGGCAAGGGTAAAGATACGTACTTTCCAACTTGCATAATTTTGTTAATGTGATCTTACAACAAAGATATAGCTACTACTCCTGGCTATTCTTGACTATTTTATCTTGAAGAGCTAACAGTCCCAGATATACTGGGATTGCAGATGCTTAATAGAACGGAATTTTGGTAGCTGACGTACCAACAGATTTATTTATTTATTTATTTTTCATATTTATAACCCGCTCCCATCTCACAACAAGGGACTCGGGGCGGCGAACATAGAATTAAATCAATAAATACAAAATAAAATACATAGATATTAGATGCCTGTGTTGTAACCGTTTTTAAAACCCTCGTTTATAATTGGCGGTGCTGGGGTTACGCAAGGCCGGCTAGTTGGAAGAAGTGAGTCTTAAGACATTTGCGGAAGAAGCGGAGGTCAGGAATGGTGCGGATTTCAGGGGGCAGGTCGTTCCAAAGGGCCGGTCCTGCCACAGAGAAGGCCCTCCCCCTGGGCGCCGCCAGTTGACATTGCCCGACCGACGGCACCCTGAGGAGGCCCTCTCTGTGGGAGCGTGTCGGTCCCAGGGATGTATGGGGCAGGAGACGGTCTTGCAGATAGCTAGGTCCCGAGCCATGGAGCATTTTGAAGATGGTCGTTAGGACCTTGAAGCGCACCCGAAAGACCACAGGAAGCCAGTGGAGCTCCCGTAGGACAGGTGTTATATGGGAGTGTTTAGGCGCTCCCGTAATTATCCGTGCGGCCGCGTTCTGGACTAACTGTAGTCTTCGGGTGCATTTCAAGGGAAGCCCCATGTAGAGAGCATTGCAATAGTCAAGTCGAGATGTGACGAGTGCTTGAGTGACTGTGCGTAAGGCTCCCCGATCCAGTAAGGGATGCAATTGGCGCATCAGGCGTACCTGATGGAATGGCCCCCTGGCCACGGCCGCCACCTGGTCTTCCATAGTCAGCCGGGAGTCCAGGAGGACACCTAGATTGCGTGCCTTCCCCACAGGGGCTGGTATTTCTCCCCCAATGGCCAGAGTTGGAATAATCTGGCTGAAACGGGGTGCCGGAAGCCACAGCCACTCAGTCTTGGACGGGTTGAGCCTGAGATTTGGAGACATCATACGAAGGAAGACAGACCCACAGTATATAATTGATTTCTCAGTTGTTAGCAAGGCTGGCAACATTATGAAGCTGTTCACCTCTTTTAAAATGATGTTATTTAACTTCAAGTTTTAAAAAAAACGTCCAAGGACACCATCAATTTAAATCTATGTCTGTTTATGCAAAAAAGCGTTGTTAGACTGGCAGAGACAAATGGGAATGATAAATGAAAAGCAAGAGAGATGGGACGACCAATGAATGTGATCAAAGATGAGAGTTATAGGATCTGCTAATGGGTTTGTATATTTCAACTCTTTCTGACTGTCCTTGTTCTTTGTACTCATTTACTTTCCACTGAACTCATAAAAGACATCCTCCCGTTTTTCATCAGAAGTTCACAGCCCATCCTCTGACTCCCCTTTGAAGGATAACCACCTTCATCATACAGATTCTTCTAAGCTACAGTGAAGATCACTGTACTACTCAGTCAATATTTATCAGTCATCTTGTACACCTGAAGATGATACAATGGCCAAATTTTATGATATATTTTTATTGCACCATTATAGCGGTCACCAGCTCCCCTTTGTTTCTCTTTTTATATAGAACTTCTTTTCAATTAATCTCATTTCTAAACGTTTAAAATACGTTCCTGCATTTATAATGCTTAAATAATCATAAAGAAGTAACTTTTTATCATTTATTTTATTCAAGAATAGGGTTAGGATTAATTAAGGTTAGGGTTAATTCTTTTCACTGTTTTTTCTTACTTTTAAACCAGTTCCAAAGTTTATTTCAATTTTTTCACATATTTTTCTGCATATTATACACATTCTTTGAGAGAGAAAGCGAGAGCGAGAGAGAGAGAGAGAGAATGCGCATGCACGCGCTCACAGTGTGTGTGTGGGTGTGTCTGTATGTATGCTGGTCTTGTTGTATTCGGGTGTTTTCCCGTGTAAGAATGAGATTGTCTTTGCAACGTTTCGGTGAGGTCTCACTAACCATTGTCAGGTTTCCATCTACACACACACACACACACACACACACACACACACACACATGCATTTATACATCTTTATTTTTGAATATACAGTAGATACCTTCAATACCATCAAACATCCACATCCACCTATCCCAGGTCCTTGGGAAGGACATGATAGTGGAAAAAAATTCCAAATCCTGTATGAACATCTGGCTGATGATGCAAGAAACTCTAATAACTATAGTTTTCAATTAGCATCCATTTCAGAACCACTGAGACCAAGCAATAGAAAGTAATTTACTATCTGGATAATCTCTGGCTTTCCAAGAATGTTATACTCATGAGTTCTAACTTTCATTGGTCTTTTGAGACATCCAGTTCCACATCACAGGGAGAGGTTTCTCTAACTCCATGGAGTTTCCACAAACAGAAGATTTTGCACAGTGACAGTTGTTCATCCAGTATAAATTGTTTCCCCAGGATACCTTTATTTTCTCTGTCTACCAATTGCAAGTTTGATAACTTCTGGTGGTTTCCACGTCTTTCCATCTTTAATTCATACACTATCATTTTATTTGGCTGCAGGGTAGTGCTCCTTTAGTTCTTGTTTTCAAATATTTGAGTAACTGGTTATAATACATTTTTCACAGCACATAGCAACATTAAATATCCAACTTCATCAAACATAGTGAACATGATTTCTACAAGCCAGAATATGCAAAGTTGCTCCACATGGCTCTCTTTTTGCTCTGTTAAAAGAATATAGTGCTGTGCCTGATATGTATTTTCGCATGTAAATGTTGTCCAATTCATGTGTAGGTTTCGGAAGTGCAGAGTGTGTTATAATATCTCATCACAACTTTAAATATAGACATACTTCCCTTCATTAATTTTATAAAATGTACAATAATAATAATTGGTTTACTGAAGAATATGCTGATGTCAGAATAATGGTTAAGAGGGATAAGGTCTTCTTTTTATTCTAGAGATGCCCAACTATATCCTAAATGCCCAACCTCATATTTCCGAATTTATTTGGGCAACAGAAGGTATTTATAAATTATTTATATATTTTCTAAAAGAATTTTGCTATAGAAAATATAGAATTTTGGCTTATTCTGTCCAGAGAAATTGTGATGAATCCCTTTAGAGCTCCCTATTCATGAAACATCAGTGAGATTATTTACCACATGGCTTTGTCAGATCCCAGATAAAAATAGTGGAACAAAACCCCACCATTTTTATATAACTGCGCATAAATGGAGTTATTGTAAAAATATATATCACATTAGCTATGTTGTTCTTGCAAATGGAAGGGAGGTAGAAATTGTTTTTAAAATGTACACATCTAAGAAATAAAATTCATACTGGAGGAAAACCCAGAAATAATGAGAGAGAAACTTCATAAAGCTTCCCAGGGATCCATTATGAATAAGTGGGCACTTAGTGGGGGACAGCATAGGAAGCGTTATACATAGGATGCATCATTGGAAAACTGGCAATTCAGTTTAGCACTGCTGTGTGTTTCACTGAATTTCTGTTGTTTTTTCTTTAATAATTTTCCATTTGGGAAATATAGTCGCTATGTTGTACATTCTCTGATTGGCAGAGATGTGTAAAGGGGCTATGGTTTCTGCTTCTATTCTGCTATTTTTAGGCATAATCATTTTGTACATGGCACTTCAATGGCTATATATGGAAATGACTTTTTTTTTTGAGCAGATGGCTATAATAAAGACAAGGGCTTTGAAATGCGGAGCCATTCAAGACATCAAACACTTTCACCAGTCTTGCAGGGCCAGCTTGATAAACTACTGTTGATGCATGACAGCCCCATGCACTGACATGATGGGCAGCCATTTAACTGCTGATCCATTTTAATTCAAATGGCAGCTTCTGATGGCTCTGCCTTCTTCATCCTAGGCATTTACTTGAGGAGGAAGTGATGTTTCTGAACTAATTGCAAGAATTCTTGAAAGCTAGAAGCTATACATTAAAACTTGAAAGCCAGAAATAAAGATTTTCTTTTCATTTTTCAAAAAGGCTTCTCGGGGAGAGAATTCTTTCACAGCAATTAGGTCAGTAAGACTTGTTTCTTACATCCTCATCCATCATTAAGGAAACTGAAGCCCTTGATTGCTGCTGGTGTTACAAATGCATGGTGATTCGATAAGAATATGGAATGAAGGTGAACCTTTTTCTCTCTCGAATGTATTTTTGATGTTGCATTTATGCTCCACACAGAGGTCTGTGACCTCTTATTTTATTTATAGATGCTTTCATTACATTTCAGAAACTTTAGCCTCTTGGTTCTATTCTTAAGACTACACATATGTTTTGCATGTAAGAATAATATTGGACTTTTTAGTTTTAGGTTTGAAAGCATCATTTAAAATACCGAGGTATTGTTGGAATAGATGATGTGGCAAGAAAAAATGAAATACCTTAAATTTTGATATATTAGCATTCAAACTTTTAAAAAAAAAACCTGTAATTTTTGCTGTAGCTCTAATGTATGAAATCTTAGCTTTCAAATCCTGGACACAATTAAAATTCCCATAGTCTTTCAAATCTAAATCTAAATCTAAAATGATGAAACATTTAAAACATTATTCCACTCTCACCTTAGAAATGTACTATGATGATATGCAGTGGTGGGATTCAAATAATTTAACAACCGGTTCTCTGCCCTAATGACCAGCTGCGCAAGTGGTGCTTGGTGGTCATGTGACTGGGTGGGCATGGCCAACTCAACATCACTCATGTTGATGGGCGCTTTTCCCATGTAATAAGGGTTAACCAGAGAGGCAGTTTCTGTAAGCAGGGTAATAAAGATTAGGCTAGAAACAACGCCAGAATGTTTCCTTCCTGCCTTCCTTACATGATTAGCCCTGTAAAGTGGGGAAAAAATGAAGTAAGATTTCTTCCAACAACTGGTTCTCCGAACTGCTTAGAAAGTTAACAACCGGTTCTCTCGAATAGGTGCGAACTGGCTGAATCCCACCACTGGATGATATGTAAAGAAAACTGATTTTGAAACTTGGATTTTATTGTGAAATGTAAAACATACAGAATTTATGAACAGCATATATGTACCAGGTAGCACAAGAAGGTTCTAAATAAACAAGGGGAAAATATTAACTCTCAAGGTACAATTTCCAATGACAAAGTTACAATTGATAGTAACAGATAAGCATACATTTAGTTGTACCATAGAATCTTATTTAAAAAAAAACAAAACCACCTTAAACTGTGGCTTTTAAGTATCATAAAATTTGTTTAAAATGTTTATTGAAGATGGCATTAGAAGAAGCCAAATGTCAAGAGACAGTTTTGGGTGTGTGTGTGTGAGTGTGTAGATTTGTAAAGAACATGGAAAGCTTCCTTCATCTGATTTAGTCCATTCAACTTTGTAGCTCTTAGCCAGAGGTCTTCCCTTTTACAGTATTTTTAAATTGGAAATGCCAGAGTCTCAGCTCAGATCTTTCTGAATGAAAGGTATATTTTCTTCTACTAACTATTCTTAAATTCCTTTTTTTACAATATTGACAATACAATTAAACTTGAACTTCCAGAACCAGTCAAATAATCACAATGGGAATAGTAACTAAATCCATCTGATTATGAAGGATTAGTGTTCATTTTACACTGCTAATTCATTTTAAAAGGCTGGGGTGTGACCATTTGCAAAGTGTTTTTGTGTAATTGGGAATTGTCATTACAAGGTGGATAAGACAAAACTAATCTTGCAAACTGAACTGATTAAGTGTATATTAACGCTTGAGAAGGTTAAGTACACTGAGATATTTTTGGAGAACTTCATCACTTGTCTTTTGTTGATTCAGAATTAATAAATTTGGTCAGTATTACAGCAGTTAGTAAAAGCAGATGGTAATCAATGGTGTTGCTAGGCAGCAACAATTTAGCTAGGACCTAGACAGCAGAACTGCATTGAATTATATAACTTAGAACTGAGAAGCAACTTAGAACTGAGAAGAAATTTCCTGATAGTTAGAACAATTAATCAGTGGAACAGCTTGCCTCCAGAAGTTGTGAATGCCCCAACACTACAAGCTTTCAAGAAGATGTTGGATAGCCATTTGTCTGAAATGGTATAGGGCAGTGATAGTGAACCTATGGCACGCATGCCACAGGTGGCACGCAGAGCCATTTGTCAGGGGACGCGAGGCGATGCCCTGTCAGTTGACCAGCGTGCATACGCATGCTGGCCAGCTGAATTTTTTCATGCTTTTTTTACCCTATGAAGCCTTTGGAGCCTGGGGAGGGCAATCCCCCCCCCTCGCACCCCAAAGGCCCTCCAGAGACTTCATGAACTTCCCTGAAGTCTTCGGAGCGCTCAAAATGACACTGCAAGCAATCGGAGGTCACGTCCGGTTTCGGTGGCGCGTCATTTTGAGTGCTCCGGAGGCTTCAGGGAAGCCTCCTGAAGGTTGCTGAAGCCTCCGGAGGGCCTCCGGAGGGCCTGGGAAGCCTCTGGAGCACTCAAAATGATGCACCGCCAAAACCAGAAGTGACCTCCGATTTGCTTGCAGCATCATTTTGAGTGCTCCAGAGGCTTCAGCAACCTTCAGGAGGCTTCCCTTAATCCTCTGGACCACTCAAAATGATGCTGCGAGCAAATCGGAGGCCCTCCGGAGGCTTCAGCAACTGCGAGGCCCTCCGGAGGCTTCAGCAACCTTCAGGGGGTTTCCCTAAAGCTTTCGGAGCACTCAAAATGATGCGCTGCCGAAACCGGAAGTGATCTCCGATTGCTTGCAGCGTCATTTTGAGTGCTCCCGAGGCTTCAGGGAAGTTCATGAAGCCTCCGGAGAGCCTGGGGGGTGAGAGGGAGGCTCTTTTCATCCTCCCCAGGCTCCTATAAAGCCTCTGGAGCCTAGGGAGAGCGAAAAGAGCATGTAAAAAATGGGGGGGGGAAATCTGTAGTGCGCGCATGTGCACTAGGGGGGTCACGCATTGCATTATGGGTGTGGCCCGCCCACACACGACCCCCCTGCACTCCCCCCCTTATTCCACGCGAGCCTAAAAAGGTTCGCCATCACTGGTATAGGAGCTTCCTGCCTAGGCAGGGAGTTGGACTAGATCAGGGGTCTCCAACCTTTGCAACTTTAAGTCTGAAAGACTTCAGCTCCCAGACTTCTCCAGCCAGCTTTGCTGGCTGGAAAATTCTGGGAGCTGAAGTCCTTCAGACTTAAAGTTGCAAAGGTTGGGGACCCTTGGACTAGATGATTTCCAAGGTCCCTTCCAACTCTGCTATTGTATTGTATTAAACTTTTAATCAATGGAAGTAGATGCTGTAAAAGGTTGAATGCTTATCTTTTTCTTAAACTACTATGCATATATTGTGGTATCTCGTCATTTATAGACTTTATAAATGGGCAAAGTATTGAAATGTCTCAAGATTCCTAACTGAAATAAGTTAAAATTGGTAAATAACCAGGTAATTCTGTTTTTGTAGATTCAGTTAAACTACTTACCCTACAAACCAACTATATTTGGTCTTCTTGACTGAAAGTTTAAACCATTTTCTTGGGAGATTATCTGGTAGTTTTGATGTTATAAAAGGGACTTGTTCTTTGTCCCTACTGTTATAGAGAAAGCATAAAGAAAAGTGGGAAAACTAAGAATAACTAAACGCTTCCAGGGAAAGCCAGGGAATGAATCCTGATAGTCCAAGACTGCTTTGTATCCTTAAGAAAAAAATAATAATCCATCCCGATTATATAATTTGATTTGGTTTGGTACTGACTATACACAAAATGTAAAATATGAGACTGCAGGGCCAGATGGGAACACCCGTAGTCTTGGGCGTTCCCTCTACCAAATCTAAAATTTAATAAACCTGTTTCATTTTTAATATGGTAGCAGGCGATGAATATAAAATACTAAAGAATAATCACAATTTTAAGACTAATATTGATTATATGAAAATGAATTTGGAATTACTTTTTGTCTTACTCCCCTGAAAATGTCATGCATTCCTGCTCTGGAGCTTCAGAATTTTTCATCACGACCCACTCAAGCTGGTGCTTTTCATCTAGAATGGATTCCATTTCACCTTCCATTTCAGATTCACAAGATTGCAATTACAGCCATCTGCAGCTGACTGAGATAAATAAACTGATGGCATCAAGATGCGCTTTTTGTGGAGTCTTCAGGCAATAGAGATAGGAACAATATCAGATCATGGATCAAAGCCCTGGGTCTGCAAGGATGCTGCATTTTTGTAGCTGAGATATGGATGTTTGTTTCCTTGTCAATTTCAGAACAAATAGTTAGCATACTGTCGAAGAATCCCCGGCTTGATATTAACCAATCAGGGTTTTTTTCATTTACTGTAAAATGCACAAAAGCATACATATATGCAAATAAAGTACTAAGTTTTGAGATGCTGAATGGGTTTATGACTGATGTCAATGAGAATGTAGGTGCTCAGAGCTGTGGCTGAATCAGCACAATACTTGTGATTTAAAGCCTTTTACAGTCTTACAAATTATACTACAAACCACTTACACATATGCTATGGAAGTGTTATCATTAATAATTGAAATTGCTTTTGTCAAAATACAAGAATGATGTTCTATTCCCCAACATAGTGGATTAATAATATACAGACTGAGGAACCGTAGGGAGCTTGCAAACTGCAGGAGAGCATTAGTTCCATTGTCTGTTTCTTTTTCCATTCCTTTTCCACCCCATGATTAAAAACTGCTTTCTGCCCCTCGCAAAATTAAACAAGGAAAGTGTTAACACAGCATGTAGAACTTAAAATATTAGCTGCGTGAAAAATACCTTCAATTAGCTGTGGTTGTTACAGAGATAATATAATAGGTGGAGAAAGCCCAAGATACTAGAAGATACATTTTAAAACTTGGTTTCATTTTCCATACTTGGCTGTGCTTATTGATCATGCTTAACAGGACAGTTTACTATGAAACAGTGCTGCAGTCTAGTTTACTATGAAGCACTGAAGCAGTGTAGTAACACAACATATCAAAGATGGTTAATGGTAACCTTGGTTAATATTTTGTTGCTAGGAATGTTGAATACAGTCTATTCAGCTTTATGATTTATTGCACTCTGCAAAGCAAGGATGATCATAGATACTAGTTGTATGCATGCATCCCCTGTGTGTCTAATAATATCTATCTATCTATCTATCTATCTATCTATCTATCTATCTATCTATCTATCTATCTATCTATCTACCTACCTACCTACCTACCTACCTACCTACCTACCTACCTACCTACCTACCTACCTACCTACCTACCTATCATTCTCTATGTCAAATTTCAGCCATGAAAGGTGGATGATTGCAGTTTTCTCAATTTAATCTGTCTCATGGGGCTGTAATGAAAATTAAAAGAGGAAGTGTATTATATATGCCATTTTGAACTGGGGAGAAGAAAAAATAATAATATAATTAATTAATAAAATAAAAGAGTCAGACTAACAAAATTATAATGTTGCTTTCCCCCCTGTTTCTATAAATATACTGTATACTATGGCCTAAAGAACACAAAACCAGATGGTCTTAATCTGATATTTATCATGCGCTCCTGTGAAAATGTTTTAAATGTTTTGAAAATAAGAAAACTTACAAAAATGCAATGATTGTATGCGTATGTGTGTTTATGCATACACCATATTAGAAGAACATCTTGTTCCAGATCTGCAAATCAGCTTAATCCAAAATAGCTTGAATCACATCTTGGACAAATACAGTGATGGGTTACATTTTCTCTAGTCAATATTCCATGCTATAAAAACAAAAATTACATATAATGAACTGATGGCAGTGATGGCAACTTTAAAAGATTATAAATGACAGAATGCTGAAAATCAGTTACCTACATTTTTGAACTATAAATTTTTTGTATAGTTATATTTTAATTATTATATTTAATAATCTTGTTGTTATATTTTAATTGGTTTATGGAATGATCAAGTTTACAATGTTTTCTCTCTTTGTCATGTATGGACCTACATGTTGCACACATTTGTTTTACATGTTGTGAAGGCATAATGTTTTGTTTAATGGCCGGAAGTATTTGTACTTGAGCAAAAACAATCCAATATTATTAGGAGTTTAATGCACATAGCTCAGCAGAAAGTATTTAAAACTTTGAAAATTAGTAGATAGTGCGGTTGGCTCTAGTCAAAATTTGCTACTTCAAATCTATTTGGATATTTGATTGGCTGTTTCTAATTTTTTCAAAAAATGGATTTGATTTCATTTGAAATATCAAATTTGGTCAATGTTATCTGATTTTCTGAATCAATTACAATTGTTTAATTTATCATTTCGATATTGATTCCATTTAATTGCCTTTGAATCAAGTCTCCAGACAGAAACTTCACAAATATTAGAGAGGACAATGATCTGTTTAGATACATGTACAGTAAGGGGACATACACTATTTCAGTATTTAATTGATATAGTTAATAGGGCTAATTTAGGAAGAAAAAAATGTCATTGTTTCCTTCTCCCAGATTCATTTATTGCTGAGTTCCACAAATGAGCGCAGATCATAGCAACCTACCTTTCTCTGAGAATAGTGTCTATTCTAGCTCAGCATTGAAGTAGTTTGAAACAGACAACTAGAGGCTGGCAATTTAGCAAACAGTCCACTGTAACTGATATTATCTGCCAGATCTAGAAGTAATAGTGGCAGTATAGTAATGCTATTACATCTTTAGTGAATTATTATTACTGCTAGGTCTTTCTCTTGGACTGTGTGTCATTGTTTCAAAAAGGAAAAGGATGCAACATTGGAAGATCATAAATTAACAATGTGATTTATAAATTCTCTTTATTTGGGGTTTTCCTTTAAAATGATGATATTTCTCTAAACTGGTAGTTGACTGTAATCATCATATCAGAGAAATGTTAATGACTGCAGTGAGAAGAAAATATTTTTTTAAAAAAGACAGTAAAGGGGCTAAATTTCAAAGTCAGCACTATGGTTAGTTCTTAATTAACTGTTTGAAATGGAACTTCACAGGGTTTTTTTTAATTTCTCCCTCCTGCTTTTATTTAATTTTAAATAATAAACATTTCTGTCTTTTTATGTTAGAATGCCATTTTCTTCCAGCAGAACATGGTGCTATTTTACACATATCTTCTGGAATTTGGGGCTTGGTTACTTATTTGAAACTAGCATCTGACAGTGCTTGCAGTGTCTATTCTGTACCTTCCCTAATGATGTATGGTACAGTGGTGTCATATGGATTTGAAGTAGGCAGACAGCAGTTAGATGGAAACAGAAGTGAATTAAAGTGTTAAAAACTGGTTAAAAAAAAAAGCAATTGTGGGAAATTGGAACAGTGCATTTCCAAAGTTCAGATTTAATTCTAGCTGATCAGCACTTACAGTTCACTTCTCCGAGTCCATTGAAAAATAATGATAGCTTGAATAGATCCTGACAATTGAAGCCCTCACTGGCTTTTGAAGACTGGGGAAACGACAAACATTGTCTGGGAGAGTTCTCTTATCTGTCAATTTTTCTGGAGTTTTTAATATATAAGGAGTTTGACAAGAGAATTTCATTTGCTTGCATCTAAGAGTTCTCAAAATAACTACGAAGTGGTAAATCTTTTATGGACAGAAAAAAGGGTTTGTGCAAATACGTAAGTTCAGAGAATTTGCTAGAGCTGTAGCTTTTCCTGCCTAGTGGTAACATTGTTTTGAATAACTTTGATTTGTGCTAGAAGTATTCCTGGTAAATATTTAATGCAAGGATAGGTAGACACCAGATTTCTTGGATCAGCATGGTTGTTGTTACTATGTTCTTAGATTCTCAAAATTTGCAAACCAGCAGAAGCAAGTGGAGAAATAATTCACTTAAAATTAAAAGGCTGCTACCCTGTTTCCCCAAACATAAGATCTCCCTATATAATAAGCCCAATCCAGCTTTTGAGTGCATGCGTTCTCCTGCACCTCCACAATAATAAGACCTCCCTAAAAACAAGGCCAAGTGCTTAATTCGGGAGTCAAAAGAAAATAAGACCCTGTCTTATTTTTGGGGAAACATGGTATTAAACACAGTCTGAAGGTGAGCATTTGTTTGCAATACAAAAAGTATTGCAAAACCAAGGCCAGCTGAGAATTTCACAAACTGAAATTCAAATATATCTCAAGCAGAGTGAATGGGGGAATCCTGGGAGTTGAAGTCCACATATCTTAAATCAACCAAGATTGAGAAATACTGAGGGGGATTGTATAACAGATTGGGAAGGGTTTTTCTGGATGGTTTATAGCAGGGGTCCCCAACCCCCGGGCCGCGGACCGGTGCCGGTCCGTGGCTGGGTAGGAGCCGGGCCGCAGGGCTGGAGAGGAGGAGGAGGGAGGAGGGGGCAGCCCCCTGAGCAGAGCGTGCGGGAGAACGCAGGCGCGGCTGTTCGCGCCGTTGGAGTGTGGCTCTTCCTCCTCCCTTGTCGGCGGAGGGACTCCTGGGCGCCGATTCCCTTCCCTGCTGGCATGCCGGCCACTCGTTTTTTTCCAGGGGCTGCGGAGGCTCCGCCAGCGGGGAAAGGAACTGGCTGGAGAGGAGGAGGAGGGAGGAGGGGGCAGTCCATTGGGCAGAGCGCGCGGGAGAACGCAGGAGGATGGTGGGGGCTCTTCCTCCACCCTCGTCGGGAGGGTTGCTCCGGCGGCGCACAGGACTTTCTCCGTCGACGAGGGTGGAGGAAGAGCCCCCACCATCCTCCTGCATTCTCTCGCGCGCTCTGCCCAATGGGCTGCCCCCTCCTCCCTCCTCCTCCTCTCCAGCCCTGCAGCCACGGAGCCTGACCGAGCAAATGAGCGACCAAGCGCGACAGGCAAGCTGAGGAGGCTGGGGGGGGGGGACCACGACGACAGACACACATAGAGAGACAGAGAGAGGGAGGGAGGGAGAGAAAGATAGACAGAGACACAGAATGAGTGATTGAGTGAACGCAAGACAAACAGACACACGCACACACACACAGAGTGACAGAGATGGGCGGATAAAGGAGAGAGACAGAGAAAGAAAGAGAAAGAAATAGCTAGAGAAAGGGAAAGAGAGAGAAAGAAAGAAAGAAATAGCGAGAGAAAGAAAGAGAGACAGAGACAAAGAAAGAGAAAGAGAGAAAGAAAGAAAGGAAGGAAGGAAGAAAGAAAGAAAGAAAGAAAGAAAGAAAGAAAGAAAGAAAGAAAGAAAGAAAGAAAGAAAGAAAGAAAGAAAGAAAGAAAGAAAGAAAGAAAGAAAGAAAGAACTTATGACCACAGTTTAGGCCAAAAGTTTGGTTGCTAACCAAGATCATTGTTAAGTGAGTTTCACATTTTCCAAGTTGGCCCCGCCCACCCAGTCACATGACTGCTGGGCCACTCAGCCGGTCCGCAGAATTTTCTTTAAAATGAAACCGGTCCCTGGTGAAAAAAAGGTTGGGGACCCCTGGTTTATAGTACATTTCATTTAAAAATACATCTGTAAGTAAAATAGAATATGCGTAGAAAATACAACTACAAGACCTCATTGCTGGTTATAAAAAAAAGGTGGCAAGAAAATTAAAAAGAAAGCTAGAGTTCAATTTAGAAACCACTATTTGGTTTTATTGTTACAATATGTTTTTATTTGATATAATTTTCTCTTGGGATAAATTTGAATTAATTAGCCTGCAGTGATTTTGACTTTGTGATCCTTTTTAAACTTGCACAATCTGTATGCAAATTGCCCGTGGCATTGCCAAACACTTATTTATCATTTTGTGCTAGTTATAAATTCTTAATGCATGACTTTACCAGTTAAGCCAAATCTATTCATGTAATTAAAAGTGACTGAATACTACTATATGTTAGAAAAAGCATGCCAGTGAAATTTTAAAAAATGGTTTTGTGATAAAAGAATAAGGTAATGGCTAAGGAATGCATTCTTTTGAATAATTGCAATAATTAAAAAAATACTGCTTTATACTAAATATTGACAAATTAAATATAAACCTCTTATAGAGACAAATGTGGTTTTAATATTTGTGGTCTATAAAAATTACTATATTTTCATCAGTTTTATAGCATTTGAAATCTAGTTCAATTATGATTACGTAATTCTTTACAAAATTTACATATTGGTTATTTACCGAATGTTCTAGTAATGTATGGAATAAATTAGTATTGCATTTGGATTTTTCAGTATTGCTTTGAGGAATATTATATCATAAGGAATCTTTTAGGTATTCTGTTGTAATATAGCTAAGAAAATGTCATCAGCATTTCTTCATTGTCACCATATTCTGATGTAAACCATTGTTCACAGATAAAATAATAGTTTATTTAATGCTAAATTAATATAAAATTAAAAATTGTACGTAGTAAAAGCAATGCAACATATTATTGAAGGAAGAATCTTGAATTTCACTCATTCTGATAATAGATCATCTATCTCTAAGCTTACATATCAGCTATATTCAATTTGCAAGGCCAACAGCATGTACTGGTTATACTGAAAGGGAGGAGAAATTTAAAACACCTGAAAATATATAATTAATGATTAAGAACCATTTTTTCAATTTATGATGATGATGATGATGATGATGATGATGATGATGATGATAAGCAATTCAAGTGAATGTTGACTCTTAGCAATCACACAATTTTTTCCCCAGGGTGATCTGTCCCCAGTTTGGTTGGACTAGATTAGAAGACTGCCAAGATCCATTTAAACTCTGCTTCCTGTTATTCTGTTCCTTCACAGTTTCTAATTGTGTGTCCATGGCCTTATAATTGAGTGCATCCACCTGATTGCTTCTCACTCCTCATTACTCTTTCCTTCCACCTTTTTGAGTATTATAGTATTCTCAAGAGAGCTATGTTTTTGCATAATGTTGTCTGTATTATTGTAATTTGAGCCTGATTATTTCTGTGTTTGCATTGATTTGTTCTGCAATCCATTTGTTTGTTTTATTGGCTATCTATGCTATTCTTAGAAGTCTTCTCTAACATGAGTTAGAAAGTGTCAGTACTCTTTTCAATCCTGCTTCTTTACATTTTGTTCTTTGTAGGTATTGCTATATCATAGCATCAGAGTATCTTCTCTAAGTCTTTCATGGCTGTTCTATGAAGTGATAATCTCTGGTATAATAACTGATTGCTGCTTCCTTTGCTATTGAAAACTGATTCTAAAGACAGAAACAATCTAAAGCTGTTAGTTCAGACGTTGGTTGATATACCTGTTGCCATTAGTGAGGTCTTCTTTATATTTAAGCATAATCTTCATTTTTTCATCATGCAAATCATTTGTAGTCAGAGTAGTACCATCAGTATAGTGCAGCTATTGATGTTTCTTCTTCCAGTTTTAAAACCACACTCTTCTTTTTTCAATCCAGCTCCCCTTAATATGTATTCAGTATAGAGATCGACTAAGTAAGGGAAGGATATGCAGCTGTCCTATGATTGACCTGCATTTTTTAATTAACACCAAGAAGAGAGGCTGCTTAGATAAACTAGCTTTTTTTATTTGATTTCCTGAGTGGTGTGCTAGTTACTCACTAAGTATAAGCTACTCTGACCCCAGTTAGATAATTATTTCCTTCTTTTGCTTTAACTAAGTGTGAAATACCCACTAGATATTAACAATATAGCTAATCCTCACTAATATATAATCTCCCCTTGCTAAACTAAGAAACCCTGTGGGTGGGGGGAACAGAGAGGTTGAAGGGCTATTAAAACTTGTCCATCAAAGTCAATCTCTTTGAGGAGTGTGACATGGCAAAACTTCCTTGCTCGTATTTTCATTCATCGTACTTGAATGATGAGGGATCTCTCCAGCATAAATACCTGGATTTACAGGAGTTATTAACAGATTAACAGAGTTGGAAGGGACCTTGCAAGTCATGTAGTCCAACCCCCTACCAAAGCAGGAGACCCTATATGTGCCTCTACCTAGGATCGAACTCACAACCTCCTGATTGTGAGGTGAGTGGTCCACCTCTAGGCCATATATCCTAGTATTTTCTATTACGAATCCCCTCTCTGATGTTTAGACAGCAGCCACTTTAGTTTACATTAACAGCCTTGTCTCACTGCTTATATGGCCTGCACTGAATTTGGTCCACTGAATTCCACCTAGAGCTTGGCCTCCTGACCTGTGTATAAATTTTGTGCGAGGTTAGTGAAATGTTTTGGGATTCTCATATTTCTAACCACATTCAAACACCTTGATAATACTAGTCAGAATCCTTGGCTTTCTTAATTATTGTATGCATCATCAATAATATCTCATTTCCTTTCTAAAGGTAACTTTAATGTCTGGAATCCTGCTTTCCATGTGGGGCTCTCATCTGCACTGGATGAGATGCGATGAAGACAGCTGGGGCATCGGATAAGTAAAGTGAAGCAGGATGGGCCATACAGTTGCAGCCAATTGTCCTAGACCGAACTGCGGGGCAGAAAGTGGTAGAGACCTGAGGCTTCCAATCCCAAATCCCCAAAGCTTTTGATTGTTCTCATTCCATTGGGCGATATTCTCATAAATAGGCAAGTAATAGTAAAGAAACTTCTCTGATCAACTCACTGGGTCATTCTGGTTCCTTGTGCCTGACTGTAGGCTTGGTAACGACCCTAATGTTGATTTAACTTCATCTTCTAATACTAGAAAGTCTTATAAGTACAGAATATCTTCTAAGGTATTTTGGATGTTGAAATCTCTACTGTACAGAATTTAGTAGGCTTGTTCCATCTTTGATTGATCATTCTTTGTTAGTATCTGTTCATTGGCATTCCTTACCATACAAATTTAAGATTGGAATCTTCTACTGGGTTTTCAAAATTTTTGGAAAGACTTTCCTTAGTTTCTTAAGTTTGTTTTAATGCTGTTTCTTGTCTCTTATAACAGCTGTCTGAAATTGTTTGCTAAGTTCCTTCATGTGATTTTTGTCTTTCTTGCCTTTGGGTTCTCTTCTCTTATTAGCAATTTCCACAGTTTCTGACATCCACTTTGGTTTCTTCTGTTTCTTGGTCTTCAAAAGTCTTTTTTGTTTTTCACATTTAGCCACAACTGCTTTGATTTTATTCCACAGTTTCTCTCTTTCCCTGACAGAATTCAGGATTTCAGAACAGTTTTTGATGTTCTTCAAAGTGTTGGGTATATATGCAAGAACATATTGTGGAAACTGGCAAGCTTTTTTCCTCTACTTTAGTTTGACTTGGAATTTCCATAGGTGCAGTTTGTGATCTGTTCAGCAATTAGCTCTTACCCATCTCTTTGGTGGTGTAACTAACATTTTTCTAATAGTAATTTCTGATTTCAAACTTAATTTTTCTTCTCCATTCATAATTGTGTGTGTATTTTGTGAATTTCCCCAAACAACATAGGAAATAGCTGTTACAATGGCATCTAGAAAGTAAGTTAACATTTGTTTTAATAGGGAGATTCAAATGAAAGTGAGTGAAAATACTTTTCAGAACAAAGGAAAGCTTTGCCATTTTCAGTTCATTTTGCTTTGGATTTATGACAAACTAATAAGAATTAACAGATTTTAGATTCAGAGAGCTTTATAGTAAAAAAAAAAAAAGAGCTTCATATCATTCATATTTTTTAACCTGAATGGAAATGCAAACTTCACCAAGCTGGCTACCTAAGAAAGAAGTGCAAGAGAGACTAATCAGTGCTATAATTTTTCTGTAAGACAGATGCTTTTATGTAGCAGTTTGGTTTCCCTGTAGTATTTTGTGTTCAAAAGGCTGTCATTCATGCCCCACCTGTGTGATTTATCTGCTTATGCTGCTGCAGTAAATGATGAAGAGCATTAGCTCTCTAGCCAGTGAGTCACAGTTATACTTGTCTAGTGTAAGAAGCAGATGAGAAAGATGAAAGCACGAGATTAAAGAACATATGAATATATAGTGAATGAGAGGGTGGAGGAAAATAATACTATACTGTGTAGTAATTTCTGCCCTATTATTACAAAGTGTGTTTTCATTTCTGGGCATCAGAATGATTTGTCCCATTTAATTGGAGAAGAAGGGAAAGCAATGCCATGTAATACAGATAAGTGAAATGACAACTCCTAGATCTACAGAATGTGAGAAACAAAATAGAAACATTAAAAAGAAGAAGAAAGCAAAATGGAAGAAAATGAAGATGTCTTGTCCAGTGACCTGTGTCCCAATTCTTGGTTTATGTCTGGTAAAATTTGATATTTTAAAAAACCCTATATAATAGCACAGACTGCAGAACTATGAGTTATTAACAGAAGTATCCCCACCCACCCATGTTTTTCCATGTCAAAATTCCCCCCAAGTAAAAAAAAATTAGACCATCTGAAAGGAAAAAAAATCAATGCCAGCTACATTAGTTTGCTAGGTATAAAAATGTAGGTGTCTTAAGGTTTTTTTTTTTAATATTCAGAAATTTTTTTTTCTAGTTCCATAATGCTTTCAGATTTCTCCCATTTTGTTCATAAGCCCAAATACATGGTATAAAAGTTCAAATGTTGGATAGGAATCAGGCAGAGCAGAAACTGAAGAACATCATACAGTACTTTAAACGTCAATAGTTTATTATTAAAGAATGAGATTTGGAACAATCTTCATCTTTGACCTTGAATGTACTACTTTATATATAGCAAATTATCCACTCTATTAAAACTGTAAACATTTCCCCTCCATAGCAGTTTTTGAATGAGATAGCGACAGGTCTGTCTATATGGTTCTTGGCCATCCAATAACCTATAAATAAAATTGCTTGATTTCAATGACAAAATAATATAAAAGCAAGTGCTAAATTAATGATACAACTAGATAAAATATGTACCCTAGTTTTATTGACTTTATGGGCTTTCAGAAAGTAAAAAGTATGAATTGCTGCTTTAATTTAATTATTTTTATAAAAATCTAATGTCCCATTTGTTTTACAGCTATTTCACATTATATAGAAATTTCAATATTCTTCAAAAGAGCAAAAATATTTACCAAAGTGGATTTTTTAAAAAGCTATTTTTCCCTTTTTTAATTGCAGTTTTACATCACACTCTTGTGATACACACCCACACATACACACACCTATATAATATAACTCCCATTAATGACCATTCTCTGGAGAGTCATTTAATCCCAAGGTGTAGGACCTTGTTCCCAAAATTCAGTTGTAGGTACCGAGAGTTCTCAACCTATGACTACAAATAAGCCCAAACTTTCTGTTGCTGAATGAGAAACTTGTTAAAATGAGTGCTGCCCCATTTTATGACCTTTTTGGCCACAGTTGTTAATCACTGCAGTTGTTAAGTTAATAAGGTTATTAAGTGAATCCGGTTTCCCCATTGACTTTGCTTGTCAGAAAGTCGCAAAGGGTAATCACATGATCCCTGGATATGGCAACCATCGTAAATATAAGTCATTTGCCTTGCAACTGATCACATGACCATGGGGATGCTGCAATGGTTGCAAATGTGAAAACTAGTCAGGTTACTTTTTTCCCCACTGCTTTGTTTTGTCAGTTGACAGTTTTGTCACTAAACAAACTGTTGTAAGTCAAGGACTACTTGTATTTTACTGGGTTAGATCAGTAGAAAGCCTGGCTTCTGGGACTAGATTTCAACCTTTTGGGAAGGACTTGAATATTTGACCCAGAAAATTAGCTTAGACTTTATCAAAGGTTGTTGAAGCCACACTGAGGAACAGGTCTGCTGCCATGGTGGTGCAGTGGTTAAAGTGCAGTACTGCAGTCTATTCTGCTGCCTGCCTGCAATTTGGCAGTTCAAATCTCACCAGGCTCAGCCATTCATCCTTCCGAAGTGGGTAAAATGAGGACCCAAACTGTAAACCACTTATAGTAAAGCACTGTAAAGTGGTATATTAGTCTAAATGCTATTGAGATTCCTATTGCTATTGCCTTGCCTAGGGTCTTCCATGGAGTTCATGGATAGAACTGGGGATTTATTATCTTAGTTGAAAATGACAGTTGGTTGTGCTCCATTAAAGTTAACTGCAACAGAGAGGAAGAACAGTGACAGGAAAAAACATCAGACATTTTATCATGCATTCATTTGCATATTTAGATTCATGAAACTATTGTTAACATCTCCACAAGAGGAAACTTTACCTGCAAAGATTTCCCCTCTGACAGTTTAGTAATTGCTATGCAAAGACCTCCTTGTACCTTTTAATAACCTCTTCTACCCACAATTTATATTTATTTCATAGCACTGAATTACTCTGGCAAATATTTTAGAGGGTCTTGATTAGTTAAGGTGTATAATGGCATGTTAAGGAGAACATATCACTCTTTATTGGTTGTGGTTGCAGCTGGTGTCCGTAATAAACCATATTACTGGTGAATAAGTTTCTCGTTGGGAAACTCAATTATTTCTCTTATTGTATTCATGCAAAAGAGAATTACACTGAAATTTTATTCTGCATTTGTCACAGCTATTTCATTTTGATTCAAAGGAAAATAAAATCTGACTGATTCTTCTTCTTTCAGAAGAGAATTAAAAATGGTGAAATTCTTGTAAGTGGAATAGCGTGGCCTTGTATGTTTGTTTGGCATGATTGAATAATGTGATCGAAGTCTTTGTACTGAATATCCTTCACTGAACAATCAACTCTATCATAGTCTTTGGAGGCCCTGTTTCTTTTCACATATAATGAAATATGGAAATGGAAAGAGAGTTTCAAATTGATACAGCATACCTGAGGACTTGCAAAAGTCTGCTTAAAAGATGACATCAGATAACAAAAGTTTAGATAAGTAATCTAAGAATCCATCTTGGAAGTGAAGAAATATATGCTTTCTTTAAAAATCATTCATACATACATACGTGCGCGCACACACACACACACATTCCCTAAACCATTTCATCTAGTTTTACTGAAATAATATTTCTTCAAGATACTTTTCCCATCATGCATATTCTTAGAGTTTGACTTATACTCAAAATGTGATATATGCTCTAGAACAGTGATGGCGAACCTTTTAGGCACAGAGTGCCCAAGCCGGAAGGCATGCATGCTCGCACATGTATGCCAAAGTGCCATAAACCTGACAACTAGCTGACCGGCGCACATGCACACCTTAGAAACCTGACAACCAGCTGGCTGGCGCAAATGCACGTGTCTGAAATCTGATGACCAGCTGGATGAGCTGAGGTAATTGTGCACATGAGCCTTCTCTGTGGGCTATTTCTGGCATATGTGCCATAGGTTTGCCATCACTGCTGCATTGCATTTCTCAATTCCAACTCTCCAGGTAATCCAAAAAGATACTATGATTGAGTATATTAAAAGCTGCAAGGAGTTTTAGAATGGTTGTACCACTTCTATCCCAAGCCCTCCAGACTTCATCCACATGTACAAGAAGTGCCTTCTCAGTATTGTATCCAGCGTGAACCCTCACTGGAAAAAAAATTGCCCACTACTGTCTCAACAACTTTAACTAAAAAGAAGAAGTTGGAATTGCCTCTTGAGAAAGATTGTATCATTGCTTCTTTCAAGGCAGTAGGTCCATTAAGCACTGCTTGGACTTAACCACATGCCATACTTTCTCCTGGGAGGCCTTAGTCAACCTGAAAAGCATGAGTATACAATAAAGATGGATGAACTGACAGCTGCAAGTCTCTGTCTGTCTCATTGACTGATACAAATTCTTCCTAGATAACCAAGTTCAAATGGGTGTCAGTCACTTCCAAAGGATCTGCCCACCCAGAGTCAGTGCTGAATGAAAGTGATCTAAATATCCTTAGAAAATGTAGGAAAACAGCAGGCTGAGATGGAAGGTGGAGTTAAACATTTCATCAGTTTGGAATCATTGAATTATCATAATGCAATAATCAACAGCTAGTCCTTGAACTTAGCAAATGTTCCTGGTTATTTGTGCCTCACACAGTGGTCCTGCAAGTACTCCATCAGCCTCTGAAGATAACTAGGTAAGAAGAGGGTTATCAACCAGTCATCTGGAAGTGCAACAAAACTGGAAAGGTGAGTTCAGTTTGCCATCTTTATGGCCACAAGATAGTCCTAGTAAAGCTCTCACCTGTATACGAATGTGTTTGATTCTCATCTTTTACCAACAGCAATGTAGGTGTTACATTTGTCACTTTATTTCTTGAGGCTTTTGGTAATAAGTGCAGGAGAATGTCTAATTAAGGAGAATGTCTCACACACAAACTGCTGCACCCATTTTGGTCCCTCAAAACTGCCATGTTTTTCTAAATGAGTAGATGTAGCTCCAGATTATTTTCTGCTACCAAAAATTTGACCTCTGGTTCCCCCGGTTCTCCAAATTGACAAAGACTCATGTTATATATATCAGTGGGTCCAAGACTCATTGATATATATATCAGGGGTCTCCAACCTTTGCAACTTTAAGTCTGAAGGACTTCAGCTCCCAGAATTCTCTAGCCAGCAAAGCTGGCTGGAGAAGTCTGGGAGCTGAAGTCCTTCAGACTTAAAGTTGCAAAGGTTGGAGACCCCTGATATATATAACTATGAGGCTTTGTCAATTTGGAGAACCTGGGGAACCAGAGGTCAAATTTTTAATCAGAATTCTTGTTTTCCCCCCCACTCCCATCCCACTAAAGAAAATTCATTTTAATTCATTTCAAACATTTTAATTTGCTTTCCTACTTTTTAAAACGCAGTGGCTTCTAAAAATCAGTAATAAGATTCCCTGATCTCGGCTTTAGTCTATAAAAAGGAGAGAAAAAGGAGAAGGAAAGAATGCACAGATATAGAGAATAGTTCTGAGTTAGAAAGTGCTAGCATATGCTCTTTATGACAGGCATAAACACAATGAGCTATCTGTAGTTCTTCCTTTTATTTGGTTTTCCTGTTGTGATGATGAGCCTCTTGAGTTCTTTGATTAATGGAGGATGACTGAATAGGTTGCATTTCAGCAATACAAAAGCAGAGGTGGAAGAAAAGGCATTTTGAAACCATTGCTGGGAAAGAAGAGGTTAACCTCTGTTGTGCTGTGTTTGTGATGAAAACTATTCCCTTATGCTGTAGTATGTGGCATTTTCTTTCAAATTAACTAGCAATAATTTGAAACTAGAAGTAGTTAGGCCCAAGAGGAAGGGAGTGCTGTTATACCAAGGTGGCAACTAAGAATACTTAGAACTTAGTGGAAAGTGAACTTCTGTTCATGACTCCAAGGACAGAATTAAGTTACTGTCTAGCGAGAAAAAGTTGAAATGGTGAGCTAAAGAAGAAAAAAAGATATTCATAATTTGTCTTCAGCCCAGGAGAAGAAGTTGCTCTTTTAAAGTTTTGCGCCTCTCAATCTCTTTGTCTTTTCCACTCTTGTTCTCTCTCTCTCTCTCTCTCTCTCTCTCTCTCTCTCTCTCTCTCTCTCTCTCTCTCTCTCTCTCTCTCTCTCTCTCTCTCTCTCTCTCTCTCTCTCTCCTCTGTAGCTGGCCAATTTACTTGCTGGATGCCAAGTCAAAAGATATTTTTTTTTGCCCAACAAATTTAAACTGATTTGCTTTCATAGTAGTATTGGCAAGAAAGTAAAATGTAGGTGTTTCCCCCATGCTTTTATTTAAGTCTTAGTGACAAGGAGAATGTGTTCTGAAAATTTTGAATACATCAAGAGAACTGTTAAGCCTCTTCTGTAATGTTGTCAAAGTGTTTAATGGTTCTCTGTGCCTTTCGGTCTTGTGAACGAAATCATATTACTCCGCAAAATTTGATGCATAGATAGATTTTGACACTAATACATGCAAGAGGCAGTTTTCAAGGGCAGAAATGGTAAGATGTTTCAGCAATTGCCATTAGTGGTAAACACGGTACAATTTTGTATCATTGAGGTTGATGGAAGAGGAAGAACATCCCCATAAACTTAAACTGCTGCATATGGTGCAGCCAAGAATTTACATAAACACTCTAGAGGGAAGTGATTTCAGGTTTCAAAAGTTGCTGATGGAAAACTGCCAAAATTAAGTTGGTTATACAACTTCATCCTTTACATCTAGCAATTGTGACCAAAAAATACCTTTATACTGGTTTTGTATATCATGCTGTTTACTTGGTTTGGGATTAGAATCCAAGCATTGTGCTAATATACCATTGTTAAAAAAATGTGCATCTTGCTGCAGTGTTGCTACCTACAATTTACTCTAACGTATTTTGCAAATTTTTGCAGAAAAGGATTTGGGGAGCAAACTTTTAAGCACTTTAAAAGAAAAGAGTTTGGTGAAGAATTGAATTTGAAATCAGTCCCCCTCATCTGCCTTAAAATAAAATAAATCATACATCTAAAATGATTTAAACGACTAGGTCACTATAGGTACAGGGGAGACTGAAAACTATTATTTGATGATGATGTCTTTCCTTCTAAATTATTATTTGCATTGTACACCACCTCTTTGGTAAGGAAGCAATTTTATTCTTGATAGATTCAGATTTGTGCTACATGAGAAATTAGCAATTCCTATATGGAAACTTGAATTTATTATTCAGGTTGTGGCTTAGCCACAAAGTATGGCATTAAAAGTTAAGGGCTACAATGGGTTCCTTACATTTACTTTATACTGCCCAGAAACCCTGTGTGAGGGAGATAGGTGGTTTTTAAATATGATCAATCAACCATGAATAAAATGCAATAAGAACAATAAGAAAGGGCATGCTGATTCCTATCTTATGTGTAATGCTTAGAACAACTGAATATCACTGTGATCTTATACATACATTTGTCTGTCTGTGTATAGAATAAAGATAGAAAATAAATAAATAAATATCTGCACTCTTTCCAGAGTTTCCACGTCTTCTCACGATGTAGAAAAGACGTGGAGACTTTGGAAAGAGTGCAGAGAAGAGCAACCAAGATGATTAAGGGACTGGAGACTAAAGCATATGAAGAACGGTTGCAGGAGCTGGGTATGTCTAGTTTGATGAAGAGAAGGACCAGGGGAGACATGATAGCAGTGTTCTGATATCTCAGAGGGTGCCACAAAGAAGAGGGAGTTAAACTATTCTCCAAGGCACGTGGGGGCAGGACAAGAAGCAATGGGTGGAAACTAATCAAGAAGAGAAGCAACTTAGAACTAAGGAGAAATTTCCTGATAGTTAGAACAATTAACCTCTGGAACAGCTTGCCTCCAGAAGTTGTGAATGCCCCAACCCTGGAAGTCTTTAAAAAGATGTTAGATAGCCATTTGTCTGAAATGGTATAAGGTTCCTGCCCATGCAGGGGGTTGGACTAGAAGACCTACAAGGTCCCTTCCAACTCTGCTATTGTATTATTGTATATAAAACATATATGCATAGAAATCTTTTAAAGATTGCCAGGCGTTTCAAAATGTCTATTAAAATTATGAGTGATTATTGAGGTAAAAAAAGAAGCATATTGTTCCCTTTGATTATCTCTCTTCAAAGCCAAAGTTGTGAAAAAATTGATACTCATTATCCAAGGAGGAAGAACAAATTATATATAGTGTGCTCATAGTGGAATGCTAAAATTCAGGGCAATTATATTGTTTTGTAAAGAAAGATGATTATGCACATTTGTCCTGTAGATTTCTTCTGTCAGCTCTTCTTTTTTCTGACTTGCATTAGAAGGTTAAATTATTTGTCTGCATAGAGGGCAGAAGGATTGGCCTTGAAAGGCAGCAGGAAGGACCACAACACGTTAATAGATAAAAACTGCTTAGACCAAAAAAGTAACATGATTAAACATCTCAGACTAATCCCTCCCTAATTCACACAAAGATAAAGGGAAGGGAAAACTTATTCAGACTTGCTACTACAGCTGTTACAATAAAAGTAGTACTGACTTACAAGGCATTGGTTTCTTGAAGGAAGGACAGATGGGGATGGCTGACAACCAAGCAATTTCTGTTATCTGTTAATCTGTTGATTTAACTATGTTAATACATAGGTAAATCAGGGTTACTAATCTGTACAAAGAGAAAACTAGTTTGAAATGCTAAGAAACCTTAATTCAAACAACAAATCCACATTCCAAATTATTTAATGAAGGAGTGTAATATGAAGAACTGCTATATCTGCACTGCAAAAATCCAAATGACCAATAGAAATTAGCAAAGAAATGCAAAACTGGTGCTTTCTTTGCTTTTATGTTTTCTAGCTCTACTACATTATTCTGATATTGCAATCTATATAAATAAAAATGTAAAACAGTTTGTGCAAAGCCGCTAATATCAGAAAGTACTGGACCGATCGACACCAAATTTTCACACAATGTTCCCAAGGACTTCCGCTGATATAAAACATACCTTTTTTGTGGTTGGCACACGTGTGTCATGTGCACAGTACACAAACGTAAAATGTACCCACTTGTGAGGTTTTCACCTCCCTGTAGTTCCTCCCACCCAGCTGCTCCTTATGATGCGTCATGCACACACCCCTCACATTTCCAACAGTCGTTTCCTCAGCAACCAAATAAGCTTCCAATGTTCCCTCACACATGGCACACTCCCATGTGGCCCAGGCAGACCTACTAGGCCCAAAACAAGATGAGAGGGAGAAATACAGTAGGTAGGTAAGTAGGTAGGTAGGGGGATAAACATAGAAAGAGGGGAAAATACAGTAGGTAGGTAGAGGGATAAACATAGAGAGGGAGAAATACAGTAGGTAGGTAGGTAGAGGGAAAAACCTACAAAGAGAGGGAAATACAGTAGGTAGGTAGGTAGAGGGAGAAACAGAGAGGGAGAAATACAATAGGTAGGTAGGTAGGTAGGTAGGTAGGTAGGTAGGTAGGGAGATAAACATAGATAGGGGGGGAAATACAGTAGATAGGTAAGTAGGTAAAGGGATAAAGAGACAGCGAGGGAGAAATACAGTATGTAGACAGGTAAGTAGGTAGGTAGGTAGAGGGATAGAGAGAGAGAGGGAAAATACAGTAGGTAGGTAGGTAGATAGGTAGGTAGAGTGAGAGAGGAAGAAATATAGTAGGTAGGTAGGTTGGGGGTTATACGGTGGTTGTGTTTATGTGTTTGGTGTGCAGGTGTAGATCTACACACACATTGGTTGGCCATTTAACCAGACTGGGCCACAGCAACACGTGGCCGGGTACAGCTACTACAAGATAAAAAAGACCAATCAAACTATGATTATTGATGACGCATATTACATTCCTGGAGATAAACTATAGTGTTGAGAAAGACCTTGGGAATTGTACTTCTTATATTATCTTCAAGTTTCTGGGGAACCTGACAGGCATGCTTTGCTATGTTAACAGAGCATAAATACTTAAAAAAAAGAACAGTTTATCTGTCTTTAAAATACAAATACTAGTTTGCTATATTTTCTGTTATATCTCAAACATAGAAGCACAAGATTGTCTCTAAAACTGCATTGGTTTCTCTGTTCATCTATCTTGTGTGATTGGACTCTTTTTCACCTTGCACAAAAGGTTCCTTAAATCTTCAGTCATCAGGATATCCAAGATACAGTAGATGTTTCTTGTAACAATTTCTATTTCTTTTCAGCAATTTTTATTACATATAATGTCCTATAGGTTGAATAAGATGGTGGGATAGTACATGGGCGTACTATGAAAAGTTTGAAACAATTCCTCCATATTCCATTCTAACTGTTGCTTTTTGGTCATTATTCAAATTCTTCACTAGGCGAAAAAATGGCTCAGTAAATCTATGTTTTTAAGAGTTACCCACAGGGTTCTGTGGTCTGCAATGCAGGGGTGGTATTCATGTACCTTCCTTACTAGTTTGTAAATGTGCGTGCACTTCTGCATGTATGCAGGCTTCCGCAAATGCGCTTCGGCTAAAAAAGAGTCTAAATAGGATGCCATAGAGCCAGGGCAGGTAGGCGGGGCCAGCTGCAATTCCTGCTACCGGTTCAGAAGAACCGGTCCATACCGGCTAAATACTACCTGTGCTGCAATGTCAAAAGATATTATATAAGCAATAAGCAAAAATTTTGATGCACCCTTGTCTTTTCCGTTATCTATTATGCAATTAGCAATTATTGAATTAGCTTATTGGGACATAGGCAAAAGCCTACTTCTCTGGTGAAGGCTCTAATGCTGGGGAATGTGAAAGAAAAAGAAGATGCCCAGAGGTAAAATGGATAGACTCATTTACTGGGGCAAAGAGTCCATTGTTTGAAGACCTGAAAGACAAGCCTTGGGATAGATCATCATAGAAAAAAAAGCTATTGATGTGGTTACTTGAAATAAACAATGACTTGATGGCACATAATCATTCATTCAATCAATGTATCTATCATGATATAATATCTCTGCCCTTCTGAATCCAGCTTCTACATCTGGCACTTGTTATACAATGTATAGTTGAAGTCTGTATTCCATAATCATGTAGGTAAGAAAAATGCAGTTGTTTGTTAATTTGGACACTCTATAGCAGGGGTCACCAACCTTTCGGACCTCAGGGACCACTAAATTCATAATTTTAAATTCCGTGGACCACTAATATGATTTTTGTAATGATAAATAGTATTTAGTGCAATATAAAAATGCAAATATTTTTTTCTGCAGACCACCAAAATTTTCTCGCAAAATTGTCCACGGACCACCAGTTGATGACCACAGTTCTATAGCACTAACTTTTATGGATTGGTTTTTTTCTAGCCCCTTGGCCACTGCTTACAGGCAAGGCAGCAAGCAGCACTTTAACTATGTCTTTTAATAACATTTTAAAAAGTTTGGCTTCCATTTCCTCAACTCCTCTTTACAGCATTGTTTACTGAGATATTTTCAGAATATTTCAGTATAGTTTGTAGTCCAGACTACATGCACATCTTAAATTCTGTATAGTTCTTCTATACCATAATTCTTTTTCATAACTTCTCTCCAGTAGATTGTTGTCATATTTTCTTTTATCATATCCATCTCTGTACAAAATATTTGTGTGACTTCGTATTTAAGAGACCCTTTTCTCTTTTTAAACTTTCTTGGAGCTCAACATTTAATGAAATAACTTTTCCTTTCTCTTTATTGCCATTTGCTTTCTGCTTTCCTTCATTTTTCAATATACAGTAAACATGGTCTTTTTTATTTTATTTTTTTTGGTATATTTTATATTGTACTATTTTAATAATATCACAAATTTCAGTCCATAGATCTTCAAACCTTCTGTTTTTCAAATATGACCTACTTCATCATCTATTCTATTCCTTTATCCCAGAAAAATAAGGATTATTAGAATGAACTACTTTGGTTCTGCGAATTGAATAGAGCTTCTCCACCTTTGCTTGCAGTAAATTTGTGTGTGTGTGAGTGTATATGTGTTATCCATTTGTAGCATCATCTTTCAGGTTGTTTGAAAAAGATTTATTACAAAATAACATTCTGTGGCAAAGATGTGCAACTGAGTAGATCAACATGGCAATGACACATAATCCATTGCTGACAGATAACTTCACCTGGTGACATCATGTAGATATAAAGAAATTTAGAAATGGACCTCCCCACCCTGAGCTGGAACCAACCTCAGAAGAAGGAGGAGAACCACTGGAGAAAAGTGCCTTCCACTTACAACTCCTTGAGACAATCCAGAAAGATACTGTGATAGAGGGTGTCAGAAATCACTGAGAGATCAAGAAGGGCAAGATAAATACACTGCCATCATCCTGTCATATTACATTCAAAAAGTGCAACCAATGCTTCCTATTTTGATCCTGACAGCAATGAGTCCAGATTTCAACTTTAGCACTGCCATCTTCTAAAATTAATTCCGGAGAAAATATTACAAAGTGTTGGAAGTCACTGTAAAATTGTTCTGCTTCCCATACATCTGTGGTTACTTCAAGGACTTGGATCATTATAATATTGATTAGCTTAGTTTGGACTTGCATTGGAATCATTTGGGATTTGGACGGGGGTGATTAATCAAAGCACTGGCTTTGACTCCTTTTGTAAATACTGTAACGAAGGCCAGTCTATTTCTTCTATGATTTTCTTTGTCCTTGGTACAAGATCTGATGTGCCTCTGATGTGAAATGATTTGTGCCAATCTCTTTCAGCTTGCTTATTCCCAGAATGTCAGGGCACAGTCTTGTTATTTCTATTTTGACAATATCAGGTTTTTACCTTGGTTTATAGTTCTGATATTCCACATATGACAGATAATCATGTATTTGCAACATCAAACTTTTCTTTTCCCTCTGGCTGTATTGGTGTCATGCAATGTAATGCAGTGAGATCACGAACATCATGCTGCTCATATTTACTACCTGTTCCTCCCTAGTAGTTAGTTAGATATCGTCTAACCTGGAAGGAACGCCGGGATTGTTGATAGGCTTATCGTTCAGTATCATTTTTGTATTATCTTGTAGAATGTCCGTTTGGGTTTCCTGGAATCAGTTGCTACTCCCCACCCCGCATTGAAAATGGCTCTTCATAAGTAATTAACTTTGTTACTTTATCCCAAAGATGGAAAATTATATTAAAGCAGCTTTTCTGCAGTTATGCTGCATCTTCTTCAAATACTGTTTCCCCAGAACAATTTTGTTTTTTAGTAACTTGAAATGGAATGCTACATTTTAATCTTTAAAAAAAAGTCTTTTGCAATATAAATGAGGTAGTAAGATTACCCAAGTCTTGCATGCTCTCCTCTTCCTTTTTCCCACAGAGCCTCAAGATGGTCAAAAGCTTCTACTTTTTATCTTAAATGCATAATACAAAGCTGTGGTTGTGATCAATCTTAACTGTGGCTACCAATGATTTTATAAATGCATATTAATAATAATAATAATAATAATAATAATTTATTATTTCTATACCGCCCCCTCTCCCCACGGGGACTCGGGGCGGTGCACAGGTAGCATAAAAACAATAAATAACAACAACAATAAATAAACAACAAAATTTAAAAACCAATTAAATAAACCCTGTGCTAAAATCCCGATTAAACTAAAACCTATTCTATAAAATCCCAAGGCAAGGAGGCTATCCCAGGCCGGCCAGACGGAAAAAGTAAGTTTTCAATTTAAGACGGAAGGAGCGGAGGTCCGTAGTTGTCCTAATGTCGGGGGGAAGGTCGTTCCAGAGGGCCGGGCCCGCCACAGAGAGCGCCCTTCCCCTGGGTGTCGCCCGCTGACACAGTCTAGTGGACGGCACCCGGAGAAGCCCCTCTCTGTGGGAGCGAATCGGCCGTGAGGACGTATGAGGCAGGATCCGATCCTGCAGATAGCTAGGTCCCGAGCCATGGAGCGCTTTGAAGATGATGACTAGCACCTTGAAGCGCACCCGGAAGACGACAGGCAGCCAGTGCAGCTCGCGCAGGAGCGGTGTTACATGGGTAGACCTTGCGGTCCCCATAATTGCCCGCGCGGCTGCATTCTGGACTAGCTGAAGCCTCCGGGTGCACCTCAGGGGCAGCCCCATGTAGAGAGAGTTGCAATAGTCCAGTCGGGATGTCACGAGAGCATGAGTGACTGTGCGAAGGGTGTCCCGATCCAATAGGGGGCGCAATTGGCGAACCAGGCGAACCTGGTAAAACGCCCTCCTGGCCACGGCTGTCACCTGATCTTCCATGGACAGCCGGGAGTCCAGGAGGACGCCCAAGTTGCGCGCCCCATCCACAGGGGCAAGATGTTCGCCCCCTATGGCCAGCGATGGAATAAGCTGGTTGAATCGGGCAGCCGGAAACCACAGCCACTCGGTCTTGGTCGGGTTGAGCCTGAGTCCGTTACTTCCCATCCAGATCCGTACAGCTTCCAGGCACTGGCACATCACCGCTACGGCATCGTTGGGGTGGTTTGGGGTAGAAATGTACAGCTGGGTGTCATCAGCGTACAGATGGTATTCTACCCCAAAACCACGGATGATCTCACCCAGCGGCTTCATGTATGTGTTGAACAGGAGGGGCGAGAGGACCGACCCCTGAGGCACCCCACATGTGAGGGGTCTCGCGGTCGACCTCTGCCCCCCTGTCAACACAAATTGCGATCGGCCAGAGAGGTAGGAGGAGAACCACCGTAAAACGGTGCCTCCCACCCCCAACCCCCCCAGCCGATGCAATAGGATACCATGGTCGATGGTATCGAAAGCCGCCGAGAGGTCTAATAGGACCAGGATGGAGGAACAACCCCCATCTCTGGCCCTCCAGAGATCATCAACCAACGCGACCAATGCCGTCTCGGTGCTATGCCCGGGCCGGAAGCCGGACTGGCGCGGATCTAGATAGTCTACTTCCTCCAGGTGACGGGGAAACTGTTGTGCCACCACACTCTCGACAACCTTCGCCAAAAAGGGAAGGTTGGAGACGGGACGGTAGTTGTTCAAAGAAGCTGGATCCAAGGAGGGCTTCTTAAGGAGGGGCCTCACCATCGCTTCTTTAAGGGAAGCAGGCAAGACACCCTCACTCAAGGAAGCGTTGACCACCTCCTGGAGCCAGCCTCGTGTCACCTCCCAGGATGCCAGTACAAGCCAGGAGGGACACGGGTCCAATAAACATGTGGTGGCTCGCAGTCGCCCACGTAACCTGTCCATATCCTCGGAAGTAACGGAGTCAAACTCCTCCCAAACAAGATCTCTCTCGTGGCATCCCACTGGGCCATGAATGGGGGCTAACTCGTTCTGTATCTGAGCGATTTTCTCCTGCAGAAAAGTCACAAATTCCTCTGCTCTACCCTGTAGCGGGGCTTCCCGCACCCTCTGTTGAAGGAGGGAGCGGGTCACCCTAAACAGGGCGGCAGGGCGGTTTTCTGCGGATGCTATGAGAGTAGCGCAATGATGACGTTTGGCTACTCTCAGCGCCACAATGTAAGTCCGTAAATGGGCTCTTACCTGTGTCCGGTCAGATTCAGAACGAGAAGACCTCCATCTACTCTCTAGGCATCTCTTGCGGCGTTTCATCACCCCCAGCTCCTCGGTAAACCAAGGAGCCAGGGTGTTCCGCCGCCGCAAGAGAGGCCGCAAGGGCGCGACCCGATCCAAGGCTCCCGTGGTCGCACTATTCCATGCGGCCACGAGGTCCTCCATCGGGGCGCGGGTCAGGGGTACAGGAACTGGCCCAAGCGCCGTTTGGAACCCATCCGGGTCCATCAGGCGCCTGGGGCGGAACCAGATTGGTAATTCAGGTCCCGCCTCTCCGCGGAGGGGAGCAGCGGTCGGAAAGTCGAGCCGGAGAAGTGAGTGGTCTGTCCATGACAAGGGTGTGATGACTATGTCCCCTATACCCAGATCACTCGTCCATTGGCCTGAGACAAAGATGAGATCCGGTGTATGTCCACCCTCGTGAGTGGGGCCTTGAATTAGTTGGGTCAGGTCCATGGCCGTCATGGAAGCCATGAACTCCCGAGCTACCTCGGATGATTCGCCCAACGATGGCAGATTAAAGTCCCCCATGACTAAAAGTCTGGGGGTCTCCACTGCCACCGTAGCGATCACCTCGAGGAGCTCGGGCAGGGCTGCTGCTACATAGCGGGGAGCCAGGTATACAACCAGCAAGCCCAACTGCCTCCCTAGGCCCCACTTCACACAAAGGGACTCACAACCGGTAGTCTGTGGCACAATATTAAGGGTTTGCTTGCACATTACAGTTAGTTTCAGGAAATTACTGCATGATAACTAACTTAAGATATGAAAGGTTTTGTATAGTTTGTCAAACAGTTTTTTTTAAACTGTACATATACTTTTGGATATTAGTAATTTTTATATAATACAGAAAGGATGTTTTTACACAATTTTTTTAGAGATTAAAGGTTTCCTTTTTTATAGCCTAATATTAATATAAATACAAAATCAGAAGCTTTAGCAGCCATGTACACCCAAATTAAGCATGTATTTGCATTTTGTATGTTTCATTTTACAAAAAAAAAGCTCTTGCTTTGCAATATTATACAGTTATTTCATACCAGGCAGTTTTTTCTTCATAAAATTTAATTGTTATTTTTATGAAAAGTAATTAAACACCAAACATTTGCTGCTTTATACTTCAGAAAGAATGAAAACACAGATGATTAAATGGGAGATGAGGCTAAGGACACTGAAACTTTTATAATAGTATCAAGTCATTTAAAATAGGTAGTAAAAGATTTTATACCAACAGGAACTACTGGGAAAAAGAGACGCTATAATTATCAGAATTGGTAATAATAACATTGCAGACTACAAAATGTGCAAATCAGCAAGTTAAGTGCTTAACCAAAACCCATACATTATGGAATCCTAAATGTGCATTATTTATTTTGACATGGATCATTAAGATGAATTGTCATTAAGTATAAACAAGCACAATCCATTAAATAAGCCACCAAGTGGTACATATGGCAAAGACAAGGACCCCTGCTATACGCCTGCTGTCCTTCTCACTTTGTCTCCTATTTCTCTGTTTTTCAGATTTCAGTTTAAATCTCAATGACAAGCTTCTCCACCCACCCCCACTCATCATATCTTTAGAAGAGTTGGATGTAATTTCATTGCTTCCCAAAATTATGTAGACATGCTGGGATTCATGATCACTGACGTTGCTTCCCAAAACATCCTTTATTCTTTTTATGCAAAAAGATTTTATAGTTGGCCAAGCATACTGTAGTTGCAGATGCTTAATTTTGTGTTTGTGTGTGAATGCAAATTGTGTTTAATTTCCCATTAAAGCAGTAGACCATTAAATGTATGGTTTACAATCAAATTAAAATCTTTATTAGGGCCTTTAGGCCAAAGAAAATATTTACAATTAACTAGCTGCAGCGCTCAGAAGGCAACTTGTGGAAAATACTGTCCAGTCCTTATTCCCTTTTGTAGTTTCTTAAATGTTTCTTTAGGGCAGGGGTCCCCAACCTTTTTTGCACCAGGGACCGGTTTCATTTTAAAGAAAATTCTGCGGACCGGCTAAGTGGCTCAGCAGTCATGTGACTGGGTGGGCGTGGCCAACTTAGAAAATGTGAAACTCACTTAACAATGATCTTGGTTAGCAACCAAACCTTTGGCCTCAACTGTAGTCATAAGTTCTTTCTTTCTTTCTTTCTTTCTTTCTTTCTTTCTTTCTTTCTTTCTTTCTTTCTTTTTCTTTCTCTTTCTTTGTCTCTGTCTCTCTTTCTTTCCCTCTTTCTCTCTCTCTCTATTTCTTTCTTTCTCTCTTTCTCTTTCTCTCTTTATTTCTCTCTCTTTCTTTCTTTTTCTTTCATTCCCTCTCTTTTTCTTTCTCTCTCTTTCTCTTTCTCTCTGTCTGTCTTTCTCTCTCTCCCACTTAATTTTTCTTTCTGTATCTTTTTCTCTCTCTCTCTCTCTCCCTCCTTCATCCGCCCATCTCTGTCACTCTGTGTGTGTGTGTGTGTCTGTCTCTCTTGCATTCACTCAATCACTCATTCTGTGTCTCTGTCTATCATTCTCTCCCTCCCTCCCTCCCTCCCTCCCTCCCTCTCTCTGTCTCTCTATGTGTGTCTGTCGTCATCGTCATCATCCCCAGCCTCCTCAGCCCGCCCGCCGCACTTGGTCGCTCGTTCGCTCATTCAGGCTCCGTGGTTGGGTAGGAACCGGGCCGCAGGGCTGGAGAGGAGGAGGAGGGGGCAGCCCATTGGGCAGAGCGTGCGGGAGAACGCAGGAGGATGGTGGGGGCTCTTCCTCCACCCTCATCGATGGAGGGACTCCTAGCCGCCGCTGGAGCAACCCTCCCTACGGCCGCCAGTTCCCTCCCCGCCCGCGGAGCCTCCGCAGCCCCTGGAAGAAAACGAGTGGCCGGCATGCCAGCAGGGGAGGCTCCGTGAGGGGAGGGAATCGGTGGCCGGTAGGGAGGGTTGCTCCAGCGGCGCCCAGGTGTCCCTCCGTCGACGAGGGTGGAGGAAGAGCCACACTCCAACGGCGTGAACAGCCGCGCCTGCGTTCTCCCGCACGCTCTGCTCGGGGGGCTGCCCCCTCCTCCCTTCTCCTCCTCTCCAGCCCTGCGGCGCGGCTCCTACCCAGCCACGGACTGGCACTGGTCCGCGGCCCGGGGGTTGGGGACCCCTGCTTTAGAGGATTGAGAAACTTTCTTGAATGGAATGGGTCGAGGCACTGGAGATGGAAGTTGAAAGGAGAAATTGGCAACATAAAGCCTTTCCACCCAGTTTGATGAGGTCTTGTGCTGTCATTCTACAATCCTACAATCATATTGTACTAGATAGGAAGGTCTTCTGGCCTCACTGAAAAACATCCCCAGGACTTGGCGGGGATTGTAAAAAGGCAGGGAAAAGGAAGCCATAGAAAGGCCACCTTTATCAGTATGCTCAACACTCAACTTCTCTTCAGAACATATGCTTTTGCACTCTGAAAGAATACATGGAGGTGATAGTAGATCCCTTAGTACTGACCCCTCTCCCAATTCTAGTGAACCTTCTTCAAGCAGGCAAGAGAGAACTGAATCTTCTTTAAGCAAATTAAACACTGCTTTTCTCCCTCAACATTCTTTTTTCTTACCAAGATCAAATACTTTTTAATCTGTTGACTAGTGGTTTTATGACAAGCTATGTGGAGCAATCCTAGCTATTGCCACTGAAGCTTGTTTGTTTTTTAAAGTGGATATTGCATCTTCAGGATGTCTATAAAACTCATCATATTTTTTAAAAACATATGAACAAACGGAAGCCTGTCCCCAGAACTGCAAGGAAGATGATAAAATGACATGACAGAAAAGAGAGTGGATTGGAAGGACAGGGAATATTTAGCTTTGAGAAGCCTGCAAAGAGATATGAGCGCTACCCTCCAGATCGCAGAATACAGAACAACAGAGTTCGAAAGGACCTTGGAGGTCTTCTAGTCTAACCCCCTTGCTCAGGCAGGAAACCCTATACCATTTCAGGTCTGAAATGGAATAGAATAGATCTGAAAGGTTATCTCATAAAAGGCTGCTCAGAATTTTTCCATAATCCAAGAAACGATTTAAAATTACAAGGCAATAGATTTCTGTTTGTCATTGTAAAAATTATACTTATACTACTGGTAGTAAGAATTGTTCAGCAATGCCTCTGGAGGTGATGAACATTTTTTTCATTGGAGGAGGTTTCACTGAAGGTGGATGGCTATCTGTCGGGGAAACTATAGTAATGGGCAGGACATTATCCTGTTGACCTCCAGGATGTATTCCAGTCTTTTCAATCTGTGATTATAAGGCTTCAACATTATTCCTTGGGTGTGTTTAATTCTTTAAGTATGAATGAAAGATGACATTCCATGCTCATAACGTAAGAAATTTATACACATTGTCCATATTAATGCAAAAGTAAAGCCTATACTGAAGGGATAATTAAGGCACTTGTATGCAGTACATACAGTAAGCAAGCTCAATCTGTCTTTCGGAAGATGAACTCACAGACACATGAAAAGCAAGATCAGAATAGTCTGACCAGTGACAAATTGGTCGCCCTAAATATCCTCATTGATTGCTATAATCTGAGCCAGTCAGTGCATAATTAGTTACATTGTACTGTTCCTTTCCTGCTATTAGAACAGCAGCCAAAATAAAATGGAATTGTTATAAAAGAAAAATTTCAAAGATTGGAAGGAAAACAGAATGGTTTTGGTTGGTAGCTCTCTCTTGCTGCTAACAAAAGATGCAGCTAACCAATCGCAATTTAATGCAAAAATAGGTTCCTTTATTAATTTTCTTGTAGGTTTATTCATGCCTTTGTTATCTGTAGTTAATACTGTCTGATAAAATAGGAAATTTACAAATATAGTTGATGGATTTTATTGCAAGAAGGCAAGCAAATAATATTTTGAAGACTGCATAGCTGAAAGTTCCTCTTTGCTTTTATCAAAAGTATATTATAAGCATTCTAACATTCTATTGTGTGTTATTATTTTACATATTATAAAATCTGAAAGAAATAGAGTTTAATCTATTTCTAAAGAAATATTTCTCTTTGATTAATACAGAACAATGTCCTCTGTTGTTATCCATGTTGTTAATGTATAAGAGATCACACCAGATACTATTTGTCTTTAGATAGAAAGATACCCTAACTTTTTCCATATAACAGTACAATGCAATAGTAGAGTTGGAAGGGACCTTGGAGGTCTTCTAGTCCAACCCCCTGCCTAGGCAGGAACCTTATACAGTTTCAGACAAATGGCTATCCAACATATTCTTAAAGACTTCCAGTGTTGGGGCATTCACAACTTCTGGAGGCAAGCTGTTACATTGATTAATTGTTTTAACTGTCAGGAAATTTCTCCTCAGTTCTAAGTTGCTTTCCTCCTTGATTAGTTTCTACCCATTGCTTCTTGTTCTACCCTCAAGTACCTTGGATAATAGCTTGACTCCCTCTTCTTTGTGGCAACCCCTGAGATATTGGAACACTGCTATCATGTCTCCCCTAGTCCTTCTTTTCATTAAACTAGACATACCCAGTTCCTGCAACCGTTCTACATATGTTTTCACCTCCAGCCCCCTAATCATCTGTGTTGCTCTTCTCTACAGTCTTTCTAGAGTCTCCACATCTTTTCTACATCGTGGTGACAAAAACTGAATGCAGTATTCCAAGCGCCACCTTACCAAGGCATTATAAAGTGGTATTAACCCTTCACGTGATCTTGATTCTATCCCTCTGTTTATGCAGCCTAGAACTGTGTTGGCTTTTTGGCAGCTGCTGCACACTGCTGGCTCATATTTAATTGGTTGTCCACTAGGACTCCAAGATCCCTCTCATAGTTACTACTATTGAGCAAGGTACCACATATACTATACCTGTGCTTCTGGTTTTTCTTGCCTAAATGTAGAACTTTACCCTTTTCACCATTGAATTTCATTTTGTTTGATAGTGCTCAATGTTCAAGTTTGTCAAGATCCTTCTGAATCTTAAGCCTATCTTCTGGAGTGTTGGCTATTCCTGCCAGCTTGGTGTCATCTGCAAATTTGATGAGTTCCCAATTTATTCTCTCATCCAAATCATTGATGAAGATATTGAAGAGTACTGGGCCTAAAACAGAGCCTTGGGGTGAATATCCACTGAATATCCACTGAATATTTCCCTCCATGTAGATGCAGTTCCATTGAGGACTACACGTTGAGTGCAGTTGGTCAGCCAGTTACGAATCCATAAGTACTTCTTCTGTATTAATCAAAGAGAAATATTCCTGGGCCAGATTTTATAATGTGTAAAATAAAAACACACAAGATCAAGAATGTTTAAGTGAAGAAAGACCAAGATGAGCATGTTTTAAGAACCTGGAAAAAATAGCCATCAGATGACTGTTATCTGCTGAATATAATCTTTAAAATCACATACTATGGATCTGCAAGCTGCAAAATCTACCCCAATCCCTGTCTTTTAAAACCGGTCTTGGATATGTTTGATGATAGCTACAACTCCCTCTAAGTTATTTTTCAATTAGCTAGTGGCAAAGTTGCACTAAAGAGCATGAAAACTCTGTCAGGTTTGTGAGTGCTATTGTAGCAGAGCGGATAAAAATGCTTGTAATCTCTAATAATGGAGGATCTTTCTTCAATCTCACTTCAGACCAATTTCCTAAATGTTATAGGCAAATAACAATAGTAATAAAATGGTCGTAATAAGTGTAATTTCTTCTCCTTTAGCATACTGTAGTTCTGAATGTCTCTTTCACTGAAATGGAAGATTGTCATGGTGATTTATAACAAAATTATACCACAATGGATTGAAAGTGGTTTATACAAGTTTGCATCAGTCTCAATCTCTCAGTTTATACTTTATGTTTGCATTGCTATTCTTTTTCTCCTTAAATAAGGTGGCTACATATTTCCCATTCGTTCCATATTCTGAGATACAAGAAATGGGAATCAATCAATAGTTGTATTGTTCTTTTTTAAATAAAGCTATTTTCACCAAACTAATTTCCAAATAAATACTTTGTCCTTAAGTAGCTTGATATAGAAGAAAGGGCTGCAATTCAGCAGGTGAAAATTACATTTTAAAGTAAAAAATGAATTATGTGTGTGTCAGTATTTTTGCTTTCATGCTGCAAGAAACATTCTAAATATATGAACCTGCTAAATAATTGAGATGTTTTGGCAAGGAATTCCAACTTTTAAGCAGTTCTTAAGGGCAGCATCAACTACACCAATTGTAACAATTTGTGGAATCTTATTAGTGCATGAATAAACATGAACAAATTATATTCAGAGCAGAACAGTTGAAACAATAGCAGCAGAAATAACAAAAATGTGTTCCCTTATTCCTAAATTCTTGTTGTGTTATGGACATAATAATAGAGGTATGGTGTAAAAAGGATATAAACGTATTTAAAAAGAAGAATATAATTGAGTTCAATCCCATCTGCCTTTTTTGGCCTGGCTAGACATCAAGGCTTATGGAAACTTTAGTCCAAAATAGACTTCTAAGCTAAGAAAGGCTACATCAATGTAGACCTTGGGAGATTCTGCCTAGGGAATGATCACACAAAAGATAGCATGGCTTGCAGCTGGATAATTTCTTGGGCTGTAAGTAACATGGTTGGGATATAGTGCTTTCAGACTTTCAAGATTTGTTAATTTAGCTTTACAGCAAAGTAGAATTAGTTTATCTTGTTGTGTTTCCTGTCTGGTCTAGCTGGTAAAGCTGACAATCAGCTATCAAGAAAGTAATAGATATCTGTGAACTCTAGAACGCCTCCTGAAGAATGTTTTTCAGTTATTGTGGTGATAACTGCGTTTTTATCGAAAAACATTTGTGATTCTTTTGCCTATCTGTATTTGGAACATTCTGAATCCCTTTTACTATCTGAAAGAACTGGGAGAACAGGATGCTTTTCAATGTTTTGAATTAGATGTTGAAAAATTTCAATAAAGATTAGGTGGCCTACTCTTTCTCGAGGAAATTGCTTCAAAGTGATTGCTTCAGTTTGCTCTTATTAATTTCCCCTCCTTCAGTGTGAGGAGATGGTTCATATCCTGAGGAGCAGGCAATGGATGAGAATTACTTTCTTTTTATCTCTATCACTGCAAAGATATATGAGATACTTAACATATTTCTTAAGGAAGAAATGTCATTTTGGATGTCACATTTCATGTGAAGACCAGAATTTGTGAAATGCTAGACAAAGTAGTATCAGTCGATATTACAATTTATGCAAATTGATATCTGTAAAAAAAGTAGTTTGAGTACTTTTCCTATTAGTAATTCTGCCTTTGGATTTACTAGTAATAGCTGTGGTAAGTAGCAGTATTGCATAATTAATACATAATCAACTATGGCTTCTTCTGAATTTGGTCAGGTTTGACCACAAATATCCATGCTTAATTAAATTCCAATATTCGAATATTATGCTGTGATTCTGCTGTTCTATTGAAAAGTTTCTAGAAAATGCAATTGATTGAAAATGTGAAGGCTTTGATACTAATTGATCCGGGTAGCAGGGACCACATAATGCTTTAGCTAAAAATCTATATTTGTTACCAGTTGCTTATCATAGGTAATTTAAGGTGACCTCTAAAACTTCAAGGATCTTAAAGTGTAATTAATGTACATGAGGAATTGCCTCTCCTATTGCAAATCTGTCTGACCACAAAGTTTGTAAGAAGACTCAGAATTACAGAGGCACATCTATGAAGTACATGAAGACCTTTTCCATCACTGATCTTAGGCTACAGAACACACTACAGAAATTTTGTTTTGCTCCTATTCTCTCAATATTTAGAAAGTGAATTAATAAACCACCTCTTTCAGTAGAATCTTAATAGATGAATGATTTTAGCATTACCTTCTAAACTTTTAACTTTGTTTTCAAATTGCCCATTCTACTTGTGATGGTTTCAGGATTTAACATTAGTGTAACTCCCATTTAGTCCATTATTAGTACAAAGCATGCATAGTCCAAATATAAGGAAAAAGGATAAATGAGTGTTATCAGCATTTTGATTATATTTCAATAGTCAGGAATAAGAGGAGAAATTTGTTTTGTTTGCACTTTCCAAATCAATGTGCAGATTGAAATGCAATTACATTTTAATATTTTTACTGTACTTCTCCAATTTTTGTAGATCAGGTCTCTTAAAACAATTTAAACATGCTATTGAAGAAGGCACTATAGCAAATAAGTGGAAATAACAGGCACAATTGGATTTTATAGGAGAAAACTAGTTTATTAGTAAAATTGCACATAAAGTAAAACTATATTGAGGTTTTCTTCAGAGTTATGAGATAATATTATTTTGACATTGAAAAAATAATGACATTGAGCAAAACCAAATTGATCAGGCTTGCCTAGTCCTCCTAATGGCATAATTTGCATTACGCTGGCAAGGAATTCCAATAGAAGAGAATATACACTATAGCTCAGGGTTGACTCGTGAGTTAGGATAGTAATTCATTACCTAGTCAGAAATGTCTGCAATCAGTCTATCAAGCTCAGAGAGCATTAAGTTCTCCATGGCAAGGAATTCCCCAGGGAATTCAGTGTTAGTGAGTCTGAATTTCCAGATTCTGTTCCTTGTGTCAGGGTTCCAAGTAACACCCCCAATGAAAGAAGACTCCGAGGCTTGAGTTTCCTTAAAGTTTCATTTTATTAGAGATGTCATATTGACACATTTGGGAAAACCTGAATCTGAAAGATTCCAGGTTTTCCCCACGCAAACAAAAGTTTAAGTCTCTGCCCACACCCACATGTCCATCACATGATCCAATCAGGCACTGTCCCAACTGGAGATGCCTCCTAGTTAACCCACTCCAGGTGCAAGGTGAGACGTCCTTGACTCTCTGAGAAAGGAATGTTATTTTGACTATATCTATCACACTCCATATGATCGTCCCTCCCAATTTCCCACAGCATTAAATGTGGTGGGTCTGAAGGCCCCATGCAAAAGATGGCTCCCAGGCCTGACACCTTGGTTACCAGCCACAATTTCCCTCATCTTATCTCTAAGCTCTTTGGTATCTTATTTTGGAAAAAAAGGCTAAAGAAGGAAGAAACAGATTGGGCTGGCAATGCTTTGGATGGTGGGACATTTAGAACAAAGCATGAACATTTTCATAAAAATAGCCAGCTGCAAAACTTCAATTTGTTAGTAAGTCAACTGGTGAGTTTCTCCCACCATGTCTCTCTGACTGTCTCCCTTTTACAAACTTTTAAGAGGAGATTTATGCTTCTATATTTTATAGTTTCTATCTTTAATTGGATGTTGCTCTTGGATAGCCTTCTGCCAATAAAGGACAATATTTGTAGCTCCGGGTTGAAATGAAATTGTTGCCTAGTTTGGTTAGTGAAATATCTGCAAGAAAACAATCAATCTCAGAAAGCACCAAGGATCCCACATAATCTTGTGCATTAGGTACAGAGAGAAATGAATAGAAGTACGGCTACCTGATGTCTAGCTACCTTTTTGTCATTATGTATTCCATTTGGTAGACTTAGCCTTACAATCAAAGGTTGTCCAGTACCTTTGAGTATCACAAGTAATCTTTTCCTGTGCAGCACCTCCCAAATAAGTGCTAACTACAAGTTAACAAGCTCGGCTCTATGACCTTGATCATTACCTCCAGGAGCTACTGTCTGGAATTTCCATACCTTTAATCAGCTACATGCTGAATGCTTTTGCCTCCTTACTGGCTCTAGTATATTTCTGTGATTGAAAAATCAATCTTCCTGATGCTGGGAAAAATAATTTCATTTACATGTAGTGCTAAGTACTTGGAGGGGGACTTCTTTATGGTAATTTTTGTCACAAATAGCAAGAAAATTAGGCAGTGTGTTTTTCTCCCATTTATCTTCCTTTTCAAATGTCCGTGCCAGTTTGGATATCTCATAAACAAAAATATGGCAGTTATGGGCTCTAGAATTACAAGAAAGAAGTAAAAACTGATCAAATATGCTAATATTTATATTAGTGCAAAAAATGCAATTGTTTGTCAGTGAAAAACAGGTGCTATGTTTGCATCCCAATACTCTCCCAAGTACCTTTTAGAAGCAAACCCATAACATTGTATAGACCAAATGCATAAATAATTTTATAAAATTATCTTCAGGTTTTTTTTATCATCAAAAATACTTTAAAAGCTCAAGGATTTAAAAGCATGAAACTTAAAATATGAAAAGTCAGCAGGCTGTAAACACAGACTTACTTTGTGAATGAAGTGAACGGTCTCTAAATTTAATAAATAAATTTTATAGGAGAGAAACCCAATCAAAATCCAGTAGCAGAAATTCAGACAGGCAGAAAAGCAACAAAAACACCTGAGTAAATAAATTAATCTTTTTTATGTTGCCATTCAATTATCCTGTTTGACTGAAACCATCCTCTAGGAATGTTTAATTAGCCTCTAGTTTTTTTTACCCATAAATCACTGTCAGATCTACTAATAAATAAAAAGATGGTAAGAAAAATTGAACCCAGAATATGTAATTCCAGTTGGTAGAATCTTAAGAAATCTTTTTTTTTAGCTAATAGTTGCAGTATTTGAATCACTTGGCATTCTGAAGGTAGCATTTTCAAAAATAAGGTCTTTTTTATTTTTTCAAAACTTTTTTTCTTAGATCCTGTTTTGACAGAGGTCTAATTTCTTGATAACTGCCTTTCTGCTTACATATCACTTCAGCTAGTGATCTTAAGTCGATAAGATATGGCCTAAGTGGAAACTGAGGGGATTTTTAGTGAAATATTTAATTTATGTTTTAAGGGGTCCCAGGGAGGGGGAGGGTCAAATTAGAATTAGGGTGGTGGTTGAGGGGGAAAACCCACCGGGGAATGTTCGTAGGCTGGCTAGGGACCTTGGCGGGGAGGGTGTAGTGTCTAGAATTGGGGACGGGGTGAAGGTCTGTCCAAAAAAGGGTTATTCCATCAGTACTGTGAGTGGGAGGGGCAGGTATGGTGGGAGCCAAGGGCCATATTATGTAAGGGGAGGGCGCACTCGCTGTCTTCAAGCGGTGGCACGCTCCGGCCCCTACGGCTCCCCTTGTGACCCAAGGGTTTAAGATCTTAGGGCCTGGGTCTTCGGCTGATGCTAACACCAGGTCCGTGGTCAATAAAGCCCCCCTCATCCACGATCTATTACGGAGACCTGGTTGGGCCAAGAGGGGGGGTGCCCCTGGTTGAAATGTGCCCACTGGGTTACCATGCATTTCACCAGCCAAGAGCCCAGGGTCGGGGTGGGGTGGTTATAAAGGAGAGTCTGGATCCGAGGGAGACCACTGTGCCTCAGATAGCCGGATGTGAGTCCCTCTGTGTGAAGTGGGGTCGTGGGAGGCAGTTGGGTCTGCTGATTGCATACCTGGCTCCCCGCTACCTATCAGCAGCCCTACCCGAGCTTCTCAATGTGATAGCTGAGGTGGCGGTTGGCACCCCCAGGCTGTTAGTCATGGGGGATTTCAACCTGCCATCGGTAGGTGAGACATCTGAGGTGACATGGGAGTTCATGGCTTCCATGACGGCCATGGACCTGACCCAGTTAATTCATGACCCCACCCACATTGGAGGGCACACACTGGATCTAGCTTTTGTCTCAGGCCAGTGGTTGAGTGATCTTGGTTTAGGGGAAATAGCCATCGAACCCTTGTCATGGTCAGATCACTCTCTCCTTCGACTTGACTTTCCAACCGCGGCATCCCACCGTGGGGAGGCGGAACCGGAATCGGTGAGATGGTTCTGCCCCAGATGCCTGATGGACCCTGAGAGGTTCCAGATGGATCTTGGGCCGATACCTGAGACCCTAACCCACGACTCGACTGAGGACCTGGTGGCTGCCTGGAATAGTGCAGCCACGGGGGCCCTGGACCGGGTCGCGCCTTTCGGGCCTCTCACCTAGCGCCGAACTGCCTTGACTCCTTTGTTTTCCGAGGAGCTGAGGGTGATGAAGCATCGAAAGAGATGCCTAGAGAGCGGTTGGAGAGCCACCCGCTCCGAGTCTGACCGGACACTGGTAAGGTCTCATTTAAAGACCTATCTAGTGGCGATAAGAGTGGTGAAATGTAATTATTTCTCCGCTCTTGTTGCATCTGCAGATAACTGACCAGCCCCCCTGTTTAGGGAGACCCGCTCCCTTCTTCACCCAAGGGCGCGGGATGCCCCCTTGCAGGGTTGAGCGGATGACTTTGGGCGTTATCTACATGATAAAATTGATCAAATTCGGGGCGGGTTGGACTCTGACTGGACTAGTTCAGATGGGTTGACTGAGGCAGGTCCTGAGAATGTCATCTGGGAGGAGTTCGATCCTGTGACTCCTGAGGACATGGACAGGATGCTGGGGCGGCTGAATGCCACCACATGCTTATTGGACCCATGTCCCTCCTGGTTGGTACTGGCCTCCCGGGAGGTTACACGAGGCTGGCTCCAGGGAATTGTCAACGCTTCTTTGAGTGAGGGGTTTCTACCGGCTACCTTGAAAGAGGCGGTGGTGTGGCCCCTCCTCAAGAAGCCCTCTCTGGATCCAGCTATTTTGGCCAACTATCGTCCTGTCTCCAACCTTTGATTTATTGCGAAGGTTGTTGAGAGTGAGGTGGCACAACAGCTCCCTCAGCACCTGGATGAAGCTGTCTATCTGGACTTGCACCAGTCCAGCTTTCGGCCTGGGCACAGCACGGAGATGGCATTGGTCGCGTTTGTCGATGATCTCTGGAGGGCCCGGGATAGGGGTTGCTTATCTATCCTGGTCCTGTTAGATCTCTCAGCAGCTTTTGATACCATCAACCATGGTATGCTGCACCGGTTGGAGAGGTTGGGGGGGGCACCGTTTTACGCCGGTTCTCCTCCTATCTCTCTGACCGGTCGCAGTTTGTGATGGCAGGGGGGCAGAGGTCAACTTCGAGGCGCCTCACTTGGGGGATCCCACAGGGGTCAGTCCTCTCGCCCCTTCTGTTCAACATCTACGTGAGGCCGCTGGGTGAGATCATCCGTGGTTTTGGGGTTGAGTTCCATCAGTACACTGATGATACTCAGCTGTACATCTCTAACCCCGAACAACCCCAACGATGCTGTGGAAGTGATGTCCCAGTGTCTGGAGGCTGTGCGAGTCTCGATGGGGAGGAACAGGCTCCGACTCAACCCATCCAAGACCGAGTGGCTGTGGCTTCCGGCATCACGGTATAGCCAGCTGATGCCATCTCTGGCTATTGGGGGCAAGGCATTGGCCCCCACAGAGAGGGCTTGCAACTTGAGTGTCCTCCTGGACTCTCGGCTGTCTCTAGAAGATCACATGACGGCCGTGGCCAGGGGGGCTTTCTACCAGGTTTGGCTGATACACCAGTTGCGCCCCTTTCTGGATTGTGACGCCTTACGCACGGTCACTCAAGCCCTCATCACCTCCCGCCTGGACTATTGTAATGCTCTCTACATGGGGTTTCCCTTGAGGTGCACCCAGAGGCTCCAGTTTGTCTAGAATGCGGCTGCGTGGGGGATTTTGGGAGCATCTAGATGCTGCCATGTGACACCTCTCCTGCATGAGCTGCACTGGCTGCCTGTGGCTTTCCGGGTGCGCTTCAAGATATTAGTGACCACCTTTAAAGCGCTCCATGGCAAGGGACCTGGTTACCTGCAAGACCGCCTCCTGCTGCCAAACACCTCCCACCGATCAGTTCGCTCCCACAGAGAGGGCCTCCTCAGGGTGCCGTCGGCCAGACAATGTCAGCTGGCGACCCCTAGGGTGAGAGCCTTCTCTGTGGCAGCTCCTGCCCTTTGGAATGACCTACCCACTGAACTACATACCATTACAGACCTACGTCTCTTCCGTCGGGCCCTGAAGACACGTTTATTTCGTGCTGGCGACCTCTCATAGTTTTTAATTGATTTTAGTATGGGGTTTTAACTGCAGGCCAATACATTTAATACATTTTAATATATCATTTTAGCTTTTGTACTACCCATTTTTACTATGACTGTGCACCGCCCTGAGTACTGGAAGGGAGAAGGGTGGTATATGAATTGAATAAATTGAATTGAATTGAATTGAATATTTCAATACTTTTCTCTTATTCAGTTATACATGCAATCTAGACTGTAAACTTCAGAATTGCTACCTTAAAGCAACTTTGATCCAGGGGTGGGATTCTACTGGTTCCGATCAGTTTAGGCGAACTGGTATCTCCGACTAACAGCTGGGAGTGAACTGGTTTGCTTCAACTCTGAAGTGGGCCTGCCTACCCCTGCGCAATACACACCTATATTTCCTTTTCCAAAACCCAGCTGATTGGCGTAGCACCTCAGCTTTTGTCTCGCTAGCAGTAATACCAAAAGTGACTATTCTGTAAACTGCGCACACAAAGCGCAGCACTCAGCTAACTAAATGTTAAACTGGTAGGATCCCACCCCTGCTTTGATCCATCTGTTTCCTTTCATATTATAACTGACATGTAAAGAAAGATGTTTGGGAGAAAAGAAAATACAACTAATTCAGTTTGGGGTGGGCCTTTTCTATAGTAGTTGGAGCAAGCAATTGTGTCCATCATTGGCATTTTGTGTCGAACATCACTAAGTGTGCCGAGTTGCTAGATATCTACTCTGACAAATATATAGCAATAGCACTTAGACTTATATACCACTTCATAGTACTTTACAGCCCGCTCTAAGCGGGCTTATTTGCAAAGATCCAACCATTATCAGTGCTCTAGTTTTCTATTTATGAATGTATTGCTAACTTTCTGTTGAACACATATTAAGGTGATATAGAAATGCTTGCAATTTGGGATGAGATAATCAAAAGATTTTATAGATGTCTTTAGTGAATATGGGGACATCTTCATATGAATAGTGAGAAACTGTTAAAAGTGATCAAAGAAGAGATCTTTGAACAACTGGAAGGTGAATGTGTCAGTTCTCCAGACAGTTTCTTGCCTCATTCTCTTATTCTTTTACCCATCCTCACTATTCCTATTTCTTTATCTACCTTTTGTCACAGGAATTGAATCTTGATTATTGTCACACAATGTGAATATTATGCATGTAAAGCATATTATTATTCAGTTATTATGTAAATCAGACACTCACAGCCTACCAAAATGAATAGAAATGTGTTACAGTAGGTTATGTGTGTCTCTATTCTTAATGGCATATCATCCTTCATTATGATTATAAGAGACGATTCCATGTCAAGTTAATGCTTCTTATACTTATTTTAGATTTGCTTATTTATTTCAGCTTCAAAATCCTCCCACTCACTCCAAACAAAAATCACTGGACTTATGTCAACTATTAATTTTAGCTCACCTATCTCATTAAGATGAGATCCCAGCTGCCTCAGTCTTCCTTGTGTACATTTTAATCTTAGCATTAGAAAGCTAGAGCCAGGCCTTTCAGAATTTTGATTTCTAGTGGCTTGGTTAAAAACAAATTTTAAAAAAATCAGCCCCAATGCCAAAACTACCATTGGATTGAAAAGATTAACATTTATAACGTATTCAATTGTGTGAGAAGATCTGAACTTAGGTTGCAACTGCTATGCCATGCTACTAAAATCTTGACAGCTGGCCATTTATGCAGGGTCAACTAAACATAATGGCCTGAACTTCTGAAGAAATGTGCTATATAAAAATATATGTGCTGTACAAATATTTACAGCTAGTAGCAGCAGTTTTGCAAGAATGTCTTAGACGTCTGATTCCAAGGATACCATGCTGAAAAAGGAGAAATTACAAATGAATCCAAATGAATCCCAACAGCTAATACTATTGATTATAACTGCAAGAGTTTCATGGTATCATTGTACCATTAATGAATAGTAAAAAAAACTTTAATAACAGATTAGTACAAAGCATTGATTAATTTGGAAATAACTCTAGTTAGACTAGTTACCAGGTCCACCATTTATGTTTGCATCAAAACCGAATAAGAATTATAATGATAGCAGTTTTAGGGTAAATGTCAATGGAAATTTTCAGTCATCCATGTCATGGTTGTTCCAAAAGTGCTTTTTCACAAAGCAACTGGACTTTCTTGTTTTTCCTTGAAGATATTTCACTTCTCATCTAAGAAGCTTCTTCAGAAATGTCTTCCAAGGAAAAACAAGAAAGTCCAATTGCCTTTTGAAAAAGCTCTTTTGGGACAGTTTTAGAGTAGTTTGTGAAAGATACAAAGTGTTGCACATCATTCATATCTAGCAGTGGGCACATAAGACATTAAACTGGAATAATTCCATTTGCAAGCTTGAAAATGACATTTTACTATAATTCTTCAAATAGATACTTACCGTATTTTTCAGAGTATAAGACGCACCCAGGTTTTAAAGAGGCAATTAAAAAAAAAAGTAGGTAGGTAGGTAGAGGGATAGAGGGGGTGGGGAGAGAGAGAGAAATACAATAGAGAGGGAAGAAAGGGGTAAGTGTAGTTATGTAGATAGGTAAATAAAGGTATAGAGAAAGAGAAATACAGTAGGTAGGTGGTAGGTAAGTAGGGAGAGAGAGAGTGTAGATAAGTAGGTAGGTAGAGGTATAGAGAGAGAAATAGAGAGAGGTAGAGAAAGAGAAATACAGTAGATAGGTAAGGAACCACACACAGAGAGTAGGTAGGTTGGTAGGTAGATAGAGGGGGGGGGGGAGAGAAATACAGTACGTACTTAGGGAATGTGAGAGAGTGTAGATAGGTAGGTAGGTAGAGGGATAGAGAGAGAGAAATAGAGAGAGAGAGAGAAATACAGTAGATAGGTAGGGAGAGAGAGAGAGTAGGTAGGTAGGTTGGTAGGTAGAGGGATAGAGAGAAAAAAATAGAGAGAGAAATACAGTAGATAGGTAGGGGGAGAAAGAGAGAGAGAAAAGGTAGGTAGGTATATAGGTAGATAGACGGGGAGAGAGAGAAATACTGTAGGTAGGTAGGTAGATGTTTCCAGGTGTATTTATCCATGTGCTGGAGAAAGAAATTACTGACAACCTGTAGCACCTAAAACTTTGTTTCTGCTGGGCCACCACTTGATCAATGTAATTCTCATCAAACCCTTTAACTAAACAGCCTTCTAAAGGGAAAAAAAAGTTTTTGCACTCTGAAAACTTCTCCCAAACGGTCCATGATCATATTCTATGCCTGTTCTTTACCAATTGCAGTAGCAACAATTCCATTCTGGGTTCAATACAAAGTATATTATCCATTTCCGTTAGTTGAAAAGCTGTGAAAAAAGATGTCTTAAACATTAATCTAATCTAGAATGCTTATGCTCATCTAAGTCTATTCTACAGATGCCTCTACCAAATTAGATGAATTCTGAGGTCAAAAGAGAAATACTTCAATAGAAATGACATGTTTCTGGAAGTCCTTTCCTATAAAGATTTGTCAGGGGTCCATGTTAAAGTCTTTTTAACAACCAACCAGAGAAAATCTTAATATTTTTCTAAGCATTTAATTAATACAGTCAGGGATTTTATAACTTAACGGTGTTTAACTAGGAAGATGTTATAAATGCTGTATGTATTATAACTGCAGTTGATGATTTATCCTGATTATTGTCCTTTGTCTTTATTAGGTTTACCAGACAAGTATAATTATTATGTGGTTTAGAAGCAAAGTACCTAAGCAACAAAGTCAGTCCCAAGACATTCATAGATTAGTTATCCATACAGTTATCTCTTTGCCTGATTTCAAGACAGTTCCTTATGAATTTTATTAAAGTTAGAGAAGTAAATGCTACATTAAAACTATGACAATGTCATTTTTTTCAATATTTTTGATAGCATATATCAAAGCAAGTGTAATCTTTTTTTTTTGTGCTATATAATCTTGATTTTAAAAAAGTGTCTTCTCTGTCCTCTTGTAGCTTGCCCAGCAGGGATGTTCAAAGCTCATCAAGGAACAGGAGTCTGCACACAATGTCCTCCCAACAGTCGCTCCACATCAGAAGCTGCTGCCATCTGCACTTGTCGCAATGGATACTACCGGTCTGACTTTGATCCGTCAGAGGTAGCTTGTACTAGTAAGTACTAGTATTTATTTTTGGATCCATTCTTCGTAAATAGATCTGGAGAAAAAACATTCAGGGATAACCATGTTTTGGAAATGATCTAGAAGAGTACTGAACTCCAGTTCACAACCTTCTTGCATTTAACTAGAGCATTTACTTCCTGCATTTTCCAGGTTTTTATTTAAAAGTCATATGAATTTTAAGGGGACAGTTCCTTAAAAAACCTCACAACTAGATGTTTATTTCAAACTTGCATGGAAGCATAAAATAATCTGCATGATTTAATGAGTAGCAGAGAATTGCTCACATGATGTCCAAATCGTTTTTGAAGAATATGTACACATAAAAGAAAAACTTGTTAAAATTAGTTTTAATAGACTGAAAAAATTAGCTTTCAGACCAGTACATAGCTGATTAACAATATAAGAAGTCTATTTAATAGTGCGGGGGGGATCATTCTTTAACATGTACCAACAAGAAAAAGGATATCATCAAAATTAGTGTTTCCTAGCAGAACAGCAATAGTAAAAACACTGAGAAAAAGGGGAAAAAGAAAAGAAAACTCATCAACAACTATTATTAGACAATCTGGGAACAAGTTTAACTTGAGTGTGTGTGCATTCAGAATATGCCAAAGAAATGGAATTGTCTATAATATCTATGAAGGGAGCAGAAGACAATGGATTGACAATCACATATTGGGGGGAAAGAAATCCTTGAAAGCCTTATTGATTTTTCAGCCTTACATCCAGTGTGATTTCTACTATTATCTGTTAATTCAATTTACATTTCATTTGTAATTTAATATTGTTTTGGACAAATTAATATTTTGGAATTCATTTGTGTGATTTATTGTAATACCATGTTGCAGAGACATTTTGAAAATTATTTTTCACTGCTTGGAGACTGCTGCCCCCCTCCCCATATTTCCAAGGAAGAGGTGGATCTTTCCAACTTCCTTGTAGCTTGCTTACATAGAAGTCTAGATTCACATACTACTTTCTGCATAATGCTTCTGTAGGTAATTGCATTGTAGTTATGAGTTGCCTAATGTGTGTTTGGAATAAAAGATTAATTTCCATATTCTGCTTGATCACTGGTAACAGGAAGTGTAGTAAATAAATCTGTTTTATTGCCTCTTGTTATATAGCTGATTTACACTATGCCTTACTAGAGAAGTACTGTATGTAAAAAAAAAGTCAATTTGTTGGTTTTTATTTCTGCTCGTTAAGAACTAATTTTAAAATGTTTTAATTTGAGGTGCCAGATGTTCTGTTCCCAAATTGTTATATGCCATAGGAGTAAATAAATTTAGTACTGTATGGTAGCTGTTGCTGCTGTTCACTTCCTTGCCAGTGCATTTCCTGCTTTATGGAGCTTTTCACTAGTATGCTTTTAGAGTTCGCCATTTAGTGCTAGGGATGCAATTTTCATTAACTTCTATACATTTCACAAAACAGTAAAAAGCAGGATAGAAATCATTGTAAGACTAAGGTAGAGTAGATAGCCAATAGATATTGCACTGAACCTTGTGAAAAGTTTTGTCTGTGCATGTATAACATTTGTGTAAAGGATTATATTTGTTTTCCCATCCCTTCCCATCTAATTTCCACTTTCAATAGAAGAGAGAAAAATATTTTTAGACAGCAAAATTTTGCATATATATGCTGGTCTTTTTTGTATTTGGGTCTTTTCCCGTGTAAGATTGAGATTGTCTTGGCAATGTTTTGGTGAGGTCTCATTTGTCATCTTCAGGCTGGTGTTTTCGGCTTCATGTTTGTATAAGTGAATGAACACTCACTCATGCAAACATGAAGCCAAAAACACCAGCCTGAAGATGACGAATGAGACCTCGCCAAAACATTGCCAAGACAATCTCAATCTTACACGGGAAAAGACCCAAATACAACAAGACCAGCATACCTACACCCATGAAAATCTACGAAAACACACACACACACAAACATTATATATATACATACATACATACATACATACATACATACATACATACATACATACATACACACACACACACACACACACACACATATATATATATATATATATATATATATGCTTTCCTTTTCTGTCTTTCAGCTCATCGCAAGAGACCATGCAGACAGAAAGCTATTTGTTTCGTTGCCTTTTGTTTCCATTTGTGTTTACGTTTGTGTTGATAAATAAATAAACAAGGGAGACTAGTATAGATCTATTTTAAGTTATTTAGCTCTCATCAGCAAGCCATACCCTTACCAGGGTGTTGTGACACAAGTATATACTTATTCCCCTGGCTCAGCTAATCAGGAGGAGAACCTGGTGGCTTAGTGGCTAAATCATCTGCCTAACATGTAATACAGCCCCGGTTCAAATCCCAGTAAGGGTATGGCTAGCTGATGGGAGCTAAATAGATTGAAATAGATCTATCGATAGAGTCAGTTGGGACTTTATTCTGCGGCAAATTGAGGAGATGGACTTTGGACCTATGTTTTTACAAGCTATTCGAGCACTTTATAAGTCACAATATGCAAGAGTGCTAATTGAAGGTGAAAAAACAGAAGAGATACAAATAGGTAGGGGGACGAGGCAAGGGTGTCCGATGTCTCCACTGCTGTTTATTCTAACATTGGAACCCCTATTAAATAAAATCAGGCAAGATAAAGGAGTAAAAGGAACTAAAATCAGAAAAGAAGAATTCAAATTACAAGCGTTTGCGAACGATCTTGTTTTTATATTAGAATTTTAGTGCAGGGATAGTTAGATTTAATTTGTTTTTATTGTATTTATGTATGTATATATTTTATGTTGTTTTAATTTCTCCCTGTGCACTGCTCCGAGTCCCCTCGGGGAGAGGACGCAGTTATATAAATAAATATTCTATTCTATTCTATCCAATGATATTGGGGCCAAATTTGCTAACAAATATTGAGGAATTTGCAAACCTGTAGCAGGTTTGCAAATTAATAGAAATAAAACTAAATTGCTAGCAAAAAATATTAAGGGGACACGGAAAATGGAATTAGAGAATACACTGGGAATACAAATTGTTAAAAAAAATAAAATACTTGGGTATATGGTTGACTTCAAAATGTTCTGCGATAAGGAAAAACAATTATGACAAATTCCTCTTACAAATGGAACAGGACTTAGACAGGTGGAGGAATGTACAACTATCCCTGCTAGGAAGAGTGGCAGTGATAAAGGCACATGTGCTGCCAAAATGGATATACCTTTTCCAAACGGCTCCTGCAAGATTAGAGAGGAAATTGTTTAATAAAATGGACCAGATAACTGGCAAATTCATTTGGCAAGGGAAAAAAATCTTGTATTAAAAGAAAAATGATGCAGGAGCATAAAACAAGGGGAGGCTTGGGGCTTCCAAATTGGGAGTGGTATTATCAAGCCTCATGCCTGGTTTGGATAAAGGACTGGATAACACTAGAGAGGAAATGCATACTAACAATCGAAGGATACAATTTACAGCAGGGATGGCACTACTTTCTTTGGCCAACAAAAGAAGGTCAATACAAGTATTTTATGGACCACTATGTAAGGGGGTGTTTGATTAAGATATGGGATAAGACTAAAGGACTGATGTATAGTAAGACTCCATACTGGATCACAACTCTTGAAGCAATCATGTACCCAACGTTATATAATTTGGATAAACTTGTGACTTATAGGGAACTGCTGGATGGCGGAGGTAATCTTAGGTCCAAAACAGATTTAAAATTATGGGGAATTAATTTGGACTGGTGGGCATATACACAAATACAGTCAAGATACCAGAAAGACAAAGCTACATGGGGAATTTTCACTTCCCCACAAGAATTTGATAAGGCCCTTTTGGAAACTAATAAAAAATGTATTTCTAAAGTATATAACCTCTTGCTGACACGAAATATAGGTGACGAAATCATCAAAGACTCGATGATAGCCTGGGGGATAAATTTTGGGTATTCACTGGATCTTGAAAAATGGCAAGAACCATGGAATAAAATAGTAAAATTAATGATGGCAGTGTCGTTTAAAGAAAATATGTATAAGATGCTCTACAGATGGCATATACCACCAGCAAGAATTGCGAAGATGTTCCCTGGAATGCCTGAAGAATGCTGGAAATGCGAGTCAGCCAGGGCCACATTCTACCATCAATGGTGGACATGTCCACAAGCCCAAAGATATAGGAGTAGGATAAAAGATTGGCTTACAGAGATTACAGGAACCACCTTTCAATTAAAACCAGAGGCTTATTTATTGGGAATAAACCTCGGAGGCATAAGGAAGATAGACTGGTATCTTTTCACACACATTACCACTGCAGCCAGAATAGCATACGCACAGTTTTGGAAAGGGAAAGAACTACCATCAGACTAACTAATTATCAACAAAATCTTCTGGTATGCTGAATGCGACAGACTAACATATATTATCAAAGACAGGCAGGAAGCAATATTTTATCAAAGTTGGGAAAGATGGTATGACTGGATGGAGGTAAAGCGACTACGGGATGAGAGGGAGGGAATTGATAAATGTAAGATATAGACAAATAGAAATAGCTGCTATATCTAGGAATGTAGTAAGATGGTATACGATATTACTTGGTAACTGTGTACATATAGGGGGTGGGTTACTCCCAGTTGTATCTGTGTAGTTTTGCTTTGTCTTGTCAATGTCTTATTTATGTTCTTTTTTCTGTTACTAATTTACAATAAAATTATATTTTAAAAAAACATATACATTTGCTAAGGAGACCTTTGTATGTAAGCTGTGAGATCACAACTAGATTTAGAAAATGAGGTGGGTTAGCATATAATTGCCCATATTTTTTGTATTTTGTGACAATTAGAGAAGACAGATATGGAATTCTCATATCTCTTTTCCTCAATGTCTTTTGGGCTACTTTATTTTAAACAATGATACCGGACTGGCTTTTTCAAGCCAAGCTGGTGATAAATGAGCTTAATAATATCCTTTGGCTGCAGGTTTGTTGTGTTGGAAGAGGGGAGATTCTTACACAATCCAGTTTCCAATTTGAAACTGGACAAGTAAATCTTTCTTCCCTTCCTTCCTCTTGATTTGCTGAGATAATCCTAGTTTTCTGAACAGTATGTATCTGCCTAATAAAAAAGAATCAAACTATGACTATTGCATGGTTTATCTATTCACTGAACAGTGTTGGAAATACAATATTTTTGCCACATGGATTTTCTATTTTGAATTACATTGAGGAAAACAATAGAACTATAAGGTCTGTTTTTCAAGTCTGCCACTAACTTCAAATAAATTGATAAAAGGTTCTATCAGGTGACAGGAAACATTACTAGTTGAGCTAATTCTACTTCATTGTAAGTCTACATTAATAGAATCCTGAAAAAGTTTTAATTGAATACTTTGTTCATATTCTTTTAATCTGGTGCTCGAAGGTGGATTAAGCCTGAAGTAGCCAATGTTTCCAGTCAGTTACTCTTCCATAGTCCTACTTTCAAATGGGTTAAAATTACAACTTCCGGAATATTCATTTCATTGGACTAACTAGAAATTCTGCAAATATTAATCTCAACTCATCAGATCAGAGAAAATTGAGTTAGTGAGCTTTGCCATTTGTAGAGTAAAAAAAAAAAATTAACCTTATGGGTTTTTTTCCTCATTGGTGAGAGAAAGGGTCAAGAAGTCTAGAGAAAGGATCATTATTTTTCACCGAGAAGAATGGCTATGTTTTACAATTCTGTAGGCTTTTACTGTGAGTGTATATCTATGAATTCAACATAGTTACATTTTTAAGTGCAGCACCGTTTTAGTCTTCTGTATACATAGTAAAGCCTTTGCTGCTAGATGGCTCATGACAAATACTTTATCTGTGCTGATAGGGGAAAAAATTAAATGGAATGGAATTTTCGTTAAAAGGACAGCATTTTTCTAGCAATTTTAACAAAATGCTTTCATCTGTGTAACCATGGCAACAGATCAGAGAAGCTGTCTCAAAGTGCCTCTCTGAATGTAATTATGAAGAAAAGGGGAAAGAGGAGGGTAGTAGGGAATTTGGAATAGAGACAGCAGCTGGAAAATCCTCCAGGGCTTGAGCAGAGGTAGGCTATGACAGATTCAACAGAATTGCTTTTGATTCATTTTCTTTTGAGTAAGATGTTGAAACACTTGCCTGTTAATTATTTTCCTTGATCCCAGCAAAATGGCCAACAGCCTCTCCACACCAATGTCAATGATGTGGTGTCCAGCAAAGCTAAGCGGTGAGAGGACTAGCCTCCAAATAAATGAGAAAGAACTACAAAATCCTTCAAATTAGTACTCATACACACACCATATTTGCTCCAGTGCAAGAAAAAGAATGCACAAAATGTATTCATTGATTTGCTATATTTCCAGAGCATTCAACTCTTAAATGATTGCTGAACTTCTGCTTGACACGCTGGAATTAGAAAAGGACCTTGACAAAAACAATTTTGAGGGAAGAGACAAAGAGAATATGAGAAAGCAGATATTAGAACTTTCTGTGAAGAAGTTAGTAAGACATTTGGGAGAAAGGAGATATAATATGAAATTGGTTTATTGGACTAAGGTTGAAGTAATAGCTTACTATTTCTGGTAATGTTCAACGTTGTTTTTTTTATTATTACTGGGACTAGATGATGACAATACCTTAAAGATTTCGTTTATTTGAATGGAGGAAATGGGGAGATATGCTTAAATGGAAATGGAGGTGAAAATATAAAAGGAATTCAAATTCAAGTTTTTAATAGTTACGTTATAATCTGTTAATCCTTATTAGGCTTTTACTGATCAAAATGGAGATATGAGGTTTTAAAGATGAGTCTGTAGAGAAAGGGGTGAGGTGTTGGACTTTAAGGGATAGTAATAAATTGTTAATGTTGATTCTTGCTAGGAATAAAGGAGGAGGTTTCTTCATTTTTCCTCTCTTTCTTTTCGTGCAATTTTTAATTTGTTTTCTTTTTCAAGAAAATAAATTATTTTTTTAAATCAATTTCAAGGATGGGAGACTAGCATTTTAAAGTTGCCCCTATGAAGAGGGCAGAGACATATGTTATAAGCAAAGAGATTGTGATAGTTACTTTGGGGAATTAGTGAAATCTCAGGGTTAAGTTGTTGTGTTTTGATTAGGAAGTTCCTGGATCAAGAAATCACTCTTGGGGGGCAAGATGTGGGTCATGGGAAACAGTCAAGTATCATTGTAGCATCATAATGCAAATCCCAAACCATTTTTATATGCATTGTGATGTCACATGTACATACCCAAGAGATTTGTAAGCAGGATGCTGCATCAATGCTTTCATCATTCTGAAGAAAACAAAAGGAACCTGTGGTTACCTTTACAAGTCTTTATTTAACCATGGAGCTTGCTGGATTATTTTGGTCCCGACATATTTCACAAGATTGTTGAGGGGAAGTCAGAGGAAAGGCAGAACATATAAACAAAAAATACATGAATAAATATTATTTGTTCACCTTGAAAATTTATACAAGATATTTGGAGATCTTTTTTTTTGTTAGATCCCCCCCCCCCATGGGAGTAAATAGTATCTCTAGAGGAGATTGCTTAGAACAGGGGTCTCCAACCTTTGCAATTTTAAGTCTGAAGGACTTCAGCTCCCAGAATTCTCCAGCCAGCAAAGCAAATTCTGGCTGGAGAATTCTGGGAGCTGAAGTCCTTCAGACTTAAAGTTGCAAAGGTTGGAGACCTCTGTCTTAGAAGACATTTGTAATTCAAAGAAAGTAAAGAGGCTATTGTTGTTTTAATCCTCACTTGAATGACTTTTGTAAAATCAACAATTTCTGGGTAAAAGCTCCAAATCATTTTTCCCAATTTTCTTGAAAATCGTAAACCTCTGGTGTTGATCAGATCATTGCTATTATGATTATCAGATGAAATAATAAAATATAGTTTGATATATTTGCACTAAAATACAGTGAACTTGCAGATAGTTAACTTAAGGACATATATCTGTTTAATGCCAGATGAATGCATTAAAGTAAAGTCATGAATGCATTGTAGTAAAGTCATGACAGTTATTTTAAAACATTCTTGCTTAAGGTTTATTTAAACTATGGCCATTTTTCTATGTCAATAATACCAGCACTGAAACATTTGGCTTCAGTTTTGATTTTGAAAAATTCAGTACTAAATACTATATATTCTAGCTTGACTCCAGTTCTCAAATGTATACCAACTACTGCTTTTTTTAACAGAACTTAGCCCATATGCTGATTACTTTATGACTTGACCAATATTGAGTTGACCTGTTTGTTATTAATTGACCTGGAGATCTTTCTTCTGGACACAATTGCCAGTTTAGTTTTCATGTTATATATGTACATTTGTTATTCTTTTCAGTATGGTCCACACTGGAATTCTGCAACTATTAAACTTCAGTTAATTGACTTTTTATCCTGTTGCCTCTGTAGAAAATCAGTTCTGAACTATATTCTTACCTTGTAAAGTGCTTTGTTATTCATATATTGATGCTTCCTATGGATATGAGGAAAATAGTATGAACTCTGGTGTCCCTGTTGCTCATAGTAACTACATAGAAAATAGACATAAAAGGAGACCTTTCTAAGATTTCACTAAATATACATTATTTCAATCTTACACATTAACGTATCAATAAGAGCTTTCCAGATTTTAATTACTTAAAATCTGGCAAACTTAACTTCAGGCAAGATGGATGGCATATCAATTGAATAACACCATCTTTTCTTCTCCTAACCTCCACACAGAACTTGCTTCAAATATTGACTAATACAGATAAAAAGAGAATTATAGTTAAAGTATAAGAATCAATTATATATACTTAAATAATCAAAATTTAATGATATTCACCAATTAAAAAATCTTTCAGCAAAACAAGCCACTAAATTGCTAAAAAAATTATCCAAACAATAAAGAGATTTGTAAGTACAAAAGGGGAACACCAAGTTGTTGGAGACTGGTCATGAGCATGATGGTTACAAGATAGATTGGTTGAGCATCAGCTGACACAGAAATATAAGCAAATCGGATTTTCTGTGTATATGTGATGTCAATAAAGAGATGGGAAAATGTTTGAAGACACCAGAAATGGCACAGAAATGGCTATAATGCAGTATTGCAAGCTAACTTTGCCAACTGCCAGCAGTTTGATCCTTGACATTTCAGGGTTGGCTCAGCCTTCCATCCTTCCGAGGCCGGTAAAATGAGGACCCAGATTGTTTGGGGCAATATGCTGACTCTATAAACCATTTAGAGAGTGGTTTGTAAAGCACTATGAAGTTATATATAAATCTAAGTGCTATTGTTCTTTACTGGAATAAAAGAAAATGGGTAGAGAATGAAAGTTGTGCTTGCTTGCCAGACAAGGCTCTATTGTGAATTGCATGTGTCAAAACCCTCATTTTCTTTTCCTGATTTTTGCTTCAAATGTTAAAGTGCATGTCTTCAGTGTATGACTCTGAAAGATGGGAGTCACTGTACTACCAATGAAGAACAAGCAACCAAATACGACTTATTTTTTTTATCAGGATTGTTGATTTGTACTTGTCAGAGCTTTGCTTAGGGCATGGCAATAAATCTCTTCCTATAAAACTCAACCAGCAGAGGAAACACCAAGGACAAGCTTCAAATAAATAATTTGCTTTTGTATGATAACCACCTAATGCAGATGTAGCAATCCAGCCTACATGTAGGGGAAGGACTAGCAGAGCCAAGGGAAGGGGTAAAAAGAGAAATTGAGAGTCATTACATAGCCACAAACAAGCCTCCCTTAATTGCCATTGAAACTTACCTAGCTCTTACCAGTTGCTGACCATTAGTTAAGAAAATTTATGTGCATAGACTTTCAGCAATAAAACAGTTAAATTGATCCTGCATGTATGGACCTGGATCTTTGCACCTTACATAAATCTTCTCAACTCACAAAAATTTCAAACGGAAAAGCTATAATCCTTATATACAGAGATATATTGTATTTACCAAGCACCAGTAGAAGATCTTTTTTAGCCATCCTACAGTTTAGGGCACTCCTACAGGAGAGTGCTTTAAGGATGATAAGCTTTGGACTCCACATTTCTCCTTTCCTTTCCATTTCCTCTCAAAACTTAAGAATTGACTTTCAAATTCAAATTGTGTGTGTGTGTGTGTGTGTGTGTGTGTGTGCGCACGCTTGCACGCATACAGCCGTCCATCCATCCTTGTGCATGTGTGCATGTGCCTTTCAGAAAATAGATTTTTGTTTTTTAGTATTCTAGCTAGAATCAATTATTTCGAAGGAACAAAAAGTAATCTAGTTTGACTCATATCACCCAAAGATAAAAGTCTTAAGTGAGTGATGCCATATTATTACCATTCTACATGGGGAGAGAATATACTCAAGATGGACATCTATGACCACAAGGCTGTGACACAAACAAGCAAGGAAAAAGACAACATTCTTGCTCTTCTGGATAGGAAGATGATTGTGCTACACCAGGGGTAGTCAACCTTTTTATACCTACCGCCCACTTTTGTATCTCTGTAGGTAGTAAAATTTTCTAACCGCCCATCAGTTCTACAGTAATGTTGATTTATAAAGTAGGGAAGTCAATTAAATTAAAAAAAGGAAAGTGCTTCAGTATCGGACAAAACCCCTACCGCCCACCATGAAAGCTGGAACGCCCACTAGTGGGCGGTAGGGACCAGGTTGACTACCACTGTTCTACACAATCCATGGGTTATTTGCTGATATCAGATGCTTCAATGTAACTGAAATAAATGAGCCCAGTAAAAAAGAAACCTCTTCTAGGAACATCACTTGCCAATTTTCTTAGCTAAGGTGATCATTGAGAATTTGTGAATGAAATATAGTTGTTATAATTTCTTATATTCTCTTTTAAGATAATAATTCTTCAAAACCTGTTTACAAGTAAAAAGAAGCAAAGTAGAAATGAAATATTATTTTAAAATAAATCCGCTACTAAAATTCTTCCTACATGACAGCCAATAGTAATGAGTCAGGAAGATGTGGGAATACCAGAGCAAGCTACCAGTAAATCACATTTTTCAAGAGAGGAATATTTGGGGATGTCAAATGTTTATGTAATACTATGGTGAAGACAATGAAGATCATTTGGAACATGGAAAAATTTCTGTCATCTCATCCATCCTCAATAGAAGTGCAACATTAGAAAAGCACAAGGAATATAGCAGTCATGCATGTGGTCACTTTGTAAGTGAATTATTACAATTGATTTAAATAGCAAATAACTATTTTGTACAAAAACGAAATAAGCCAAATAACTCTGTTTTTTAAAATACCGCTAAAGTTATACATTTTACTGCAGCTGTATATTGACTTGCATAGTTTTGATCTGCAAATTGTTATTTAACAGGTGTTCCCTCAGGACCTCGGAATGTAATCTCTATTGTCAATGAGACTTCCATTATATTAGAATGGCACCCACCTCGGGATACAGGAGGTCGTGATGACGTGACCTATAACATAGTCTGCAAAAAGTGCCGGTCAGATCGCCGTAGCTGCTCCCGCTGTGATGACAATGTGGAGTTTGTGCCAAGACAACTGGGCCTTACAGGAACTCGCGTCTTCATCAGCAACTTGTGGGCTCATACACCCTATACCTTTGAGATCCAAGCTGTCAATGGGGTTTCTAATAAAAGCCCATTCCCGCCACAGCACGCCTCAGTCAACATCACCACCAACCAAGCAGGTAAGATGCAGTTCAGGAACCGCCAGTATGGTTTTCTTCATGAACGTAGGGGAAAAAATTGAAAAGTTCTTAGACACTTTATCTACTTTTGATTATATCTTGATTTCAGAACTGTTAAATATTGCAATCAAGTTTTAGAATAATCTATAGATCTTGGTACTTGTTATTTCTTCTCCTTCCCTTTTAAGCACTGGAAGTTGGGAGGAGACCTCTTGTCAGGTTTTGCTGTAACTAACCCAGCTGCTGTGGCCTAGAGGTGGAGCTCTCGCCTCCCAATCAGGAGGTTGTGAGTTCAATCCTAGGTAGAGGCAGAGGTAGGGTTTCCTGCTTGGGCAGGGGGTTGGAGTAGATGACCTGAAAAATCCCTTCCAACTCTGTTAACATGTTAAATATATAGCTATGATAGCCTTAGTAGCAGAATAATACTTAACAGCTCCCCAAAACATTGCCTTCTTCCAGTAGGCTTATCTGGGATAGTGAGTGAATGTGGAGAAGTAACAGCAATGCTGCAATGTGCAGCAGGCAGGTAACTGAACCTTCAATGTTTTAATTACCAATAGTACTGTCATGTAGGTAGTACTCGATTTACAACAATTCATTTAGTGGTTATTCAAAGTTACAACGACACTATAAAAAGTGATAATTTTTCACACTTACACCGTTGCGGCATCCCTGTGGTCATGTGATCAAGATTGGGATGCTTGGCAAATGGTTCAAATGTATCTCGGCTGTAAAGTTAGTATCATGGTTGTTAAGTGAATGTGGTGTGGCTTCCCCATTGACTTGGCTTAACAAAAAGCTCACAAAAGCTGTTCACATGACCCTGTGGCAGTTGCAGTGTCCCAGAGTCATGTGAACAGCTTTTGCAACATCTCTGTTAAGCAAAGTCAATAGGAAAGCCACATTCACTTAACAACCATGGCACTAACTTAACAGACGAAATGATTCACTTAACAGCTGTGGCTAGGAAGATCCTAAAATGGGGCAAAACTCACTTAACAAATTTCTCACTGAACATAAAGTTTGGGCTCAATTTATGGTTGTAAATCAAGGACTACCTGTATAGGGGCAGTATGACATGTATTACATTGTGATTGGATTCTGCAGCTACTGGAGATAAATGAAACCCTAGAGCAGGCATGCAAGTAGAACAGCAGCCATGTCTGGCCATTAAAATTCATACGCTGCTCATCTCACACTTTCTTGGATTGCTCACATGGTGGCACTCAGTACTCACAGTCTTTAACTGGTGGAAGAACATGCTCCTAAAGAGCAAAAAGAAAACTGGGTTGATGAGATAGTCATACTAGAAACATGATCCGGAAGGAAAACATCTGGATCCACATAACAGCTGGTTATTAGCCGTACAACTAACATTCTTAGCAGCAAAAACAAAACCACAGCAACCTATTGAAAGAACCAGAAATTCTTCTGGACGTTGTCATCTCTTTCCTCCCCTGATTTTTTTTTTAAAACTAGAGGTAATCATGGATGAATCAATTGCTGTCTCTTCCTTGGGAGAGAAATGGAGGGGGGGGGAGGGAGGGATCGTGATGCTGATGGATCTACAATGTTGGTGCATGTATTCTTTGGTGGGGGACAGAAAAGCTAACAGGTAGTGACCCTGACCAAAATCTTAATGAAGAGAAGAATTAACTGTTGAAGTACTGGAAGGGCACAATAACAAGAGGATGAAGATTCTTCTTTTGTGCAATATATGTTAAATAGGAAGCCTTTATTAATGCCATCCCTGAATAATTCACACCAACAGCCACATGATTTTTTTTAAAAAGTCTTGATATCAATATTTGAGCATTCTGTCTCCCAGAAGTAGGAACTTTGTCAGCTCAACATGTCAGAGTGAATTGGGCACCACCAAGATACAACTGGGATATAAGAAGAAGTGTTCTGGCAGTGATGCCCTTTTGTCTATCCTTTCTGTTTCTTTTTCATTCTCTTCATTTCTTCACCTGGTCATCTACTCTTCTATTGCTCTGTTCTCCAGCCTCAGGTCATCTCCATTCTCTGGTTGACTAAACTGGATCCATGGAGCCATATCCAAATGTCTGTCCTTCCTCTTTTTGAATAGACCCATTGTTTTTAGGTGGTCCTTTGCTCTTTTTTGTTCCTGTTAGCTATTGTCCCTACTCCCCATTTGTCCATTCGCTCTTTTCCCCCCCTGATTATTTCTGTCACAAGCTGTGATTATTAAAAACTGATACATTTGCATTGTAACTGGATTTTCTCTGCATTTATCCATTCCAGATAAAGTGCAATTGCTTTTCGCATATTAAGGATGCACCCTGTGTTTGAAAGGCCTCAAAGATGGAGCACATATTTGGCAATTAGAAATGAGGCATTACAATTCAGCACATTTTAAGCAAGTAGAAATGGTGTGCTGAGCAAACTACAGGCATTTAAAGGGAGAGTAATAGGAATGCAAAGTGAACTAGATTGTGTAGGTTTGACATTGACTCACACATTAATGCCTAACATTTTGATTTGTTGTCCTTATTTTTATCCCCTGCTAATCTGAAAATGCAGCATATTTCTAACTGTAAGCTGGACTGCTTATGCAAGAAATAACAGAAAGGCATATTACAGGTAGCTGTATCTTCACATATTATGGCATGCATTCACAGTCTACATAGTCTTTATAAAATTCTTGAAGGAAAAAAACAAGGTAACAGACTTTAAAGAAGGACAAATGATGGAGAAAATTGCATGTTCTAAGTTCACGCTCAAAAAGTATTTATGTCAGTTCTCTTCTTTAATTAATCTAATTAAGAATTTTTAACAGAAACAAATTTAAATGCTTTTCTCAGGTTCATAAGAATTGACCTATATCAGCTTAGCCATCTGTCTACTCATTTACCCATATATTTCTTTTCATTTCTTGGAAACAGTTATCTCTCCATCTGTCCCTTTTGCCTTCCATAAAATTCTCCATCCAATACATTCCTATTTAATTGATTGTATCTGCAGGGCTCTCTTCAGTTCTTCAGCTTTTACTGAAGTGATAGGCCTGGAGGACTCTCTAAATGGATTTGAGGTCTTCTGCACCACTGACAATTGTATCCATTTGCCTGCTAGGCTATTGTTTTATGAAATGTTGCTAACTGGGCCTTTTCTCAAATGTACATCCTAATTTCCTATGTGAACAAGCTTGCAGGCATACAGTAGATGTCATTATTCCTTTCTCAGCTGCTGCAGGCCAATTGTATATTAGCAACATGGTTCCTATACTTCCCTGTTTCAAGTTTCAAACACACACATGCACACAGAATTGCTATGTAATGGTAAGCAATTTACTCAAGGTTGAGAAGACAAGCAAAGGAACATAAATCAGACTCTGTGAAGATAAGGCTTGCCTGAATAGTTTCACTTTCTACAGGAATGGACAGAAGACTAGTCAAGATTCAGTCTGAGGTTCAGAGAACCAAGCAAGATTTATCAATCACACCAAGGTTCATAGTTTCAGGGTCATATCTGCTTCTTAAATAAGGCTGCAGCCAGTTGTTTTAATTAAGGCAGGCATGTCTTTGCTTCTTTGAATGCCTTTGCTTTGCTTTCAAGTGCTTGAAACCCTTGGACTCTACTTGTCTAAGTGTTTCAAGACCTATATCAACATCTGTTCCAGTTATTCTAATACTGCCTCTGTTTGAGGAGCCTCCCAGTGATTCTTGGCTCGATGTTTCCTAAAGATATTGGGAAATGCCCAGCTAGGCAAGGAGGAGGAATCAAGCAGGGAACTAGTGTTGAGTTCATGGTACCACTACAAGAGACTTAAGCTTAATCAGTTCCATGGAATATTATCTGTTAGTTGCCAGGGCAAGGCAGTCTGGAGAGATTCCTGTACTATAGGTAAAACAAATAAAATAGTAAACTTGAACCTTTCACGTATGGATCTGGTTGCTTGTGCCTGACAAAAGATGATATTCAACTGGTTCATCTGGAACAGCTTTTTCAGATTCAGAGCCATGATGTATACAATATCTCAGATAAACCTTCCTTTCCTTTTCACTTTGCAATAGACATACCTATTTTCTTTCAAATCTCAACCATATGAAACTTGAAACTTTTCATCCAAAAAAGTAAGATATAGAAGAATGTCTATAGAGAAATTAAACCTCCTATCATTAAAATATATAATAACATGATGATATATGGTCATTGTGACTTTAAGGATGTTGGAATGTTAGAGTGTAATTAAGAAGTGCAATTATCTCTAACTATAAGAGGAAGCCAGGAGAGCGCATATATCTCTCTCTGCCGGACTTGCTGTTTGATAACTGAATTGCTCGTATGCTGTGAATTACTGAAGAAGAAGAAGGAAGATTGTGTTTGCTGACTGTAAGCAATTTGATATTTGCTGAGACTTTGTTTTTGACTCATTTAACATCACTGATTGTTGAGAAGTAGTTTAGCTTAGTAGTTTTTACAACCTCAGTAAAAGCTATTTTATTTTACTTAAACAGTGTCTAGTATTTTTGGATGGTCTCTTTTCTGAAGAAAGTTAAAAAAAAATCTGACCTGGCATATTATAGAATATAGGTCTCCCCATAGTATTCCTGTAAGACAGTCTGGTGCTATTTACATTTCAATTGTTTTGAATTAATTTGCCTGATAAACTTTTACCAACAGATCTGTTATGACGATAATAGATTCTATAAATGCATTTGAAAAATCCCACAAGAATATTATTCTTAATAGTGGTATATCTGTCATTTTGCTGATGTAACAAAATGTCTGTCAAATTTGGTAGCCTCTCAGATGACTTGTCTTTAGATTCTACAAAACGTAGTTTACACCTGCTGTACGTTTGTGACCATGGGACCGAGATAGGTCTGGCAGGCTTTGTTTTCTTTTTTTGTAAATTGGACATGACATTTTTGTATGGCTTAATTGTCATAGTTGACTTTTACAACAGAATGGTTGATATCCCCCTCAAGACACTAGACTGAGATAATGTCTTGGAGAAAAAAAAATGGATATGTAGCAAAGAGAGGAGAATGTGATTATAATTGAGACTTCTATCCTATTTTTTCCCCCAATTTTGATCTGGCTCTCTTCCCATTCCTATCTTGCCAAACAGACTTTTGGGTTTCTTGGTTTATCAGCAACATAACAAGATCATTTAACCAAGACCATGCTTCTTTAGCTATCTGACAGCCTGACCTCACCTTTTGTTAAGTCGTAAAGTTTACACTTTTCATTAGTTAAAAAAGTGATACTGTACAGGATAAACGAAGATCACTTCGACAGTGTCCTTGTGTAGAAACCAGGAACTGGAATACAGAGACAACCCAAGATATTTGCTGTGTTTGTATCCTTCTTAAATCCTTATTGAAATCAAGATTTTTGTGCTAATGACTGCATTAAGTCATAGGCTAAAGGTGAGACTGTCAAGTTTGATTAATTCTTTTAATCTGAAAATTTCCCTGTTAAGCAAGCTGACTTTTGTAATGGGGACATTATTATAGAAAAATTGGCAGATATTCCATAGCTCCTTGTTGCACAATTTGTTGCATACACTCTAATGCAATAAGAAGCTTCTTGAGTCTGATGCTTGTGCTTATTGTTTGTCTGTGTGATTTTTGGAAGGGATTTCTACTTCAGTATAATTCTTTCCTTCATGCAATAATGCAAAGCAATCCATCTGAATAAGCAAGGATGGGGAAGCCTCAGTATTACTGCCCATCCACCTGCGTACCAGTTTGATGTTGATCATCTTTGCAGCATTATCCATGTTAAATAGGCAGGAACACCAGGGGGGGTTGTGAATGTGGCAATTAACAAAACAGCAATCAAGCTAAGTGTTTAATTTTGGAAAATTATCATCTTCTCTGAGCGGATGTGGAAAGATTAAAAAAAATTAAAAACCCAGGATTAAATGTGCTGTGCAAACAAAGGCAGGGCTGGACTGTCAACATCACCCACTAGAAAAAAATAAGCAGTCACCCCACTCAGTGAATTCTTGAATACACAGGAGCTACTTCTTCCAAAACAGAATGACTAGAACAGCACAAAATAAGATTTGGGTAATATAAACAATCAGAGGAATGTTTTCCTGTATAATTTGTAGTGCATAGGTTTAGTTTGTGTTGCATATTATGTTACACACTAACAAGTGGTCAGCATAAACATCTTTAACTGGCTTTAAAAAAAATCCTACTGGTTCTTTCCTGGCTTCTTTATTCTGGCATATCCAAATAATTAGACTAATAATAACTTGTCATTGGTTATGCTAGCCAGGATGATTATCTGAGTGATCCAAAATACCAGGAAAGCACTATTGTCTACCCTTGATCTTGATCACTGAAAAGCTAAATAGAGAAAAAAAAATTCTAATGACTATATTCTCATCAATAGTTTGATACCTTTAAATAGCCTTTCACAACCTGCGTATCTTCAAGTTGTATGTATCAAGTTTGAAAAGTTTTAGCCAGTGTAATCATTACTGAAAATACTGAGGTCTACGCATTTGGAAGGTTCTAAGATTGTTTCTTATGACTACCACGTGGCTTTTACATTTGTTGCAACAAATCATCATAGCTACTGCTGCAGATTAGCAGTTGCAAACATCACAAAAATGAATTAGAATTAGAATTTATTAAATTTATATACTGCACCTTCTCCCTACTGGGACTCAGGGTGGTGTACAGGCAGGTAAAATTGATAATATAAAACATAAAATTACAAATACATTAAATAGTTGGCCTGTCCTAAAACCCCTATTAAAACCCCTGCTAAAACAAATTAAAAACTACGCCAGGCCGGCCGCACGAAATAAATAGGTCTTCAAGGCCCGACAGAAACGGCGTAGGTCGGTGATCGTCCGTAGGTCAGGGGGTAGGTTATTCCAAAAGGCAGGGGCTGCCACAGAGAAGGCTCTCCCCCTGGGGGTCGCCAGCCGACATTGTTTAGCCGACGGCACCCTGAGGAGGCCCTCTCTGTGGGAGCAAACTGGTCGGTGGGAGGTATTTGGTAGCAGGAGGCAGTCTTGAAGATAACCACGTCCCTTGCTATGGAGCGCTTTGAAGGTGGTTACTAGTACCTTGAAGCGCACCTGGAAAGCCACAGGCAGCCAGTGCAGGTCACACAGGAGAGGTGTCACGTTGGAGCATCTAGAAGCTCCCAAAATCCCCCGTGCGGCCGCATTCTGAAGTAACTGGAGCCTCCGAGTGCACCTCAAGGGAAGCCCCATGTAGAGAGCATTGCAATAGTCCAGATGGGAGGAGATGAGGGCTTGACTGACCATGCGTAGATCATCACGATCCAGAAAGGGGCGCAACTGGCGTATCAGGCGAACCTGATAAAAAGCCCCCCTGGCCACGGCTGTCATATGATCTTCTAAAGACAGCCGCGAGTCCAGGAGGACGCCCAAGTTGCAAGCCCTCTCTGTAGGGGCCAATGACTCGCCCCCAATAGGCAGAGATGGCACCAACTGGCTATATCGTGATGCCGGAAGCCACAGCCACTCGGTCTTGGAGGGGTTGAGTCGGAGCCTGAGACATGTATAAAACATCAGTTTGGGGGAGGTGGGCTTTGGAATCACAAGAAATAATCTAACAAACAGCACACCAAGAATCCCCCTAGTTTCTGCTTGCTTTTATTTATTTTAGTATAAACAAGATAAGCATTTATTTTTGTATTGCACATTTTTTAAATTAAACAGTATCTTTCTTGGCTTGCTCTGCTCCTCTCCCCTTTTCAAAAGTGACAGCAACAGAGTGAAGCAGAATTTTATCAATATCTAGTTAAGCATTGATAGATTAATTCTTTCTCTACCTCCATAGTAACTAGTCTTTCCACCAATACCCTGTTATGCATATAGTTATTTATCAAAACCCTCCCCACTTAGAATTAAATAAGGGCTTTAATTACATTGACTTAAAAGCTCATATGGAACATATTCTTTCTTTGGCAGCACCATTTACAACAAGCTCCCTTTTCTCATTTCTGGGAGTCACTCTTAGGATTCAGGTTACGTTATGCATCATGTATTTTGAGAGACAACTATGTTGTGATCTTGCAGCATTGGAAAATACCTATTTCAACATATATTTGATTGCAGACATTTAGTGCCAAACAATTTTTTTTCTTTTCCACTGACATAGCTCTCATGTTTGAAGGAATTGGTGCATATTTAATTCATATCTCACCAGAAAATTTTAGTTGTGTGTGTGTGTGTGTGTGTGTGTACACAATACCATATTTATCAAATTTTGAATTTCACTGTTTTATGAATACAAGGACAGCTTTAAAATTAAGAGAACGACATTTCCAAAAAGTAACAAACAGCACAATATTTAGTATCCTTTTCCAGATAGTTTACATACCCTCACCATTACAGGGAGTTGTTCTAGCTCACAAGGAATTGATTATGAATCTTAGAAATCCATTTAGCATAGTGATTTGTAAGCAGAATGAAAAGAAGAGCACATTAGAATCATCACTTGTGTAAAAAGCATTACAGTATGTCAGGAAAAAAATGGCCAATTATCAGTAACTAACCCTGCTCTATTCACCAAAAGGCATCACTGCTCACCAGGGACTTAAGGGACCATGGGTTTCAGAAGCATATATGGGGAAAATCATTTAGAAGGCTCTGAGAATTCATCCCAGCAGAGCCCTTACCACATGCTTCAGTGGGCTTTTAAAATGAGACAGTTTGATTTCTCAGGAGGATCAGGCAGGAAATTAACTTGTTTAATGAAGCACAAGTGATATTGCCTTGATTCTTTCTGGATTGCCATCCCCAGCAGGGATTAAAAATAAATAAATGCAGTAGGCAGATTCAAGGCTGAAGTCAGAGATTCTCCAGGAATCTGGCTCAGAAACATAAAAACTTTTTTGTCCACATAGATTTTTCACCACTTCCTGGCAAGTTGTAGGCTTCAGTCTTACCAACATAGTATCAGACATGTTGTCCTCCAAAACCAGAGCTGTACACAAATAAACTCTAACACTTGCAAAGGAGTTAAATAGCCTTCTTTTCTTTTCACAGAAATGTCTGAAGTTTATGGCTCAGGGGTAAATCCCATGTTTTATGTCTAGAATATCCCATTTTCAATTCCTGGCATCCCTCGTAGAATAGGATAAGATTCCCCATCTGAAATATTGGACAACTACTGCTAATCACTGTATAAATGTGAATAGTAGCTGGAACAGTAGCTGGACTTATTCAGTATATAAGTGCTACGACATGTAGAACCTTGCCATAACCACAGAAACACCTTTCTCTTTCTCATGCTGCTGCTTCCAACTCACCATTGGTTCACAAAGGGTAAAATCTCTAGATTTTGGCCTCTGCAGTGGGAAGGAAATACCAGCAGTCTCTCTCTCTCTCTCTCTCTCTCTCTCTCTCTCTCTCTCTCTCTCTCTCTCTCTCTCTCTCTCTCTCTCTCTCTCTCTCTCTGTGTGTGTGTGTGTGTGCGTGTGTGTGTGTGTAGGGAGGGAGGGAGGGCAGGAGAGAGGGAGGGAGGGAATGTATTTATTGCATTCATATTCCATTACAATCTTAAAAAGATTCTCAGTGACCCACAAAAAGTAGTAAAGCAATAAATAAGAAAAATACAGCTATACAACTTGACACAGAATTTGCTGTCAATCCCCAAGCACCTTCTGGATTCTTTATTTTCAGCTGCTCCTGGAAGGTAGCTAAAATTGAGGCCACTCAACCTTTCCACAGGAAGCCATTCCAGAGAGTTGTGGCCTGATTACATAAAAAACATCTTCAGGCTTTGAATCCCCTGATCTCCCAAACAGGGAACATGCTGCTTTTTCCAGCATCATCAAAATGGTCCCGTTCCATTGGAGAGATGTGGTTCTGTCACAAACTCAACACAAGTCATGGAAGACATTGCTGGTTAAAACTAGTACTTTAAATTACAGTAGGAGAATGGAATGAAATGGTTTTTATTTTATAACGTGATATTTCTTCTGCTTCCAAGGGAGTAGCATTGCATGCTATGACTTTTAAATCAGCTTTTTTTTAAAAAAAGAGAAACTTCTCCTTTGGAGAAGTAGAAGAGGGGAAGGAAGGGATAGATGTGAGGACTGAAGCTGAAAACTCCTAGGGAGGTGGAAAAGAGAAACACTGTTGTGGAGTCACCAATTCTGCAGTGATGCCTACATTAATTTCCCTGTGTTATAAAAACTTTATAAGCTGTGATGTTAAACCCTGCTTTATTTTATCAAGCATCCTAAGCAGAAAGATACTTTCTATCCTTATCAGTAACTGAAAGCAATAGTTTATTTTTGTTTCCTGTTGCACAGAAAATGGTATTCAAGGGTACAGTGCCTCAGATGTGTATATTCCAAAATTAATCAGCAAGATCAATTATGACTGAAAGATCCAGCTTCCATTTGTCTTGAAAGCAATGTCTGCCCATGTAATGTAGGGCATGTATGACTTTATCAATCTCAGCACCACTTCAGTTGTCTTTTCCCAAATGAAAGGACCCTAGTCAGTGGTGGGATTCAAATAATTTAATAACCGGTTCTCTACCCTAATGATTTCTTCCAACAACTAGTTCACCAAGCTGCTCAGAAAGTTAACAACCACTTCTCCCAAAGTGGTGTGAACTGGCTGAATCCCACCACTGATCCTAGTGATGGGATCCCATTTCCTTGTCATATCAGTGGCCTTTTTGATTTTTTCTTTCTGAACGAATAGAGCTAAAATTGTGCAAGTTGAGTTGTCCATGTTTCCCAAATGATTGGCGGAAGAGTTACGAACTTTTTTGTTATTGGCTGAAGCAGCCCTTGTTTTTCCAGGTTTTTGCATTTCCCAGGATTGGGGGTGGGTGGATGAGTGAATTGACTTTGTTTTAACACCCCTCTTTATAAAGCTGCAACAGTTCATACAAAAGCTGTATGCAATACAGCAATGATGCCACACCCTTGGTTTGTATATTTTCCATTTTATATGGAAATACACTTTATATGTCAAACCCATATGGTATGCACGAAATCAGGGGTTGGAAACTATGGCCCCTTTATGACCTTGTGGATTTCAATTCCCAGAATTCCTGGCCAGCCATCTGGGTTGAGGAATTCTGGGTGTTGAAGTCTACAGATCACAAGAGGACCATAGTTCCCCATCCCTGCACTAAATGAATCATCTCAACAATTCACCAAATGCCTCTATGGATCTGTTAAAAACACTCACAGTATATTATACTAGTTGTCTGAACTAGTATGAGGTGCCTGAAAAGACTCATGAAATTGAACCATATCGTAATTATATTTTAGTAAAGTTTTTAACAAGATAGTGAGGATAGATTCTCCATTTTGCATAACATTTAATGTATTGATTCCTTTAATGCTGCCTATCATGCTGTACACCTCCAGTTTTCTGCTGACTGATCCTCTCTTGAAAAAGGGTTTTTGTACTAACAATCTTTGTTAGTACTGTACATTATAATGAGTCATAAATAGGCAAGCAGGTTTCTGCCTTAAACCACAAGAAAAGTAGCAAAGTTTAAGGCCTGGTATGAAGGCAGTAGCTATGTTCCTAACTGACCTGCTTAAGTATGCTGCACATACCAGGCAAAGAACTGCCATTGCCCTTTTTTCATAATGAAAATAATGAAAAATTTGAAGTAGCTATAAGAGGTTTTTGCTGTGCATGAGAGAAGTATTGGAATTTTCATAGAGAGGGGAAAACCTATTCCGGTTTTGCTTGTTCATTTGCAGGTGGTTTGTATAGTTTCCATTTGATGAATAGTTTCCAGGAATTTTAAATTCTACTTAAAAACAAGTAGATTTTTAAAATATTAAAATAAAATTATTTACACAATGTTCACATTAGCAGTCTTCCTTTTATAATAATATTCTTCAAACAACAATTAAAGATGAGGGAGAGTGATTCTAAGGCAGGACTGTCAAACTCTTGGCCCGCAGCCGGATGCGTCATGGGCTGGCCCCACCCACACTTGGTTTAGCGAAAGACAAAAAAGTCCCAATGCATCATGTGATGATGTGAGTTTGACACCCCTGTTCTAAGGTAAAAACTAGCTTAACTGGAGGCAGTTTTACTAAACGTTCTGATTGTATTTTATGAAGATTTGTTTTCTTGTACCAGTGATGGAAAAGTACATTGTAATAAGGTTAAGAGTAGCATCTTAAAATTGTGTGTGTGTGTGTGTGTGTGTGTGTGTGAGTGTGTGCTTTCATGTCAGTGTTGACTCCTGGACAAGTCCTTCAAGATTTCCTGGCAGTGGTTTGCCATTGCATCCTTCCTTGGATTGAGAGAGAACGACTGGTCCAAGATCATCTAGCTTTGTGTTTAAAGTGGGACAAGAATTCACTGTCTCATGGCTTCTAGCCTAATGCCTTAATCACTTTGCCAGGCTATGTCTCCTTAAAAATTAGAATAAAATAATATCATTTTAAAAGGAGGGCATTCTACGAAGCTAAAGAATCATAGCGGAACAATCCAGAAATAAGTGAAGTCCAAGCATCAGTGAACCAAAATCAGTAGAATGGAAATGAGATGTGACTAGGTTTATTTTATAAGGTTTAATAGTCTGATATATGTTACTGCAAATGTCACTTGCTTTGGAAGGGGATGTTTTCTACAGCATAAAATAAAGAACAATAATATCTGTTTCTTCATGATTCTAAATCAGGGTTATTTCTCCCAGCGAGGCTCACAACATATTAAAATAATACATAATAGCATATTACAAATAATAATATGTGCACTTATGATACTTCAAATAATTACAGAAGTAGTGGATAAAATATACAAGTGTAAAATAATATAAAAATATGTAAATTAGTAGAAAAATGCATTATTTAAAAAGTAGCATCAAATTGCAATTCCAAAGTTAAGGACCATATTTTATAAATAGTGCTAGAGAAAAGTGGGTTTCAAAGGCTCTTTAATTTGATTTGCTATATAAGGGGAGTATAAGGTTGTTATATTAAATAGATGTTAATCTCGGCATATAGATTGTATGTTTATAGGCTTTCCCATGATTGAGAATCCTAGTTGTGTAACGTTCCAAAGTATTGGAACAAGCCTGAGAATAGAGCCAGGTCTTAAGAGTCTTCCAGTAGCCCAGGAGAATGGGTACCATCTGTATCTTTGAAGGTATGCTATTCCAGAGGGTAAAGGGAGTGACAGGGTAGACTGTCTTCTTCAGTCCCATAAGATGTCAATGTTTAAATAAAAGGAATCTGGAGTCCAGATTCCTTGCGGACAAGGTTTATTGAAACCACAGCTCGTGTCCTGTTATATTGTCCTTCTATACGATCCACAGACTCATTTTATAACCCCTTACTGGTAAAATATCTGGTAATTCTGATCTCTTTTATGTGAAGCTGTTACTGTTGGATCAGCACAATATAGTTTCTTTAAACATCTCTAAATTCTGCTTATACTGTTTGTAAAATTAGGCAGACTTTGGTTGCCCATCAAAGATCATACCACTAACTGTAATATACTATGTTTTGTTCTGTTCTGTTTTATTGATTTGAATGTTTTAATTTTTATTGTGGCCTATGTGACCATAAAGAAAAATTGATTGACTTGGAGTACACCCAGTAGATATAAATATATTGGGTGAACCGGAATGACTGGGCATAATCACTTAGATAGTCAGGCCCTATGCCTGAAATTTTGAAATACTACAAATTTCCGCTCTTGGGATTTCTAGCAGTTGTCCTTTCTGATAAGAAAAAAATATATGAATTTGAGATCATGAATCTGAAGTATACCTTGATTAGGAAGAGGAAATGGAGCATATCAATAATATAGGAGATATGACTATCCCTAATGACAACACAGCTTAACTTTTACTCACTCTCTCTCTCACACACAATTGGTATGGATCTCTTCATTTAATTTTATACCCAAACCATGCTGGAAAGTATGTTAGGCATGCAACAATGACTGAAACCACCACCTCCCCAAAGACCTAGTGAACTCCTATGGCTGAATTTTGATAGAAAGCTGGAAAGTTCCAGTCCAACACTTTAGTAGCCAAACCATACTGGGTCAAGAACTGACACCCAGAGAAAGAAGAATGGAATCTAAGCTGAGAGATAAGTAAGTGCATAAGAAATACAGAAGCCTTTGACAAGAATAGTATGGAGGAGGCAGTAGATAGGAAAATAATACAAAGAAAGAAGTGACTTGAAGGGTTAGAAAAGAAATCTTGGAGGAGGTAACATCCTTTGTTCACACTCTTTATTTGAAGTAAAGAGTATGAATTAAATATGTTAAGTGTCATAGGGCATCTACTGGAAAAAAATGAAGGAAGAAAAGCAGAGGAAGCGATATTTGGCTATTGCTGAAGAAACGGAGAACTCAAAAGTGAAACATGCATACAGAAACAAGGAAGTTGACAGGTGAAAGGACAGTGAGAATCCAGTTCTGAAAGGAAGATTGAGAAGACCCTTACACGGGGTCTTGTGAATATGCAGAGTTATATTGATATGTTTAGGGCTTCGAAGTAGCCTGCCATGGAATTCATGTTTTAAAGGTATACTTTATTGAAAACCTCCCCTGTCCAAATATCATTGAAATCTATTGATATTTATTTTTATGCTACTCCTGTTAATTTAGTGGGGCTAGCACAGTTTTGTATGAAGTCTTTTGAGGGTCCTTGACAATAATAACTTGCTTTCATCAATTAATGTATTTGTGTGTATTCTTTTCTGAAACATTATGCCAGAGTCATTTCCAACACAGAAAGCTAACAGTAATAACAAAGGATGTTAGTCCCTGTGTTAATTTTTCTCTTTATGTCATAAAATACTTTGTTTTATTATTGTATTGAAGTGCACTGTGTTGTGTTACATGCCTCCTCCCCTTCCCCATTCTCACTGACTGCCTCTTCTTGTCCGCATCCTGTTGTTTTCCTTTTATTTCTTCAGAGTGTCTCACTACCCTCCCCTGAAGTGATGTTTCACTTTTTCTTGCAATTCCTATTCCCTCCTTTCTCCATAGCACCTTCCACAGTTCTTATTATGCACCAGGTAAGTGCCACCATGAGGAGCATCACGCTGTCATGGCCTCAGCCAGAACAGCCCAATGGCATCATCCTGGACTATGAAATCCGTTATTACGAGAAGCTGAGCCGGATCTGCATCCCTGAGATTAGCAGCGCCATGGGCTCAAGACCAGCTACCGTAAGCCTGAATGCATTTGAGAGAAGGGAATTGGCTGGGCTGGTAATGGGAGAAGATGGAATTAAAACTGCCAGCTATTTTTAACATATCGTGGAATGCATGGTTTTGATTTAATTCAAAAATTAGATTGTAGATTTTCTGTGTTTACTCCAGCCTAAGGTTCTGGATAACATTGTGAAAATCTTATTTTATTTTAAATAGATTATCCTTCTTATGTCCCCTTTTCCACCTAGCAATAAGGAACTCTGGAGATAAACTTGACATGGATTATTCTTATTTTTTATATAGGTGGTTGGGCTCTTTCTTTGTTGAGTCTTCCATGATGGCTTTCTAGTTTAATGAATTTTACCTGTTATTTGCTGTGTGATAAACACCAGCAGATTGGGAATTCATATTGCAAACTACACTAAATCAATCTGCAGAAAAATCTTTGCAACAGTAATTAGTTGAAGCCAGGGCCTGCCATTGGTTCCTACTTGTCTGCATTATATATTTATTTCAGTCCCTATGTTCTTGAATAAGGATTGTTTTAACAATTGAAAGCTTGCTAGAATGCCAGTCTGGATCCTGGACTTATTTTGATGATGCTTGGATAGTATTTTGTGCACTGTATAACACTCCTTAATGTCTATACTTATCTTTCAAAAGCTATCTTGTAAGCTCCTGCTATCCTACAGATGACTCCTGTTTTATTACCTTGTAAGAGCTAGATAGATATAATCCGACACAGTTGGCTGTAGATTGAACTAGTTTTGCCCACGAGGCCCTAGGGTACAGTAAATGATATCCAATGCCAGATTGTCAGGAAGCTAGCATCAGCTGCCATGCTGCTGTACATGCCTGCCAACCATGCCTGATGTTTAGGATTAGACAATCATCCCGAGGGACAAAGTAATGTCACAGGCACAATATTGTACTTGGTTGCATTTGTCACACTTGCAGTAGATCCTCCCACCTCAATATTCAACTGCATGGGGTGAAATAAAGCAGTCTAGAAGTGGGGGTGGGTGGGGGAGAAAGGCAGTTGGAGCACAGGAAAAAGTATATGTAATGAGCTTAAAATGAAAGAAAATGTGGATAAATTTGTTTTCTCCTAGCTGCATTCAGCCATAGAGTGAATCCTCCTGATTCATAGGATCATGTTGCACAGATCATTGTGTGACTGTCAATGATTTAACTGGAATCGATTTTGGGCCTTGTTGCCCACCTTCCAGTATAGGACAGACCATATCCAATAAATAGGAAAAGTGATAAAATCAAAGTTTTGAGTCAAAAACCAGACTTTTAACCAGATGTAACAAAAAAAAAATCTGCATGCCAAAAAAGCTTGAGAAAGGATGCTAGTTTTGTTATGCCTTATCTTTGTGGTTGAACTGTGATGGCTGTTTTGTATAATTTTCATAGTCAGGTCATGCCAAGTGTAGAAGATAAGTATTGAAATATAGCTATGGTTTCTCTTATTCTGGCCATTTATAAGAGTGAATAGCTAGAATAAATATATTTGCTGAATATTAATATTAGTTACCTGATAATTAAAAGCCATTGCATTGTATTCTTTTTGCAGAAAAACATATAGATATTACCCATTTACTTACACAATAGGCACACCTTCACTGCAAGTTGCATAAGTACAACACTTTTTCATTACTTATTATTTGTAGTTATTTTCATTTGTACATTATTACAGAAGGACTGTAAGAATCAAAACGGATTTGAGTAATATTGATTCGTAAAACCTTAACTTCCTTGACCCTTCCTCAGAGAGGTGAAATCTTCAGCTTTCCCAATCAGGAAGCCTGCAGATGACTGCTAACAATTCCCATTAAACATGAAAAATGTTAAGGTTTATGGGAGTTACAGTTTTGGAACATTCCCAAAACCCAATTTCAATTTGTTTTAGACAGCTAAAAAATAGCCCTCTGGTTGTCCTCATTCCATCCTATTCATTAAGCAGTTGAAAAGCAAGAGACAAGTTGGTACATGGTGTTTTTTTTTATTTTTACCAGCATCGTAGTTGATACTGCAAAAATAATGTTGCTTCTTTCCTCATACTCTCCTTCATTTGTTCTTTACTGAAGGACCACAGTGAGTACAACTCCTCTATGGCCAAAAGTCAGACCAACACTGCACGAATCGATGGGCTCCGGCCTGGGATGGTTTATGTAGTGCAGGTGCGGGCTCGGACTGTGGCTGGCTATGGGAAATACAGTGGAAAAATGTGCTTCCAAACTCTGACAGATGGTGAGTGCCTTTGAAAAGTGAGGGAAGTTGGTTGCACTCCCTTGTCAAATTCCCACACTGTAATTGAATTAAACCAACTTGTCTGTTCAAACCCTTCTGTGATGGGGTAGCATGGCAAGATCAAGCGATTTACAGATAAGTGTGATTTATTGTCAGTTGGCGGCTGATCTGGCTGAGATCCCTCCACCTCCTCCTCCTCTTCCTCACTAGTCAAGATTTTCTTTCTTTCTGGATGGAAAAGAAAAACTGGCCCACCACCACTCCGTAGGAAGAGCTAAGGCCAAGTCTGTGTTGGAACACGAAAGTGCATAGTAGTAGGTTATTCAAGGATCTGGATGTGAACAGAGAAGCATTTTTTTTTAAAAAAAAAGTTGAATGCAGATATTAAAGGGTGTGGAATGGATGAAATTAAATTTGCACCAATACGTGAGGTCTATTTAGGATGGTCATTGTCAGGTATTTTTTTTAAACAGACACATAACACATAATTTTTTCATGCCCTGCTGCCCAGGAAAGGAGTATATTTTAAAATGTTTTGTGCTTAAGGATTTGTTGCATTTGAAATGTTACATTTTAAAAGATTATATTGGAAATAGCTGAGCTCTTAAAAAACACTAGGGAAATGTCTAAAAAGGCCTCTCATATTAGACAGGTATGCATACAAATCTTTTTTAAAATATTAAAAGATGTTGGGACTCAATATTTCACAATAATGCTGTGTGTCAGAATTAAAGAACTCAGTAGCTACTTTCTGGGCTTATGGCCCATGTATATGTAGTGTCTCAGTGATGTATAACTAAGAGAAACCATTTTTGGAAATATACAGAATGAAAGAGAGTATGTTTATATGGGTCAATAGGCCAGCAATTGATCAGCTTATCCTGCACCTATAGACCTTTGAAATACAGAATTTTATAGGTTTTTATAGGAAATTATATTTACTATTTTATAGGAAACTTACATGGACTATTTGCAAAGTGACCAAAATCATTCTTTAATCATAAATAATTAATTTCTGGAGACCAATACAAGATAATTTGAAATACAAAACAAAATTTTGTAATACGCTGTAAGAGCTGAAACTGGCAAGGTAGGAAGCTATAATTCTCAATCTATGCAGAATCATTATGCAAACCTGACTGAGCTGCAGTTGTTCACATAGTTTTAAAGAAAGCCATGGAATATTGTTGGCTCAGAAAGGCAGGAAGAAAAGTCTGCGATTTGAACCGTAGCATATAGAGAGAGTGCTCTGGATTGCTGTGAACTGCAGTATGCAGATTTTCTCTACAATAAAACAACTTATCTACCCATGTAAGTCTGAAATTTCTATCGTCACCTAGCAACAGATTATGGGATAGAATTTCTGGAAAGTGGGAATGTATTGAGATACTGGGGAGAGACATTTGATGCACATTAAATGTCATTGGAGCCTGCAGGTACATTGGAGTATAATGCTCCTCATTCACACTTACCTGCCTAGAGGCCACTAGCTTAAGAAATAATATTTTAGAAAATTTTTATTCAGACTTACTCAGAGTCATCTTGATATTCTTCATTACAGCTTTCTGAATTTGGGGTTGGAAGAAGCACACACACACACACACACACAGAGAGAGAGAGAGAGAGAGAGAGAGAGAGAGAGAGAGAGAGAGAGAGAGAGAGAGAGAGAGAGAGAGAGAGAGAGAGAGATGTATATCAGCTCTTGCCTAAATAATAGCTTTTTAAAAAAGTTTAATAAGCACTGAAAACAATAATGGCCACATGATAAAAATAGCAAAAATAATAATTACCTACAAATATTAAAAAAGTAAAGTTCACCTACTATTTTCCCCTAAATCTAAGGGGGGAGAGGGCAGTTCTTTGCCTGGCGCTGAAAGGATTTTGGAGCAGATATCAAAAATGTCTCTATGATGACAGCACTCTAGGTATGAAGTTCTGCAACTAAAAAAAGTAGTTTGCTTGATCTTGTCCATCCTACTACAGCAAGCATTCAATTCTTATTTATTGTAAACCTATGTTGATTATGTGCCACCACGTCATTATTGACTGTTAGTGACAACATAGTTAGGTTTCATTTAGGATGATCTGTCCATTACCTGGTCTTTTATGTCTTCCAATAGTGCACTCATCACCACTATAACCAAGTCTATCATCTTACTGCTGATCATGCTCTTCTTTTCTTCGTTTCCTTCCATCTTTCCCAGCATTACACTCTTCTCTACTAAAAGGTCTTTGTCTAAAGTAAAATAATTTGAGCCTAATCATCAGTGGCTTGAGTGAGAACTCTGGGATAAGTTTGTTCAGTGATCCCTTCATTTGTTTTCTTGGCTGTCTACTGTATTCTAGGACTCTGCCAACATCAAAGTTCAAAAGCATTAATATGGTGCTTATCCTATCCTTATCCTATCCTGATTCTTCTAAGCACTGATCACTATTAGTATAGACACATAACTGCATTTGAATGGTTTTCCAAGATCATCATAGCTGCTGTTCCAAGATGTATCTCTGAACTGCTTGTTCTCTTACTGTTGATGTTTGATTCTGAAAGGCAGAAGCAATCCACCACTTGAATATCTTCATTGTCTCTTCTAAGGTTGTTTAACCCCATTTTTCACAGTGTACCTTGAGTTTTATCATGAGATCTTGCAGAACCTTTGTATTTTCAGCCATTGGTATAGTTCAAGTTATTGAAGTTTCTCCCTCCAATTTTAGAACTAGGTTAATCATCCAATCCCTTAATACATATATGTACACAGCAAATAGATTGAATAAATAAGGGAAGAGTATACAGCCTCCATTTCTCCATGTTCTGTCTGTACTGTGGCTTCCTAACCTGTATTTTTCACAAGGAAAATGAGATGTCCTTGGATCCCCATTTTTCTAAGCACATTTCATAGCTTAATATGATCAAAGGCTTTTCCTTAATCAATGAAGTGCATATTTAATTCTTTTGGGTATTCTTTGGCTTTCTCAATTATCCTGTGTACATCAGCAATATTGCCTTGTGTTCCTGTGCCTTTCCTATAGCCGTCTCTTTTTTCATGTAGGACTTTAATCTGCTTTGTTGATCCTAAACATTATTTTGCTAGCAAGTGAACAGTTAAGTGTCCCTTTTTTGGTGGTTTTGGTATATAGACTGATCTTCCAATTTTATTCGTTACTGTGTAATTCTCCAGATTTCCTGGTACAGTTTCTTACTTGATTGATTCTTTTCTACTTCGTTCCACGTTCCCATAGGTATGCCATTAATCCTGTAACCTTTCAGTTTGATAATCAGTGCTGATCATCTAGTATTAGAGGTCCCTGTAAGCAGGAATTATCTTCTAAGTTATCTTGGATGTTCTATACTGTATAGTACAAGTAGTCCTGTACTTACAACAGCATATAGGATCGTAATTTCTGTTTTGTGAGAAAAGATCAGGGAAAATGCACAAGAGGTGTAACAAAGGGAGGCTTCCAGGAGTACCCAAGAGGTCAGGGAGGGTGAATGTGGATGCAAGGTGTGTGCAAGAGGTGTCTGCCAGTGGGTGGGGTGCAAGAGGGGTGCCATACAGATTGGTAAAGGGGAGGGGAGGGTCTGTGAGAGGTGCCATATGTACTGGGGAAAGTGTGCAAAAAATGTGACATAAGTCATGGAGTGTGCAGGGGAGTGAGCAACTGGCATAGTGCGAATGGAGCATAGTGTGAATGGAGCATAGGTGGCAGAGACTTACTTCAGTGACCTGTGATCTTCCCTGCCAGCGTTTCCATTTACTATCTGGGGAAGCCAGCAGAGAAGGTTACAAATGGTAATCATGTGATCACATGGTGCTTGTCAATTGGTCGTAGGTGCAAATGGATTGCCAGGCATTTAGATCACATGACCACAGGGTGCAGAAAAATCTAGAACTCATTTACTGCCCTTGCAACTTTGAATGGTCACTAACCCAATGATCATAAGTTGAGGACTACCTGTATTTCAGTAGGCTTCCTTTTATTATTTATCTGTGTTCTGCCTTTATTGATTTTACGAATAACTCCAACATACCTTCCTCTTCCTATTTTCTCCATAACAACAACCCTGTGAGGTGAGTTGGGCTGAGACAAATTGGCTGGCCCAAGGTCACCCAGTAGCTTTCATGGCTTAGGCGGTCAGAATTCATGGCCTCTCAATTTCTGGCTTTTTATTTGATTTCCTTTGAATTGATTATTATCTGTCCACCGGCATCCATTAGTACAGCAGTTCTCAACCTGCAGCCATATTATCCCTTGTGGTATTTTAATGAGGACACAGATGAAAAACATGAAATGGGGGGCCATGATGTGTGCTGAGGGTGTCATAGAAAGGCCAAGTGCATTATACTGCAAATACTACCTTGTTGATGCCAGAAAATGTATTAGATTATTATTTAGTGTGTGTATCAGGTAAGGAGACCTGAATATAGAGTGAGGTAGGGGCCACAGGAGAAAAACAAGGATGCAAAGGTGTTTTTTTTTTAAAGTCATGAAATGCAACATTATACCAATTTGAGGCTGGAACCTCTGACTGAGTTCAGATATATATATATATTTAAATAAACTTTCCTCTTTTTCCATGCTGTTTCCATGCTTAGTGCCTTTACAGATGTTATTGGTTCTTGTCTCTTGAAACCATTCTCTGAAACTCTTTGTCAAGTTCCTTTAGGACATTTTCGTCTTTCTTGGCTTTGGCTTGTCTTCTTGACGATTTCTATGGTTATACTCTGACATCAAATTTGCTTTCTTCCGTTTCTTCATTTTTGGCAGTCTCTTTTTATACATTCATCTTTAACAACGTTAATTCATTCCACAGGAAACCTAGGTTTATACAGATATTTCTGAACATTGTACATATTTTGTCATGAGCTGGATGCTTTTCAAAAATATTCTAAAGCTAGATCTGAATGTAATTCATTACTATAGTGAATGTCCTTGTATATGTATACAACATGATGGAACAATTAATCTGGCTACTAATTGTATATTAATTCAAAAGCATGTTGATGGAAAAAAACAAGTATATATTGACCCCTATTGGCTTCTTTTAAGGTTTTTTTAGCAAATGAATAAACCTGTTTTAACTTCTTCATTAATCTATACTAATTAATACTATACTAATGTCCCACATTGTAATATCGTAACTCAGATGGTTCCTCTCTAGAGTACTTTTACATCATTTTGCTACATAAGCCTAACTGTAACCCAGAGTCCACTAACCTTGAGCAATGTCTAACTGAAGAAAGAAATAGGAAGCATGTGTGCATCAACTGCTAACTGAAGAGATGAGCCCTTTAAAAAATATCTTTCCATTTTACTTAGACAATTAGACAGGCATAGAGAATATCCTGCCTGAAACATAAGCAGCTAATTGAAATCTAACAAGAATGGATACTGTATTATTAAATAATAATTGATTGTTAGATGAGAATTTGTTCAAAATTTATGCATCAGGCAGGAGATAAAGCAGATACCAGTAATTAGCTTCAAATGAGAATAAGAAAATTAAAAAGAGGTGTGAAATTTTCTGTTTGTATGAATTTATTTTAAGCTATTAAGTATTCATGCCAGAATTATTAGAAGATAAGCAGTAATGTTAATCAAATTAATTTATTGTCTACCAGTCCATTGTGGTAAGGTGGGTGCAAATAGACGGCCCTTTATCTGAATAATTTCTTGAGGAAGACAGACAATGTTACAAGGGATATTATTTCCTAGAGTTTTATAGTAAGTGTCAGTCTTGAATTTCAGAGCAACCAGAAGCCATAAATTGTTCAATTCAGATATAATGGCAAACTAAAATTTGCCAAAATATAGAAATTAATCAGTACTTGTGATGAAAAGACAGAAGGATAGAAATCTAAATTATGATTGATATTATTAGCAGAATGAACACATAAACCATTGTCCACAATCCCACCAATGCCTTCAATTTAGAACAAAATATACTGTATGTAGCTCAAGGTGGAGTCCTTCATGCTCTCTGAGTTTTGTTGTGTGCTTACAGATGTTTCATTACCCAACTAGCTAACATCATGAATGAGTGTAGAGCTGTTGCCTGCTTGTGTGTGTGTGTGTGTGTGTGTGTGTTAGCTTAACCTCCAAAACTGACTGGCTAAGCTACTGTACCGAAACAGGTGGAAAATCCCATACTTATTGCACTGATGATGTTACCTAGCTAGGTAATTAAATGTTCAAGCAAATAACCATGCTCATAGAACATCAAGAATTCCAGAGGTTTCAACTTAATTGTAGAATCTGTTGTTTGGGTTGTATTTTCCTAGCTTTAATGCTAAATATAATTGGAGGAGGAGGAGGTGGCAATCAAACCTGAGTTCCATTAGCAACTACAAAATTATTTTCAGGACATGAGAGGATCTACCATAATAGTTTTGGTAGTGAATACTGGAGCTTAAAAAGGGGACTACAGATTAAAATTCCTGATTTGCCATGCAACTCCCTGGGTTGCCTTGAACCAAACACTGCTTGTTAGCTTATCTCATTTCGCAAACAGTAGTGTAAAATGCAATTACCTGTGTATGCCATCCTGGAAGAATAGGAGGGTACCAGTCTCATCAATAAATAATCAGGATGTATTATTAACCGAGGAAGATATATATCAGCAGGCAGGAAAATTACAAAACTATTTATTTTTTCTCCCCCCCAGATGACTACAAGTCAGAACTGAGAGAACAACTGCCATTGATTGCTGGTTCTGCCGCAGCAGGGGTCGTCTTCATTGTCTCCTTAGTGGCTATTTCAATTGTTTGCAGCAGGTATTACTTGCCCCATTAGCCTTTTCTTTCCATTCCAAAGAGGAACTTCCCCAGAGGATATAGTAGGAATGCATAAATGTTCAGCAGGATACTTTTGGCAAAACTAATGATCTGTGGTGATTGCACAGAAAATATCCCACAAATGAGTGAATATGCCACTGGACATCTTTGTGTGTGTGTGGGGGGGGGGGGGGACCATACGTACCAAAAAACACTTTTATGTCAGAAACCTCCAGGTATGCACCTCTGTTGAGAATACCAAATCAAAAGAAACAAAATTACCTAGATAACGCCCTTTATTTGATGGGCCCACATTTAGGAAGTTTGTCTCCCAAGGCCAACTGCCTTCTAATGTTTGCCCTCAGCTTAATCTCCTCCAAACGATTCTCTTCTCGGTCTCCCGCAGAGGATATTTATGGTGTGTTAGCCTTCTGTTGGCTACTATGGTGCAATAAATGGGTTTTTGCTATTTTCGTTGCCTTTCTGCTTCTTGATCCTATATTATCCACCCACACAAAAGGTTATTTTATTGTGACAGTTTTTAACCAGAGTATATGTTTGATTTAGTTTTAATTGTAGGGGTAATTGCAAACCAGTGAAATTGTTGCTGATATCGGGTGGTAACTAACAATGCAAGAAATGACTAAATCATTTTAGTAAATCATATTAAATTTTGAAGGACAGTATCATAAAATAGCTTCGTTAACTGTTGGTCAAAAACAGGCCACAGTGGTAGTTTTCTGCAAAGTGCTTTTCAGGAGCTTTCATAGGGAGGTACAGGTAGTCCTCAACATACAACAATTCATTTAATGACTGTTCAAAATTTCAACCGCACTGAAAAAAGCAGCATGATCATTTTCACACTTATGACCTTTGCAGCATCCCCATGGTCATGTGATCAAAATTCAGATGCTCGGCAACTGGTTCATATTTATGACCGTTGCAGTGTCTTGGGGTCAAGTGATCGCCTTTTGCAATCATCTGGCAAGCAAAGACAATGGGAAGGAAGATTTCCTTAACTGGAAAGAGTGCAGAGAAGAGCAACCAAGATGATTAGGGGACTGGAGACTAAAACATATGAAGAACGGTTGCAGGAGCTGGGTATGTCTAGTTTGATGAAGAGAAGGACCAGGGGAGACATGATAGTAGTGTTCCGATATCTCAGAGAGTGCCACAAAGAAGAGGGAGTCAAACTATTCTCCAAGGCACCTTGGGGCACGACAAGAAGCAATTGGTGGAAACTAATCAAGGAGAGAAGCAACTTAGAACTAAGGAGAAATTTCCTGACAGTTAGAACAATTAACCTCTGGAACAGCTTGCTTCCAGAAGTTGTGAATGCCCCAACACTGCAAGTCTTTAAAAAGATGTTAGATAGCCATTTGTCTGAAATGGTATAAGGTTCCTGCCCACGCAGGGGATTGGACTAGAAGACCTACAAGGTCCCTTCCAACTCTGCTATTGTATTGTATTAACAATCATGTTACTAATTTAACAGCTGCCATGATTCACTTAACAACTGTGGTGAGAAAGGTCATAAAATTGGACAACATTCACTTAGCAAATGTCTCGCTTTGCAACATAAATTTTGAGCTCAATTGTGGTCATACGTCGAAGACTTAACCTGTATTAAATTAGTTAAGAGGGTGAGTGTGGCCATAGTTCTAACCCTTCGTTAGCACTCGTGTTCATGCGTGAGTCTACACAGGAGTTTGGCTCCAGTCACACATTCATGCTTGACATTTGACTGGCTTTACTCCCTCCCCTTCCCCATGCCCCTGATACATTTCTGGAATGGGTTGTCTAATGTAGGAATCATGTGAATGTGTGATCGGCTAATCAACTTTGCAATTCTAATATGCCCAGGGATGGATTGATAGATTATGCTGAGCTATGATGTGGTTTGTATTGCTTTGATTTACAGATTATATGCTGCTGTCTACTATGAATTGTAAACTTGTAAGTTCATGTTGGAAGAAAACAATGTGAAACTTCTTTTGGTGTGCCCTTTAAAGTCTACTGAACTGTTTTAATCAATGTATTCATATGTGGGAAAGGAATTAAGTAATGTTTATTTTTAAATTACTTAAATACAGTTTATTGTGAAATATATTAAATGCATACAAACTGTACTTAAGTAAATTAATTTAATTAAATCAAAAAGAGTTATGCCCGGGTTCTGCTTACATTTTACCACCCAAGGGCCAAATGAAGCCTTAGCCTGAAAAATGTAAACATTCTATCTCTTATTATGTGTGAATTCAGCCATTGTGATTTATTCAACAAACTATAGTTAAAACCAACTTTTCAGTACATTCAAAATAACCCCTTTAATGGGACATTAAAGGAAAAAGATAATTCTGTATATATTGTATTGCCATCCTCCAGGGAAAATAAAGGTATCTTAATCAGGAAAATTCCATTGAAGACAGAGCAGATGGATTAGATCAGGGGTGTCAAACTCGTGTCGTTGTGGCATCACGTGATGTATCGGGACTTTTTCTCCCTTCACTAAATTGTGCGGGGGGGGGCAGCATGGACAGAACTGGTCCATGGGTCGCGAGTTTGACACCCCTGGATTAGACCAACCACAGCAGAAGACAGCAGTAAATAGAGTCATGGATTGGTTTAAATTAATCCTGTTGCCTGAATTATCCCATGAGAGTAATATATACTATTTTAGTAATCTACTAATTGATCCTTATGTTGACAGCTATGATTTGGGATCTGATCACCTTTTCCCCTATATAGGAACTGCCTAAATGCAAAAGGACTTTACTATCATATTACAAACTCAGATTTCTCTTAAAATAGTTCAGTATAGTTTTTGCTAATGATTCCTTCTCTCAGCCAGAAGCTGATGACAAAGCCCTAAGCACAGAGCTGATTTTTCTTCCCCTAGAGAAGCAAGCTGTGTCTTATCCTCATCAGACTCTTCTGATGGCATGGTGACAGAGCTAGAATTACTAAGTACTTGGTCTATAGCAGCAGTTATCAATTCAGAACCATATGGCCCCCTAGGATATTTGAAGGTGGCCACATGTGAAAAGCATAATTGGGGGACTGAATGAGTCCCAGAAAGGGAAAGTATATTATAATGCAAGCACTGTCTGGTTGATGCCAAAACAATGCACCAGGGGTCTTTCATGTCTGAATAATAGGTAATAGGTCATGGACCAGAGGGGCCTAAGAGAATATATGCAGGGGGCTTATATGCAGGGGACATAGGAGATAAACAAGGAGGAGTACAGCAGAGGTGGGTTCCGGCAGTCACTACTGCAGGTTCACTCATCGATGCATGTGTATGCTTGATGAGTGCTGCATGTGCTTGCACAGTGCAAACAAATTTGTTCTGCGCATGCGCAGAAGCAAAAAACAAGATGGCAGCTCCTATGGCCGTGCTGGTTCGGGGGCATGGCAGGCCTGGGTCACTGCCGGTTCCAGTGACCCAGGCCACCAAACCGGTTCGAACCGGTAGGAACCCACCACTGAGGCACAGGTATTAGAGAAGTGACATATTTATGCAATCACTGCCTCCAAATGATTTTCAAAGTGTGCTCAATCTTAGAATATGGATATAATTTGAACTGATGTTTACTTTTTATTTTCCTAGGAAGCGAGCATATAGCAAAGAGGCAGTATACAGTGATAAACTACAGCATTACAGTACTGGTAGAGGTGAGTGCAAGAAACCTCTATAAGATTACAGATGGGCCAGAAAAGTTGTAAGTAGTAAGGCTTTGATAATGGTCATATCTTTTAATCGCCTGGTTTGGAGTTGAGATGAAGACTGAAAAATACTTGGGGGAATGGGGCTTGCTGGGAAGACAAAAAAGAAGGGAAAAATGGATGCTAGGCAAAGAACAGATATCCTAAGGTTGCTATAGTTCCTGTATGTTAGAAAGACTTTATAAATTCTGGCCAAAAAGCATTCTTACAAACCTTTTGCGCAGAGAACAAAGTAAGAGCAAACATAGTACTATCAGAATTTCCTTCGCAGATGCTCAACAGAACTAATTAACAACAGAGAACATGGAAACTGGGTAAATGAAAGGATTCACGAGAAGCCCTGAAGGAAATCCTTAACCTCAGAAGATAAGGCTTCTCTCGTGGCATTTGTTTGGCTAAATATTTGAAGTAGTTTTTAGAACATTTTTTTTACCCAGCTTCATTTAGGCAAAATGAAAAGCCAAGATATACAGCACTTGTTGCCATATGCTCTAGTTGTTTATTTGAAATAAGTGGTTGCCTTCAGTCTTTCTGCAAATATTCTTGGAATATAGAACTCCACATCGTTCACCTGAAATGAGAGCTTGTTACAGAATACAGTAAAGTAGTTGTATTTGTGCTGGTCATCATTTGATTGGCAAGCAAAAGCAAAGTCTTGGAAGAAAGTATAATCAAAACGTGGTATTTTAATCAGTCTAAAAATATTTTGTCCAAGTGCATTGATTTATCAGGGACAGCGAAATGTTGGAAAATGTTCTTATCTCCTCTTTCATTAACAGATCATATTCTATTGCTTCCTGAATTCAATCTGGGTCATGGAAAGCAGTGAATCAGTTTTTATACAATCAATGTTCTTTTTAACATATTAAGAAAGTGAGTAGGATAATCACAATCCTAACCACCAAATAGTTACAGCCTACCTACACATGCTTTATTGCTTGCAGGGTATGTAGAACCAGCTGCAAACAATTATATTTGATAGTTCCCAGGTGTTTGGGGAAAATCTCTAACACAAATGTGCATAGCTCTTTGGGGTTCTATAGATTACAGCCATCAGCAATACCTAAGTAAACCTCAGCCAAACCAGGAAATGAGATAAAAGGTAGGAAACCAAATTGGGAGCGGCTGAAATCCAATGTGCACTATAGAGGCAAAGTCTCCCAGACATTTTATTTCTTTAAAAAGACAATGTGAGCCTAAAATGTAGGGTCTCCCCCTACATTTCCACACAGTTCTCCACATCCTCATTATTATTCAAATAGATGGACCGGAATATGCTACTGTATCATGATAGTAAAGGTTAATCAAATGAATATTAAAATGAAACAGAATTAAAACTTCATAAAAGCTTTTATATTTTCTGACTTTCAAATTGGTTTCAGTGTATTCCTAAAATTTTGAATGTAGTCATCTGTAAATTCTGCTTAAAATTATATAGACCAACATAGTTTGCTGTTGGGAGTCTAATGATTTTAAACAAACTAATTTTCACTATTTCTATAATCAAAATATTTCTGTAGATCATGCTTGGTTTTTTAAATATATTTATGTTTTTAACTAAGCTGAAGATATATTATATAACTATGTTTCTAAAGTAAACATAAGACTGAACATGGCAAGGGATGTGAGGGTACAAAGTGAATGACATGGAGATGAAATGGTGCTTATAAATGTCTGGACTGGAGTTTTGTTGAGTTAACTTCAAAGAAACTTCAATCAGTTAGAAAACATTCTACTTACGGTGGGCAATCAATGGGTTGTTCCTCAGAAATTCTGTGCTATAACATATTTCCAAGGAACGAATCCAAAGAGAATGCTACAGCACATGTCAGACATTCTTCAGCAGAACATACTTTAAATTATATTTTGATGCAACCTCAGGAAAGAAATTGTTCGAAAGGATGTGATGACTGGACAACTTTCATTCCTCATTACCATTACCTACTTTCAGTGTTCGTCCTACTTGGAGCAAAAAAATGAGAGATACGTGAGAGATTTGTGACTGTTTTTCAGCCTGGATACTTATTTTTCCGAATTAATAGTGAGATTGTTTTACAAGACCCTGCAAAGTGGATGGAACAGTCTACATTAACCCTTTTCCATAGTCATTTTCTAATATCATAGTCTTTCCCCAAAGTAACAATTGCTAATAAAATATATCTTAAGTAAAGGCAGAAAGGTAGATCCAATCTCTTATTTGCTAATCACTAAGTTTCTAATCTCCTGCTGACCCTTGTTTTTACTTTATTTTGCTCCATTTTGTAAAAAAAACAAAAAGTATAAGGAAAAAGAAAACAGCCAGATTGCCTTCATCAATATGAATGAAGTTGTCATGCATGAAAGCCACCATCTTTGATTGGCATGCGATTATTGCTTGACTTTATTAGCTTTAATCAGATATCCCATGATCAGTAAGGAAATTATCTGAAATTAGATCACTTTCAGCTTGGCAGTTAATGGATGGGGTGGCCAGTAAGGAATAGATACAGATTTTCACAATAATTTTATAATTGACTTCTTATTGCGAAGTTTTGAGCTATTACTTAAAATTTCATTCGTAAAGTTTAGGAAATTTAGGCCCAACCTGGATGGAAAGCTTTTTTTCTGAGAAGCTCAGATACCCGACACTTTAATGGAAATAAGGGATTCATAATGCATTAAATTAATATATGAAATCAATACTTCCCAAATATCTAGAAATGTTCTCAACATATTGACAATGTAGTGTTATGAATAATTGAATTTAAAAATGAATTTATGTAGTACATATTGGAAGTGAAATGCTAGAGAAATTACCTCTTCTCTGTGGCTAATGGTGATCAGATTGCTCAAGATGCTAAAATTAAGATGAATAAAAGTAAACTCCCCAAAACTGGAGCAGATTGAACTCCTTTTATATATGTATGGATAGATATAAATATAAATGATGTAAATGTTGGCAAAGACTTGAGTGTTACTTATATCCCAACTTTATTATTTTTACAAATAACTCAAGGCACACACAACATAGTTTCCTCCTATTTTACTCACAATAACAATCTTGTGAGGTTGATTGGACTGAGAGAGAGTGACTGGCCCAAAATCACCTGTCTGGTTTTCATACCTAAGGCAAGACTTGAACTCACAGTCTCCTGCTTTCTAACCTAGTGCCTTCATCACTAAACCAGACTGCCTGGCTGTTATTATTTGCAGTCTGTTTAATGGGTAAGTTAGTGTGGCATTTAAATGGACTATGTTTTGCTTGTTTCTATTTGGTTCTTCAGGCTTGCAGAGGTGGCCAAAAAAAATTGTAAGAAACACATTACTGGTATAATAATTTGATATATGCAGTACTGTATCACCATGCATCATTACAAAAACTTAATTTAATGAGGGTATCTATCGCAAGTGGCTATTGATACTAGCATGGAAAACACACTACACATAAGAATTACTAACTTTTTTCATTGACAATCTTTGTGTCAGGTTATAATCTTTACGTCATACAGCATATTTATATATTTTACATTCTGATATATTTGCATGCTAACTGTATCAGAATAAAGAAAAGTTAAGTTATATAGCCTTTCATTCACAGAATGATGGCATAGAAGAAGCAAAGTTAAAAAGCTACAATGATTTCCGGAGGAAGTTACATGAATACATGTTTTAAAGATTAAAATAACAAACACGTAATTTACATTTATGATCAAAATTCTCACTTACATTTTCATTTTCTAGAAGGTAAACAAAAGAACACTGAGAGGTAGAGATTCATGTTCCAAAGAGATCTAAGATTTTTCATGGTTTAAACATTTGCTGAAATAAAACATTTTGCAAATCTCAGTAGGAATATTTATACAAGAGAAGGAAAATATTATAGACAGTTATTGTTTTGTTATCAGTTATTATAAAGTACTCATAAAAAAGGATATTAAAAAGTAATCTAAAATTGAGGAAATGCATCTTTCTGTTGATTACCATCTGTTGGTGATACAGAAGTAAGCAATCTTTGAAGTACCAAAATGTTTTCCTTTGGCAGAATGGAGAAGCCGCTAATTCTCAGCATGATAAAAGAACAAAGCTTGTACTATCAGCTAGAAATATGCATTAGTCTATTTTCTATCATTAGTACCAGAGTTGTTGCATGTAGCATATAATTGCATAGCAGGATATGCTTTTCATCCTCTGATCTTTGAGCTTTCATTCATGCTGTGCTAATTATGTCAGCCCACCTTTACCCCTAGGGTAGTTCCAAACTATAGCAAATTTTCTTAACAAGTTCAATGCCATTTTTCAGTTGTGCATATACCTTCTCCCTAGCAGTTCATTCTACACTGCTGGGCATTTAGAAGCCACGTTACACTTACAGAGAGTATGCTAGTACTATGTTACAAGGTCACTGTGCCCTCAAATTGATCACCTGAATTATGTTAGTTTGGCTGTTCCAATCTGTAAACCAGACTTGGTTATCATCTTGTAAATTCCTTTGTAATTCTGCTAGAGAATTGGCTGCACTTATAAAAGGATTTATGGACAGTAAAAGTCTATGTGATGAAGCAGTCAAAACAGAGATGACTTCCTGACAAGTTTCAGTGTTGGCAATGGAAGAATCCAGCTTTGGACCAATGTGTACCTAATAGTTTGTTCAGATATCAGAATACTCTACATCAGATTTAGCACTACAAAATTAATCTAGTAATGAAGCAATTGATCAATTAGTATATTTTGATTACTGCATTAACTGTAATGCAATCTATAACTGAGGCCAAAACTGAACATTAGTATGGTGACCCTTCTTTTCTTTCTAATTTATTCTCTTCTCCCTCTTGTCTTTCTGACACCTTTCAGTTACCTTCAGGCCAGATAGAGAGTTAAAAATTATATGTAGCCTATAGTTTACTGGTTGTCTATTCCTACAATAACATCTGAAGAAATTGGTTGAACTATCTAGACATTATTGGTACACACCAGGCATGCTTAGCTGGTGGAAAATAAATAAATATATATTAATATTAAATAAGTCATTCAGAATACCTGAATGAATACCTGAATTCTGAAGCTTTGATTTGTTGAAAGTGGAATTTTTTAAAAAAAAATTAATCTGAGGTAAAAATCAAAACTATGTGGGTCTGGGGAATTAATATAGTATATTTGAATTATATTTAAATGAAACATAAGTCTCACCACCCGCATCTATTGAAGTATGGTCTTGAAATAGCATTCAAACAATATTCATAGGCCAAGGGTAGTCCTTTGAGCCATCCTGTCCTACAGCATGTACCATGTACCAGGGAAACTGGAAACCTTCCAATCACTTGTAGAAGCCTGATGTTTGAAGCTGTTAACAATCACCTAAATCTTGCAGTTTTAGTTGCTTTAGCATTGTGAAAAGGGAACTGAAGACTCTTGTGGCCTTGAAAATAGTTCAGGAAGGGATGAGCATCTTAGAGTTTTCACATAGCCATTAACAGGAAAAAAGATTTCACCCTTAGTGGTACCTCACACGTGTGGGTTCTTAGATTCATATGTTTCACTATAAAATGTATGTGCTTCTACCAATATGATTTGTATTTCTGAATGTAAGATCTCTCTTAAGATTTATGAAATAACAAAGTTATTCTTTCAAAGTCCTTTTAGCACATCTGGTAGAGTTTTATCAGCTACAAAGAGAATCATTTAGAGAAGGGTAAAAGAAACCTGAAGAATATTTATTATGAAGACTGTATTTTATTGTTTAGTTGCTCTCCAGTTTGTAATTGCTACATTCTGTCAGTAGCAGCCACAAAACAATCAAAAGGTGTGCTGAGTAAATAAAAATGGGTTAAATTATGCATTAAGGGAAGTGCCATAAATCTGCTGCCATTTTTCCTATAGAGCTAGCAAAGTAGCTTTGCTGCATAGCTTTGCTCTTGTGAATTGAACAAAAAAGACTTGTAAGAAGACCTTTAACTCCAAGAGGCAAGCTCGTCAATCTGAATCAACTAGAAAGCTTTCTAGAACATTAAACTGTTGAAAAATGATTTTATCCTCTTTCTTTCAGTCCTCGTTTTGCCTTTCTATAAGTCTACTTTTAAAAGAGCAAACTGATAGGGTTCTTAGGTACTGATTGTATTTTACCTTTCCTTTTTAGTTTTGTTTTCAATTTCTCAAGGCAACTTACTTTTCCAAAGTGATTTCTTTCTTTCTTCTCTACCTTTTTCTCTTCCCTCCCCTTTTCACTCATTTTCCTTCTTTGTTTGCTTCTATTTCTTTCCTGCATTCATTGCTATGGCACAGCCACCCCTCACAGTCAGAGGGAAGCAGAAAAGGCATTGGGCTAATAAATATTGTTCTCTAGCTACACATTTTTCTTTGACTTTCTTGCTAATGGACTTGCTATGACTTTGATAAGCAAAAATGTGAATCCATTTTTGGATATACCATAATTTCCTGCTCCTGAACCATTATAACTAATATGTCCTGAATTTCCAGGGAGACTGCAAAAGAAAAGATGTTGTAGGGGAAGTAGAGAATAAGAAAAGACTGGAACAGAAGGGATAATGACCTGGCCAACTCAGAAAGAGATCTTGGTTTTAAAAAGAAAATCAGAGAAGGAAGAAGGGTTTAGTTTCAGGGTGCTATTCTGCCCTCCTTCCAGAGATGAATATGATTCTTTTTTCTCTCTCCTTTTATCCCACTAAAATGAGAAGGATCCCCTGGAATGAAGATCTACATTGACCCTTTTACATATGAAGACCCCAATGAAGCTGTCCGTGAATTTGCCAAGGAAATTGACGTGTCTTTCGTGAAGATTGAAGAAGTCATTGGAGCAGGTGTGACTCATTTGCTAGTGGGCTGGTGCTCAGGGCCACCCCCATTTTCTACTTTCCTTCCTTTTTGTCCACGTTGGATATTCTAGTTCATCCAGCTCAATTATCAGTGGACTGGCTTTTTTTTAAAAAAAAATGGAAGTCTAACTATATCTTCTGTGATTGAAGAAGCTGTGTTTAATTAATTGACTCATTTTAATACATTCATGTGCTTCCAGGTTTAATTAACAATAAATAGGTTGTGCAATTGTTCCCTAGGTTATGGCATCCCTCTATTCACTAAAGCAGCAAATTGTACCTTTTAAAAATTTAAACAACATTCATAGAGGAAAAATTAAACAAAAATAGCAATCTTCCTTTTAAAAAGTGTTATTCAAAATCCATATTTTGCATAAAGGTAATTTGCATAAAATGTGTAAATTATAGGATTAATTAATTATACAATTTATAAACCACTTTTCATTTTTTTATAAAGTCCAAGTGGTTCACATTTAATATATAAAATTACAGAAAGCAAATTATTACACAGGACATCTCGCAAATAGGTAAGTAGGATGTCAAAATAATGTCCATGCTGTCAAACAAAAATTTTAATATATTGTACACACAGCAGCAAGAATTGCATCTAATCTTTGTGAAATATTTACTAAGTATATTAGATGGCACTAAAACCAAAATCTGCATCACTTAATATTGGAACTCTGTAACATAAATATTTGATTACAAAGATTAGTTAGACCTATATGAAAACAAATAGTTCCTTTAAAAGACCCTGGCATTTACAATACAATTTATGTATTTTAGGGTCTTATCTGAAAGACCTTGAAAATGGCTAACCTTAGTCATCTTATTTCAGGCAATTCACTGACCTTTTTATACTATTGTAAGGTAAGTTTATTTAATGTTAGGACTCATTGACAGTACATTCTTGGTGTTGCTGTACCTGTATCATTTATCAGAGTTCCATATCTCTCAAAAGAACATTAAGTTTATATGTGTTACTTACTCTTGACACAGCAGTAGATGTATTTGAATCAACAAATCTGCAGTCAACTTTCAGGGACGTTTTAACCTGATGGTTGCAGATAGTCTCTTAAAAGCCTCTTACAATTCTTTGATTCTATGACTCAGAAAATATGCAACTGTAGAAGGCAATGTTTTCTTTTTTCTGAATGAACAAAGTTATTTGGCTTGAGTGTCTACATAACATAACAACGGTGGAATTACAATGAGGTAAAGCAACCTAAAGTCCATTTAATTAATAGTTCAAAAATTTGTTGTCAGCTGCAAGCAAAATATTTTACATCTAGTTCAATTGAGGAGAAAGTATATTTACTCCATGAATTTCAGGTGGGTTATTAACTCAAACTAAATTGGCATATTTAGGATTTTTCACAGTGAGGGTTTAAGTAATCCAGAATATATAATCTTGCTTAAAAAGATTTGAAGCATTTGATGGTCAGACTGGGGTCTACTCAAGGCTGTATTCTTTCTTAGAATCCCCATACTTTATTTTTATCTAATATTTAATACTGGTCTGGAAATGGTCCAGAATTTAATTTTTGTTAAGCTCTAATTACATGCATGCAATTTCCGGAATTAGCCTCAAAAAGGTTCACATTTGCTTGCAGACATTTGCTTCTCATTTATCCATTCTAGTATATGTGAGCTTGCCTGTTACTTTTTGATCTGTATGTTTTTTTTTCTTGTTTTTCAACCTGAATTACTCAACCTCTTTAATCAGATAATTAAAAATGAATTACTTGCTTAGTCATGACCAATTGCTTTACTCTTTTGTTTGCCTTCAGCATTGCTTTATTCATTGCTTCTTTTTCCATTAAAGATGCTTCCAGATGGAGATGTTTATGGACATCAAATGGGCTGGACTGGCACAAGTTTAATATTTGTATTTTTAATCATGATGGCTTTCAGGGGACTTGCAGCTTCTAACCAGGTGGCAGTTACAGCACAGCATTCTACACTTCTGTGCTGGGAGTTATCCTTTTTTAAAATATATATATTTCCAAAGGTTACTACTGTGCTAACCAGACAGTTTTTATCTGGAAGTGTCCTTATTTCTCTCTTTCTCTCTCTCTGTTTGTCTAGTCCAGAGGTTCCCAAACTTGGCAACTTTAAGACTTGTGGACTTCAACTCCCAGAATTCTCCAGCCAGCTCTGCTGGCTGGAGAATTCTGGGAGTTGAAGTCCACAAGTCTTAAAGTTGCCAAGTTTGGGAACCTCTGGTCTAGTCTCTTTCTCTCTGTCTCTCTCTGTTTCCCTTTCTGTCTGTACACCAGACCCCTTATCATTGCAGAACAGGTGTCACCTTCCTGTTTTCTAAGAAAGATGAAGGAAGATGAGACAATTCACAAGGAATTGAGAGTAGGACTCAAAGAGCAAACCTATTAACTTCAATTGTATTTTTCTTCTATTTATGCCTGTTGTAAATTTTTATATTCTTTGACTTCTTTATGTTTCTATGATTTTTGTTGTTTTTCTTTAAAGAATATGTTCACTGATGTTGTTTCCTTTATTGGGTCTTTATGTTATCTGAATTCAAACCTGTTTTTTTTTTAAAAAAGGATTACAAATTCACTGAGTTTCCTGAGTAATTTTTTATTTATTTAATAAAATCTGTTTTCCCTCATTAAAGAACTACAATACTTAGAATGATACAGTGTTAATCTTTAAGATATTGGAAGGATCTGCTTTAAATTCAATGGAACTTTCTGCTAAATTAGTATTTAGCACTGTGAGATAATAGTTGATAGATAGATGTCTTCTAAATTAATCAGTTTTTTACCTGTTAGCAAATTAACGACATTTTCAGTAATATTAATAGAGAATATTGAGAAAACATGAATAAAATACTAGTTTCAGAGGGTAGCCATTTTAGATTTTGAAGCAAAAATAAAGTCTTGTAGCTTTTTCAACTAATAAATTTATTATTTTACATGTTTCTTTGTGCCACAATCAATTTTGTGAAACAAGACAATGTTTAACTTATTTGAGGCCTCTATTATGGTCTATTGAGGCCACAAGGTGACAGCCCTTTAGAAAAAAGATTAACAAAGAATTATTTCAGTACAAAACATTGGAATTAGCATCATAAAAGTTAATTTCTATTTTTCAGGGATTAAACAAAAAGCTCCCAATTACTGCTCTGTTTAAGTCAGGTTTTTTTTTTTGAAAAAAGTTTTATTGGGTTTTATAAATTTTTTAACAAATAGGATAAGGGTAAGGTGTAACAAGACATTTTGAGAACTTTCACATCGAAGTCGGTGACTCCTTCCGAGACTTCATAACAAAATATAGATAATACATTTAACTTACATTTGTACTACAAAGTGGAGAGAAATGCAAATATATCAATGTAAAAAAACTATGCTAGCAAACATGTATAAACATCCAAACAATATTATAGTATATTAAAATAAAGTCACTTTTGAGATCTAAGTCTTTTGGCAATTGTATCTAAAAAGGTTTTTAAAGTTTTAAGTTTATTCAATGGTACACAATACTACATATAATTTTTTACATTCGTTTCTTCACAAGATGTGAACAAATAGATATATATTGTATTAGTTACCTTGTTAATTGAGTTCATCCTTCATAGTTGATTGCCATGGCTTTCAAATTGTAGGCTTGTAAAATGCTGAGGTGGGGGGGCAGAAGCCACATATAGTGGAATCTAGACAACATAACTGGTTGCAAGAACATGGCTTTCTTCTCACTAGATGAGAGGAACCCAGTAGATTCAGGTCTTTCCTCTGAAAGTTGACTTTGAAATACACGGGTTATGCACCTGCACAAAGCACATTTTGAATCTTTGAAAGCTTTCATTATTCTTGTCAGGAGGTCAGCCCTTCGTATATACTGTATGCAGCTCATGCCAAACCATCTTGTTTTTATCTACAGTGATACCATATTTTAGCTCACAACTGTCCTAGAATTTTTTCTTTCTTTTCATTTCTCTTTTGATTCCATCCTCCTCCCCCAATTCCTATGGCCTTAAGATATTTTGGGCAAGACATTATTATCCCTCTTCTTAGAAAGCCTTTGGTGTCAGTCTTAGAGTCTTAAAGGTTCCATTTCATAAGCACCAGCATTATGGAAGTGAATTTCCTTCTCAGCTGGGAACAGTTTTTGCCTATTCTGCCTTGGGGAAGATCAAATGGTAAATTCTTGTAAGCACTGCAAAGCAATTACTAAACAGGCTCACTGCGATTGTTTGTCCCATTTGTGAGCTGTTCTCCGGGAACAAGTGTTTAGAGTGGCAGACTCTGAAAGTGCTCTATCTCCTTTATCTTTCTTCAAAGCTGCTACCATGTCTCAGAGGTTGTCTAGGAGCTCTTTCTATTCTCAGTTCATGTTCAAGCTCTCTGTCTCTGGTAGAAAATCCCCAGCCCTCTGCTGTGCTGCCATCAGCACTTGATAAACAACCTAAGCTTTCTAAAAGGGCTGGCTTATTTATTTCAGTTATGACACAAAAAGAGTATTGTGGTTTCCCCAATACTGATTCCAGCAGCTATAGGTTCTCTTTCACCTGGTCTGCTACATTTCTAGTACTCCAGTTTCAGGAACCATTGAGCTGAACCATCCATCCCATTTGCTGCCCCTCAAACCCAGTTTCAGAAGGAGTCATTTGTAATAAGCCTTCTCTGAATCTTTGTTCTCCCAGCCTCTCAGATGGTTCAATCTTGATCCATCCCCACCTATCTCTCAAAGTGATCAAAGTTATTGTGGTGTATCTTATGATGAATGCCTATCCTCCGTTTTCATTGATCTCATAATGTCCCATTAGATTTATTATTTCCTAGAACTGGCCATTAGGTCCTGGTTCTGAATAGTTCTTGGGGTATTTTCCTTCATGGGTTTTTTTTTCAAACCAACCCATAATTTGCAACTTTCTATGGCATTACTTTTATTCTGTCAGAATTTTTCTGTTCTTCAACACATATCAAGGGAAATGAGTGAGTTACCAATCATGCATTGCTACCCTCTCAAATATTGCTGCCTTCCAGTCAATGATTTGATCTGTATATTTTGGTGTTCCTTGTCCTCAAATTAGTACAACTGTCATTAACCCTTGGTTAATGGTAGTATCTGTAAGGTATCTCCAGATATGTTACAAAGGTCTTTGGTTCTGATGACTTCTTCATCTGTTTCATTGCTCAATTCCCTGGCTGACGACTTTACTCTCCATATTATGAGCAGTTTTGTTCAATAGTGCAGGCTCCAGAAAGTTAAACAATCATCTTAGACCGAGGAGGACCCAATTGGTGGAAGATGTGATTGCTTCTACAGTCTTTATAGCAGTGATTCTTAAGCTACAGATAATTAGCCCCTGGGAGGTAATTGGAGCATATCCTGGGGATAAATAGGATAATTTATAATTGCTTGTTTATGTCAAATATCTAGTTTGGGACCACTCTTGCTGAGACATTTTGTGTAACAACAAAGTCATGTCAAGGAAGGGGGGCAGGAGGATTGATGACATTATTTAAGCCTGGGGAAATGGGTAATTTGGTCAAACAAGTTAAGAGCCCCTGCTTTGTAGTTATATTTCTAGACTTTCTGAAGACCAATATTCATGAGCTAAACTGGTCACTGTATCACCAACTTTTATAGAGCCATCTTGGCATTTGAAAATCATTTCCAAGGCCTTCATGGCTATACTGTTCATAATTGACACTAAAAGATAGAAACTACAGACAGCTTCAGTATTTTCAATTTCATTTCTAAGACTGTTTATCCATAATGCTGCTCACTCCAGACAGAATCTCTTGGCCAGAGACTGCCTATAGATGATATTTGTAGAGCATTCTTTCCATATTAGATGGAAGGAACATCCACAAAGAGTTGAATATTTTCTTCAGAAACTTTCATCATGTGGAAAACTCTTATCACTGCACAAAAGATCTGTGTCTCCACTTTTCATATTCCAGAAGTTGTATCTGTATCTTTCAAAGAGTATTTGGGAACAAATATACTGAGATGAATGTGGGCAAAAACATTTACAATGTAAATAAAAATGCTCATAAATTGAAAATGTTACAACATCATTTTTATTCCAAAAGTAGAAGTGAATATAAAGGAATTAAAAAATGGCTTGGTGTAATTCTGTTTTTAATAAATTCTGAAAACCAATGAGTGGGGCAACCTGATCTCCAAAGAGACAATTTTAGAAAAGCAGCACTTTCTGACTTTGGTTTTATCTCTTTCAAGTTTTAGGCAACAGGCATTTTCCCATTCCCCCCTAGATAATCTAGTAGGTCAGGTCATTTTCAGTTGGATTAGATGGTCTTGTAAGTGCCATGCTATAAAAAGCTTTATAGGTCAAAACAAGCACTTTAAAATTTACTCAGAATACAATTGGTAAATAGTGCATACTCACAAAATAGTGTTATTTGTTTCCAACATCTGGTGCCAGGAAGTAAAGAAGTCACTGCATTCTAGACTAATTCTAGTTTCCATGTAATTAAAACAGCCCAGGTAGAATGAATTCAAGTATAATTAAATACCTGCAACTCTGATCCTATCTGAGCATAAATGCTCCTAATCATATCTTACATCCTTTAACAGGTTGTTCTGGAATAGTTTTCCAAGCTGGGCTGCATTCCTGATCCTTTTGCTTCTATCTCTTCAAACGCCAGAATTCTTAAGTGATGGATAGAATTAGTTCTTGCCGTGGTTCAAAAGCTGATGGATTCAGGGCAAACGTGGTGGGAACAGTTGTTGGCTCTGCATCATTTGGATCTGGGAGATCAGAGTCTGCTTGTTGCTTTGTCTCCCCTTGGTCCTCCATCCATCTGAGGATATCTGAGTGCATAAGACCAGACTATAACAATTGAATAGGTTTGGTAGAAAAAGAATGAGTAAGCATATCCTTCTGAGGTTATGCACAACCTTCCAATGACACAGTATGTCACCATTTTCAAGAAGGAAATTTCGAGGCCTATGCTATACTTCAACATCTTAATTCTTCAACCTGCCTTGGTTCAGAATAATCTCAATATCATTCTTTCCCTCATAGAAAAATATTAGTTCACATATACTGATTTTCAAAAAGTCTATTTTTATATCTTTATACTGTGCTATCACTATATTTTCCTTGGATTTAGAGTTACATGTATAAATTTTGATGATATTAAATACAGTGCGTAGAGGTTTTCCCCCCTGAGAGAATCACATCTATTGCAGTGGTGGATTCCTACCGGTTCGGATTGGTTCGGGCGAACCGGTAATGGGTCGGCGGCCTGGGCCTGCCACGCCCCCAAACTGGTTCACCCGGTGGTGCCATAGGCGGTACCATCTTGTTTTTGCCTTCTGTGCATGCGCAGAACAATTTTTATTGAACTGTGCATCCTTGCCAAGCAGCATCAAAGGTGTGCAGCATGGCCATGAGCAACCCAGTAATAGTTCCTACCAGAACCCACCCCTGATCTATTGCATTGTATCTTCATCTCCTTTCTAGATGATTGGCACTTGGTTGGTCCATCATGTATCATGATGTTTGGCCACATTTCTCATGTGCTTCTCTTTTTATAGTAACTTGAGATTTGAGATCAACTATGAAAAGTTTGGCTTCATTTAGTCCATCCATTTCTGGCAAGTTACAATCACAGTACCTTTTTTAAACTTTATTCCTGATCAACAGTCATCTTCATCCATAATAAATATGCAGGTACAAGGCACATCTTTCTTCTTTTTACATCTGAGGGTAACATACTAAAGATGTTTTCATAAATTAGTGAGCTAGGGGGTTGGTACCCCTTTCCCTTTGAGGAGTTATTCCAAGGTAGAACTGCCAAGATAGGATAAAAAATATTGTGATTTCTGCTACATAAACAAGGTGGTACAAAGTTCATCCAACTTTTATATCTCACAAAATAACCCATTACCCTTTAGGGTTATTTTATAGATATTTCCTTACCATATCCTTCAATGTCTTCAATAACATCACCACTTCTAATGTACTTGAAAAGCTCTTAAGGACTAAAGAAGAAATGCTTCTGCCTTGAAAGTAACCTATGTTGAACTATACAGAACAATCAAACATCAATTTTATTATGTATTATCTCATAACATTTATTTATCAAACATCTATATTGCCCATGCCACTTAAGTGACTCTGAGCAACTTACAAGATTTTTTTAAAATCAATAAAATGGTTTATTTTGTCATTAAATATTTTTATTTTAAAATTTCAGTTCTATAGTTGTCATAGGAATGGTGCCTGAATAATGTTTGCATTCTGCTTAAACTAAACAGCATCATTCTAAAGAGGCTAGTGTTTATTTTTTGCCCCTTCCAGACTAATTTAAAGTTTAGGTGCTTCTTCCTGGTTGGTGTCCAAATGTATTGTGGCCATGTATTCTTATGAGCTGGCTAAACAACACTCCTCCCACATTCAAGATGGCAAATAGGCAGATACTCTTAATGCTGTGCTTCCTCCAGAGGTATGGTAGGTAGCTAGTGGCGCTCAGCCTTTACTTTCTTTCAATACTTTCTTCTAAAATGCTACTTTTAGAGGCATGCCATTGGTTAGTTCTTTGGTATATCATCATATGACTATCAAATGATTCTGAAGCTAACAGCTAACTTATTAGTGTGTGAAATGTCTAGTTTGATGAAGAGAAGGACCAGGGGAGACATGATAGCAGTGTTCCGATATCTCAGAGGGTGCCACAAAGAAGAGGGAGTCAAACTTTTCTCCAAGGCACCTGGGGGCAGGACAAGAAGCAATGGGTGGAAACTAACCAAGGAGAGAAGCAACTTAGAATTAAGGAGAAATTTCCTGACAGTAAGAACAATTAACCTCTGGAACAGCTTGCCTCCAGCAGTTGTGAATGCCCCAACCCTGGAAGTCTTTAAAAAGATGTTAGACAGCCATTTGTCTGAAATGGTATAAGGTTCCTGCCCATGCAGGGGGTTGGACTAGAAGACCTACAAGGTCCCTTCCAACTCTGCTATTGTATTGTATTGTATTGTATTGAAACATAGATACCACAATGAATAGAAAATATAATTGATTCACCTCTAATTGAAATTATTTGAGTGGTTGCCAATTCACACAACTGTCTTCCTACTCCACTTGATGCTTAATGCTATCTCAGGAATTGAGATGCAGTCAGAGCAGGGGTGTAATGCTCCAGTTTGGACTGCTTCATCCAACCGGTAGTAAAAAATGCTACCAGTTCAGATGAATTGGTATTTCCAACAATCAGCTGGGTGAAGATCAGCTGTGAGCGTGATTATATTAGCTAGAGTAATCAGATTTCTTGCTTTCTAGGTAATCTAAATAGTGTGGCACAGTGAATCCCCCGCCCCCAATCATTGTCTTACTTACCTTTGCAGACTTGGAAGGCTTCAAAATGTTCCTTTTTTAGCACTACACCGGTGCAACTCAGGTGCAAACATTCAGTAGCAGACTCACCAAACCGCTAGCAGGCTTCAGAGGATTACACTGCTGAGTCAGAGCCATGCTTGGCCATGTCTTGTCATGGTTCTGGGGACTCACTCATTTTTCTTTAAACACTTGAAGATTCCTAATGTACTCTGGGCATAACCTGTGTAGCTCATCTTTTCTTCGTACAAGTGATCACTGTGGATTATTCTCACTGTCTTGTACTTCTTTTTAAACATTCCACTCCCTGTTCAGCTTCCCCAAAACAATTGCTTGGGTGTACAATATTGCATTCCTTTGATTGTGTTCCATGAATCACAAAGGACTGTACAACAGTGAATGTGTTTTTCTTTGAGGTTGCTGTTAAAATTCTTGCTATTTTAACTTAGGTTTTTCCCCAAAATGTGTGTATATATACATATCTATATGTCAATACCACAGCTTAGCAGTTTAGAGCAGCAGTACTCATAGTTATGAAAGGGCTAACCAATAAGAGACTCCTGTTAATTTCATAGCTGTGGAAAAGAAATACTATGCGTCATTTCACAGTAAGAGAGCATTTCACAGTAAGAGAGCATTTTTCTCTTTTGCACAACCAGTGAAGTGACTGAAACTCTTTCTACCTTACGTGAAGTTTTAAAAATGCAATACTTTTAATAAAACACTGCCTTTTCAAAGAAATATTTCTAATATCTTGAGAGAAAATAGGACTCCATACATATACCTCATTCAGAATCATCCATCATTCAGAATCAAATCTCTTATATAGTTCTTATTAACCTCTCTGTTTGAAACACCAAATTGACCAGAATTGGTTTATAACTTATATCGATCCCATTACAGGAGAATTTGGTGAAGTTTATAAAGGGCGCCTGAAACTGCCTGGCAAGCGAGAAATTTATGTGGCTATTAAGACATTAAAGGCCGGCTATTCTGAAAAACAACGACGGGATTTCCTAAGTGAAGCCAGTATCATGGGTCAGTTTGACCATCCAAATATTATTCGGCTGGAGGGGGTTGTCACTAAAAGTCGTCCAGTGATGATTATCACAGAATTTATGGAAAATGGAGCCCTGGATTCTTTTCTACGAGTAAGTACAATACTGTTTTAAAGTGATAATGGACTGGAAATGTCTAATGAGATCCCTTGCTATTGTAGGGTGGTGGTGTAGATTAAGTCACCTCTTTAAATTAATAATTCTAAAATAATGTTTAGAATTATCTCATTACTTTCATAATGAAATCACATAAGTGTGTCTTGAAAGAGTCCACGTTTTATGTCTTCTTAGCAATTTCAATTGTGAGAATTAAACTATAAACTTCCTTACAATCCCTGGCCCTGCTGCTATTAGAATATTATTTTTCTTGGTTTTGGACAATGGCATCTGCTGGGTATTTTTTCACAATCTCTTAGCTGGATTTTTTGTTCTTCAGCTTTTAAAGTTTCCTATTTGTTTTTCCTCTCAACACTTTCATTCTTTCATTAGCAATTTTCTCTAGTTTTCATTCTTTCTTCTTTATCTATTTGTTCTGAATTAGCTCACTTCCTTTAACTTATGCCTATTCTATTAAATTCTCCCAAATCAGCCTCTCTCCATTTCCAACCATTTCTTTCCTTCTTTATCAATTTTGGAGAGACCTCTATTCCCAACATATTTTGTAGTTTCTGGACATGTGAATGTTTATTTATGTGCTTATTTTTCACTGTTACAGCAAAATGATGGCCAGTTTACGGTCATTCAGTTGGTGGGAATGCTACGAGGGATTGCAGCTGGCATGAAGTACCTTGCAGAAATGAATTATGTCCACCGTGATCTTGCAGCCAGGAATATCCTGGTCAACAGCAACCTGGTCTGTAAAGTATCTGATTTTGGCCTCTCTCGCTACCTGCAAGATGACACATCAGATCCAACTTATACCAGCTCTTTGGTAGGTAGTTTGCATGTCAGAATGCCTGTGGAGCCTGTGGAGATTAACAGGTGTTTTCATTAATTAGCTTTCAGCCTCTTATAATAATTTACATGCTACATTGGTCCTCTTGTTCTAATTATTTTTATTAAATGGTCCAAATTGAATATATATTTTAATTTTTATCTATGGATGTTTAAGAGAAATGTTAATAAAGAAGGCCAAAATTCATTTGAACACATATTGCAAGAGACTGTCCTGATCTCAAGTAGGTAAGATCCAAAAAGAAGAAAGAAAGAGATTAGATCTGCTCTAAGGATATGGGAATTAAGCCATGAACAAACAGGTGATCATAGCAGATGGCAAATCCAAGGGAATAACAAAATAATACTTATCATTAGGACTTGTGATAGGCTCAGCACAGCAGCCACCAGAGAGCCATTCAACTAAAAAATGAAATTTGTGAAGACACTGGAAATCTGTTCTTCCTGAAACTTATGTTGTTTCTGAGATATCATACAGTTTTCTCTGTCACATCTCAGATTGCCGACAGCTCATTAAATTTAGATTTACATATTGCAAAGTATAATGAATCTCAGTGGTAAGATGGTATTGGTTACGACCATGATGTTATTACCATTTGTGTATACAAAGTGTCCGTGGGATTCTTCCTCTTTAATAAAGGCAATAAATGGCCTGTTCGGGGCAAGTATGCCAAATGGAGTTCAAACTAAACTGCTGAAAACAAAATAAACCAGGATTCCTTGATTCTTAATTTAAAATATGGCTTAAGACAATTCTCTTATCTAAGAAAGTCACAACTTCTAAATCACAACAATTTTAGCTATCACTATTGGAACATATTTGTGAGTCACTTAGGCAGTTTCTCCTTGCATTTTCCTAAGATCAGTTGCTGGTATCTCCAAACATGGCCAGTGTGGATGAACAACAGCTACTGGCTATTAGCAAGTTTATTCTGTCATCAAGATCGCTGTCATCAGTTCTGTTTTTGTAGATTTCAGAAAATACATTTGAGATGAAGCCAATGGATCATCTAATTTTGCATATTCTATACTTGAATCATCCTATATTTAAACAGCTTGTCAAACAGGTTTTTTTTTGAAACCCTAAGATAGGGATACTCATGAACTACTACCACTCATGAAGTGCTATACTGCTTCGGTTTTGTTATTTTCTTTCTTTCTTTTTTGCTTCCCAGCAGTTGCAAATAATATTATTGGGATATGTGGGTCATGTTTTCGTCCCATTTAACGGTAAAGGTAAAGGTTACCCATGCACATATGTGCTAGTCGTTCCAGACTCTAGGGGGTGGTGCTCATCTCTGTTTCAAAGCCGAAGAGACAGTGCTGTCTGAAGACATCTCCATGGTCATGTAGCCGGCATGACTAAACGGCGAAAGCGCTTCGAATGCTGTTACCTTCCCACCAAGATGGTCCCTATTTTTCTGCTTGCAATTTTACATACTTTTGAACTGCTAGGTTGGCAGAAGCTGGGACAAGTAACAAGAGCTCACTCCATTACATGGCACTGGGGATTAGAACTGCCAACCTTTCTAATTGACAAGCTCAGTGTCTTAGCCACTGAGCCACCATATCCCTAATATATTTAGGAATATATTAAAAATTTAAAACGGTACCTTGGTCTTGCAAATGCTCAAATCATACTTTTTAAAAAATTGTTAACACACACACACACATACATACTGAGAAAACAAACAGCACAGCAGCATTTTGGGGTGGTATTTATGATGCACTCTTTAAAGACTGAAGTATTTAAAAAACCTTTGATGCAAAAAAAGGATCAAAAATTCCCATTACAGATTGTTGCATAGACCCCAAATATGATGATGGTAATCCAATGGGCCATGGCTTGCAGCCCTTTCCAGATGACACAGGAAGTTTCAGAAAAGCAATCAAACATGTTGCTCCAGGATCATTTCCCTTTTTTGGCTGGTTTAAATAGCCAACGGTGGTTCTCCTCCTACCTCTCCGGTCGGTCGCAATTTGTGTTGGCAGGGGGACAGAGGTCGACCTCGAGGCCCCTCACATGTGGGGCGCCCCAGGGGTCGGTCTCTCGCCACTCCTGTTCAACACATATATGAAGCCGCTGGGTGAGATAATCCATGGTTTTGGGGTAGAATACCATCTGTACGCTGATGATACACAGCTGTACATATGTACCCCAAACCACTCCAACGATGCCGTTGAAGTGATGTCCCGGTGTTTGGAAGCCGTGCAGGTCTGGATGGGAAGTAACAAACTCCGACTCAACCCGACCAAGACCGAGTGGCTGTGGTTTCCGGCGTCCCGGTACAACCAGTTGACACCATCACTAGCTATTGGGGGTGAACATCTAGCCCCAGTGGATAGGGCACGCAACTTGGGCGTCCTCCTGGACTCCCGGCTGTCCATGGAAGATCATCTGACGGCCGTGGCCAGGGGGGCTTTCTACCAGGTTTGCCTGGTACGCCAGTTGCATCCCCTACTGGACCGGGACGCCCTTCGCACAGTCACTCATGCGCTCGTGACATCCCGTCTTGACTACTGTAATGCTCTCTACATTGGGCTCCCCTTGAGGTGCACCTGAAGACTACAGCTAGTTCAGAATGCGGCCGCGCGGGGGATCTTGGGAGCCCCAAGGCATTCCCACGTAACACCGCTCCTGTGCGAGCTGCACTGGCTACCTGTGGCCTTTTGGGTGCGCTTCAAGGTGTTGATTACCATCTTCAAAGCGCTCCATGGCATGGGGCCTAGTTATCTGCGGGATCGTATCCTACTCCACGCATCCCTTCGGCCGATCCGCTCCCACAGAGAGGGACTTCTCCGGGTGCCATCCACTAGGCAGTGCCAGTGGGAAGGACCTGTGCAGCATAAATCCCAGCAACTAAAATAACAATTGAGGGGGGAAAAGGATAAGCCAAATAGTATAAAGTATTAAAAATGTTACAGGTCCCCTCCAAATCCCATGTTTAATTGGTAGAATTTGAGTGATGTTACTTTACACCAAGAATTTCAGCAGTGAACCAGAAATACATAGCTTAACTAGAAATCCCATCTAAACTGCATTTGCAGACCATTTAAATAAATCAGTGTGAGCTTAAATTGTCCACTGAACATAATAGGACCTCTCCCACGTCTGGAGAAAAACCAGATTTTTATCATCTGTATTTTTATAGTGGATTTATGCCCCAAATGGCCTTTCAAGCAGCTGGAAAGCGATGCAGGGCTTGCAATTACATCATTGCTTCCCATGGTAGATTCATAATTCTGCTCTTGGGGGATAAGTAAAAGAATAGCCTTCAAGCAAATGTCTCTTTTTAAATGAAGCTCTTATTACAATGGCCAAATCTGTTCTGCCATCCACTTTTAAAAAGGACATGAAAACCAAAGTAACTAATTCTATCCCAAGTCAATGTTTTGTTTTATTTGTTTTCCCTTTTATATTAAGCTTAACTGTGTCTTAATTTTATCTGAAAACAAGGTCATTAAAATGAAACCAACTATTACTATACTAAACCACTATTAACTATTACTTATGTCTCCTTACTGGTCAACCTGTTCAGGTGATATGATACTCATCTATTTACCATGATGGCACAAATAGAGTGTGAAAATACAGAATTATGTTTCCTGTTGGGTTAGTAAACAGATCAGCCAAAAAAACAAATGGTTCTGCTCATATCTTAGAGTAGTCTCCTAGATCAGTGATGGCGAACCAGGTGGCATGGAAGTTAAAATCATCTAGAATTCATCCTCTAGGATCATGATGGCGAACCTATGGCACACGTGCCACAGGTGGCACACGGAACCATTTGTCAGGGCACGCAAGGCATTGCCCTGTCAACTGGCCAGCGCCCTGGCCAGCTGACTTTGGCTTTCTTTTGAGGCCATTTTTCACACTCCGGAGGCTTCCCTGAAGCCTCCAGAGCATGAAAAACCGTCCCTATGGGAAAACCAGAAGTTCAGGAACGGACTTCCAGTTTGCTTGTAGGGCCAGTTTTAGCTGCCAGAGCATTCAGGAGCCCTCAGGAGGCTTCCCTGAAGGCTCCAGGGGGCAAAAAATGACACTACGACCAAACCGGAAGTCATTTCTGGGTTGCTCATACAGTCGTTTTTCACCTTCCCCAGGCTCCTATAAAGCCCCTGAAGCCGAAGGAGGTTGAAAAAAAGCACGCCAAAAATGGGGAGCGCTGATCGTGCACATAGCATTATGGGTGTGGCATGCCCATGCACAACCTCCTTGCACTCCCCCTGCTTTTGGCACACGAACCAAACAAGGTTCGCCATCACTGTCCTAGATATAACTAGTAATGCTAGTTAATACTAACAAAAGAATCAGTAACTGCCCATCTTTTCCAACTTGCTTCTAATTTATAGTGCAAACTTCACCTGACTATCTCTTTTTTTTTTCTGACTTGTCTCGCTGACATAGCCTTCATTTTATTTCCAGCTCATGAATGACACAGCCTTAGGTTACTTTTAGCTGTCAAAGTATTATTCTGATACTGTATCACAACAGCCGAATGGTGTGTAACCTATGTTAGACTTTACCACCAGTTAGTTTGGAAGGAAGTTAAATGACTGCAGTAAGTGGGAACAGAGACAATAGAGACGGGGTAGGGATCAATAATGGGAATAGCAAATTTCATGCTGGGATCATTATTTTTTTTGTTAGCTGCAGAATGGATGGACAGCACTTCAGTGAAACAATGGGAAGGGCTGTGAATCTAATTTCCACAGTCCTCTTACAAGTAATCTTCTGACAAGATTGACATGACTCTCTCCCAGGCAGTGTCTGCAGGCAATTCTTTATACATTCTCCCCCATTTTCAGCAACTAGCTCCTGACAGAAGGGAGGAAAATCAACAGAGTTAGGCTTGGTAACAAACTTTGATTAGATGAAAATTTTCTGTTGACCAGAGAAAAAAAATTCCCATCCAACTCTTGTACTATTCATTTTTGCTGTCATCTCTGTCATCAATTCTGCCTGTTAATTATCACCCTATTCCAGTGATGACGAACCTATGGCACATGCGGAGACATTTGGCAAGGCACGCGAGGCGTTGCTCTGTCAGCTGGCCAGCGTGCATGTGTGCCCTGGCCAGCTGATTCAGCCATATTTAAAGCCATTTTTTCCCCTGCCCAGGCTTCATAGGAGCCTGGGGAGGGCGAAAGCAGCCACCTCTGTCACTTCCGCTTTGCTCATAGCATCATTTTTAGTCCTCCAGAGGCTTCAGGGAAACTCCTATAAAGCCTCTGGGGCCTTGGGAGGGCGAAAAAAGCATGTAAAAATGGGAGGAGCGGCTGTAATGTGCATATGCGCACTGGGGCACGTACATTGCATTATGGGCGCAGCACGCCGGCATACAACGCCCCTGCACTTCCCCCTTATGACACGGAACCCTAAAAAGGGTCACCATTGCTGCCCTACTCCATTAATCCCTTTTCTCTTGTAAAATGAGATAAAGTCGCATGCAATTGTTTAGGCACCACTGGTCAAATTACATGTTGCAATGGATTTCTCAGTGAAAAGAAGTTCAGATAATTGCCAAGGCTAAAATCTTTCTGCAAATTCGAATTTAGACCTACTTTTTATTGTTTTCACGGTTCAAAATAAGAAAACAGTGATTAGTGGATATAAATGCGTGAACAACTTTTCAGTCATTACTTTGTAATATGTCCTTTGGAAGTATTCTTGCATTGTACTCTTCCAACTAGAAGTCTTCTAGATTAAAAGTATCCTATGACCCCTTGTTTCTTCCCATAGATTTTCTTTTGTAATGTCCATATCTAGGAACAATAAAGGTAATTGAAAAACCTTTTATCTTTTTTTCCTGTAAGAACCTCATAGTTGATGGGGGACATGCTTCAAATTGTTGTCTTTCTAAAATATCCATTTTCCTTTCAGCTTCATTCCTTTCCCCCAAGAGATTCAGTGAAGCACACAATTTGACCACAGATGCCTACAGTTTTGCATACAATTGTTTGTATGGTGGCAGAGGCAGAAGAGAGAGATTAAAATTCTGCTCCTCCTCCTCTGATACTCTGATATAATAACTATTTGATAGGATGGCAATGGGGATTGTAACCCGCCTATATTTGTGGCAGTAGATACTTTTTCCCCAAGATAGAAGCAGATAATTCATTGATCAATACAATAAAAACTAATTCATACCAATTTCCTAGTCAAATCAATTGAAGTACTTGATAAGTCAGGTGCTATTAATAGTTCTGGTTTTCCTCCCTCCATTGTTTATTTCTGTTGCACACAACAACTGTGGAACAACTACTTCTTGTACCTGCTCAATTAACTGCTTAAGCACAACACAGTTTTGCTGGTTTTATCATCTAGATTAGTGTTTCTCAATTTCATCAGCTTTTGAAATGTGTGGATTTCAACTGGCCAAGGAATTCTGGAAGTTGAAATCAATATATCTTAAAGTTTCTGAAATTGAGGAACATTGATCTAGTTGTTGGGGTTACATGTTCAGAGATATTCAGGTAAAAGTGATGACCACCAGGCTTTGAATTAACTGAATTTGCTGATTCAAGCAGATGGCAACATAAAACCTTTTCTTCTGTCTGGAGCTATTTCTAATCATAATTCATTAATACTTAGGGGTGATACTCCTAGTATAATGCAATGTACAAAAGCATAAAACTATTTTCTGCATTAGGAAAAAAAATCTTCAACATTATCTTTCTTGACACTTCATTCAAGCCATAAGTTAGTCCCCCTTTCTAATACTGATTATAAGATGTACTTATTCAGTGATTGGTGCTTAGAAATGTATTTTGAAGTATAATAAAAGGGTGCCTATATTAGCGACTACATATCACTGGCAATATATAATTTTAAAACGAGAAATGGAAACACTTGCTTTGCTTCATCTGGTATGCTCAGCAAATTATGATGAGCTGTCATATATATGCCAAAGGCAACCCTGGTTCCTTGCCCTTCCTTTGGTATCTTTCTTAGGGCAAAGTGCCAGAAGCAAATAAAATGTTCGTGTTTCACAATACAAACAGCCAAGGGTGAGGAAGTGTCACTCAGGATAAAACCCTGAAGACCATGGTTGCTACTTGATATGCAAAGAGGTGCAAGGAAACAGCTGTTGCTGTCAGCCTTTGACGTCTGCTGTTGGGCCTAGAAGTGGGAGCACACCTACATATTCTCTGTAGGAAACATGCTGTCCTTTTCAAAACACTTGCTTGTCCATTGGCATTCATGAGCATGAGATTCCGTTAGCTACTGTTTATGCTGAACACCACAGCTGGAATAAATGTCACAATGCTAATTTCTTTTCTCATGCAGAAAGTACTAGTGTCTCTGCCATGAAACAAATGAAGCATATTAGCTACAGCCATGAACCAAGCTCTGTTCTCGGGTTTGCATTAATACAATAATTTGAACTAGTTGTTTTATCTGCATCTGAAAATTACGATTCACAGAAACCATTTACTACTTGTACATGGCAATAGCTTTTATAGGATTGTTTCTGGGTATATATCAAACTATTGTTAAAAACAACTACAATCAATGGCCAATTTCATAGGCCTGCTAACTTCCTCTGAGATTCTCACTGGACATGGGACCAATCCAGGTAAACTTCCTGCACAGGAGGGTGGAGAAAAAAATGGGAATGGCACTTATGCTGCCTTAAACTTGTAAGAGAAAGACAGGATATATATCTGATGAATAACAATCATATTTTAATTGCTTCTGGAAAACATTCTCCTGCTCTCCATAGAGCAGATTATGTGTAACTCAGTTGTGTTTAGAAAATAATTGGCATTGCATATTGCATTAAACCATCTGTTTCTTAAGCATGATTTATTTACTAAATCACAATTGACTTGGATTAATATGCTAAGATACAAACTATGAAATCATTACATCATCGCCTAGTATTAGTTTTGCAGCAGAACCCTCCTTTTTAAAAATGCAATTCTTGGTAACTAAAGGTTGTAGGAAGCAAATATACACAGTAGTAGTAGTTGTTGTTGTAGTAGTTGTAGTAGAAGTAAAATAGAGGTGGAAAGTAGGACACTAGGTATATTCTTCACCATAAAGAAACAATTTGATGGGTTGGAATCATGTGTCTAACACCAAAAATCTGCTATTGGTATTAGTATGCTTGTACTGATGAAATAATCCTTTAACAGAAGAGAGCAATATTCAAAAAAAATGTCTGTATTCATATGCAAGAAAAAGAAGGAAAAATGTGCCCTATCTTTGGAATATATCATTAAAGTGAATTCCTTTCCTTCTAAGACTATGCTGCTATTGGAAATTGCAATAGATTTAGATAAATACCTACCTATTAAATAAGTTAAACCTTACACAGGTAACCTTTGATATATTACACTGTTTGCTTTCATAATTAATGTCTTTCAGGGTGGAAAAATTCCAGTAAGATGGACAGCACCAGAAGCTATTGCCTACCGTAAATTCACCTCCGCCAGTGATGTATGGAGTTATGGTATTGTTATGTGGGAAGTAATGTCATTTGGAGAAAGACCCTATTGGGACATGTCCAATCAAGATGTAAGTTTATGAAGCCTTCTGCACAACATAGTAAAACTTTGCTTTATTTCTCTAGCAGCGGGGGGGGGGGGGAAATCACTTATTAAATACTAGTATGCTGAAGACTGAAATAATACACCTACATAGCTAGGAGGAATTTTTCAGCAGATTCTTGTATAATACCTTCCCATCACTAGCCAGCATGTTAGATGTATGCCTTTCTTTCATGTATTTCATGTTCAAACTTATCCATATTAAATAGGATATTTGCCTGATATGGGCCTTCAATGGCTTCAGGCAGACACTTTTTCAGAATACAGAAGCTGCTTTTAGTTATAGATGTAATGGCTCTGGAGAATGAGGGAAGTATTTTCCCTAACCAAAGCTTTAACTCCTAAGGCACTTCTTTCTACCATGCTCTGTGATGTGACCTCCATCTTGCTCACCAGTGATGAATGAGACAGGTTTAAGTCCTTCTTAGATGCGCTATGTAAAAAGCTTTATTTTGGTACCATTCAAGTGCACCCTCAAGAGTGTGAGGGTGCTTAGGTTTTTCTACCCATATTGAATAACCACAAGAGCCATGGTGGTACAGTGGTTAGAATGTAGTATTGCAGGCTAATTCTGCTGACTGCTCGCAGTTTGATTCTCACTGGTTCAAGGTTCACTCAGTCTTCCATCCTTCCAAGATTGGTAAAATGAGGACACAAATTTTGGGGGCAATATGCTGACTCTTTAAATTACCTAGAGAGGGCTGTAGAGCACTATGAAGCAGTATATGTCTAAATGCTATTGCTGTTGTGTAATCAGCAACTTTATTCTGTTTAGGACTGACCAGTCCAGTTTCACGTTAATAGCTATGAAGTGGGTGTGGAGGGGAAAGAGGCCCATTTCCAATTGCAAAGAAGAGTGGAGTTAAGAGTTAAGAACGTTCATTAACAACTTAACAACCAATCATCCATTACAATATATAGTAACATTTTTTACATGTATTGTGCACATGCAGTTTTAAAAAGAATCCCATCTGTAATACTTAAACCACACTTTTCTCTCTCTGAGCATAGTAAGGATGTCTGCTTTATGTACTAGTCCCTTTCAGACATAACTCATTGGCTCTGACCCCGGTGCATGCTGAGCTATAGAGAGACACTTGGCAATACTAACTGGGAGATACAAAATCATCAGCTGCTGCTGCTGCTGCTTCTTTCCCCTTCAATGTCTACTGTAAGAAAGAGCATCAGAGATGAAAGAAACGGAGAAGTGGAGAGGAACTGGAAAGACCAGCCAGCCAGTGTGTGATAATTGGACACTAAGAGCCTGGCAGGCTTTTGAAATATTTCAGAGACTTTATGAGCGAGGCGTTGAGCCTTGATGAAGTTCTGCACTACAGCATGATAGGCAGAAACAGCGAGTTGTAGCGGCTGCTAACAGGGAAGGGACTGCCTTTATCTTGAAGCAACAGAAGTCAAATTAACCTCTGAATACCCTTTTTCCTCCAGAGCCAGCACTGTTTTGTTGCTCCTTGTGTGCAGAGGGCAAGCTATTTCCTTTATTCCTGATTGCATGCTATTAGTGTGCTGAAATGATTCAACTTTAAAAGGGCTCCATTTTTTTAAAGTAAAGAAAGTAGAAGTGCAAAGGGTAGGACCGCTGGATTGGAATTCCAGTTAGTTTAATCTAGTTTTGACTTCATAATGTTGAAAATATTCCATAGTATGTACAGTATTTCAGTACAGATAAGCAAACAATAGAAAACATTAAGGTAAAGGTAAATGTTCCCCTCGCACATATGTGCTAATCGTTCCCGACTCTAGGGGGCGGTACTCTTCTCCGCTTCAAAGCTGAAGAGCCAGTGCTGTCCGAAAACATCTCCATGGTCATATAACTGGCATGACCAAATGCCGAAGGCACATGTAACACTGTTACCTTCCCACCAAAGATGGTTCCTATTTTTCTATTTGCATTTTTACATGCTTTCGAACTGCTAGGCTGGCAGAAGCTGGGACAAATAACGGAAGCTCACTCTGTTAGGTGGAACTAGGATTTGAACTACCAAACTGCTGACCTTTCTGACTGACAAGTTCAATGTCTTAGCCACTGAGTCACCACATCCCTTAGAAAGCCTTACTAAAGCTTTTTTACAACTTGTGGTTAGGAGAAAGCTGCAGGAGCATCTTGAAGTATATGCCAATTTACATCACTAAAGTTGTTATTTTTACATTGTGATTGAATTCCCATTGGTGCCAGTGAAAGTTTTAAAGCAAATAAGTGTCATAAGAGGAGCTGATTAAGATCAGGATCCTGGCAATCACAGAAGATTTAGGTTTTCTGTGTCATAGTCAAAAGTTAGATGATTTATCCCACATGATGGTTGCTACTAGCATAATGGACAATATGATTAAAGTTCCATCTCATTACCATTATTGTATAAGCCAAAAAGCATATTTATAAAACATGCCAAATTTGATTCACATGTAAAATTCACTAATATTTCCATGGTGGCTTATTAAGATATTACCTATTTTCTTGTCTGTTTTCTTCCTTTGGCTGGGGATTTGGCCTTGTCTGATGTCAGACATGAAAAAATAAATCTATCTTTGACAAATAGTAAACTCTGTGAATAATGGAGAACACATCTGAATATTAAACCCTGGAACTTTCAGTTGTTTTTATGTTTGTGGACTTGGAACCAACCACTCAAAAACTGCAATAAAGTGAAAAATATGGAAAGTTATGCACATGTAACAGTGGTTTAAACAACTTACATTCTGGTTAAAATATTATTTTAACTGCAGTGATTTTCAGAATTAAATTTCTTTTTACTCCATTGACAGACTTACATTATATGTGTATATATATTACATTTATAGGTAATTAATGCAATTGAGCAAGATTACCGGCTCCCTCCACCTATGGATTGTCCAGCTGCTCTACATCAACTTATGTTAGATTGCTGGCAGAAAGACCGCAACACAAGGCCACGGTTTGCTGAAATTGTTAATACTTTAGATAAAATGATCCGAAATCCAGCGAGCCTCAAAACTGTGGCTACCATCACCGCTGTGTAAGTTTCCACATGTGTTATTATGTTTTAATTGGGGCCTAAAACACCATATTGAAATTTACAAATAAAGCTGAATCTAGTTAAAGGATTCTTGAAGGATCAGTTATCCCTCTTTAATTAATGCATTAAATTTAAATAGATGTGCAAAATATCAAATCTCTTTATAAGTTCCTTTCTGACAAAATAGCATTAGATAATTTATAGTTTGATTAATGAACATTTCTAATTGCTGTTGCAAGAAATGACCAGGATTTCTTTTTCAGTTGCTATTACAATAATATTAAAGAAGTTAAAAACCCCAAAGTATCAGTAACTGCGTTTACTTCAGTTCCTCTGATTAAAATAAATGCTTGCTCATTCCAGTTTGCCCTATTTCATTTTCATTTCATTTTTCATTTTATTACATTTATATCCCGCCCTTCTCCACAGAGGACCCAGGGCGGCGCACAGGAAATTTAAAAAACATACACAATAGAAGATAGACAAATAATTTAAAATATATATTAAATAATCGCCAATCCTGTGCTAAAAACCAATTATTAAAAACCCAATTTAAAACTTTTCTAAAAGTCCCCATGGGAGGTTAGGCTAGGCCGGCTTGATGGAAAAAATATGTCTTTAAACATTTGCGGAAGAGGCGGAGGTCGGTGATGGTCCGGAGTTCAGGGGGTAGGTCGTTCCAAAGGGCAGGGCCCGCCACAGAGAAGGCTCTTCCCCTGGGTGTCGCCAGTCGGCATTGTCCGGCCGACGGCACCCTGAGAAGGCCCTCTCTGTGGGAGCGGATCGGTCTAAGGGATGTATGGGGCAGGAGACGGTCTCGCATATAACTAGGCCCCGAGCCATGGAGCGCTTTAAAGATGGTCGTCAGAACCTTGAAGCGCACCCGAAAGACCACAGGAAGCCAATGCAGCTCGCGCAGGATTGGTGTTATATGGGAGCTTCTGGTGGCTCCCGTAATTACCCACGCGGCTGCGTTTTGGACTAGCTGTAGCTTTCGAGTGCACCTCAAGGGAAGCCCCATGTAGAGAGCATTACAGTAGTCGAGACGGGACGTCACGAGAGCTTGAGTGACTGTGCAAAGGGCAGCCCGGTCCAGTAAGGGGCGCAATTGGCGCATCAGGCGTACCTGATGAAACGCCCCCCTGGCCACGGGCGTCACATGGTCCTCCAAGGACAGCCGGGAATCCAGGAGGACACCCAAATTGCGCGCCATCTCCACGGGGGCCAGTGTTTCGCCCCCAATGGCCAGAGTTGGAGTAATCTGGCTGAACCGGGGTGCCGGAAACCACAGCCACTCAGTCTTGGCAGGGTTGAGCTTGAGTTTGTTACCACCCATCCAGATCCGTACGGCTTCCAAACACCGGGACAGCACTTCGGCGGCATCGTTGGGGTGGTCTGGGGTGGATATGTACAGCTGGGTGTCGTCAGCGTACAGATGGTACTCCACCCCAAAACCACGGATGATCTCACCCAGCGGCTTCATATATGTGTTAAACAGGAGGGGCGAGAGGACCGACCCCTGAGGAACCCCACATAAGAGGGGTCTCGAGGTCGACCTCTGCCCTATCAATTCATAAGAACCACAGTGTTGTCTAGAACAGTGTTTCTCAACCTTGGCAACTTGAAGATGTCCGGACTTCAACTCCCAGAATTCCCCAGCCAGCGAATGCTGGCTGGGGAATTCTGGGAGTTGAAGTCCAGACATCTTCAAGTTGCCAAGGTTGAGAAACACTGGTCTAGAAGACTACCAGATCAGGTCAGGGGTGAAATGCTACTAGTTTGGACGAGTTCACCCAAACCAGTAGCAAAAAATGCTACTGGTTTGGGCGAACTGGTATTTTCGACGATGAGCTGGGTGATGATCAGCTGTGACGTGCAATTTTTATTGGCTAGAATCAGCAGAGTTCCTGCTTTCTATCTCATCTAAATTGTGTGGCACGGCGCATTCCCCCCCCCCCACCCGCTGTTCTACTTATCTTTGTAGACTCGTAAGGTTTAAAAATGTTCCTTTTTTAGCGCTGTGCGGGCACGCCTCACATACACGTTTGGTAGCAGACTCCTAAACCGGTAGTAAACTTCGGAGGATTTCATCGCTGGATCAGCTCCAGTTTCAAAAGAACAGTAGCAGAAGATCAAGCAAATCAGTGGAAAGGAGTGACTCTTTTACTGTTTATATTTCTGTTCTAAATTAAATCCCATCTCTGACCCACTGCTTGCCTTCTCTTCCAGGCCTTCTCAGCCACTGTTGGATCGCTCTATCCCAGATTTCACTGCCTTTACCTCAGTAGAAGATTGGTTGAGTGCCATCAAAATGAACCAGTACAGAGACAGTTTTCTAACTGCTGGCTTCACATCCCTTCAGTTAGTTGCACAAATGACATCGGAGTAAGTGGCACCTTCTCATTTCCCTATTTGCTTCAGTGATGGAAGAAGATGAGATCAAGCTTTTCTTTTTATGCTTCAAATAATCAACAAACTAAATCTGGATCAGAGACAGGATTTTGGCACCAGGAATATGCTAATCTTCTGAAAGCAGGCAGAAATATACTGTTGATTATTATTTTGGTTGGCCTTTGAAAATTAACTGATTTATGCTTATTTCTTAAATGAATTTTCTTTGGTCATTTTGGTTTGTTTTGGTTTAGATGGCTTTATTTAAACTATTTAATGAATGCTTTATTTATTGTTAACTGCTTTTGGAATTAATATAAAAAATCACCAATGAGAAACACATATAAAAGTCAGGAAAATAGATCATTCATAACTTGCAAGGCAACATGCCTCCATCCAAAAGCACTTTTACACTCTTCCTTTGCTTCTCTTTGCAGGCCTGCGGGCCTCCATAATCTTTTTGTGCTCTGGAAATTCTCACAAGTTCCTTGCATCTGCCATACTATATATTCATCAGTGTCATGCATCTTCACACTCTCTTCAGTCAGCACTTTATGGTTTTTAGAATTCACTAACAAGCTGCCAGCTTCCAACGAGATCTCCGAGAAATTTGAATCCATAAACTGGGGAGTGTCTCACATTGTTTCTTTTTATTCAGAGATTACAACAACTCTACCAATTAGTATATAGGACTCATGTAGTGACCCGTCAATTTAGAAATCAGACATTTATCAGAAATTCTTCTCCTTGCTTACATTATCATCATTTGTAACAACAGAGTAGCTTATCATCTCAAGACACCTGGGAAGTTAGAATCTTCAAGGAAGTGAAAACTAAGTCTCTGATCCTTTACTTAAGCATCTATTTGTTATGGGGTTGAGAAAAACTACTCTTTTGAATCATGCACATATACATTCATTCAACATCTTTTATCAGTACTGATTGCTCATCTTAGGATAACAGCTTCACTTTCTGCAACTGCATTTTGAATTTGCCAGCTCATGTATCTTGTCCATATAAAGCAGAGGAGACAAAGACCTCTGCTCCACAAGTATGATCCTGTCTCTTATCTTTTGCAGAGATCTTCTAAGAATAGGGGTGACTTTAGCCGGACACCAGAAGAAGATCCTGAGCAGTGTCCAGTCTATGAGAGTACAGATGAGCCAGTCACCAACTGCGATGGCATGATGCTGCGTGTCTTCTTACAACAATGGGAAAAAAAGAGGGGAGGACAGAAGAGGGTTGGATGTGGGAGGGGAGGGGAGGCTGACAAGGCAGTTGTGATGTCTATAGAGATTGGATAATTGTTTGAGAACTCTTATGCGCTGCAGACAAAGAATATATGGAATTTGTTTCTAAATGGCAAATTATGTTTCTCACATCAACAGAAGCACATTTACTGATGCCATGGGAAACAGAATATAAATAAGTATAAATATGTACAAATCAAATATTTAAAAAAGTGAAGAAAACCAATGTGTTTTGGGAAGAAAAGAGACTTCAGTCCTACCACCAGTGAGCAGTAGTCAAGAGGCCAATGGAGAAGAAAGAAGCAACCAGAGCAACAATCTTCAGCAGTCAGATTCCCTTCCTCCTCTTCTTTAGTTCTTCTTCCAGAGTCATTCTTATCCACCCATTTCCCTCTTTGGCTCATAAACTATGGCAAATGTTGTTCAACAGTTCCTACAGATAAGAACATCAAAACATTGTGCCATCAGTTATAAAGGACTTCACTGACCACTGCATGGGGGATCCAGACCAATCCAGTTAATGTCTTCATATTGAAGAAGAGTTGTACCTTCAATAGAAAATCCTGTTTTTTCTTTTGCTTGCATTTTTTGCAAAAGGGAAAACGATATCCTCACAGGAAAAAAAAGGGGGGGAAAGATGTTCCCGCAAGTGTGTGCGTGTCGTCTGTATGTCAGCTTAACTGTGGAGTCACTCACAGCTTATCCATAACAGAAGAAAAACAACAACAACCAAGCTGGACTGGTGGCTGATAATTCTATCCTTTTCACGGAACTTGGGGATCCATTGGGAGACAGAAGTGATGGGCCTTGCTTTCTGTCTAGTTCAACTGTGCATGGAATGTGTGTACTGGGAAATGAAAAGAGAAAAAGAAAGCCAATGAATTTCTAAGGAGAAAGGAAGCAGAAGAGTTCACTGGGCAAGAAGGTTTTCTTATAGAACAGTTACGGAATGTTCAGCTGTAAAGTCAACTAAGCAGAAGGCTTAGTCCTCCAGTGACCAGAAAAAGATGGCTTGGAAAGCTTTAGTTCCATTATTTGGACCTCAGGATTTTGATATATATTGATTTTGGTTTCATGGCATCAGAGGTAGGTTCCTATATCACTTCTGTCCCCTTGCCCACCCTTTTCTTACTAGTCTTTTCTCATTGTTTCTTTAACACTCTAACATGCATTCAGCTCTTCCTTTTCTATATTTGATTTTACTGTTAATTACGAGTGTCATTCTTTATTTAAAATACTTAACTTAAAACAGAATTTCTCTGCTTATCTGAGAGTGCTTTGTGAAATAAGATTGCTATTCTTCTTCTGCTAACCCACATAATAGAGTATGTGGAGAGTTTATGCAAAACAATTATCTTTCAGGCAGGCTTTTTCCTAGGCTGGATATATTATCATTTAATCGTTCCACTATCAAAGGAACATAAAAAAATGTTGGCATCAATAGATTACTTATCCATTTTTTCAAGGACAACCTGCATTCTGGCTTTCAGAATCAGATACCATCTATTAAGTCATCTCAGAGAACCAGTGCCAAAGAAGACACTGATAAGAAGGTTGATAGTGTTGGATAGTAGGGTCTACTGTCTATATTAGGGCTTCCCCTTTCCTTTAAAAGAGCTCAGGAAGTTTTGTGCATGGCTTTTTTTGCCATGACTATTGCAGAAGCAAAGCTATGAAAGTGTCGCCCATACCCCACATGCTTGCTACATATACATGCCTTAACACTTAAGTGTAGCATATGGGAAGAGTCTGTGGTGCAAGTATTTGTTCCTGGAATACAGGGGTGTGAGAAGATATGTTGATTCCAAGCAGATTATTTCCACAATATTTTGAATCTTTATTATTTTAGAGCATTGCACTGGGGTTGTTGGGGGGGGGTTGGGGGGGGAGGAAACGGACATCCAAAGTTTTTTCCTCCTATAGCAGCCACTGCTGTTGCTGCCACTGCATCCTCATTGTGGACAATAAAAATGTTATCTACTATAAAGTGGAGTAATGCTAAGAAGATAATTCTAATATTTTCTGTTCTGCTCCTTGGTCATTATGTTATAATCCATCTCCGAAACTGCTGGTGCTGAGCATTTCCCTCAGAGTGACCAGGAAACAGAACAAAGAGTGGCAGGGCATTTTGGTGGAATAGATCTTGGACGCAGCAATTCTTATTTTATGGATAATAGCTTTAGCATTTACCAAAACTCAGCAGTAAGTAAGCTGATCATTGATTAGTGGTTAGAAAAGATCTGTTTTTATTGTTGCTTTGAGATTTCGAATGTAACAGGCAGTCATATGAAGTTATGTGCCCTGCAGCTATAAAATGTTGACCAGTCAGAATTAATTCGAGTTATTCCATGGTAAGCTAATGATTATCATTTATCATATGAAGTTGGAGCAGGGGTCAAATTGCCTATTATTTTATATTTATACCGCACTGTGCAATTGAATTTGTGACTGTTGCTCTGGGGCCTTCCACAAGTTACAAGATCAATTTGTTTATTCCTCCACCAGTTGCTTTATTTCTGACTCATATCTTTCCCCACAGGAAGTAAACAAAAACAATTAGCATTGACACACCAATAAAGGATTTTATTTTATATCCAATACTGAGGCAATCTTAAAATGAGGCAACAGAGGAAAGAAAAGTTTTTACCCTTTCCAATTAACAGAGGATGGATTATAATCCTATTTGAACCATCCTCTCCAGGTACCCTGGGGAAATATTTAGGGTCAGGACTATATTTCCAGAAATAAACAGGGCCAAAATGTCAGGACCAAAAATACAAACTAATAATCACTGTTATTCTAATGGTTGCTGTTGTGATTAGCATCATTATTACCTTTACAGTTACTTTTTCACTACTGTTAGTATTATAGTTATCATCATTTCAATAATGTTGTCATAATTCGTACTATCAACATTTCATTGTTAATGCTGTCATTGTTATCACCGTTATTTCCTTGCATCTTGAAGAAAAATATCCTGCGCTATTTTCTACCAGTTGTCACTCAATTTCATGAAAGAGAACTTCTTTTAATTCTTTAAATTCCAAATGTTATTAAAATTCTCATGAGTGGGGTGTGATTATCCTTGTGCTTATTATTTTTTTTTTTGAGGTGGCCAGAGGTATTTATGTAAATCCTGTCTTTCAATATACAAGTAGTCATTGACTTACAACCATTCACTTAAAAAACTGTTCAAAATTATAACAGCTCTGAAAAAAAATGACTTACAATTTGTCCTTGCATTTAAAACTATTGCAGCATCCCCATGGTAACAATGATCAAAATGCAGCATCTTTTTAACATCCTTGTAGCATCCTGAAGTCATGTGGTTGCCATTTGTGATGTTCCAGCTGGCTTCTGAAAAGCAGAGACAATGAGGGAAGCCTGATTAGCAATTGCTCGTTTTGTTTAACAACTCTAATAATTCACTTAACAACCATGATAAAAATGATTGTAAAATTGGGTGTGTTTCACTTAGCCACCTTGCTTAGCAATGGAAAGTCTGTTTCCAATTATGGTCATAAGTCGAAGACTCTCTGTACTGTACAGTCATCTCTTCTTGGTCTGAAGCTTCCCATGTTGTAATTAAATCTTTAAAAAAACACATTGCAAGAAAACTGCCATGAAATCTTTTGCACATTAGGAAGTATAAGCAACCAGCGAGGCCTCAGAATGCAATAAATATAGTTAACAGAAATTAACAACACTGCTATTGCTAATTATTATATAGCTTCAAGACAAATCAAAGCAAACTTGAGAGAGCCTTTTTCATACTGTATACCTGAATATTAAAAGGCAGATTTCAGCTCAACAACATCACTACTTTTTAAATTATTGGCATTGTACGCCTCTATATTTTTCTGCCAAAGGTTTGTTAAAAGATTGCAGGAAATAAGAAGCAGAATTATTTTTTTAAAGGTTTCATTTAAATTACTGTATTTTGTTACATGTTTAATGCTGCCACAAACCAGCAATTGAAGTTAATGTAAATTGGGCAATGACATATCAGAGCTCTCTGGAGGCTCCCCGAAAGTCCCTCGGAGGCCACATGCAGTTCAAAGATTACTGTTGTCTTTTCCTGCTTCAGAAAGAGCAAAATTCAGTAGATCAGCTGTGTACTTTGTAAGTCATGTAATGTTTAGCTCTAGGTGAGCTTCCTCATCAAGGCTGAGCTGCTCTGAAAATGTGACACAGACAGGAGCAATATCGTGTCTCCAGAAAACAAAAGCAATAGGAGGGACCACCTTATTTATGGCAAATGCTTAACACTTTGTTTTTCTTTTTATGTCACTATTAGTTTAAGATGTTTGAAAACTTCCCGGCTGCCCAGATTAGAAGTAAATACTAACAAGATACAAAATAAAAAAAAATATGTTTAATCTCACATAGGCTGCCTAGGCTGGTAGGGAAAGCGAGAGAAAGTCCCTTGTTTAACAGCATGAAAGAGTCCTGCCCGATAACTTGTCATGAATCCCTTGAAGTACCGTGTGTAAAAATCAGTATTCAGCTATGTTGTCAAACCAAATGCAACATGCGTGGAAAAGATGTATTCTGAATATTAATCTTATAAAGGGGCCATTGAAATTCACACAAGGTGGACTGAAAGAGCCTTTGTGCTCATGTTTTATGACTTTTGCTTTTATTACAATAAATTCCAAAAGTATGAACGCATGACTACGATAGCTGAATTTATAAACATAACATTTTGCCTGTCTGACTACTCAGTTAATGGAATGTATGACATTTTTCTATAGCTCTGAAGCCTTATTTCATCACATTTGTGAAATTTATTAGCCTTTCCTAGAAGTAACAGAGCAATTACCTTATTACCTATCTAGTGATAATGGGAAAATGTCCGTTTTGGCTTCTGTGTCATGGAAAGGCAGTCATATACACTGTAGGAAGGATTCAGCATTCTACATTCATTGAGAAACGTATTTTCTTTACAACTTCCTAGTTTGGGGGTGGTGGGGAGGAGAAGGAAAAGTCAATGCATAATAGTAACAGCTAAGAAAATTGGTTTAAAAACACAAGACACAGAGACATAGAAAGACCATTTAGGCTAGTGTTTCTCAATCTCAGCAATGTCAAGAAATGTGGATTTCAGTTTCCAGAAATTCATAGGACTTTAGTTCAACAAATCCAACCCCTGTTTAAGGCAGACATGCAACATGCATACAAGATAGTGAAGAGGAACCCAATATTTCAATATTGGACTGCTGTTATTGTGATGATTGTTTCCCCTGAAGTTCAGCTTCTACCTGTCCACCTATATTTAAATCCATTAATCTATTTCCTTGAAGAAAGAACAGATCTTGACCTTATGCAACCTTTTACTTATTTCATGAATGCTATCATACGCTTAGGAAGCTCCTTCAATTCCTTTCATAGGACTTGATTTCTCTGGACTTTGATCCTTGTTGCCCTTTTTTGAACATGTTCCAGTTTCTCCAAACTTGGCACAATACAGAAGATGTAATGTAGCTGAGGCAGAATAAAGTGGAACTTCTATATTTTCTTGAATTTTTCTTTGGAGGGTGGGGAATAACTATACTTCTCTTGATGCAGTCTTAAATTCACTGGCCTATTTTGTAGATAATCACATTTTTGAAATATGTTGCTTTCAATCAAATACCCTTTTCAAGATATTTTTATACAATAGCTATCTTTTTCACGTGTACAGTGACTAAGCCCATTCTAAACTCTCCATTTTATTTCTTCCCTAAATGTGAAAAAAAAGTTTCTTATTTGCAACACATTTCTTTATCAAGATCATTCATCATTTTTAGTCCATGTCTTCTAAGGTGTTGCCTATCCAAACCACTTCTGTATCATTTGCAAATTTGACAAGTATTTCTTCCATTTATTCATGCAAATTGATAAAAATGTGAAGAGCAAGAACCCTGCATTGAATCTTGTGGCACTATAGTCTAGTCCAGGGGTCTGCAAAGTTGGCTCTTTTAAGACTGGTGGACTTCAACTCCCAGAGTTCCCCAGCCAGCATAGCTGGCTGGGGAACTCTGAGAGTTGAAGTCCACCAGTCTTAAAAGAGCCAACTTTGCAGACCCCTGGTCTAGTCAATAGGGCATTCCCAATGCAATAAGGATCCATTGATAAATGCACTTTTCAGCCAGCTATGTATCCATGTAATTCCAACAACCATCTAACCCACACTGAACTCTCTTGTAAATCAGAATGCCATAAGATACTTTACCAAAAGCTTTGCTGAAATAAAAAGGCACCATGTTTATAACACACGCGCAATTTAGGAAGGAAGTTATTCAATTGAGAAATAAAATAAATTTAATCTGGCAAGACTAACTCTTACAATAATTCATGCTTAATTCTAGTAATTATTATATTATGTTTCATGATTAAATTCTTTATGATCTTCTTGTAGAATATTCCCAAATATTTTTATTACAGTGTCGGGACTGACTCATTTCACTCATTTTTGAACATAAGGACATTTACCCTCCTTTTTATGATTTCCCAGAGATAATGCATATAATTTAAGCCAGCTCATGAGCCATTTTTTTTTAATACCCTAAGATGTGCTTCACATAATTCTGAAGATTGAATGTGTCTATGGAGATTGTCAATCATTCAGGTCATGGTTGTCCCAAAGGTGCTTTTCAAAAGGCAACTGGACTTTTTTTTGGGGGGGTGGGGGGTTCCTTGAAAATGTTTCGCTTCTTATCCAAGAAGCTTTTCCCTTTTGGAAAGCACCTCTAAAACATTCAGAGCACATATTTTTCTGACCACGGCTGGTCCCTGCCTGGGCATCTATAAATACCTTTGTCAGTTTCAGAACTAATAAACTAGAAAGAATTAAAGTAATAAAATAGATGGTCTATGTGGGTTTGAAGCCCAAATTCTCATGTGACGTTCTGGGAAAAGTAAAGTTCTAAACAAGTCACATTCTTGCTACATATTTATTTTTTCTTGTTTTGTTTTTAATATATAAAAATACTTTCATGTAGTACATAGAATCATTGATTATTTACCTAGACTCTAGTGTGCAGTACCGCTGTTGGCTTGTGATCTACGTGTAATTATCTAGCCCAACATTCATTCTCCAAGGTAGTTGAAAATATAGCATCTGAAGTCTAGTAAGCTTTGTTTATAGCCATCTGATTATATTCTTAATAATATAGAATGCTATTAATATCAAAAACCTTGAAAATATAATTCTTTTATACTTCATTTTTCATTATGTTTTTCCATTCATCAGTTTATCTATAAAGCTCATTTTTTTCCTGTTCTTTTTGATTAAATCTGCCTTATTTTCTCTTGCATCCTTAAATCAGAAACACTTCTTATTTGAATTTCTGAAGCAGTGGCCTATTTCCATCTATTCCAATTCTCCTCTTCTATCCCACCCACTTCAACCTTGTCCTTCCCTCCTCCTGTGCAGCAGAAGTGCTATGAGGATGCTGACAGGCTGTAACACCAGGTAATTTATCTCAGAAAATGACAGCTGTGGCAAAAGAGAAGCAAAAAGAAGGGCAAGGAGGTTGGAAGAGGTGGCCACAAGGGGCTTTCGCTGCCAAGATGGGGGCAGAAGGAAGGTCATGGGTAGAACCTTTGCTGGCAGGGGGACTCTCAGCCAGCCAGAATGAAACCTGCACTGAATGGCTAGGCAAGTGCTAAAATGCCCCTTACAGATACAGACAGATGGTGCAGTGTTTGTTAAATGGCTGTTTACAATTCCACTGAGCACTGGTGGGCCTATAAGCAGAACTCAAAAGTAGGTGAAAGCAGATCTGAGTGGCAGGATGCTTTGTCACAGAATGGTATATCAAGGCACTGACTAGAATGCACAGAGTACAGCCAGAACTCTGAACAGCAGGCCTGTGCTTGCCCCTGAGTTGGAGAATTTTCCCCTTGTCAAATGCATATGTTACTCCCTTGTTTTCTGTTCCTCTTTGTGCTTCAAATCCAGGAAAGGCTGAACAGTGGATGCTTGCAAACAACTCTGTGTGTGTGTGTGTGTGTGTGTGTGTGTGTATTGGTGTATTGGTGTATTTTGTGATCTATGTCTGGGGGAAGTCAATCACTTCTGCATTGGAAATAATAAATGCTGCAGAGACCAGAACAGGAGCCCGTATGCATAGTGTTATTGTGTGCCTCTTTATAAATAAAAGGAATATATTTTATGCTCTTTAATGACCTTCAAATTAACAGCTCTTGAAGGCACTTATGTATATTTAATTTGAAATTGTGCTGAAAGCCTGAGTGGTGATTGCTGCAAAAGCAGCAGGCAGCCAGTTTTTAAATAAGAGTAAACTCAGGCCATTATTTCTCAGCCTGTCAGGTTTCCTTGGATTTAATGTACCAATTTTTAAATGAGAAAAACCTTTTCTTTCCTCTTTTGTGCTATAAAGCTCTCCAGGATCCTTCTCTGTAGGTAACAGCAGCGGCAGCCTTGGGCTGTATGTAATTGTTTTTTTTCTTCTTCTTCTTTGTATCACATCAGCGTTTTACTGATGGGTCACTCTTGGGTATACAAAGGATTAGGCATCTTCAGTGACCTAAACAATGAATGCACGTTCATGATAATTAATGTATCATCACAGGATTATTTCCTGCAATAGATTTTGCAACTCACAGACCCATGACAGGCATGATACATAAATTGCAAGGTGCTTTTTGCAGTGGGCTTTTGTGTCATAATATCCTTGCAATATAAAGCGATTAGAGCTTCCTTTATTGTTGGTTTTTTTTTTTACCTTGGAACAGAAAAGCTTCCATTTTTTTTAGAACAAAAGCCCTAGTCTCACTATTTCCCACTGTATCCTTTGAGCCGTTCTTGCAGGTAAAATTGGAAGGACTGCCAAGCCTTCACATGACTGAATCTCTGGATGATCATTTATGAATTCATATTATTTGGTTGGTAGGCTGTCTAAAAATCACACTATTTATAAAAGAAAGATCCCACAAATGCATATAAATAAAATGCAAAGAGTAAAAAAAAAAGTTTTAAATTATCTGTAATTGAATTATCTATGTTTGATAATAGCATAAACCCTTTTGGTCAGGTTTCAGGTGGCATCTGTGTTTGGCATCAATTAGCAGGCTAGCTGCTTTATACCGCTTGCAACGTCCTGACATATTTTAAGTTGGGAAGTTGTTTCTTCAAGGGCATTATAATCCTATTCAGAATTTAATTCTTGAGTCTGGTTTCCTGTTGATCAACAAAATGCCCATTTTATCTGGATTTATTTTTGGATAGTTGTCTCCATACTGCTTATTATCAAACTTGGCAATGTTCAAAAATTCTGGTGCTTTCTTGGTACTGAGTAATGCTGTATGCATAGCTACAATGTTGTAACTTTGTGAAAGTACAATTAATTCATCCAAATTTCTCTAAGACCCCATAAATGTCCATCTACCCTGTTTCCCTGAAAGTAAGACCTCCCCGGATAATAAGCCCAATCAGGCTTTTGAGCGCATGAACTAAAATAAGACCTCCACGAAAATAAGACCTCCACGAAAATAAGACCTCCCTGGATAATAAGTCCAATCAGGCTTTTGAGCGCATGAACTAAAATAAGACCTCCCCAAAAATAAGACCTCCCCGGATGATAAGTCCAATCAGGCTTTTGAGCGCATGAACTAAAATAAGACCTCCCCAAAAATAAGACCTCCCGAAAATATTGTAACACAGCTGCAACCATGAGGTGGCCATGCTCACTGCCTTCTGCACCTCAAAAATAAGGCTTCCCTGAAAATAAGCCCAAGTGTTTATTTTGGGAGTCAAAAGAAAATAAGACCCTGTCTTATTTTGGGGAATAATATTGCTGCGTCATATGGAGCAACAAGCTGTAATCCCAACAGTGACCTAAAATTAATTATTTTAACAAATATTATCCCAGGAATGAATATATAATATGATATAAATTACATGTTCACATTTGTTGCCATTTCCTTCTAAACACTTCACATGTTTGATATAGTCAACATTCCTAAGTATTGTGACATTTTCTCTGGGGAAAAAACAAAACGTGACTGAATTATGGAGGCCTGATATGCACTCTATATGTATTTTCTGAGATCATAAAGTTGGAAGTGATCTTGAATGTTATCTAGTTCAACTCCATGTCTGGTGTAAGAACTCCAGGGCAAGTAATATCTATAAGCACTGGTGGCTTTTTGTTGTCACATGCTGAAAGCACATGCACCCGAACAGCATGCTCGTACTCATAATGCAATGTGTGTGTGACCCCCATGTGTTCCTTCATGCATGTGCACTGTCCCTCTCTTTCCCACCTTTTGGCTTCCAGGTTGGTGCAGGAGGCTTTCTCGTGTGCCCCCCCCCCCCCCCCCGCATGCCCGTTTTGGGCCTAGAAGACCTCCTGCACCAACCAGGAAGCCAAAATGGACTCGCCACATGAGTCCCCAAAATGCAATGCGAACTACCCATGCATGCTTCTCACCCCCCTGCACATGCACACACACATCCCCTGCATGCCCCCTGCCTCCCATTCATGCACGGCAGAGATCTGAAGAACAGCTGGCTGGTGGGAGCACGAGCATGCATGGTGGAGCTGGGCTGGGGTTAGGGTTAGGGTTAGGGTTAGATGGCTGGTGTATCCACAGACAGGGCTCTGCATGCCACTGGTTCCCCATCACAGACCTATAGCATCCTCACAGATAACCATCCAATATCTGGCTAAATGCTTCCAGCAAACGAGAAATATGTTTACTTTCTAAGTTAGACCTCCTTACTTCCTAACTGTTAGAGGCTATTTAACCTATTTTCTACCTACTGCATCTAGCTATGTCCTGAAAAGCAATAGAAGCAGGTTTATTTCATCTTCAGTATGACAGATCATCAGTTATTTAACACTGCTATCAAAATTCTAAATAATATTTTCTTCTCCTGGCTGAATTCCCAACCTAATCCTTTAAAACATATTTCTGGACTCCATCATTAATGGTTTCTTTACATGGAATGTTCTTAATGCCTCCAATTTATATATATTTTTGACTCCTTTATTTTTAGCTAAGCTTTGATCAATTCAAGGAAAGCTTTCCTTATCTTGTCATGTGCCAAATCTTGCTGTTTATCCTTAATTTAACCACTATGTATAGAATTATGAAGCATTCAACAAAGCAAACAATCTTTATCATAGTGAATTTTAATGTAGTCTTATATCTAAGCAAGTCCTGCTATTAATAATTTCCTTTCTTTTAGTGATATAATATGTGATCACAGGAGTTGATGTATACAGATCACAATTTTATTCATTTATTTTATTATATATCCTGCCAAGACCAATTCAATGTTGACACTTTACGTGGCAAACAATAAAAATTAAAAATTAAGTTTAAAATTAAAATACACCTACTTTAAACATTAAAATGAAAGTAAACTTTGTAGATTTAAAATGGAATAATAATAAAAGCCCATGGGAAATATCAGAGACATGAAAACTCAGGAACATCTGAGACTCATAGCATTACCCTCTAATAACTGATTCTTAGCTATTATTTAAATAGGTCATAAATATGTGTTCTATAACATCTCAGGAATGCTATGTAAAACTGCACATTTATCCTTCTACTTCACAGAAAACAGGGAATCAACCTGTACTAAAATCTGTTATTATCTTGATGAGCAAAATTAGGCATAGGTAAAAAACTAAATCATTAATATTTGAAAATCTCATAGAGAAAACTCATTTTTTATAAGGAAAAAGCTGTCTTATAAGACTGTGGTACTTTTGATTATGATAAACAGATGCATAACCTGATACTTAGCTGTTGTTACAGGCTACAATACTGCAGACTTCCCATAATTTGGAGAAACACTATTTGTAATACAATATGCTGGCAGAGAAACTGCAGGCTGTAGCTGATTCTGATGTTGTAGGAGTTTTCCAGCTGGCAGGGACAGAAACACAGAGCATCATTTATGCATTATAGGTTTGAGTGAATTACTACAATTATTGATGTTGATTTGCAACTGCAGGCTACACATGTGCAATTTAAGAGTACAAGGTAGATTTTCCCTTTGATTTCTAAATGCACCTAATAAGTTTTAACTACAATGTGTTCACTTGGAAAGCTATCATATTTTTGGGTTCCCCTTTTAGAATTGATTTTAGAAGTGTAACAAACCTTAATGTATACCAGTTCTCAACTCAGGCTCTCTTTGAATTTTTCTGGCAGGTAAATCACTTTTCAAAACGTAAAAGGCTTTGCTTTTCTAATAAGTTAAAGCTAGGTTCATGCATTCGAGTTAAACACCTTCCTTTTGGGTCCCTTTAAAGCTGAGTGAGCAAAATATCTATGGAAATGCTATTATTTACATATCATAAAGATTTTGTGGCTCTCTTTCATAAAAATGGAAAGCTTCCAGGAATAAGCTAGCAGTCCTTCAAACTATTTTTAAAAGAAACTGAAATCTCCCTGGACTTTTAATGACATTTTTAAAACATAAAAATAAAACAAAATGGCCTGATTATGTTTCATGCCATGTTTGGATGCTGTCTGTGCACAACAGAAGAGAGGCTATAGGAAAAACAACAACTAAGGAACAAAATATAAGGGAAATGAAACAAGCAGGAGGCAGACATTTCCCAAGCCAAGTGTACCTATAGATCTTTAAATAATCACCACTTGTCTAATTTCCATTTCCACAAATTGATTCTTTTGTCCTTCACACAGAGGCGTAGCGTGGGGGTGCAGGGGGGGCCGGCCGCACCGGGCGCAACATCTGGGGGGGCGCGCTCCAGAGACCCGACTCGGAAGATCTCCTCCACGGGTCTCTGGAGTTGGCGGCGGCGGCGCCTGGGCCCTCCTGGGCCGGCGAGAGTCGGGGAGCGAACAGCGGCCAGTAGGGGCCAAACCCTCCCGGGCCATCCCCCGGCTGAGGCCAGCGCCGGCTCCTCGCACCCGCCAGCGCTACCCGAGGGGGCCAGGCGAGACTTAAAGGCGCAGGTCTTTCGAAGCAACGGCCGTGCGGAGACCCTGGAAGACTCCTCCGTTCCGAGCCAGCCAGAGGAGCGGCGACCTGGGCCCTGCGGCGGCCCGGGAAGACCCTCTTGCCCCGGCTTTCGGGCCGTCGCCCTCCATAGAAAGGAGCGTCGGGTGTCCCAGGCCCGCACCACGCAAAGGGCGCCCGCTTCTCCCCAAGGCGAGGCAACGAGTGTCGGACCCGGATGGCCGAGCCCTTTGGGCAGCGGCTGCCCGCCGGATCCTCGCGGGAGGTGCGTGGGCTCGACACCACAAGAAGAGCTGCCTCCCCCGAGTGCTAAAATCCACGGGTTAGGGGGCGCAAATTACTTGCCTTGCCCCGGGTGCTGACAACCCACGCTACGCCACTGCCTTCACAGAATACTTTTATCTTCCTGCATTGCATATCACCTTCGTATTTCTGTTGGAAATATTGCTTGAAACAGTCAAACTGCACATGCTCATTTAAATTGTATCTAGAAAAGGCACAATCAGCAACTTATTTGTATTTTAATGGGAATGCAGTTAGTGAGAGACGTAGAATGCATCTATGAATGTAGACTATAGAATGTAATTAAACAGGATTTCCCAAGTTCATGTTCAAATTGGATCACATTTACTTTTTAACATTGGAACTTACTTGGATCTTGAGCCCAATCACCAAATTTGAGGCAGAACTACAATAGACAGCAAACTTCCCCTCTATAGGTTTCTCTTGCACATATGGTGCAGCCCATCTCTTCCATTTGCAGTATTGCATAATAACCATGGGCACCCTGTGTCTGTAATTTTCACTTACTGGAGAATGATTTCACTTGGGGTATGATAGTCCTGGTGTAGCAGAGCTGCAGCATAAATGAATGTGTCCTGTTGCCTTTCTGATTATCCTCAGGAGCCTCATTAGGCAACCAAACCCTTGTTTTGAAGGTGGGAAGAACGGATGAAAATGATGGTTAACATCAGTGCAATTCTCCATGCTAATTAGCAATGAGTGGAACTGACAGCATGAAATACAGCTCATGCCAAGAACTATGTTGCGGAAGGAGGAAGCCTGGAGATTATTTTATCTAAAATGCAAATCATGCTTTCCAAAGACAATCAGGAAGGTGAATGGAAGTCATCTCCAAAAGCACAATAATGTTATTATAGGCAAACTCATAGATTATTAGTTTAGAACATGTGCATTTTTATAGTGTGGGTTGAAACAGTAAATCTTTGTGAAGAAAGAACAAAAACTCTGCTCAGCATTAATGGGAAGAATAGATTATTTTGTGAGCCTTGCTTCCTGAGGTACCCTCCAAAATTGGCACTTAATGAGATATTGTGATAATGTGGAGTTTATTGGGTTTCTACCCTTTTTACATTATTTGTAGGCAAAATGCATAACAAATATGTGTGTGTAAGTCTGGGCTAAACAGTATGTAGTAATACCACTAGCTTATTCTACTTATATTCTATACACGTATTTACTAAGGAATGTTTCCATGATATTCTCTAGTGTTAATTTATCATGTTTTGTGCAATTTCTGATAGGCCTGGCCTGCCATTGTTCTTATATCCTTTCTGTTTCCTAAAGTTGCTTAATAAAGAGATTAGACAATAATTTGGCAATCACTAGAAACTTTACCAGCACACACAATCGGTTATGCAAGTAAATATAATGTTAAAACAACTTTATTCAAAAAAACAACAACACATCACTATAGACCTTCATTAATCTATGAACCTCTTGTATCATTCAAGAGGTACAAGTTTTTTAAAAGTTTGTAATTGGCTGAAGAGAGAAATAACATGTAAAGAAATAGCTTTATCATGTGTTAATTCTGGACGAGCTATGCTATTTAAAATATGATTTCCTTCCTTAGAAACCTTTGCCTCTGTGATAACTCAAGTATAAAAATAAACAATTGTTCATCTACTAAATCAAAATCATTATATTTTTTGCCTTCAGCATCCTCAATAATGGATGGGGAGGGGGTTCAAGAAGCTGTAGAAACCTTTAATGATGAAGGCTCATCTAAAGCAAAGAAGGGACTTTTTAGTATGTTTATTTTTTATTCATACTTTTCTAGAAGGATATAGGCAGTGGTGGATTCCGAATCCCATCGCAACCGATAGGGCCAGATGTCTACCTCTGGCATGCACGCTGCGTGCGCATGCGCATACCACCTCCCTGCAACACTCCAGCTGCTCGGTGAGGTCACACAGGTGCCATATGCTGTGAACACATGCGCAATTGGCTTGTTTCCCTCAAAAAGCAGTAAGGAATGTGTGCGGGTGGGTCCAATGATCCGCCATTCTGGTACGGTGGCCGCTGCTCCCAGTGGCCACCGGTACACCCGTACTGGGCTGTACCACCCAAAACCCACCACTGGATATAGGTCACATTTTCTGAAAGTGAGGGGAAAAGGTATCTCTAAAGTATATTTATTTATTTATTTATTCGATATCTCAGTCTGGAAGTCCCTGCAGTTGTAGTTCTAAGATTTTTCTTTTCTTCTTAATTTTTACACTTTTTTGTATTGTCTTGTTTTTAATGTTCTTAGTTAATGCCTTTAATGTTTTGACTTATGCTTTTTAGAAGGCTTATCTCATTCATGTGGTTTTTGCTTTTTGGTTTTCTTCATGATCTATAGAAATATTGGCATATATTTGAAATTTTCCTCCTCTATATCTTATCTTTAGTGGTTCCAGGGAATATTAAAGGCAATTTAATGTTCTTCCAATACATATTTGTGGAATGAAATATTTAATGGTTTTTTCCTAATACAAATGTTTATATTAACTGAAAAAAAAATTATTTAGCAAAATTAGCAAGTTTTGCCAGAAAACAAAACAGTGAGCGAGATGAGTGAGATCTTGGTGATATTGAACTATACATTTTGATCAGTTCTGTGTATTTTAAGACTGTGAGAATGCAAACATTTTCCTAGGCTGACACTGAATGTTGCCAAGGGATTCGAGCCTTCTCAGGTTCCCAACTGCTTCTGGCTGGGGGGCACATTTGGAATTTAGTGAGCAGGTCTCCAATTCTCACAATGACTACCGTGAGATCCATGATCGGTTTCAAAGCGCTGATTTATTACAATGCAACATGCCACCCTCTCTTCTCTCCTGAGCCTGTAGGATACACCCTATTACTCCTGCTTAATTTGGTTCTTTTCCTAGGCAGGTGGGCATATTTCCAACTGACAGATGGGCTACACCCCATGTTAGGTTTAATTCTAAGGAAAGTTTATGGGACCTCTGGGACCTTTGGAAATAAAAATGATGCTGGAAATCCACACTTTGCTTTGTACTGCACCACTCTCCCATTTGTTTTAATTGATTTTTCTAATGGAAAAAAATTAGGAGGGTTATAAATCCTGGCAGCCATCATAGGAATCAAGTGCCCAAACACCCCCAGGCATCATATTAGGATTCTAAAGCTTATATCCTAAGTAGAAGGCAAAACTCAAATTGTAGAGAAAGAGGCATAGCCTGCCACTGTAATCCTGCTATCCTACTTGCTAAGGTATTTGGTTTCTCTAGATTATAATAATTTGCAAGGAGCTTGTGTAGGTTTTTTGTACAGTGCAAAACATGCCCATGTCCAGTGTGCAGTTTGTCCTCAAACCAATGCTAGCTCATTGTAACCAATACAAATTGTTGACTCTGCAACTTGAAGGAACTGGCCTTTGGGTTGTGCTTCTTGGTTGGGAGGGCTTTCCCCTCACCTACCATAGACACTGACTCTCTCCATGTTCCCTGGTCCTCAGTCAAGTTTTTCATTCATTTATCTGGCAGTAATGAGCTAATATCTAATCTGAAATGATTGAGGACAAAGAAAGGGAAAAACAAGTTATACCATAAATGATTTTCAGTTGAGTAGGTATGGTGTGGGATATGGTGGCTCAGTGGCTAAGACACTGAGCTTGTCAATCATTAAGGTTGGCAGTTCGGCGGTTCAAATGCCTAGCATCACATAATGGAGTGAGCTCCCATTACTTGTCCCAGCTTCTGCCAACCTAGCAATTTGAAAGCATGTAAAAATGCAAAATAGAAAAATTGAGACCACATTTGGTGGGAAGGTAACAGTGTTCTGTGCACCTTTGCCATTTAGTCATGCCGGCCACATAACCACGGAGGCGTCTTTGGATAGAGCTGGCACTTCGGCTTTGAAACGGAGGTGAGCATTGCCCCCCAGAGTCAGGAACAACTAGCATATATGTGCGAGGGGAATCTTTACCTTTGGGTATGGTATGGTATTCTGATGTAGATATTTAAGGAAATCGTGGTCTTGTTTTTTTCATTCTATTGCTTGTATACTTTTTGGACCTCTGCATAAACTCCCTGATTCATTTTTTTTTTAATAATTGAATTAACCATCTGCTAAATATATAGTCAGCTCCTCTCTAAAATGTCATGATTCAGTACAGCAAAACCAGAAAAGAATCTGAAGCCACACTGAGGGTTATGTTCCATCTATATAAATTTCCTTTGGTGTTTGACATCTGTGTTTATTGCCTTGATTGTGGATTCCCCCACTCAAATACTTCTGAAAATTAACAAGCTTTGTCTTGTACATAGCAGGGGAGCACTGTTAACAGTCTGTTTTAACTTTTAACTGCATGAAGGTCTCCTTCCGTTCAGGGAATCAAAACCCCATTTGAGATAATTGTGGCTGACAAACTATCAGCCCTGCTCCTATGAATCTGTCCTCTGTTGACAACTGGGATTCCTCAGGGAGAAGACATTATTAGGACAACTATCCAGGACAATGGCTGTCCAACCTTCTCTCTCTCCCTCCTCCTTCAGTTAATGTTTTTTCCTTACCATGCCTCCATATGCAGAGACACATTTTCAGTCTGTATTGCCTGTGTTTCTATTCTTCCACTGTAATTTATTGCAGGAAAGAAGCCATGTTGACTTTATGCTGGTGCGTAACATCTGTACTTTATTAGCCAAGTTCTTATTCCATGAAATTTGAAGCAGGAATTGCTTGATATCCTATGGCAGATGCTATATGATGTGTTGCTTTCATTGGGTAATTTACTGACAAATAAATTGTAATAATGTGGACTTTCTCACTATTAGTATCAACAGGAAACATTTTTAAGAATATCATGATAATTTATCATGTGTGCATATTAAATACACATAAATTCTTTATGTTACAGAGACCTCATTTTGCAAATGTATGATTCATTTTCAGTCAGATTTCTTTTCTATATTTCTGTATGATTTTTGAATACTCCCCCCCTCCCAGCACCAACCTTTCATTAGGCCTTCCTTCCTTCCTTCCTTCCCTCCGTCTCTCCTTCCTCTATATTCTCTAATTTACTGATCTTTAAGCAAACATCTTCAGCTACCATCTCCAACTTTCAATAGATTCCCAATCTTTGCTGGGCATAAGCAAAGCATTCTTATATGGGATGGGATACATTCTTATAAAAATGGCTGCTGCACAACTGTAAAGGTCACTCCATCTCTCTCTCTCTCTCTCTCTCTCTCTCTCTCTCTCTCTCTCTCTCTCTCTCTCTCTCTCTCTCTCTCTCTCTCAAGTGTCACTCATCTCGTCAGAAGTACTCTGAGTGGCTTACAAACATTAAAAAGTATTACACATTAAAAATAATAAAACAAAAATAACAATAATAGATACAACTAAAAGATGGAGAAGATGAGGAAAGGTCTTTTCTAATCCAATAGCCACTTCCAGAATGGTGCACCCACATTGGGACCCCAGTCTAACTGGCAGAACCAGGAATTCAGGCTTAAAAAGATGGGTGCAGATCTCACATGGGCGGGTGGATGTGCATGGGTGGTAATGATGTTCCAAAAGACAGGCGCCATGGCAGAAAAGAGTCTTCTCCTGGACCCCATCAGTTGAAAATCCTTGACTGAATCGCATGGCTCCTCTATTAGCATGGACAGGTGGACCAATCCCATTGGGATGAGATGGTTCTTCAGATAACGGAATAACAGGGAAGGGATCTGGTCCAACCCCTTGCTCAAGCAGGAAACCCTATACAAATAATGGTCCAATCTCTTAAAAATCACCAGTGTTGGAGCACCCATAACTTTTGAAGATGAGTATGCCACAAAGGGCTTTAAAGGTGATAAGCATCCTGGAAACAAATCATCAGCCAATGCAGCTCATGAGACAGGGGTTTGATATGGGACACCCTAGGGCTGATAGATAGATAGATAGATAGATAGATAGATAGATAGATAGATAGATAGATAGATAGATAGATAGATAGATAGAATGATCTTTACAGTTGTGCAGCAGCCATTTTTATAAGAATGTGTCCCATACCATACCATATAAGAATGCTTTGCTTATGCCCAGCAAAGATTGGGAATCTATTGAAACCTAGATGAAAGTTGGAGATGGTAGCTGAAGATGTTTGCTTAAACATCAGTAAATTAGAGAATATAGAGGAGGGAGGGAGGGAGGGAGGGAGGGAGGGAAGGAAGGAAGGAAAGAAGGAAGGAAGGAAGGAAGGAAGGAAGGAAGGAAGGAAGGAAGGAAATGCCCACACCACTACATTCTGCACGAGTTGTAGCTTCCAAATATTATTCAAGTATAGCCCCATGTAGAGTGCATTGCAATAGTACACATGTGAGAACACTAGAGCTTGATTATTTGGGACTCCCAATGTAAGAAAGGCAACTGGCGTAAAACACAGAATTGTGCAAAGGCTCTCCTAGCCAAGATTTTTGGCTAGGGGTAGTGAGTCCAGGAGAACCCCCAAGTTGTGCACCAGACCTTTCTGCAGTAGTGTAACCCCATCCAGAATTAGTGACATTAAACTCCTGGATCTTGAAACTCCAGGTACCCAAAGCCATTTGTTCTTGCTAGGGTTAAGTCAAAACATATTCTTTCTCCAGATCCCTTTATTCTCCAGGCACTGTGAAAGGGCAGCAATGGCATCACTTTCTACAGGTAGAAATATAGAGTTGAAATTGCCAATTTACCAGAAAACAAATTAAATTACTTTCTCTTTCACTAACCTCTCATGTGCTCTCTATCACCATTATTTAACTTTGTCTCTTTGTCCCTTATCTCTGAGTTTCCAATCTCTGTCTCTTTTGTATTGGCACTTAAGTATTAAAGACACTTAACTGGAGCTCTCTGTTTGAGAGCTTTCTGTTCTGGTCCTGGGTCTGTAATTCTCTCATCTGGTTGTGGATTGTAATTCGCTATCTTTCCATTGGGCTACTTTCTTATATCCAAAAATAATTGTGTTATTTTCCCCCCTCTGAAGCTATATAATACTATCCTGGTATCAATAGCACATTTTTTCTGTTGTCTAGGAAAACAGCTAAGAGGTTTTTATCTTTCCTCTTTGTGTTCAATCTAATGCAGTGTTTCTCAACCTTGGCCACTTGAAGATGTCTGGACTTCAACTCCCAGAATTCCCCAGCCAGCAAATGCTGGCTGGGGAATTCTGGGAGTTGAAGTCCAGACATCTTCAAGTGGCCAAGGTTGAGAAACACTGATCTAATGCTTCTTCCATGTGACATTGCAAAAAATATATATTCCATTTCTATTGAAAACTCAGTATCATATCTTACCTTCATTAATATGTCATTACTGATTGCTGGGTTTTTCCCCCCAAATTATTTTGATTTGTTAGACATACATATGACTTTGCTTCTAGGAATGTAAGACAGCAAACATAGCACTTCTCATTTCCAGGTTTTCCTCACTGCAGCAACAACTTTGTACTATTCAGGAGGTTGCATTAGGATATAGTGACAGAGCCAAATCACCCAGTGAGCTTCCCTGGCAGAAGTTGGACTTGAATCTGGTTTTCCCGCTCTGAAGCAAGGCTTTCATCACTCTATCACACAATTGATCCACCAGGAGGGAAGGGGCTAAATTTGTTCTCTGAAACATCCGTGGAAAATTTCTTGAATGCCTGTTTCTAGAAGACTCAAATGATGCTGGTTTCCTTTCTTCTTCAAACACCTTTTTCAAAATCCATTTTCAGTTAAGTCTTTTTGGTACAGTGATTTTTTCCCCTTATATCCACTGTGACAAAGGCTGAAAGATGTTTTATTTCTGATTCTCTTGTCTCCCTGTGTCAGATTTCTAATCTCAGCATGTTTAGAGTAGCAACTGGACCTCGCGCATTTGATGAACTTTGATCATATTGTAATGAATAGAAATTTTGATAAGATTGTTTTATGAAGATTAGCTGTAATTACCCATCTGGTAACGTCTAGTAAGATCAAGCATGCTGAATGAGTTCAATTAAATAATATCATCTGTTGGGATCTAGGATCTAGGGTCACAGGACCTTTCCTCTGGATTAGTGTTCCCCTAGAGATCCATATGGTTTTGTTGTAATGATCTGAAAGTCTTTGAAAGCCTGGCTATTCTCCCAGACTTTGGGATAGGATGGCTGCTAAGACCCTGTAGATTTTTTGTTGTTACTAAGATTGGTTTCTGCCCTGTTCTGGATATCTACAATCTGGTTTTCCCCCCCTCCATTCTTCCTGGTTTCAAAGTGAAAGCTGCCAAAGGCATATGGAGTTGCCTGGCCTCTAAAATAAATAAAGCAAAACAAAACATACAGATCAACCTAATACTGCTAAGGAACCAGAGGCAAATGTAACCCCCTGAATATTATACCTGAATATACTTGGATACCTTTAATTTTATTGAAGAAAAAAAGCCTCTACAGTTAACTTTTTTTAATGAGGAAAGGTTGAAAAAAATCTGTCCTTGCTTGTAACACTAAATGTCTCTAAGCATCTGAGATTCTTAATAGAACTCATAACTTCAGGGATTCCAGGTATATGCAGGTCCCATCACACATTTTTATGACTGGATAATTTTGATTGTAATCCCATAAATGGATTCAAAAATAACTCCATGCACTTCTCTTCCCAATAAATACGTGAATTGGAATATTTAGTTTATTAAAATATAAGGTACATAGAATTGAACTGAATGTTTCTTTGTTTTCATTTCTTCATGTAATACTTCTATACATTCTCTGATCTTCTTTATTTCCTGCTCCTAAAATATAGGGAAAAAATCACATAGATTTCAGCTGAACTTTCATTTATTTTTAATACCCTTAAGACAGCAATATTGTCTGCTTAACCTTGGTTTGTGTGTGTGTATTATATCAGTTAATTTTTACTTCTATTTCTTTCTTCTGTCTGATTTTCTATGTCTGGTCTTAACCCTCCATTTTTATTTTTATTTTTTATTTTATTTTTTGCTGGTGAATTCAAAATTACTAAATAAAAGTTTCAGCATAGCTATGTTGCCAGCCTATTTATTGAAGATTTGTCAAGGAGGCAATATTTTTTTCATTTGGCCAATTGCCTCACTATTTAACATGTAACTTTATATTTTTGAGTACAATTGCATATTAAAAGCATCTTTCCACCCACAATCCACCACCCACTCACCAATGTACCAGGGGGTAAAATAATGGTATTTTGTTGCTCTGTTGCCCTTCTGTTTTACAACAAGAATTGACAAGCTTTCTCTATATTGCTCTTTTCACTATTAAATACTGCTAGTTTCTACTATGAATTGATGTTATGCCATTTCTCACTTTAAGAATTAGGCCATGGAGGAGAGCATTCATATTGTTCCAACATAATGAAATAATTCCTCTCCTAGAAAGCTATGTTCTACTTGGATAGACTGTTAGATCACTTTAGACTTATCTAAAGTGACTGACAGAGGAGTCTTTCTTAATACCTAGCTCTAAATTTGTCAGATTGAATTGCATATTAAAAGCATCTTTCCACCCACAATCCACCACCCACTCACCAATGTACCAGGGGGTAAAATAATGGTATTTTGTTGCTCTGTTGCCCTTCTGTTTTACAACAAGAATTGACAAGCTTTCTCTATATTGCTCTTTTCACTATTAAATACTGCTAGTTTCTACTATGAATTGATGTTATGCCATTTCTCACTTTAAGAATTAGGCCATGGAGGAGAGCATTCATATTGTTTCAACATAATGAAATAATTCCTCTCCTAGAAAGCTATGTTCTACTTGGATAGACTGTTAGATCACTTTAGACTTATCTAAAGTGACTGACAGAGGAGTCTTTCTTAATACCTAGCTCTAAATTTGTCAGATTGAATTGGAGAACTTGCAAACAAAATATCAACTCTATCAATCAGCTGTGACCATTCCCTAAAGCCAGTTGTTAATGAAATGGGAATCATAGTCTAGTATGTATTTCACAACCTCTCCTGTCCATATTTTCTTTTAACCCCACTGCAATTCAATCAGGTAACAAATATAAATTTACATTCCAGTAAGCTGATTTGTGGACAGTATTTACATTAGTGAATAATAAGTGGCATGTCATGAGTGCCATCTTTCTGTTATTATCCTTTTGGGGGAGAGGGGGGTAGAGATAGATGATATTTCACTCCATTTAATGCACAAATATAGACCAGATTTTAAACCATGACTGCAGATTTCCTAAACATATTATTATTTATCTTTAAGACTTACTCTAAGTTTGACATTAAGAAATGAAACAAAGGTTTTGTAGAGCTTTTTGTAAAATATAGGCAGTCTGAGCAATTTGTGAGAGAATTGCAAAAAAGGGAAGAAGTCAACCTTTGGGCAGAAGTTATTACTATTGCTACATTAAGGAAGTCCTGTTTTATTAAACTTATGACTCATGCAGGCATCGGGGCAATAGAGGTGTCAATTCTCCTGTTATTAACTTTCCTACCTAAAGGCATAGATCTCAGCAAATATGTCCAAGAGCTAGAGCTATTCTTGATCTTAGAATGGAGGTGAGGGGTAATTACCTCAGCCCAGCATATTATAAGGGTTAATCAATGAAAACTATAGTGTTTCAAAACAGGAAGGAAGGAAGGAACGAAGGAATGAAGGAAGGAAGGAACGAAGGAATCTGCAGATAGTCCTTGACTTACAACAGTTCATTTAGTGACCATTCAAAGTTAAAATAGCACTGAAAAAATGTGACTTATTACCATTTTTCACAGTTATGACCTTTGTAGCATCCCCCCCTGATCATTTGATCAAACTTCAGATGCTTGGCAACTGGCTCATATTTATGACCTTTGCTGTGTCCCAAATTCACCTTTTGTGACCTTCTGGCAAGCAAAGTCAATGGGGAAGCCAGATTCACTTAACAACTGGGTTACTAACCTATCAACCTATGGCTAGAAAAGTTGTAAAATGGGGGGAAACTTAACAACTTTTCACTTAAGAACAAAAATTTTGGGCTCATTTGTGGTTGTAAATTGAGGATTACCTGTAATTACAAAGTTTATATCTTTGCCCAATTTTCTAATAAAATAGATATGAAATGTAGCCAAGGAAAAGCTATGTAGTGTCTACAATAATATACAACCTTCCTAGATTGCTCTAATAGTACATTCATGGAAAATGTATGTGGGTTAAGGTAAGGATGACCTAAATAACTTAATTGTTTTGTTTCAGGTAGAATAGATAATGAAGTTGAAAATAGGGAAAGACTGAATTAATGTAAACAGAAACTGTCAAGGGATGAGGTTTTCCTCTAACCTGAGATACCAGATGTTGACACTTAATCTTTTTTAGGCAATGAAGAAAATTGTACAAATTTAGTTTGAGAGTTTGCTTTTAAGAGATTTGGATTAGGGAATATCTAATTCTTTAGTGGTCCTCAGATGAGTCACCATTCATCTTGCTCAATTAGAATGAAAAGATAGCTTGAGTAGCTATATATACCAGATGATAATTTAGATTTAGGGCCATTTAAATGTAAACATTTAAAATGTAGCTATGCAGGAATATATTAAGGTTAACATATGAGAATGTTAACTAATAATATTAACCTTGGATGATTTTATCTGCTAATTAGAAATTAAAGAATAACAGACTATTATTCAAATAGTTTTGAATCTCCTAACTCTAACCCTGTGGTAACATTTCCATGCCTACTTGTACATTTTAAAACTTATCCTGAGAATTTAGTTTTGGTATTTGATTATATGGATGAATTCATATAGTACTGGGCATAGGCATTTAATGGAATTCAGTATCGTCACTTGTGGTAATGATCACAGTTTTACATTGTTTTAAAAGGAGACCAGAATGAATAATGCAGGACCGAGAAATTGAAGGCTCACAGCATCTTCTGAATCAGAAGTTTCTGCAAGGTAGACATATCAGAAAGTGCAGGATGGCAAGCATGCCTGTGACACCAAAGCCCTGCTCCTTTTTCATGTGTGCCATATGCATGGCAAGCATGTAAACAAGCGATGGAGCATTGATTGCCTGCTCCCCTGCCATCTTGACTTTTTTTGACTCTTATGACCCACAGACTCACCCTTCCGAATGACTCTACATAAGACAAAGGGAATGCCAAGCTCTTAGGGTGCCACTTTTTGCAAAGGCTTATATATATTTTTTAGAAAAAGCTTTTTCTTAAGGGAAAAAAAAAGTTCTATTGTTCAAATGAAATATGCTAGTTAGTGAATGCATTCATACTTAACATAATTATTATGAAAGTGTTGCTTCTTTTGTAGACTAGTAGAGCTTAAATCTTACCTTCTGTTTTCTTGTATTAGCCTCCAAAAAGTGGATAAATGAGTGATGATTTATGACAACATGGACAGGCTCTACAGGTTAATTTATATCTTTCTTTTCTTTTTTTTAAATTTAGGGATCTTTTTATGCCTTTATTTGATGTCAGAAGTATATGGAAAGATGCCAGTCCAGACAGTCAAGCTTACCACTGCAGTCCCCTGCTCCATTTCCACTGGCAAGGTAGCCACAATGCTGTACAAATGAGCTGTGATCTCCTGGAGATGCTGTCAGGCTCTTGTGTCAAGGACATGCTCTGGCCTGAAGAACAAAGACAACAGGAGCCAACCTCCGGGCACATGCACTGTTCCAGCCAAAAGAGGTCCTGTCATGTACATAGCCTATGAGATATCTGTAAAGGATTGCGTCCCCTTGTACATTGCCCCCTTTCTCTTTCAGCTCATTGATTGTGTCAAAATTGTCCACGTTTGTAATAGTAACTTTCAAAACTATTGTACTAAAAATAAAATTGCACTCAATAAAAAAAAAAACCCGAAAGGAACCTCAGTGTATTATTAAAAGCAATTACTACAAACAAAAATGGGAATATCAAGGGATAATGACCATCTGTTAAAACTATATACTTTTAGAAATTATTATTGCTGAACTTCAACGGAAAGCCAAGACTATTTTCCATAGGATGCAACTTTCTTACTTACTGCTTGCCCCTGAATAATATTTAAAAAGTAAATAATTTTGGATCATTCTACTGCTAATATCCTTAATACAACAGATAAGGAAAGGGATGTGTCTGCAGCACGTGGATTGTATTATTCTGGATGCTAAGAAATAAAGGATTTTAGGAGTTGATTTAATTTGATAGAATATTTCTAGAGTTTTAACGTGTGTGTGTATGTATGCATACCCACACCTTTCTAATTGCAGAGCCATTTAATAATAGGATGGTTATTTCTCTGATTTTTTTCCTGCTATATTTCAGGGTTAGTAATGAATGTATTAGTTCATATGCAGGTGAAGGGGAGAAAAATAGGCTGATCTCAGGATTGCAGTTAAAATGAGATGCTGCTTCTCCTCCCTATAACTAATGCTAACTTTGGGCATTAATCTAGTTTATATTTGCAGAACTGAATCAAGGAATTTCTCTTGCCTTTTTTTTTTTTTTAGTTTAAACTAATATTTCACTATTAACACTGGAATTTATAAAACATAATATAGTGTTCCTGTTCAAAGTGCTGGAAAAAAACTATGGTAGGTTTTGGGTTAGTGTCTCTGTTATGGATCTACCTGAACCAGAATCCTCCTGAAGTTGTGACTTATGCCTTGATCACCACTCAGCTGGACTACAGGTAGTCCTTGACTTACAATAGTTCATTAAGTGACCATTCAAAGTTATAATAGCACCTGAAAAAGTGACTTATGACCATTTTCACAGTTACAACCATTGCACCATCCGTGCAGTCATGTGATCAAAATTCAGATGCTTCACAACTGGTTCATATTTAGGACCATTGCTGTGGTCCCAAGGTCATGTGATCACCTTTTGTGATCTTCTGACAAGCAAAGTCAATGGGGAAACCAGAATGATTTAACAACCAGGTTGTTATCAACTGCAGTGATTCACTTAACAACTGTGGCAAGAAAGGTCGTCAAATGGGACAAAACTCACTTAACAAATGCCTCACTTAACTACAGAAATGTTGGGCTCCATTGTGGTTGTAAGTTGAGGACTATCTGTATTGTAGTATGCTCTATATTAGGATTGTTAAATTCACAGCCTAGAGGCCAGATGCATCGTACACACTGGCCACTCCCAACCCCGGTTTAGTGAAGGGGGTAGGTCACGATACATCATGCGATGATGACATGATGCTGGGAGTTTGATACCCCTGCTCTATATTGACTGACTTTGGAATAGAAGTTGCAGCTGGTGTACAATGCAGTGGTGGATTGATGACAAGATCTCCCGAGCAGTGTAAAAAAGCATCTATTTTAAAGACATTGCATTGCCCTGGTTATCAGTAGATTTCCAGCCCAATTCATAGTGGTTCTATAAATCCTTATATGATTCAATACTGGGACGCATCTGCAACTGCTTCCCAGAGTCAAATCTTCTTGGGTCAAGTCAACAAATGAAGACTTCATAGGTATCCCTGCCATTTTTCTTGGAGGGTATGAATGAGTTTTTGTATAATAGCCTCCATTTTATAGAATTATCTCTCCCTAATAGCTGCAGTCATTCTTTCTTTTCATAAATAAGTGGAAATAGTCATATTCAGCCAGGCCTTTGACCCAATCTGATTGGAAAACCATTATATAAAAGTACTGAAGAATGATTGAATGAATTTACTTAATTTTTACTGTGCATTGTTATTTCTTATGTTGTATGCTGCCTAGGGTCTGTTAGGCCTGGGACAGGCTAAAAATGTTAATAAATAATCAGTTATATTAAGAAGATAGCAACAGCTTCTTTCTAACATCTGCCAGAGTAGAAGCCCTATGGGAGGGTTTATCAGATTCAAATTAAATTTTGAACTGGAGTTCATAGAGTCATAATATTCATTGGTAAAGATTATGGGACAATAATGTTTATATTCTAAGACAGAATCATGAAATAATAATATCACTAGTCAATGACCAGAGCAGTTGCTAATGTAGTTATTGTTGATCAAAATTCATTACATTACAGACTTCTATATAGATTTTGTTTCTCTCGATGGCTGATTAGAAAGAATAGTATGTACAAATGTATTCTGGTGTAAAATGTTTTTAAAACAGAAATAAGAAGGCAAAGATGCTTCTATAATACATACAGGTTACAAAATACATCCGTCATAATGTTTGAATTACCTTGGTGCAGGTTTTGATTACAGAAAATCTCCAGTCTTCTTTATGGTTCTATAATGTCAGCTGCATAAGTAAGCTTTGTTTGCCAGTTTGCAATCAGCCTAGGCATTCCCATCTTAGATTCTAGTCAGCAGTAGATTAAAAAGGATGAGGATCAACTTGTTTGCTGAAACATATTTGGAAAGATAAGGTACTCGCAAAACGTGACTCTTTCAATGAAGAGGAGTTTGCTTGAAGCCAAGAACTGTAAACCTTACAGAAGACTTTAATCTCCTTATTTTGATTTTTAAAAAGAAAACATTCTCACCTTAGTGGCACAGCTTTAGAGAAAACATGTTCATGCTGGAGGCATACAATGGACAGAGGCCAGTTCATTTGGAAAATTAAATAGTCTGAAAACCATCTGTGAGCTTTGCAAATGCTTTGTTGGAATTGCCCATCATCCTTTCTGCTGTTTGGTTTTGTAGCTTTTGCCAAATAATCAGTCAACTCTTTATAATGAAGAAAAGCAAGCAGATTCTGGGTAAGATAAAATATTTACAATAAAATCCACTTCTCATGACCATCGCACATCACATACAAACAAAATATCCCAAATAGAGCAGGCAGTTATAATTAGAACAATATTTATTTAATTGTATTTATTTATTGGCTTTTTTTTCAAGCAAAAATGACAACAAGAATAAGAGAATAAAAATACAATGACAGGGATGAGAGGCACATTAGTGCAGTTATGCATACCTCCTCTACTGACCATTGAAGTATGAAGTAAGGTCCATGGAAGTCAATTTGTGTTTGAAAATCTGAAAATTAGTAGTTGAGACAACTGAATCAGGTAGGGCATTCCAGACTTTGACAACTATTACAGAATTACAAAAATAATTTAAAAATTTATATTTTAACGCACATATTGTGATTAAAACAGAAAAAGTCATTTATTATACAATATGGTTGTATGGTAAAACCTACGGTATTTGCCAATTTGAAAGGAAAACAGAAAACAAACACATCTACTTTGTTTGTAACATTTCACTAATAATTACAGCAGCAGTCCTCCTTCAAAGAGGAGCGTGTGTGTGTGTGAGAAAGAGAGAGAGCGCAAGAGAGACTCAAATCTTGGCATCACCTACAAATGATACGGTTATATCACATGCATCATGATGTTGTAAAACAAACGATAAACAGTATGTAATTTTGAACCTTTATTTGATTCTGTCATGATTCATCACATACGAAGTCACTTCCCATCCCTATTGTTACATGTCACACTAGGAAATGATTTCTTGAACCATGATTGGCTGAATAAATCAACATTTTCTGGTTTTTTACTACATAAAGTCATAAAACATGGTTTGTGCTGTAAATCACTTTTGGTTCACACAGTATGCAAAACTGAAACAATTTACACTGTGACATAATGTGAAATGAACCAAAATGTGTGTTTGTGTATGTGTGTGTGAGTGTCTGTGTGTAAAGAGAAAAACTGAACAACATTGCCAGTTTTAGTTATTTCACAGAACTTTTTGCAATAATGAATGCCATATTCCCAGTTGTTCTCAAAAATATCATCACATAAGAACTGACCAGGTAGCACCGTAGTATCATTTTACACAATATATGCCCTCTTACATCTGACCAATCAAGATTAGAAGAAAATATAGAAACTAGAGCAGACAATTACACCAAGATTTGTGTATTTATGTAAGGTATGTTTTTTTTCCTGCAGAGTGGGTATGAGAGTTGGTGTTTCTATGAAGGCAAAGTGAACATCTATGATATAGAGAAGACTTTTTGTTGTATTAAGCTATCAACAGCAAAACACGCTGGGGGGAAAAACGATCCAAGTAACTAATTTCCAGATATGTATTAAAACAACATTTTTGAGATGAGTGGCTAACCTGAGGGTGGACACTGAGGGTAGGATAATGCGCTCTCTCTCTCTCTCCCTCCCTCCCTCCCTCCCTCCATGTGTGTGTGTGTGTGTATGTGTGTGTGTGTGTGTGTGTGAGAGAGAGAGAGAATATATAGTGTGTAGTTGATAATGAAGTATATCTGTCAGACCCAATCAACCACATCCACATGTGAAAGGCTCAAATTAGGTACTTTATTGTGTTCTATCTATAGTGCAGGGATCTTCCTAGACTGCTTACCTTCTCTAGGGAACAAATAGATAAAGTTACACAGAACTTAAAGGAGGGAAATGGGTCAACTCTGCAGCAACCCAAGGCTAAGTTCCTGTTTGATCCCACCTTCTTGTCTGGCTGGGAATTTCCCAACATTGTATGCAATGGCAATATTTGAAAGAACATTGACATTGGCATTCTGTGTAGTTCCTTATTTTTAACACAAGATTGATTTCTGGATGAAAAGTTGCATGTAGGTAGTCTTTGGCTTATGACCATAATTAGGAGCAGGATTTCCATTGCTACACAAGGTGATTATTAAGAGCTAGGTTTTACAAATTTCTTTGCTACAGTTGTTAAGTGAATCACTGCAGTTGTTAAGCGAATCTATTTTCCACATTGATTTTCTTGTGGGAAGCCAGCTGTGAAAGCAAAAAAAATCACATGATCTGTAATCATCATAAATATATGTCAGTTGCCAAGCGCCTGAATTCCCAAACTATAGGGTTGCTGTAAGTCAAGGACTGATTATATAGTCAGTTTTTCCAGTGCTATTGTAACTTCAAATGGTGGCCAAATGAATGGTTATAACTCAAAGACTATGTGCATCCTCAACTTCCAAACAGGAAATATATTGTATATTACTAGAAATCAATAGAGGCTTTGCACTCAAATGTGTATTCAACCCTTTACTGATTCCTTATTGGTTCCATCAAGTTTCAAAAAAGGTAGACCCTATGTTATTTAATTTGTAACCAACATGTCTTTTTCTGAATCAGTTGTAATAGTCACATCATTTTATGGATTACTAGTGTAAGAAGCAACTCATCCAGAAGCAGGCCTAATGCAACATTAAACCTATTTAGATTCCTTTGAAAGTCTAGATTTCACCATGCTTACCTCTGTATTTGATAAATACCTTGTATAATATTTACGGATAAAAATATGTTTTTAAAACTGAATCTCTCTCTTTCTTTTACTTTATTTTTCTCACTCTCAACTACATTATTAGGTCTGTTCTGGCATCATGTTTTATTTTGGTTTTACTATTGTCTATAATGAGCTTTGGTAGACTAATTTGGTATTGCTATGATACCTAGTTCACATAGAATGTTTTCTATTTTGAAAGCCATCCTTCCTTTTGAAAAGAATATCAATCCATTCAGTGGTAAAGAACATGATGGCAGGACCCTAAAGCTTTCTATTTATATATTGTATTATTTATTATTTACATGTATGTGTGTGTGTGTATGTATATTTCTCCTTTGATTTATTGTTTGTTTTTATGCTGGATGCTGCCCAGAATCAAACCATTTGAACTGGGAATTCTTATAAATCTTTACCACAAACAAATAAATATTAACAACATCTGGGGAAGCACAAAGATCAGCTGGCAATAGTCTTTAATATTATAGTGAGAATAAGGAAATGGAATAAGTAAAAGGGAGAAAGAGACAAAGAGAGAGAGAGAGAGAGGGAAGGAGGGAGGGAGAGAGAAGGAGAGAGACAGAACTGTCCCAACTTATGGTAGTCCCTTAAACAAGAACAACCCTTAAAACTATTTGGTATGAAAGATTTACTTTATTAAAGTCCAAATGGATTACAGAATAGCAAGGCCAGAACAGAGGTTCATGTGTCAAATTTTCCCAGTTAACTTTTCTCCCCTTTGTTATTTCCCATTGTTGATTTCTCATTTTTCTAATCATATTCAAATAAAATGTTGTCTTTCCAACTGCATAGTAGGCGGTGCAAAGGTGCATGCCTTTCCCAGCTGTCTGACCTTGAAGTTGTGTCACTAGAAGGTATGATAAGTCATTAGACTTTCCCCCTCCCATACAGCTTCCCTCCTACATACTTCATGGTAGACTGGCAGTGAATGCAAAGTGAAGGCATGAGATTGCCGTTCCGACAGTGTGCTTTGTGTACATATCCTTTGGACGGTTATTTGCAAGTTCTCAAAATAGTCATATAACAATAGCCATATGAAATAGTAATATCAAACAAGTATCCATAATATTGAGACAACTGTGTTTGATATTTTTTTAACTTTACTTAAATATATATATATATATATACCATAGTTTCTACTGCTGGCCTCATCTGCTGTAGATGGTCAGTAGATTGGTCCATAGTAGGATTCTTGCAGCCCCAAATGACCAATCTCACTATATAGCATTTTTCTTGAATTTATAATTATTCCTAACTTTGTAAATATTGTACCAAAGGTACCTGCAAGTTCATTTGACAAATGGTGTGGAAGAATATTAGGGAAGCTGGGCATGGTGTTTATGATTGATTGAGTTTAATTAGTTGAGACAATTATTGAATCATAGAGAAAAGCAGGTTTCCTAAAAAAATATCTAGGATATTTTTGATTTCCTTCTGTGGAAATATCTAAAGAGTAGCCATGAAGGCTTTTGGATGAAGCCAGTTACATGTCTTATAGAATTTGGGAATCAGTTCTTGTCCTATACCCGTGATGGTGAACCTATGGCATGCTTGCCACAGGTGGCATGCAGCGCCCTTTCTGTGGGCACCCGAGCCATTGCCTCAGTTCAGCTCCGCCACGCATGCCACCAGCTTGTCTTCAGGTCTCTGCCATGCATTGGGGGGATGTGGCATGCACACGCATTGCATTTTGGTGGTTTGGGCACGTGTGCATGCATTTGTGCATGCACACACCCTTTTTTGGTACTCAGTCTGGAAAAGGTTAGCCATCGCTGTCCTAAACCTACTTAGTTTCTTATTGTCCAGGATGAGAATGAATGACACTAAGGACTGTAGAAAGTTTTCTGGTGTTGCTGTTAAATAGATTTCTTAACAGAGATTGATTGATGGGAAAAATATTCTTCAGTTTCATTCATAACTCAATAACCCTCATTTTAAATATTTAATTAATTATATGGAATTATTTGAAAGATGCCTTCTTTCTAGACATTCACCTTCACCTTTTTACCATATCTGATTTGAAGTTATGAAAGATACTTCCTACCCAGTCAGGGGAATCAGATAAATGGAGCGACAATAGTTATTAGGAAGTGGTACCTGTTGAACATTTAGAATAGCATATGCACAATGCATGCAAATATGTACCATATTTTGTTCATTTTTTACAATATATTAAGGGACCACACTTCGAAGTATTTCAGGTTCGTTATAGACATAAAAATTGTAGAAATTAAAGAAGATGTACTTGACAGAGATATGTGGGTACCTTTACCTAGAGACAAAAAAAAGGCTGATATTTCTTTTTAAGTCTAGAACAATAAGATGTTTCAGGCACAACGAATCAGAACTATACAGTGACCTGTTTGGAGAAGTTTCATTATTGCTACTTGCCCATTTAGAGAATCTGGCCAGACTAACTACATTCTCTTGGCAGCAACCAGATAAAGGCTCCAAGGATGTTAGGAAGGCCAGGTCTCTGTCGCTTCCTCCCCTTCAGGGATTCCAAGCTAGCCAGCCTGATTACTCTACCTGCTAGCCTAACTTCAGATTCCACCAAATGAGATAATATTCAGATGTTCAGACAAAAATCTCCCTAACTCATTGGGAGTTCAGAAAGAGGAGGAAGTAGAATACAATCAGACTGTAAAGATTCTGTTTAATGAAAATAATTTTAGCCTTCATATGGAGTTGATTTCCTGGTCTGGACTACCTAATGGGACTTTCAGACATTCTGCATTTAATTGACCTGACAAATTAAGCACACTTTCTTCCACTGTGAATTTCTAATTTATCAAGTCCTTCCTGTATGTACACCTGCATATTGAACTCCTTAATGGAGCTGATTGCTGTAACCACATATAACTTAACTACAAGTCATATTTGAGTATCTACAGATGCTTAAGCAATGAAAAATGTTGAGTGTGGCAATATCTGTGTTCCTGGAATTTGCATATCCCTCTTGGGGATGCTGTGAAGAAAAGCAGCTATATTGACTCCATTGTTATGACTGGTTTTCAATTACCATCTTAATGAAAGGAAGCCCAAGTGACCTGATGCTGTTTGGCAGCCCCTATGGACAACAGCTGTTTTCAGAGTTTGCAAACCCAGGGGATGCATTTGCTTGCCTCACATGAAACACCTTTATCCAGTTATTTCCTCTCTTGTGAGAGAGCTGGAGGCTGTCATAGCAGAAGCTAATTTTTGATCACCATTCCAAAAGAAAGCTCTGTTTTATATGTATCTCTTAATATAAGGAAAGAAATAGAGAAACCAGGGGCAGAGAACATACATAGTATGGGTTTATTAACTAAAGGCATTTTCATACAACATGGTGTCTCTGGATAGTTTGAAGATGTAGAATAAAACATTAATAAGGAAGGAAGAAAAGAACTTTCCCTTTCCATTTTACCTGTCTTATTCTTTATTTTAATTGAAGAAACCCTCTGGCCCAACTTTCATTTCATTTTCTTTTCAACACAGACAAGGAATAAGCATCTGCACAGGCTTTCATAAGAAGTTTCATTCTTTCATCCCACTCATAACTTATTTAGATTGTTACAAGCAGTGATCATGTGGTTGAAAATTCTGGAAGGTATAATCCTAACACAGTGAAGCAAAGAGGTTGGGAAGACAAGGAATCAATTATCTTTGTAGGCACCGTTAAGTATATTTTTCCCGTATTGAAAATACTCTATCAGATCACTTTTTTTTGCTACTTACAGCATTTTATTGGGCTGTCTGTTGCACCATTTTGCCATGAAGCTTATTAAAATTTACCTCTTCCCAGTGAGTAGGAGTTGCTTCTCCACAGTGAGAAGTGAATTATAACTACTATCATCCACATGGCTTTCTTTTTACCACCAGCCGCTCCAGCAGAAGGGAAATATAGATGAAAAGATTATTTTCCAGAGTTTCATTGCCAAAGTAAAAGGAGAAAGAAGAGATCCCCCCACCCCAAACCACTTCTGAACTTATTCAACCATATTTTTAGAAGCAACCTTTATTATTAGCTGTAAGTACAGAAGCCATATTCATCTGATAATGAGAACCTTTGGCAGGAGAATTGCCTCCCACTGGGACAACCCACTCTTTTGTCTGTTCCTCCCTCTTCTGAAGTCTTGTCATAGTATGGAATTCTCAGCTCCATGGGGGCATAGACTTCTTTTAGCATTTTTGTATGAGATAGTATATCACATGGCAAGCAAACAGAGGAATTCTACACCGGTGGGCTACTACTATGGTGAACTTGCAGTTCAAGTAGGGATTAGAGTTAGCAAATGATGAGAGTTTTAAAACACTGATCCACAGAGGGTTAAGACAAAAAGAAATATTGTTGCCCTAGGTTCTGAGTAACCCTTTTTTTCCCTTTTCATCACCATAGACCTTGGGTTAGCAAAAATGCCAGCTTTGACGGGGATCTTAATTAATTCAGTGAGTCTACAAGCCTTAGGTATCCAAGTTCCATTGTAGTGAATGAATTCACATCAACCTGGCATTACATTTTGATCTTATGGTTCTTACTTGAAATTTCTTACTTGAAATGCCATTGTTGTTAGCCAAGAACCAATCTATGTGGAGCCATGACAAGTGGCAATTATTAAACTGCTAAAAACAATGGAAGCAGTTTTGCAAACATTTCCAAAATCTTGCTGCCACAGGAGAAGTAGGTATAATTACATATGAAAATGTATTGTCCCTAATAGTCTCTTAATTATCTACTCAGGTGAACTATAATTTAAGGAAAGATATGTTAAATCAACTCTTTTAATGAAGGTATAGATGGTTAAGGATGTGTTTTTATCCAATTGTGATAGTTGGACCTAACCAAATTGCTATTATATGTCAAGAAGCTGAATCCATTCAATAGGCCAGCATTCCTCAAGGCAACATCCATCACATGTGCTGGATCTCAACTTTCAGGTAAAAAAAGAGTGGAAGGGAGAAGGCTGCTATGAATCTCTCCCTCTGATCTGATGTAATAATATCTCTTTCTCTTAAGATCTATTCATAACTATGCAACGAAACAATGTTCAGTTTAGCGTTCACGTGCTGGCTCCTGTGGAAATTGCAGTACAGATAAGTTGGAATTCATGTTCATAGTACTGTTAGCAGTACTAAATAAACAAATCTAAACTGAGTCAGTTCAGAACTTGGCAAATTTTATCTGCATTAGAAGCAAAGTGGGAGGCACTCCAAAGCATAAAAGCAATAATTGCAAGGGTCTTGGAGCAGGTTGGGGTTGGGGTGTTGCATAATGATAGCAGAACACCATACCTCACTCACTTTAATAACAAACCTTATATTTGATTTGATGTATTTTTGTCCACCAGGTTACTAAGCAACCTGGAAGCAGATACATTTAATTAAGTCTGCACCATGACTGACCCTTATTTCTATATATATTTAAAATTCTAAGGAGAAATTAATTTTAGTGTGATGCCACATCATTCCTACCCCAACAGTCATATCATACACACACATCCCTAGATTTTTTAATTAAAGAATAAAATGTGATAAATTTAAGGGTAAGAATATTAAAATTGATTGGGATAAAGAGATGTTGAATTTTTAAAATGTAGAATGTAAACAGATTTATGATAGTATTCCTAAAGCTGGTATTTTCCAGATGTTTAGGACTGAAATTTCCATAATTCTTGAGCAACAGCTCTATTAGGTGAGATAATGTAAATTGTAAATCAAAATATCCAAAAGGCATATCCAAAGGAGAACTTACATTTAAAAGGGAAAAGGGGGAAAATCACTGTTAAATAAGGAAATGAAGAAAAATGGAACAAAAAAAGTAAAATGAGACTAAATTGAACATAGAAAAGGTTGTTATAGGAACCAAGCCCATTTCCTGATGATGGAGGCACTTTTTCAGCGAATAGATTCATAATTCAATTTGTGGCTGCAAATTTGTATACTTGTGCAGGGTTTCTTCCCTTTCTTTCTTATAACTACCATAGTATATAATTAGTAAAAACATATCAACTGAAATAATTCTTTAAATTCCAGGCAGACCCTTCAGACTTTAATCTATCTTTGCTACCACAGATTCCCTCGTGTGAACTAATGGTTATAGCATTGCACCATAGCTAATTAAGTTTTAATATCATCTGCAGTTAGCCAAGCCTGAATACTAACTGATCCAAAAAGATCCCAGAGTGCTTCTATCTTACATTCTGATTTCTTTCATTACTGAGATGTGATAATAGGATAGGCAGGGCATAAAAAAGATAGAGTCCACCTAAACATACACACAATTTTTAGACACATCCCAGAGTGTATTTAAATGTATTGGAATTACATAACACAGAATTTCCAACTAGCATCCATCCCCATAATATTGGGAAGTTGCCAGATTGAGGATAGCTGCTTCTGCTAGTTAGCTTCAATTTATCTCTCTTAAATAGAAATGACAGAGACCTACCTCAAAATTGCCTGTAACAAAATGAAGAATATCTGTGAGCTCTTGGTACATTATAATTAATTGAAAGAGATTATTTCAGTTGATCCCATCTCTCGCCTTCCTACATCGGGTGCTTTCAAGTACCACCCACTTCTTGCCTGTTATTCTAATGGCTGCTTGGTTTAAATCTGTTCACACAGCAATTTGTGCATTTTTTTCTGCAGGGCTTTGGGGCCAGGAAATGTGAGAGTTTCATAAGCAAAAGTAAACTTCAAACTTTCAAAAATTTGTCAGGTTTTGATTTGCCTCCCTAAATGTTTTTGTTTTTGTTTTGTGGGAGGTTAAATTACATTATTAAAATGCTGTTTTAACCTTGCATTTTACTGGTTCACTTTCTTTATTACAATCATTTTCCTTTTTTGCACTCTCGAATTGGGAAAGCATTGGAAAAATATTTTATTTTTCCTATTCTATAGACAAACAATACAAAATCAGGATCTTGAATAGATATCACGATCCTGGTTTCAGTCATATGGTCCAGCTGTTAGGTGAAGCTACAATTCATCTGGGCTGCAAAATCTAGGTAACTATTAGATTGCATTAATCTACATCTAAACTACATTTTGTAATCCTGATATGATTGCCCTAAGATTGAAGGATCTGCAGTGGTATTGGAAAAATATGGACAATCATTCATTCCTCTTAACATATTACAATTCTTCAAAGGATGTTTTCAATTATGAAGAATAAGCAAGGAGTCCACCAACAACAATATGAACTTCATATTGTGATTTTTCCCAGGATGGCATGATCAGACCCACTGAAATGAATGATCAGCTATAAGCAACAAACTTCTTATAGCAACCAAAGCTAGATGGCCCAGGCACTGGAGGGAGTGGAATTTGGAAGTGTTGGACATCAAATCCTCCATTTATACTCAGTGATATAAGAACAGCATTTGATAATCTATAAGGCTTTGGCAAGTATTGTAGCCTCCTGGGGACATAGTTATTTTCCATTCATAGATTCCCACATATACAGTATGACTCACATCCCAGTAGGATCAAGATGACTAGAAAGTCCCTCCTTGGGACCCTTCGGTGGGGAGCTGGTGCGAAAGAGGGGTGTGATGCTAGAGCTTGGAGGTCAAACTTGTGGCATCACATGACGTATCATGATATTTTCCCCCTTCTCTAAACTGGAGGTGGGCATGGCCAGTGAATGACACATCCATCACACAGGCTATGAGTGACACCCTGTGCAGTGGTGGGTTACGACCGGTATGCCCCGGTATGGGCGTATCGGTGCCTGCCGGGAGCACCAGGTACTGTTCCGGTGTGGTGCTCTGGAGGGCCCACCTGCCCACCCATGCTTCTTACTTGAAGTTTTCGGGGCTTCTGCGCATGCGTCGTGAAAGCGTCATAGAGCTTCACAGGCAGGCATCCACCATTCATGTGGTGGATGCCTGGCCCCGTTGCACCACACCGGTTGCAACAGGATTCGGAACCCATCACTGCCCCTGTGCTAGAGCCTCCCCTTCCTTCTTAGATCCCTTACCTGATTTCTGTGCAGAAGGCAAGGATCAGATCTCCTTGTCAGGCCATCAAGTGATTATGTTAAATATTTCTTGGAAATCTTCAGGCGGTAGAAAGAAGGAAGGGAATGGGGAAATATATGCATTGCAAATAAAATTCATTATCTTTGTTTTACTTCTTGCTGGCAAAACTGGAAAGTGCTGTTTGTTAGTTTTTAATTTTATTTTGGAATGACTCTCTTGAACTGGAAGGTTCCCCAAAGATATATTCTAAACTAAATATATTCTGTTTGGGAAAGCAAAATGTAATGGTTGCTTTGAATTCAATAGTTATTGCTAATGTGTAAAATTTGCTGCCTACATTTTCCATGTTTCATAAACGTTGCAAAGGAAAATACTACTTTCACTGAAGTTTCAAATACAGCTAATCTAAAAATAACTAGCCCCAGCTTGAAATCAATGCTGATAGAAATATGGAACTGTTTTCCAGCTGGAACAGAATCCTTCTGTAATAATTGGCTGATTTTATATTTGAGTAGAAAAACTTGTTCAAGCCCTGCGAAAAATGCACAAATTGCTGTGTGAACAGATTTAAACCAAGCAGCCATTAGAATAACAGGCAAGAAGTGGGTGGTACTTGAAAGCACCTGATGTAGGAAAAGCTTAAACCTGTTTTAAGTTCAAGGCAACTCAAAAGGTTATGTGCCGTAAAACCATTTCCTGTATATGACAAAAGAGGATTCTATTGCATATGACAAGAAATAAGAGTTTTCTGAAATTGGCCTGACGCAGATTCTGTTTCTTTATGTAGTTACTTGTTCAAAATTTCCTATCTCTCCTTCTTTCTGATATTCTACAATCACATTATGCAGCCAAATGGAGTTATAAAATATATGATGCTGTCAAAACAATAGCTTGGTCCTTCAGTGTGCTGTTGCTGGAAGCACTTAATAGATGAGAACTTGGCTATCATTATGAGCCCATTAGAAGGGTAATTTATTGACTTTACCACTGCTATTCAGATGGCAGAGAAATGGACTTCAATTTTTGTCACTGGCATATGGAAGAAACATTCTGTTACTGGGAGATTTAGGACTTCCTGTGGTGATTTCTAGGTTGAGTTCACGCTGCATTGTAAATTAGTTATGGAATTAATCTAGTTTCTAGATATGTGGAATACACTGAATCAAATAAGCTGGGTTTACCCAAATTGCTATATCATAGGAAAGAAGAAATTTAAACAGGATTAAATCCAATCAATGTTAGCATGTTAGTTGAATATAACTGCAACTTCTTTAAGACATCATGTTGCCACACTATAAAAGCTGATGGTACTTTCAAAACCTGTACCTTCTGTATTTTAGTGTGAAAGCCATACTAGGTTCCTTATGGTAAGATTATCAAGACTCATAATATGGAAATGAGTTTATGTGCAGCTGATGGGGAGGAAGGCATACATACCCAGGCCCGCCTTTTAATGTCCCTGCATCAGTGGTGGGATTAAAAAATTTTTATTACCAGTTCTGTGGGCGTGGCTTGGTGGGCATGGCAGGGGAAGGACACTGCAAAATCTCCATTCCCTTCCCACTCCAGGGGAAAGTTACTGCAAAATCTCCATTTTCTCTCGATCAGCTTGTACTCGGAGGCAGAGAATAGATGGGGGCAGGGCCAGTCAGAGGTGGTATTTACCAGTTCTCTGAACTACTCAAAAGTTTCATTACTGGTTCTCCAGAACTGGTCAGAACCTGCTGAATACCACCTCTGCCCTGCATATGTGTCCATTTTAAAAAATAATCACTTGCTTTTATTGCATGAGTTTCTGAAAGGAGATTGTAGGACTATTTGAGAGGATGTGTAATTGTGTCTGAGAACTCAGCCATTTTAGTCTTTTAAGCATGGCAGAGGTTAAGCATGTTTACATGAATTTTCTTGTGTCTCCCCTGAAATACTTCATAGCACAGGGATGTCCAAACTTGGGAACTTTAAGACTTGTGGACTTCAACTCCCAGAATTCCCCAGCCAGCATAGCTGGCTGGGGAATTCTGGGAGTTGAAGTCCACAAGTCTTAAAGTTCCCAAGTTTGGACATCCCTGTCATAGCAGAAGCAGAAAATCATTTGAAGCAGCTGTACTCATGAGAGGTTGAATACGGAGTCTGTGAGTGTGTCCCTTTAGTTGTATGCATAAGCACATAAATACATGCATTTATTTATTTTGATATTAAGTTAATATGAACCATTGATATATGTGTTGAGCTGACAATCAGCTTCTTGGGTGTGGTTGCTAAGAAAAGTGAACCTCTCATTACTGAAAGGAATGGTTTTGACTAGATAAGCATACTCCTGTTGTATTTAGGCTATCTACATTTTGTGCAGCCGATGTAACTTCATTTAGTTCTGAGACCTACTGGTATTAACGAAAAGATTCATACCATATAAATCAAAGATAAGTCATGTGTATTTGATAGGTTTTCACTGCACGTCCTATAATCATGACAGCTTGACCTCATTGGTGTGAGGTACATAATAGCCAAAAGCCATCAAAACTCAATGTTTCATAAGCATACAACATTATGGTTTTTGGAATGAAATTAACAAGATCTATTTTAAAACAAAAACAAAACTTAATTGTTTTAACAGAAGTCTTCGCTAAAATGTATTTCTTAATTTCCACATTGCATGTCCTGTTTTATAAGCAAGCAAAACAAGTTACAGAACGCAGGCATGACCACAATTACTTTCCAGGCATCAGGAAGAGAGTCTATATCTGCAAATCTCTTGCAATAATGAAATCTACGAGTTTGCAAACAGAAGAGTTAAACATCAGATCAAATCTTGACAAGCCTCTGCTATAAATTGAATTATTGGCCAAGCTCTTGTCTTGTAGTGTTCTCATTCTCTCAGATGATAAACAGCATCCATCACACTATTGTGTCCAGAAGTCAAAACAGAACCCTTTTATATGTGTAGCCAAGAAATATGCATCTATTTACTTTTCAACATGATTGAAATGCATTCTAGTTCAATTCTTACTACGGGTTAACTGGTTATATTGGATTTGGAGAAGTAGAAAAATTTATTCACTGTGCATTCATAAAAGAACTTGTTAAATTTACAGTTTCTAAAGTATTAGATTAACTGATTATCTTCCTTCAATATTTCACTGTTCAGAATTCTCCATACAAAATCATAAACACAAAGTTTGCAATAGAGATAACTGTACAAATTCATATATTAATAATAAGAATGTTTTAGAAGTACACCTTTACATTATAGAAAATTACTTGTAATGATGTGCACATTTGGTAAAATTGTATAGAATATATTAACGTGCAAGTCCACCAGAAAAGCACACTGTTTTTTTGAAGAAAGCTTTTATACAGGTTTCGTAAAATTCCACATGTAGTTTATTTTATTTTATTTTAATTTTATTAAATTTATGTCCCGCCCTTCTCCAAAAGGACCCAGGGCGGCACACAGGAATTTAAAATACAATACAAAATCAAGTAACAAATTTAAAAAACTTGTTTGATACCATCCTGCGCTAAAAACAAATTAAAATCCCCAAATTTAAAACTGTCTAAAATAGTCATTTGTGGAGGTTACGCTAGGCCGGCTAAATGGAACAAATGTGTCTTTAAACACTGGCGGAAGAGGCGGAGGTCGGAGATGGTGCGAAGTTCAGGGGGTAGGTCATTCCAAAGGGCAGGGCCCGCCACAGAGAAGGCTCTTCCCCTGGGTGTCGCCAGTCGGCACTGTCCGGCCAACGGCACCCTGAGAAGGCTCTCTCTGTGGGAGCGTATCGGTCTAAGGGATGTATGGGGCAGGAAGCGGTTTCGCATATAACTAGGTCCCGAGCCATGGAGCGCTTTAAAGATGGTCATCAAAACCTTGAAGTGCACCCGAAAGACCACAGGAAGCCAGTGCAGCTCGCGCAGGATTGGTGTTATATGGGAGTGTCTAGGAGCTCCCGTAATCACCGGCGCGGCTGCATTCTGGACTAACTGTAGCTTTCGAGTGCACCTCAAGGGAAGCCCCATGTAGAGAGCATTACAGTAGTCGAGTCAGGATGTCACGAGTGCTTGAGTGACTGTGCGCAGGGCAGCCCGGTCCAGTAAGGGGTGCAATTGGTGCATCAGGCGTACCTGATGAAAGGCCCCCCTGGCCACGGCCGCCACATGGTCCTCCATGGACAGCCGGGAATCCAGGAGGACACCCAAATTGCGCGCCCTCTCAACGGGGGACGGTGTTTCGCCCCCAATAATAATAATAATAATAATAAATAATAAATTTTATTTATAGACTGCTTCCTCTCCCCAAAGGGACTCGGAGCGGTGCACAGGGAAATTAAAAAATACCAATAAATATACATAAATAATTTAGATAAAAAGCAAATTAAACAAAGATTATCCCTGTGCTAAAATCCCCCATTTTAAAATTAACTAAAATCCCCAAACCCTATTAAAAGACGGGAGACTAGCCTAGGCCGGCCAAGCAGAAAAAGTGTGTTTTAAGTTTTTGACGGAAGGAGCGGCGGTCCGTAGTTGTTCTAATTTCAGGGGGAAGGTCATTCCAGAGGGCTGGGCCTGCCACAGAGAAGGCCCTTCCCCTGGGGGTCGCCCGCTGGCATAGCCTAGTGGACGGCACCCGGAGAAGTCCCTCTCTGTGGGAGCGAATCGGCCGCAGGGATGTATGGGGCAGGATCCGATCCCGCAGATAACTAGGTCCTGTGCCATGGAGCGCTTTAAAGATGATAACTAACACATTGAAGCGCACCCAAAAGACGACAGGCAGCCAGAGCAGCTCGCGCAAGAGCGGTGTTATGTGGGTAAACCTACTTGAGGTTCCCATTATTGCTCGTGTGGCTGCATTCTGGACAAGCTGAAGTCTGGCCAGAGTTGGAGTAATCTGGCTGAACTTGGGTGCTGGGAGCCACAGCCACTCAGTCTTGGACGGGTTGAGCTTGAGTTTGTTACTACCCATCCAGATCCGTACGGCTTCCAAACACCAGGACATCACCTCGGCGGCATCGTTGGGGTGGTCTGGGGTGGATATGTACAGCTGAGTATCATCAGCGTACAGATGATATCCCACCCCAAAACCACGGATGATCTTGCCCAGTGGCTTCATATATGTGTTGAATAGTAGGGGCGAGAGGACCGACCACTGAGGAACCCCACATAAGAGGGGTCTCGAGGCCGACCTCTGCCCCCCTGTCAACACATATTGTGACTGACCAGATAGGTAGTATGAGAACAACCGTAAAATGGTGCCTCCCAGCCCCAACCCCCCCCCCAGTCGGTGCAATAGGACAGGGGTCCCCAACCCCCGGTCCGCGGACCGGTGCCGGTCGTGGCTTGATAGGAACTGGGCCGCAGGGCTGGAGAGGAGGAGGAGGGAGCAGCCCCCTGGGCAGAGTGCGCGCCGGATGCGGGAGAGCCGAGGCGCGGCCGTTCGTACCGTTGGAGGCCCTAGAGGGCCGAGTGAGCTGACTCCCCCCCATGTGCGCATGCACCGCCTGTTCCCCCTCTCCCCCGCTCCTCCTCTAGGCCAGCTGGTCCGCAGAATTTTCTTTAAAATGAAACCGGTTCCTGGTGCAAAAAAGGTTGGGGACCCCTGCAATAGGATACCATGGTCGATGGTATCAAAAGCCGCTGAGAGGAGATACATATTAAATTTGTTAGAAGGTCTACTAGGGAGGGAATATTGAGGGCGCAGAGAGAGGGTCCGTTAATGTATCAACAGAAGGAAGTCGCCATCTTGAAGCAGATCCCGAAAAAGATTAGAGAGGTGAGGAGGAAATATTCCTTCTTATCTAAAAAATTGTTTAACCAGGGGATTTGGTTCAAGTGGATGATGCCAGAAGGGATGTTGGTGTTCTGGAAAGGAGGAAGAGTAAGGATTAAAACAGTTGCTGAGGCGGAAGCCAATAAACCAATAAAACTTTTGCAATAAAATAAAATAAAAAGCCGCTAAGAGATCTAACAGGACTAGGATAGAGGAATATCCTCTATCCCGTGCCCTCCAGAGATCATCAACCAATGTGACCAATGCCGTCTCGGCGCAGGTCTAGATAATCAATTTCCTCCAGGTGTCGCGGAAACTGTTGTGCCACCACACTCTCAACAACCTTCACTAAAAAGTGAAGGTTGGAGACCGGACGATAGTTCTCTAACAATGCTGGATCCAGGGATGGCTTCTTGAGAAGGGGCCTTACTACCAACTCTTTCAAGATGGCAGGCAAGGACCCCTCACTCAGAGATGCGTTGACAATGCCCTGGAGCCAGCCTCGTGTCGTCTCCCAGGATGCCAGTAGAAGCCAGGAGGGACACGGGTCCAATAAACATGTGGTAGCCTTAAGTCTCTTTGACAACCTGTCCATATCCTCGGTAGTAACAAAGTCAAACTCCTCCCAGGATGGTGTCACAAGAACAGCCTCGGACAGTCCGACTGGACCACTCTCGATGGAGGGTAGCTCATTCCGAATCCGAGTGATTTTCTCCTGTAGATAAATTGCAAATTCCTCTGCTCGACCCTGCAAAGGGGCTTCCCGCGGCCTCTGATGAAGGAGGGAGCGGGTCACCCCAAACAGGGCGGCAGGGCGGTTATCTGCGGATGCAATAAGGGTGGCACAATATTCACGCTTGGCCACCCTTATCGCCACTAAGTAAGTCCTAATATAGGTTCTCACTAGTGTTCGGTCAGCTTCGGAGCGAGAGGATCTCCATCTGCTCTCTAGGCGTCTCTTGTGGCGTTTCATCTCCCTAAGCTCCTCGGTAAACCAAGGAGCCTGGGTAGTTCGTCGCCGTAAGAGAGGCCGCAAGGGCACGACTCGGTCCAAGGCCCCCGTGGCTGCACTTAACCATGCGGCCACTAGGTCTTCAGTTGAGTCGTGGGGCAAGTCCACAGGAATTGGCCCAAGCTCCCTCTGGAACCTTGCCGGGTCCATCAGGAGCCTGGGGCAGAACCATATAGGAACATCAGGCTCCGCCTCCCCGCGGTGAGGTGCGGTGATCGGAAAGTCCAGCCGAAGGAGAGCGTGATCTGTCCATGACAGTGGTGTGATGGCTAAATCCCCTATTCCCAGATCACAACTCCACTGTCCTGAGACGAAGATAAGGTCCAGGGTGTGTCCACCCTCGTGGGTAGGGCCTAAAACTACCTGGGTCAGGTCCATGGCTGTCATGGAAGCCATGAACTCCCGAGCTGCACCAGAGGTTTCGCCTACCGATGGCAGGTTGAAGTCCTCCATGTCCAGAAGTCTGGGGGTCTCAACTGTCGCCTCGACTATCACCTCTAGGAGCTCAGGCAGGGCTGTTGTTGCATAGCGAGGAGCCAGGTATACAACTAACATGCCCAACTGCCTCCCTAGGCCCCACTTCACAAGGAGGGACTCACACCCGGTCGTCTGAGGGATCATGGTCTCCTTCGGCTCAAGACCTTCCCTAACCATAATCGCCACCCCCACCCCTCCCTAGGGCCCTAGGCTGATGGAAGGCTCGGTAGCCTGGTGGACACATTTCCACAAAGGGTAATCCTCCCTCGTGGCCCAACCAGGTTTCTGTGATACCCACCAGGTCCGGGTCCCCCTCTGACACAAGGTCATGGATGAGGGGGGCTTTTTGTACACGGACCTGGCGTTGCATAACATCAGCCTAGGGCCCCGGGTCTGTGGTTCTTGCCCACCTAGTCTGCGATGGGAGCATGGGGGGTTGGAGCGCGTGACCGCCCATAGCCAGCGGCCACGGTCCTCCAACCGGTAATGTCAATCCCGTCTCCCACTGTCCCTCCCCCTCCCCAAGACCGAACTGATGGAAGATACCTCAGTGGAAACGACCCCCCTTTCCCCCTCCTCCATTTCTCTACTCCCGCCGGCTGGCCTTATAATTTGACGTCCCCCCACCTGACTGTCCGTCCCCTCCTCCCTGGAACCCCCTAAAAGACGAATTAAAAAGTTAAAAAGGAACCCCCTGAGTTTGCGCTTCGCCCACCTCTCAGGAACAATAAGTCCATCCTCGAGGTGGGCCCATGTTAGACTAGGGGGCCAGGCCTGCGAGAGGGGAGACTCCCGCAGGCAAAGGAGAACTGACCTTGAATAAGATAAAAACATATAAAACGGCACTGGCACTAAAAGGGGGATCCCCAAAGATGATACACTGCAAGTCTACAATTAAACAGCGAGCATAAAAGCCTATAATACAAATAGATGGTAAAAGCGACAATTAAAGGGACAAGTACAAAATATAAAAGCGACGAGTAGTTCGGATGGATTGAAGTGTTCTATCGGGAGGGGGGGGGAGGGTAGTAGCAGGTGAATCAAGTTAGTTCTGTGAATATCAGACTATCCAATCGGAGAAGGTGTGGTCTAATAAGTCTCCGCAAAGTCACTGTCTCTGTCCATAGGCTGTATCACAATTTTTCTCCTCCCTCTCCCGTTGGATCGGAGTGCGAGCCACATGGCTAGCTGTAATGCCGTGTGGGGCTCATTTCAGCCTTAGCTCTCAATTCGGCTAGGACGACCGTTCCTCCATGACGACCGCCTCTCCATTCGGCCCTCCACAGACCTCTTCCCGCACCTCCAGTCCGAAGCCCCGTTTGATCTTCTTCCGACCTTCCCCACCCAGCTCCTCCACCATTCCAGTTCCAGCACTGGGCCGGGTTGGGTCGGATAGGGGCAACATGGGCCGGGTAGGGGGCCGCGCAGGCAGCTGACATCCCCGCGCGGCCTGATGGTCGCTCCTCACCCGGCTCAACTTCCTCCGTCTTTGCCCTAGTAATAGATATGATGAATTTAAAACTGAACACGTTGGAAATCAAGTAATCTGAAATGGCCAGATCTCTCCATCCTTATAGTGGGATGATTGCTTCTAACTTAGAATCAGCACGTTGAAATTGATGAGATTTCATTGTAATTTTAGTACAATGACAATAAAGATTATTATTATTATTATTAAAATCCATTGGTCTCTGTGACTGTATTCTAACTAAGAGCACTTCCCCTATGTGGCTTTTGCCATGATCCATTGTATGGCTACTTTGTATTTCCCTACTTAATAGGTTTCCTATGATAAAGAAAAAGAAAATTGAAAAAAATACTACAAATGGAAGATGCCATTGAATGGAGCTTTTCTTGAGCTCTGTGAGAGGGGCAGAGCAATTATAGAATTGGAAAGGCATTGTCCAAGATAGAATGATGTTTAGCCCTTTTCCAATGTAACAGCTTAGAGGACGGGTGTCAAACTCACTGCGTCACGTTGCGGTCATGTGATGTATTGTGACTTTTTTTCTCTTCACAGAGCTGGGGTGGGCGTGGTCTGTGTGTAATGCATCTGGCCCACAGGTCACCAGTTTAACATCCCCGACAAAGAAAAGACTTCCTTGAGTAGAACTGGGATTCTGGTAACAACATGTGCTCTTTTTGACAGTGATATGAAAGTGATTTACTCTTTCTTTCTCCCAAAATTTGTTTCATTCCCCCATATAGATTGCAGCTTTGAAAGTTTCTAATAGTCTCCAGGCCAAATAGTAGACATCGCTAATCCTGCTGAACCCTTTTCTGAACAGCCATGGTTTACCAAGTGTTGGTTGTCCTGTGCAATCAACACATTTCAATGCATGCTGATCCTATAAAGCAGGGGTGTCAAACTCAAGACCCACAGGCTGGATCTGACCCATGGGGTGCTTAGGTCTGACCCATGGGACTGCTCTGGAAACAGGGAAGGCCCAGCCACTGGTGCCTGTGCCAGCAAAAATGGGCTCCCAATCTCTGTTTTCAGCCGAGAGGGCCTCCTGCAACCCTCTGCCAGCAAAAACAGAGCCCGGGAGGGCTGCTCATGGCTCTCTCGAGCTTTGTTTTCACTGGCAGAGGGTTTCAGGAGGCCGTCCCAGCTGAAAATGGAGATTGGGAGCCCATTTCCATTGGTAGAGTGCTTGGGCCACCACATGATACCAAGATAGCCACGTCTACCCTTGCCATGCCGATCCCTCCCCCCAAGGTCAAACCCAACCCTGAGGCAGTCCTCAGTGAAATCCAGTTTGACACCCCTGCTAGAAAGGCACAGAGAGCCTGACCACTTCTTACATAGTGAGCATTTCTACAGGAACAATTATCCTTGGTGCAAAAGCAGAGTGCAAGACATCTGTTTCAGGGCTCTTTTATGCAATGTAAGCAAGACAATTACTGTAATAGAATAGCCTATTTCCTTTCCAGTGGGATCCCTTTGCTTGGAAGCAGACCACAAAGCTCCAAATATGAGCAAGCCAAGCAACAAAAGAAAAGAAAAGCTATTTTTCCTGCATGGCCAACCAGTGACAGTTTCCCTTCGGTGTTCACTGAACCGTTGACCCCAAATCCTTCCATCGGGTTTGTATATGATGAATGCCAATGGGTGTTCTACCTCAACTGGATATAAGGAAATTAGACTGAGAGACAAAGGATTGATTTGGAAAGTAAGCTAAGAGATTCAATCTGAACCCGTTCTCTCCTGGCTCAGTTTATGTACAAAGGCATGTAAGGCTGTGCATATATATAGGGGAGAGGGGGAGAGAGAGGGGAGTATCTTTTTCTTCCCTGTTGCAAATTGACAGCAGTCACGTTTGCCCTCCACACAACTTCAGGAATTCATACCTGAGCATTTTTTTTCTGTTTCTTTTCTTTTTTTGGTAGCTGCTGCTGTTAGCATAATTGCTGTTCCCACAGTGCCTGCTGCAGTTTGTAAGCTCATTTTAAACTTGACTGTGGGGATTAGTGATAACACTCCCTACTGTACCATGCGTCTTATTATTTAAAACCCTAAAGAGAACAAAAGGCTTGTGGCTCCTCTTCTGCACCTTGCGAATAAAATAATATTTCCTGGAAAATGTTTTCTGAAAAGCCTCCATCCTGTCTTTCAGATGGATTGTTATCTTTCTTGATTATCCCAACCAATAGAGGCCATAATATTTAGATTACGAAGCATTGTAATTAAAATTTCATATCTATTGCCGTCCTCTAGAAAAATACAGAATAATCTTGTGACATAATGAAGCAAGATTATTTAAAGGTGGGCTAATGGATATGTATCATTTGGAATAACAGCCATTAGTTATGCTGGCTAGGGATTATGGGTGTTGGAATTAAACGCATTTGGAGGGCAGCCATTTGGAGGAAAGCAGCGGTAGAATACAATGTCTTTCTCATTTTATGTGAGCTAAAAAGCGCAATATTTTATTTAGCAAGATCAGCACACTGATGACATTATGCATATAAGTTACATAACTCATATAAGGAGATATCATTTTGCTTTAAATCTAAACCACCTCTGGTAAGCTATTTGCATCCCAAGAAATGTTTAATGTATAAAAATAGCCCTCAACTCATTGAAACTTGGTAAATGGTGAAAAGACACCTCCCATGCTAAGAGTAATATAAAACCTGCAGTTCAGTGTTTCCATCTGTGGGAAAGCATTTATCCAAATATTGCATGAAATTAGATCCCATGGCATATACAGGATTGGTACCTTGTTAAGTATTAAGCTGCTTAACAATTTGCAATGAATAGCAGTTGGCAGCCCCAGGGGAAAAAAAATATGGATAAAATGGTGTATATCACAAAACTTTCCAAGACTATGAGAAAGTCACTTAACTAATATTATGCTGAACGTTAGCAGAAAACAACATTTTTGGTGTTGAAAAAGTGCCATCTTCTTCTACCCTTCTGTGTTTCCTTATTTATGTTTTTCACAGCTTTCCAGCATCTATTCATTGCCCATTGTTCAGCGGTGCTACTGATAAAATAAAACTGTACTTTTTCTCTACCTTAGAAGATTTTAGCCTGTTAATACATATCATAATCAGGCATGATGAAGATTATAACCCTTTACATGGTAGTTTGCCAATCAGCATTGCATTGCTGGCTATGTATAGAATGTCATAAACCCAATTGAAAATGGAAATAAGATTAGCATTTACAATCAATATGTGAGTGCTTTCACCTCACCTTCTTTTTTGAAATCATTTTCAAATATATTATATTTTACTTGCAACTATTTTGCAATTAATAAGTAATATTTATTTACAACAGGCAAAAAATAATTCTTGTTTCCACTGAGTATTATTTTATTCTTATCTCCTTTAAAAATACTCAAAATATTTTTTCCTTACCAATGATAATCAATATTTGGCTGTCTTTGTTTTTACTCACTGGAATTATTTTTACTTTGAAGTTTAGGTGGATGTATGTAGATTAACCTTGACACAAAAAACACATGGATATTGAGGAATTTAGCACTTATAAATCACCTCCACATGAAGCATTCTAATATGCACTTCTAATATGTAATTCTAATATGTACAACCTAACAGTTTGAAAGCATATAAAAATGCAAGTAGAAAAATAGGATCCCAACCTCTGATAGGAAGGTAACAGCATTCTGTGTGCCTTCGGCGTTTAGTCATTCTGGCCACATGACCACAGAGACATCTTCAGACAGTTCTTTGGCTTTGAAATGGAGATTAATACCACCCCCTAGAGTCAGGAACAACTAGCACATATGTGCAAGGGGAACCTTTACCTTTACCTTCAATATGTACTTCCTAAACTAAGTGTAATTTAGTTGTATATCATATTTCATACTTCTTTTAATGGTGTAATAGAGTTGTTGGAAAATATGACAAAATATAGATTAAATTTGTAGTTTGAGAGAAAATACGATAGGCCATGGATCAATTTGATCTAATTATATTGTAATATTGTCAGATAGGCTGACATTTTCTGACAACTGCTTGATTCATAAAGGAGATTCTCAGGTCATCCAAAAACACTGAAGGCAAAAATTGGGCTGACATACCAAGTTATGCCATTTAGTTGGCATAATTAATTAGGTATGCTAATTAGTTGAATAAGCTGCAAGTGACTAACCTAACACATGGTAAATCAAAACCAACCAAACCACACATCTTAGTTTAATGTGTGAGCCCAGTACAAGGCTGTCTGCATTGTTCCTGCACATGAGGTTTGATTGCTGATTTTATTGCTATGACTGGTTCAGGGACTTTTTCCCTCCAGACAGAAGGGAAAAGGGATCTTGAAAGCTATCTAAGTGGCATCCGAATGTATGGTGCTATTTTTCCCCAATGAAACATTCTGAAAGGTTAAGCAAGGGGCAATAGGTCCTTTTTATTACTCTGCCACTTCCCTAATCTATCTCAAGCAACATCATTCAACAGCTCTTCACCTACAAATTGGATTCTTTCCCTAGAAATTGGTGTTCTCCAGTGTGGACAGGTATGGTCTTTTAGAGGCACTAATCACCTTATATTCTCCATTAAAATGATATTTTGGCTTTTAAGTCTAAGGCTATTGCCTCCTTTTCTTCTTCCTTTTCAGCCAATTTTTTAAAGAATCTGTGCAAAAGAGGAGGAGCGAGTGGGAGGGGGATGGAATTCTGAATGCACAAAAGCTGAAGGAATGGCAAGCGGTAGTAACCTAGCAACAGTGTCTCAGGATTTGAATGTAATTATCCTTCCAATGTGATAAATACTCTGAAGGACTCCTTATGTGGAGATCATACTAAATAAGTCTTTGAAATTACCCTCATCAAATATTGATCGAGGGACAGAAAGAAAGGCCCAGCAAATTCCAGCAATCCCATGTTCTGTTAATGGGACAACACCGATGCATTAATATACAGCAATCGTACCAATAGTCTCATCTAGCAACAAAAGGAACAGTCAAAAGCACAGTCATCAAGACAGGCCTGTCATATTGATTTTCCTTTTGTTTTATGGCCAGCATACAGAGAAACAATCACAATAAACAGGATTTATATTAACCAGTTTAATTGATGGAAGTTTAATTGTTGCCTTAGGGGGGAAATGTTCCCATTGGAAAGAGTAAGTAGGAAAAAGGCTAAGATGGGAGCTCATTAATAATCAGAAATATTTCCTTCTTGTGCGCATTCTCTCTCTCTCTCTCTCTCTCTCTCTCTCTCTCTCTCTCTCTCTCTCTCTCTCTCTCTCTCTCTCTCTCTCTCTCTCTCTCTGTGTGTGTGTGTGTGTGTGTGTGTGTCTTTATTTTTGTTTAGCATGGATCAGTATCTGTTTTTGTCAAGCACTCCTGACTGGGAAAACATTGATTCTGTTTGCTTGGTGGAAAAATGATTTATGGCACAGGTTTCTATGGATAGCATTACATCAGAATTTGTTGAGAAAAGAAAAATAATGATGCTAAATAAATGCACAGATGTCAAAATTAGGCTAAAGGCAGCAGGTCCACTAACTCTTGATGTAACTACTTGATGTAACCACTTGATGTAACCACTTGATGTAACCACTTTACAATGCCTTGGTAAGGCCACACTTGGAATACTGCATTCAGTTTTGGTCGCCACAATGTAGAAAAGATGTGGAAACTCTAGAAAGAGTGCAGAGAAGAGCAACAAAGATGATTAGGGGACTCGAGACTAAAACATATGAAGAACGGTTGCAGGAACTGGGTATGTCTAGTTTAATGAAAAGAAGGATTAGGGGAGACATTGTAGCAGTGTTCCAATATCTCAGGGGTTGCCACAAAGAAGAGGGAGTCAAACTATTCTCCAAAGCACCTGAGGGCAGAACAAGAAGCAATGGGTGGAAACTAATCAAGGAGAGAAGCAACTTAGAACTGAGGAGAAATTTCCTGACAGTTAGGACAATTAATCAGTGGAACAGCTTGTCTCCAGAAGTTGTGAATGCCCCAATACTGCAAGTCTTCAAGAAGATGTTGGATAGCCATTTGTCTGAAACCGTTTAGGGCTTCCTGCCTAGGCAGGGAGTTGGACTAGATGACCTCCAAGGTCCCTTCCAACTCTGCTATTGTATTGTATTACTTTCCAATGAAAACAATGGATGTCATATCATAGATTATATCACTGGATATCATAATTAATAGTTCATATTAATGTAATATTTAATCTTATTTTCTACCTTGGCATAATGTTGAATATCAAAATAAATAAAATTGTAAAAGGAATTGTTAATGAAATTAACAATAGGCATGTGTGTATCAACCAATATTTTATTTAATTTCAAGATTGAAATAAAGCACTATTTTACTTGATTTTAGATTTGAAAGCAACCCCCATTAAATTTGAATTAAATCAAACTACAGCTTTAGGCTATAGAAAAGAAGTATCAAAATGCCAGCATTAGTGCCCTTTAAGCAAAAACAAAACAAAACAAAAAACAGAAATAGAAATGGATAAAAATAGCAGAAACGTTTAGAGGGTGAGAAACAGGCTTACTCAGTATTCTTCAAATTGTCCAGCAAGAGCCAACCAAAGAGTTCCTTTGAACTTATTCAGAAAACTTTGAACTCCAAGTTAAAAATAAAAATACACATAAGCTTTCAATAAAAATTGAAAAATAAATCACTCTTTGATTATTTAGTTTTCCAAACTGTCAGGTTGTCTGGCATGACTCATTGACTAGGTTGGCCTCTTCTGGAATCTGTGCCTTTACTGTTTTAACAATGAAAATGTATGTTTTCTTTGTTGTGTAAATAATGCACAACTATATAAAGACATAGCCCATTACATAAAATGTCCAACAGAAAATACTCTATTGCAATCATATATATGCATTGAAGAGAACAAGTAGCAAGTAGCAAATCACAATTATGCCAATGTGACACATGTGAAGCAGTGGTGGGTTTCAAAATTTTTAGAACCTACTCTGTAGGTATGGCCTATTTTGTGGGCATGGCTTAGCAGTTATGTGACTGGGTGGGAGTGGCCAACTTGTAAAATGTGGTGAAACTCATTTAACAACGCTCTTGCTTAGCAACCAAAATTTTGGGCTCAATTGTGATAATAAATTCTCTTTCTTTCTTTCTTTCTTTCTTTCTTTCTTTCTTTCTTTCTTTTCTTTTCTTTTCTTTTCTTTCTTCCTTCTTTTTCTTTCCTTTCCTTCTTGTTGGGTCACCGGCAGCGGCGGGGCAGACTTACTTCTGGATCCACTGGTGGAACCTCTTCTCACCGGCTCTCTAAATTTCACCATCCGGCTTTCGCGAGTAGGTGCGAACCTGCAGAAACCCACCACTGATGTGAAGGCACATCATTACAGATGCCACCATTGCCTGCTTATGTTCCAACATCAAACACAAGTATGAAAGCTGTGACATTTAAATGATAACAACTTAATGCACATTTCATTATTTGGTCCTCTTCCCCTAATGTCTATAAAGCAGAACAGAAAACCCAAAATAAACAGATGAAAGAAAATCAAGCAATTTTCTTCCTTTTCTTTTTAATGAAGTGGGATAGTATCAAGTATAAAAAAGATTGAAGAGGTTGAGTCCAGATTCCAACAGGAACATTATAATAGATCAGATAAATAGACTAAAAGTTAAGGAAATATAAAAATAAAAGTGTACAGATTTGGGCAAAGGTAGAGAGAGTCACAGGAAATAGCAAACTAGATCAAAACAGAATAGCAAAATAAATTTAGACTTTCTTTCCACTTATTCCAATTGAATCTGTCCAAACAAATTCTATCAGAAGAGTGAGAAACAGAGGAGCACTTCCCCTGGTGGGATTTGTGGATGTAATGAAAGTCATTAGCAGCTACTAGAGAGAAAACCCATCACAGTGTTTATTCCTCACCACTTTGCCTGGTTTTCTTTTATATAGCTGCAATGATGTTTGAAACTCTCGAAAGCTAGGAAGTAGCAGGAAATCCATCAGAACCCCAAACCTTCTTCAAATTATTCTGAGGTAATTTAAAAGCACACAATTCAGTCCAAACTCAGTCAAATGTTTCATATGGCCCAAACTGAAAATATTCAAAACTAAAACATATGCTTAAATTAGTAGCCACATTGATTTTTTAAAAGGAAAAATATGAAGTAAACATTTTAAAAAGAAATTATTCATTCATCAAACTGTCTCCCGACTCAGACATATAGTCTTTGTAATTATGTTAGCTGAAAAGAAAACTCCAGTCACCCCCCTTATAGTAAGTTTACCCCCCAACTCCAACCAATGGGGTTTAATTTTTATAGACATATATAGATTTACACTGTGATACATTAGGAAATTAAAGTATCATAAAACACTTTGTGTAATAATTTATAAGCATCTTATAACATCCCAAAACAGAACCCTAAAACAGAGCATTACGGGCATTAGTTAAAAGCAGTTTTGAATATAAGTCACCCAGAGACATTTAAAATTGACAAGAGTAGGAGTTTTCTGCATTTCAGAAAGGTGTTCCTCAAACATTTCTTACCTTTTAGAGATGCCTTGTTAATGTCTATTGTGAGAGCTGCCAGAATTGTCATTCTTTAGTTCCCTCTGCAGTTTCTAACATTTAAGGCTGCAATTATATATCATCAACTATCCTGGTTTAAGCCTTACTGGTGCAGAAGATTTGCTTCCAAGCACATGTGTTTCAGGTCAGGTTATAGCCATGAATATTAAGATACCATGCCAAAGGATAGCTTGCCAGGTTGTGATATTGTGGCACATCAGTTAGAGATCTAATGCCCTAGTATTCATCTGTAAAGTTAGCTTGGTTCAGTCAAACCTTAAAATTGTGTTTGTTAACCTTTTTTAATTTGTGTGTGTATTTCTGTGTGTGTGTGTGTGTGCATGTGCATGCCTACACATTTTCATAGCCCTAGTGGTTTGGCCTTCCACAGCAACCCCAGTTTCTCAGGTGACCCTTGGGAAAATTAATTGCCCACCGCTTTTTTAATCTCTTCAGTTTAATATGAATGTGGTCTCCTAGTAATGCTGGGAACTTTTTCATTTGGCCTGTTTTCTCACTGTGAGTCAAGCTACTCTCAACCCCCTGACACCCACCCAAAAGGCCACCCAACTCCAAGTACAAGAGAACAGTCCCTTCCAAAAGCCAGGTTGACCATCCATTAATATTGATGGACCACTCAAGAATTTTAATAATTTGGTTCCTGGAACTATGTGAATACAACTTTTAAAGGAAGCCTAAATTCTCGGATATGCTGTGAATCTGTGATTTAGAGTAGTAATCTCATTTCCCTTATATGAGGAAGACATTGGGTTAGTTTAGATTTTAAAAAATGATTTCTTTTTGGTGAAGGTATAAACAATGATAGACTAAAGTAAAACCTGATCTGGGTAAAATCCAGATCTTGAAAAACTGTTCTGGAATAATGTCATAAAATACTAAAGAAACTTTTGATGAATTTAACTTTTAAAAAAATGCTTCAATATGTCCTAATAAGATTATAAAACCCTGAACATTTGTAATGCAAGAAGCACAAAGAAGAAACACTTCTGGAGTAATTTGTATTCTACCTTCTTTTGCTCCAAGGTGGCAGAATAAAAAAGCTCTTGCAATAATCTTTCTCTACCAGTTGTACTGTTAAAACTATCCTTAGGGAAATTCAAACAGCACAATTGCTCTAGTCTGACTTTGTGTGCTAAGCTGCTTGAATTAAGTGGGTGTTTGGCATCCTGAGCAAAGCCTTTGGGAAAATAACCTTTCACCCACACTGCTGCACTTCTCAACCTGCTGCTAATTAGGATGGAGAGAGTCCCCCTTGTTTTCAAATACTGGTTTACCTCTGTCTTAACTTTCTGCTGGGAGCTGACCGCAGAGTCTTGATGCATAAGGAACAGGGCACAGCAGATGGTAACATGCCAGCATGCCTTTGTCAGAAAACAAAACTTTTAGCATTGCAACACAAGGAAGCCAGGCCTCGAGTTTCAGCTAAGACTCTCCACAGAAAAGCTAACTATTAACCACACTACACTGCTCATAGTTCTGAAAAAATATATATTAAAAATGTGTGTCTATGTGATATAATGGATAAAGTGTAGGATTAGGACTGGGGAGACTCAGATTCTAGTCTTTTCTTAGGCACAACCACTTTCTCTCAGTCTTAGACTGAGAAGTAAAAAAAAATCTATTTACCACCCACCCTCAGAGGAGCATGGTAGATTATAATCTATAACTATCAAGGAAGAAGTTTCAACCTGCATTGCATTGATTCATAATGTTGATGATGATGGTAATACATACATATGTATATATGTGTGCATGCATGCATGCACACATATACACACGTGATTTCCCCCTCCCCCCCACATTTAGCAGAGAGTAATGTCTTCATAATACAAAAAATGCTTCAGTTCTAGGAATACTCCCAAAGTCAATTATGGTATTTAAGACTGAGGTCAGTGGGAAAGATACAAGCAGCCCAGCTCATTCTACTCAATCTGAGATATAAATGGATAATTTATCATGTGATTTTGTTCCTGAATTTTTATATTGCTTGTAGATTTGCTCAAACTATTGTCCAAAGCTTAGAACAATGATTGCATAATAACATATTGTCAATTTAGGAGTTTATTCTGCAATTGTTAAATACCAATGTTTAAACATCCAACAAGAAAGGGTTGTGGTTGGCGAGGATTACCATATCTTGGTTGAAAAAATGAGCTTGACTACTAGATAGCAGCATAGTTGTCCATATTTTTGCATCCTAGATTGGTAGGATGGTAGGTAGCCCTACCTTTGTCTTATTACCATCTTCCTAAACTTGCAATTGCTCGCTACAAATTCTGGCATTTGTAATCTCAATGGATCTAGGAAGTTAGCAACAGCAATAGCAATAGCACTTAGACTTATATACTGCTTTATAGTGCTTTAAGTGGTTTACAGAGTCAGCATATTGCCCCCAACAATGTGGGTTTTCATTTTACCCACATAGGAAGGATAGAAGGCTGAGTCAACCTTGAGCCTGGTGAGATTTGAACTGCCAAATTGCAGGCAGCCAGCAATCAACAGAAGTAGCCTGCAGTACTGCACTCTAACGACTGCACCACTGTGACTCATTTGCCAACAAAAGAGCATTCCATCCCAAAATGAAACTTCCTTTATTCAAATTTGCATTAGTTTTTGTAAAATAAATAAATAAACATACACACATTATCAAGTATCATCTTAATGTTCCGGAAGAAATGGAAGCTAGAAACCATTTTCATTCAAAGTGGGAGAATTTTGGATTTCATGTAATATCACAACTCCAGAATAAAAGCATTTGAGATTCATTTTTATTTCCAAGAAAGGTATCAAAATATAAATATATGAAATAATACAACACATATGCACAGTCCTGAGACTACAATTAAAGATCTTGCAACTTTACTTGTGTAGGATTTACCTATGCATACATGTAGGTATGTATGATACACAAAGGTCAGATTAAAGAAAAATAACTCAAACCAGTGCACCTCAGAGATGTAGAAGAAAAAATAATTTTTAATCTTGAGATTAAAAAAAACAACTGTAAAAGAACATAAAATGGAAAGAAAAAAACCCAGACCTACTACAGAGGAACTTATTTGTTTTTTCTTTTTGTGATGAAGGTCAAAGTCATGAGCCCTTCTCTCATTCCACAAAAGAAATTATCCAGATTTCCAATGAAGAGATAACTTAATATTGGTGACTGGGGACAGAACAGGAGCATGAAAAGGTTAGCTGAGAACTGATGCCCTGCCACTCCCAGCATCTATGACTCAATTGTTCCTCTTGCCTGATGGGCCAATGTGACATAGTGATTAAGGTGCTGCGTAACTTTGGACCAGCTTCTTCCAGTCAACCTGCTTCATGGGAATGTTGGTCCAAGCCGCAGGGGTCTGCAAAGTTGGCTCTTTTAAGACTGGTGGACTTCAACTCCCAGAATTCCCCAGGCTGGCTGGGGAATTCTGGGAGTTGAAGTCCACCAGTCTTAAAAGAGCCAACTTTGCAGACCCCTGGTCCAAGGAAAAGTGGATAGGTATTCTGAGGCCCTGAAGAGTATATACCTAATAAATAAATAAGCCGCAGAAGATTGACACAGACCCCCCCCCCCCCCCCCACAGTTCTGTTGGGTGATTTTTTCTGTAACAATATGAGAAGAGACGTTTTCATCCAGCATTCAGTCACCTATAGTAAGCATGAATTCTGCTTTTCTTTTTTCGAGGAGGAACAGTAATATTTGAGCAGATTAATGTATCCCATATGTCTTTCTTCCTAGCTGTACAATTCATACGAAAACCTGATTCAGAATTTTTAGCCATATCCAATTTTCACCGCTCCTTGTATAACTTGTATAAGCTCAGATGGAGGAGAATCAATTAGTGTCTGAGGAAGAAAAAGTGTTGGGTGACTTGTGAAAGGGAGAGGCACTCCACTAGCATGACAACTGGGAAAAATACATCAAGAATGCCTAAGTAAACCTGCTGCCCGTGCTAGCTAAGAAAGAACACAGCCAGTCTTAATCTGTGGCTAGCAGCCAATATGCATTGATGATTAAATATCCATCAATTTGCACATCACACCCTTAGTTTTTGTATCCTGCACCAGCAGCACACCGAATTACAGAACCTCAGGCTTACCAAACAGGGGCTGTCAACTGACAGGCCAAGAGGCCCCAGAGCAATTTCACTTACTTTTGATTCATGGCTTGTCAGAATGCTAACCAAATATTCCATTTCCACCCTCCGGCTGCATTTCTTGCTGCTGAATTGCATCACCAACATCAGGCTATTCTTTCTCCAGAGGACAATCTTTAGGAAAATGAATTATTAAATCACTATCTGATTTCCTAGGGAGAAATGGTTCAGAGATGGAAGGGGGGAAGGGAAGTGCAGTTGCAGCCTGCTGAACTTACTGTTATAGAAATGTGTATTATCCTCCCATTTTTTTCATTAGGTTATATTCATATTTCACCATTCTAAGGAAAATGGATGGCTGTATAGCTCTGTTTTCTAACTCATGATAACCATGTAAGGTAGCTTGAAGCTAAGGTGTGTGTGTATGTGTGTGTGTGCGTGCGCGCGTGTGCGTGTGTGAAGTAGGGTTGTGAACTTGGGTGTCACCAGTTCAGGGGTGGGTTTCTGCAGGCTCGCACCTACTCGCGAGAGCCGGTTGGTGAGAGGGGGTTCCACCGGCGTACCTGGAAGTAAATCTGGCCCGCTGCTGCCAGTGACCCAACGGGAAGGAAAGGGAAGGAAGGAAGGAAGGAAGGAAGGAAGGAAAGAAAGAAAGAAAGAAAGAAAGAAAGAAAGAAAGAAAGAAAGAAAGAAAGAAAGAAAGAAAGAAAGAATTTATCATCACAATTGAGTCCAAAATTTTGGTTGCTAAGCAAGAGCATTGTTATATGAGTTTCACCACATTTTAAAAGGTCGCAACTCCTACCCTGTCACATGACTGCCAAGCCACGCCCACAAAATAGGCCACACCTACAGAGTAGGTTCTAAAAAATTTGAAACCCACCACTGCACCAGTTCTAATCATATCAAATATTATGAATGCTAGGTTTTTTAAAATCTAAATAAATAATAAATATACTACAGATTCTAACTTACATTCCCATGCCTGGAAAGACACCCATGTCTTAAGACCCAAAGCCAGCAGGCAGAACCCAATCTAATCTCAAAAGGAACAGTAGGTCATAAGCAGGCACAGCAACTGAAAAGGCATAGTACCTGGGTCCTCTAAGATAATATTAATAGATTGGCAACACCGACAGCATGCTTCTCATCTGGGATCAGATAGAAACAACCAAGGAGAGGTGGCCAGATAGAACCTTTTGGGGAGCATGGCCAGCCAAGTTACTTCCTACTTGACTGAACCAGTCTGAATTGGTAGGAACCCACCTCTGCCTGTACTTTTTGCATCAGTTGCAACATCCATGTGCATTTTAGGTGCAGTAATTTACTCTGAAGGTGTCTAAGATATGTGTTTTCATAAGCAGAGTCACCAGGCTCATGCAGATACTTTCCTGATAGCTGTTCTTTAATCAGGAGCCATAAATACAGAAAGAACACCAAATTATGCACTGTTTAGGGTAGAGCAAAGCCATCTGCAATAGGGACCCTAAAACACAAAGCTCCTTCATCTTCAAATGAAGCCTGCTGTTCCCCATCCAGACCCCCATAATCTTTAGACAGCAAGGCAGAACCTCCACTGCATCATTCCCCATCTGCTAGGGGAAGAGATGTAAAACAGGGTGTCAGCAGCACATTGATAATACTTCACCCCATGTTGCTGAATGACCTTACGCAGGCTTCTTGTAGATGTTAAATAGAAGTGACGAAAGTCTTGAAACCTGAGACATACACTATGCTGTTTCATTAGTGGAGAATTGGGAGGTGGGATAGTAAGGAGTAGAATGTGTTGTCAAAATAAAGCATTCCTGTTTCCTTCCGGTTGGCCGGAAGCGACGGTCGAGTCCTGGTACTCGTCCGCCGCTTGGTTGCCTCTACGCCCCCCCCCAGGGGCAGGGAGTTCTTTTAAAGGACTCCTGCTGTACGGGCGGCTTGCGGGGAATCCCCCCACCCCGACGGTGGTCGGGGGGGTGGCCCCCGCTTCGACCTAGGTATAGGGGAACGAGTCGTGGGGGGGGGCATCGTCCCCTTTGCCAATGGAGGCCCGGAATACTTAGCTGCTTTCAAGAAGAGCTGAAACGCCAGAGTTGGAGGCAACACCGAGGCTCCTGGCTACAAAGTGGACTGTGAGTGATTTTATTTCAATGCTCGCAACTTTCAGCTTGAAAGAGAATGGAGGGGGGAGTTTGTAACACCCCCCTCGGAATGGAAAAAAGCGGCGTTTAAAAATGCTCCCCAGGCTTGGGGAAGCGGAGAAATCAACATCCGATTTTCTTAAACTGTAAGTGAAAGTCTTTCCTGCATGACCTTTGGATACTTTGTATCGAAGTCTGGCAACAATGAGATGATTTTTACTTGTTAACTACCGATGGCTTCCAGATGGGCGGGGGAAGATGGCGTTCCTTTGTTCTCAGGAGACATACTTTTCTTGGAAAACTGCTGACATTCCCTTGTGCTCGGGACTGCCTTTCTCTTTTCACTAACGATTGCATGTAATTGATTAATTGGACCTTTCCCTGAAGTGCCTTCTTTTTTTCTTTTTATTTGATTGTTTCTAAGAACTTGGTTTCTCCCGGGATTATAATTAAATGAAACTGTGACTTTGGTCACCGGAATTTGCTCCCACCTTGACTCACAGACTCCTCTCCAGCAGACGCCATTTTACTGACAAAGACTTAAATCTTTCATTATGGCTTCAAAAAAGCAGACACATCAAACCAAGATCACCTCGATGTTACCCGAAAAACAGATGTGGACACTAAATTATCAGCAATGGATGAAACTCTTCAGAACATCATGAAAGAAATTAAAGAAATGCGGAAGGACCATGTCAGTTCCAAATTAGAACCCTTGGAGACACAGAAGAAATTAATGGAAAATACACAAAAGATCGATGGTCTGGAGCTGGGGTTGGCTGGGACAAGGGAAGAGCTTAAAAGCTTTAATAATGAAATAGGGGATTTAGCTGGTCATATGTCTAGGATGGATTTTGAAAGGATGTCTTATTTTTTAAGATTTCAGAACGTTCCTGAGTCAAGCGATGAAGATTTGACTGACTTAATGTGTACAATTTTAGCAGATTATATACAAAAGAGTAAAGAAGATATTAGGGGGGGGGGGACATTGATCTGATATATAGAATAAATTCAGCATATGCCAGGATAAATGAAGTACCCAGAGAGATACATATTAAATTTGTAAGAAGGTCAACAAGGGAAAGGATCCTGAGAGTACAGAGAGACAGCCCTTTAATTTACCAGCAGAATGAGATTGCCATCTTGAAGCAGGTCCCGAAAAAGATTAGAGAGATAAGAAGGAAGTATTCCTTCTTGTCCAAAGGATTATTTAAAAAGTGGGTCTGGTTCAAGTGGGTGATGCCAGAGGGAATGTTGGTGTTCTGGGAGGGAGGAAGGGTGAGAATTAAAACAATTGCAGAGGCGGAAGCCTTTCTTAAAAAACACTCCTCAATCCTGGAGGATGAAAATGGGGGAACGGAGGGGGCCACGGCTCCGCCCACTGGAGGTCAGGGAGAGGAAGACACAATTGCCAAAAGACTTCGATCTCAAAAGTGACTTTATTTCTGTATAGTACAACTTTTATTTGGAAGTTTATACATGATTGTCAGCATGGATTTTACAATGATATATTTGTATTTCTTTCCACTTTGTAGTACAAATGAAAATTTACTGTATTTTCTATATATTTTTTATGAAGCCACGGCTGGGGGAAACGACTCTGACATGGAGGTTCTCACAATGTCTTTATAACACCTTATTTACCCATATCCTATTTGTATAAAAATTTGTAAAACTTAATAAAACTTTTTCAAAACAAAAATAAAGCATTCCTTTCTAGAAGCCCAATGTCATTCTTTGTCTCTGCACCCCTGCACCTGACCTGAAGTGGATAGGTGGCACTGCCAGCATGGCAGTGGAAAATTGGACTATGCAATGGACTTGTGGGTGTGGGGGCAAGATCATGAACTTTCAACTGGGTGGGAATCCCGGGAAGCTTTCAGATTAGGAAGGAGGAGAAACAGTACATCCCCCAAACTAATGAAACTACTGTGATCAATGGTACTGGAGGCTGCCAAGAGGTGATAGAGAGCAAGGATGGGCACACCATCTCCTCCTGCCAAACTATCTATTGATAAACATTACACCACTGTCTTGTCAGAAGTTATTCACGAGCACAATCAATGTCATTTTGTTCCTGCAAGGGACCTGGCTACCTGCAAGACCGCCCCCTGATGCCAAATACCTCCCACCGACCAGTTCGCTCCCACAGAGAGGGCCTCCTCAGGGTGCCGTCAGCCAGACAATGCCAGCTGGTGACCCCCAGGGGGAGAGCCTTCCCTGTGGCAGCTCCCGCCCTCTGGAATGACCTACCCCCTGGACTACGGATGATCTCGGACCTACATCTCTTCCATCAGGCCCTGAAGATGCATTTATTCTGTGCTGCTGGCCTGTCGTAGTTTTAAAGAGATTTTAAAGTAATTTTAGCATGGGATTTTAAATATGTAGGCCAAATTTATTTAATATTTTTAATATATTCTTTTAGATTTTGTATCACCGATTTTACTGTGGCTGTACACCACCCTGAATCCCGAAAGGGAGAAGGGTGGTATACAAATCAAATAAAACTTAAGCTTAAACTGTATCCAGGGATGTAATCCAACTGAAAAGATTCAAGATAATGTACTTTCTCCAGAATTCACTGCAGCTGTACGAAGACCATCTTCACAAAAACCTTCTTAGAAAGCGAAGGTTGGAGACAAGACAAAAGTGGTTTAACAACAATGGCTTCTTCTGGAATAGATAGGAGGGCTAGGATGGACCCCCACCTCCTTCAGAGCGTATGGAAACATCATCTCAACTCAAGGTGCTGAACATAGGCTTTTGGAAGATGCATTATTCCTCTATTTAATGTGGGACCTGAGGTTGATCAGCACTTGTGCCATTGTGTTGAAAATTTTAATATTGGAGTTATCCTTAAGTTAATTTAGAGACTGACAATGGCTAGTTTGCATGGATCCTTATATTTCTGGATTTTTGGGCAGGAAATGAAGCTTTGATTCCATTTGCTGTATAATCGCAATGGATTACAATTAAAGAAACCTATCATTCCTTGGATTTAAGAATTTAATTTATGGAAAACTAACTGTACTTTTAAGAGAGTCAGAGATTTCCTTATTTAGTTTCCTTCATCTGAGAAATCTTTTATTTGCTTCATTTTAAAAATCCTCAATCATGTTAGCTCTTGGTGGAGTGCTTTGATCAAATAATAGCAGCAACAATTATCTCAGAAATATGACAATTAATAGGACTGTGCAAACGCTTTGAAAGAAGTGCTTTGGAAGGCATAAGAGCATATTTCAAATTATTAAAATGTCTTTGTCTAGGCTTACATTGCTGCTTTGTAGTTGGTACTGATACACTTGCCGATGTGTGCAACATGCATACATACACATATGGAGAGAACGGTGAGCAGAATCTGAAAATAGCTGCACAAGTTTGAAAAACATTGCTGCTCTTTAACCAGGTGTCAGAAGTCTATGGAGATTCTCCGTCAATGATCACCTGTCTGCAACTAATATTAATCCTACCATCCAGTCAGAGTTGAAGAAGCTTCTTGGATAAGAAGTGGAATGTCTTCAAAGAAAAAAACAAGAAAGTCAAATTGCCTCTTGAATAAAGCACCTGTGGTATCCTTTGTACTTACACCTGTGCAGTCCGAAGCATGTTACTCAAAGGATTTACACAGTCCTAATACCTAGGACTAAAATAAATGTCATGGATATGATTATAAAATGCAAACAAGGTCAAAGATTTTCACTGTACTCCACCCTGCTGTCCTTTCCAGGGCTTTCAGGTATAGATTATTCTACATAGGGCTGCCTTGAAGAGCTTCCTGAAGCTTCAATTGTTGCAAAATGCATTTATTTATTAAATGTATATGTGGCCCATTACACTATTGAGTGACTGTTATGCAACCATTTGATGTACCCAGCTACTTTTTCCCAGACATCACTAATTTTTAATCACAGACCTTGAAATGACATTCTGCATATAATATCTACTCCTGTATTTTACAAAACCTGCATATTTTGTATTTTACAAAACTGTACACATAATTCCATGGGTAAATGAAGTTGTGTGGGCAGTTTTACATTGCTCCTGAAAGGACACATGTTACATCTCTAATCAATAATTTCAATTTCAATTTCAATTGAATAAATCAATAAACTGCATTGGTTACCAGTTTATTGGTAACTATGGCGCAGTGGCGCAGTGGTTAGAGTGCAGTACTGCAGGCTACTTCTGCTGCCTGCCAGCTGTTTGTAATTTGTCAGTTCAAATCTCACCAGGCTTCCATCCTTCCAAGGGGGTTAAAATGAGGACCCAGATTGTTGGGGGCAACATTCTGACTCTGTAAACTGCTTAGAGAGGGCTGTAAAGCACTGTGAAGCAGTATATAAATCTAAATGCTATTGCTATTGCTTCTGAGCCCAATTCACATTGCTGGTTTTGTCCTTTAAAGCTCTAAATGCCATGAAGCCAGGTTATCTGTAGGAGTCCCTCATCAAATCCAGTAGGAGAAGCATGTTGCAAGTCCTATCTACTAAGAAATTCCACCTAGTGGAGCTTAGGACTTGATCCTTCTCTACTGGGGCACCTGCCTTTCGGAGCATCTTCCCATCTCACTCCAAGGTTAATACAATCCTTGTGACATTCCCCAAATTAAAATATGGCTTTTCCAACAAGACTGGGGATCTCCTGCCAACAATGAGCCCGTGCATGGGATGCATCATCTGTTCTGTTTGGCACCTTTTCTTGTTTACATTTATTTTAATTAATCCTGTTTAACTCTTGGTTTCAGAGTCACCTTGTATGATATGGGTGGCCATATAAATTTGATAACTAAATAAACTATAGTTCCAGTACTTCCTGCAGCAGGCACCCTGCATTTATGTACATTGTCTCAGAATGAGATTTGTAATCCAGTAGATCTTTCTAGAGGATTTATGATCCGGTTTTACAAACAGAATTCTTTGTTCTTGGTGTCAGGAGACAAGGTACTGGAGTTGGGGAACATCCTTGCTTGTTTATTGTTTGAAACAGGGAGTTCAAAAGCTTTGTGCAGAGACTACATAAGAAGTTTCATTAGTAAAATGTGCTGTTTACCAGTTCAGGATGTGTGTATGTTTTAATTGGATTATGAGTAAGGAAAGCCTTTGGTCTAATTTATGCATTTCAAATACTGAAGATGGCAGGGACTGGAGGCATTCAAAACATATGAGGGAAAATAACAAACATCTCCTCCAGGGCACTATCTACAAATTTTAATAACAATATGTATTCTAAATGCTCACTTCATATCTGTGTGGAACTGGTTTCTAATCTATGCACTGGAATCTGTGTGTGTGTGTGTGTGTTGAAATGATTGTTGTTCTATACAGAGACTTTCAAACTGACTACATTTATTCCAAAACTGCATAGAGTTACAAACTTAAATCAGAGGCGACATCTTTAATACCCATGGAGTTTCCCCAAGACTATGCCAGATTTAAATCTTCTCCGTAGAATTTCTCAATGTTTTTTTTAAATGAATAGCTACTATATTTTAAATATTTCTATTTTTCTATCAATATGAACACACATTAATATTTATAATACTAGCTATACCCGGCCACGCGTTGCTGTGGCCCAGTCTGGTTAAATGGCCAACCAATCTGTGTGTAGATCTACACCTGCACACATACACCCAACCACCATATAAGCCCCAACCTACCTACCTACTGTATTTTTATCTATCTATCTATCTATCTATCTATCTATCTATCTATCTATCTATCTATCTATCTATCTATCTATCTATCTATCTATCTATCTATCTATCTATCTATCTATCTATCTATCTATCTATCCCTGTACCTACCTACCTACTGTATTTCTTTCTTTCTCCCTCTACCTACCTACCTATTGTATTTCCCCCTCTCTATCCCTCTACCTACCTACCTACCTACCTACCTACCTACCTACCTACCTACCTACCTACCTGCTATATTTCTGACTCTATCTATCCTCCTATCTACCTACCTGCCTACCTACTGTATTTCTCCCTCTCTGTCTATCCCTCTACCTACCTACCTACTGTATTTCTTTTTCCCTCTACCTACCTACCTACTGTATTTCCCCCCTCTATCCCTCTACCTACCTACCTACTGTATTTCTCCCTCTCTGTCTATCCCTCTACCTACCTACCTACTGTATTTCTTTCTTTTTCCCCTCTATCTACCTACCTACTGTATTTCCCCCCCCCCTATCCCTCTACCTACCTACCTACCGTATTTCTTGCTATCTATGCACCTACCTACCTACCTACGGTATTTCTCCCTCTCTGTCTATCCCTCTACTTACCTACCTATTGTATTTCTTGCTTTCTCCTTCCACCTACCTACCTACCTACCTACCTACCTACCTACCTACCTACCTACCTACCTACTGTATTTCTCCCTCTCTATCTATCCCCCTATCCACCTACCTGCCTACCTACTGTATTTCTCTGTGGCTGTGGTTGTGACTGTGGTTGCTGACTGCGCATGCGCGAAGATGGCGGTCTGCCACCGAGCGCTATGAGGGCCGCGGGAGTTGTGGGCAGCTAGGGCATGTCGCCTGGCCCGTTTGCCAACTTTTAGGGCCAGGCCCAGTGAGACGCTCACCCTGGCTGCCTTTTGAGGCCAGGACGAGCTTCCAGGGTGATCCGGCGGCTCTGCATGGGCCATCGGAGGGAAGCTGGCCGGAGGCTCCAAAACGCCGGGGAGGCTCCAAAACGCCGCGCTGCTCCGAGGCTTGAGTGGAGCGGCGCGTGGCGCGGAAGAGAGAAGGAGAGAAGGAGAGGAATGGAGGAACAGAGCGGAGTGGAGCCGCGCGGCGTGGAGGAGAGGAGGAGAAGAGCGGTGCCGGTAGGAGCTGACGAGCGGAGCCGGGACGGCCAGTGGGTGGAGAAGTGACCAGCGCTGGAGTGGACATCGGAGGCCAGCGACTGTAAAGACCTGGGGAGGCCAGACAGAGCCGGACCTGGCTAGCTGGGGACCAACTGGACTGGCATGGGCCGGCAGGGTAACATCGAGGCCGCAAGGCCTGGCTGGGCCGGGCCGGGCCTAAGGAGATCTGGGCCTGGCAGGCCGAAAGATACCAGGAGCGTTGGAGGCGTTGGGGCCGAAGGAGATGCCACCGGGGACAAAGGTGGGCAGTGGAGGCTCCAGGCCAAGAAAAACTGGCCTCAGCTATTAGAACTCTTCAGCTGAGACCCTTAAGACTCCTGGTATTGTGGGACTGGAGGAGTCCTTGAGGACTACAGGCCGGGACTAATTTACAACTGGAAGGCCAAAGCCACCCTCTACCCCCAGTCTGATACATCTATATGAACTAACTCTCCCACCTTCGATGACAAACTAACTATTTATGAACCATGATTAACTATCTTTGAACCATGCATGATTTTTATGAATTTATGAACTACTTATGAACTTTTTAGAGCCGGTCTAGACGTCTCCTGAGTTTAATTTGTACTATACATATTTTAACATCTATTTTAATATTCAATAACATCTAGAATTTTAATGCCCTGTCTAACAACTCCTCTGACCTTATATTTTATATATATTTATACATATTTATATATATCATATTTATGACATTCACCATGAAGTACTCTAAGGCAGACCTTTTCTACTGCGGGAGTCCCCCACTCGCAGGTATGGCCCTCCGCGTCAACGAGGGCCCCACCTTGATGAGGGATTCTGTATCAAGAGAGGTGGGCGGATCGCAGTTCTAGGGGTGTTTGAACAAAATTCTTAATTTGGCTTTTAGGGGATTCCAGGGAGGAGGGAGGGATAGTTTACAATTTAAATGGGGGATTTAATCTGGTTTTAGCGCAGGCTTTGTCATTTAATAAGTTTTTAAATTATAATTGGTACTATTTTGTATATTGTTTTAAATTCCTGTGCGCCGCCCTGGGTCCTCACGGAGAAGGGCGGGATATAAATTGAATAAATTGAATTGAATTGAATTCTCCCTCTCTGTCTATCCCTCTACCTACCTATCTACTGTATTTCTCCCTATCTATCTATCCATCCCCCTACCTATGTACCTACCTACCTACCTGCCTCCCTACCTACTATATTTCTTCCTTTCTCCCTCTACCTACCTACCTACCTACCTACCTACCTACCTACCTACCTACCTACCTACCTACCTACTCTTTCTTTCTTTCTTTCTTTCTTTCTTTCTTTCTTTCTTTCTTTCTTTCTTTCTTTCTTTCTTTCTTTCTTTCTTTCTTTCTTTGTATCTATCTATCTATCTATCTATCTATCTATCTATCTATCTATCTATCTATCTATCTATCTATCTATCTATCTATCTATCTATCTATCTATCTATCTATCTATCTATCTATCTATCTATCTATCTATCTATCTATCTATCTATCTATCTATCCATCCACCCACCCACCCACCCACCCACCCACCCACCCACCCACCCACCTACATACATACATACATACATACATACATACATACATACATACCTTATTTCTGCCTGTCTATCTATCCCTTGGGGGTCATCTAGTCCATACCCATGATGGCGAACCTATGGCATGGGTACCACAGGTGGCACACGGAACCATTTCTTAGGCCACTCGAGGCATTGCCCTGTCAGCTTCAGTTTGTATGTGTGCCCTGGCCAGCTGATTTAGGCCTTCTTTTGAGGCCATCTTTTGCCCTCTGGAGGTGGGGGAAGGCTGTTTTCACCCTCCCCAGGCTCCTATAAACCCTCTGGAGCCTGGGGATGACGTAAAAAGCATGCCAAATGCAGGGGGTCATGCACATAGCATTATGGATGTGGCACACCTGTGCACATCGCCCCTGCACTCCCCCTGCTATTGGCAAGTGAGCCAAAAAAGGTTAGCCATCACTGCCCTATACCATTTCAGACTAATGGCTATCCAACATCTTCTTGAAGACTTCCAGTGTTGGGGCATTCACAACTTCTGGAGGCAAGCTGTTCCACTGATTAATTGTTCTAACTGTCAGGAAATTTCTCCTCAGTTCTAAGTTGCTTCTCTCCTTGATTAGTTTCCACCCATTGCTTCTTGTCCTGCCCCCAGGTGCCTTGGAGAATAGCTTGACTCCCTCTTCTTTGTGGCAACCCCTGAGATATTGGAAGGCTGCCATCCTGTCTTCCCTAGTCCCTCTTTTATTAAACTGTATTTCTCCCTGTCTCTCTATTCCCCTATCCACCTACCTACTGCAATACAATAATACAATAGCATAGTTGGAAGGGACCTTGGAGGTCATCTAGTCCAACCCCGCTGCTCAAGCAGGAGACCCTATGCCGTTTCAGACAAATGGTTTTCCAGTCTCTTCTCTCTTCAGTGTTGGGGCATCCATAATTTCTGGTGGCAAGATGTTCCACTGGTTAATAGTTCTCACTGCCAGGAAATTTGCCCTCAGTTCTAGGTTGCTTCTCTCCTTGATTAGTTTCCACCCATTGCTTCTTGTTCTGCCCTCAGGTGCCTTGGTGAATAGCTTGACTCCCTCTTCTTTGGGGCAACCCTGAGATATTGGAAGGCTGCTATCATGTCCTCCCTAGTCCTTCTTTTCATTAAACTGTATTTGCTGTCAGATGGGTGATTCTTTGTTACAGTTTGCTTCAGTTAGTATTAAACAGTTTAAAGCAGCTGCCTGCCTTCTTTTTTTTTTTACCTCAGAGAACAGTCCTGAGCAGAATTTCTCCCCCCCCCCCCTATGGGCCACCTGGGAGTTTGCTATCCTCTGTGCCTTTTTGGCCCCAAGAGGCCGCCGTATGAGGCCTTTGCCAACACTGGCAGTTGAAAAGCAGTTTGATGGGCGTGGCTACAGGGATGTTAACACACAATTTCAGTGGGTACTTTTTTGTGTGTGTAATTTGTACACAACACATGCGTGCTAGTCACAAAATGATTAGCTATTCTATTATCGGAAGTCCTTGTCTACGTTGTCTGAAAGTTTCGTTTAAATCGGCCCAGTAGTTTTTGAGATTAGTGGATTCGTACAAACTATTTTACATTTTTATTTATATAGATTTGCAATATTAAAAAGGTAAACGTTCCCCTCGCACATATGTGCTAGTCATTCCCAACTCTGGGGGGCGGTGCTCATCTCCATTTCAAAGCCAAAGAACCAGCACTGTCCGAAGACGTTCTCTGTGGTGTGTGGCCGGCATGACTAAATAAATGCCGAAGGTGCACGGAACGCTGTTACCTTCCCACCAAAGTTGGTCCCTATTTTACTACGTGGTGCTAGGGATTCGAAACGCCAAACTGCTGACCTTTCTGATCGACAAGCTCAGTGTCTTAGCCACTGAGCCACCACACCCCTCCATTTGCAATATTAACATGATATATAATGATATATTCGTCCTGTAATAACTTGAACTAAGGCATAATAAAAATACAGTAGTCTTCACTTAATAGAATTTGGTACTGGAATTTCCATTAGTAAGCAATACGGTCATAACGTGTGATACCATGTGACCATGCCCCTTGCAAAGGAAATACCAGCATTTCCAGGTTCCATCATTGTGTAAGTGAATCACTATAGGTCATTAAATGAGGACACCACATGGTCACCATTTGCAATGGCTTCACCATTGAATGTGCTTGTAGGAACCTAGCCCCCCCCCCAAAAAAAAAGTTGCAAAAGGAGATCTTGTGACCACAATTTCTGTGGGCTTTGATCTCTTTATTGTGAGCTGAGTGTTCACAAATTTCAGGGGTGGGTTCCTGTACCAGTTGGTACCGGTTTGCTTTGTACACGCGTGCCACGCATTGCTTGTGCATGCACAGTTGACTGTAATTTGTTCTGTAAATGTGCAGAAACATGCCAGCAATGGCAAAAGAGACCAGAGAACCAGTTTGGGGGCATGGCCAGCCTGGGTTGCTGCCGATTTTGTGACTCAGACCGAATCATCACTACCAGTTCGGCCGAACTGGGCCGAACCGGGAGCAACCCACCTTTGCTCACAATCCTGCAATCATATGAGTGTAGAGATGCTGCTTCAGAAGAGGACCAGTCATAAGTAATATTTGTTCAACACCATCATAAGTTTGAAAAGTTGCTGAACTAGCAATCATTAAACAAGGAACATCTGCAATAATATCTGCCCATTCCGTAATACTTGTTTTTTTCCTTTACTATGTCTGTGTTGTATTACAAGATGAATTTTTTCTAGCTCTTTAGATATATCATATCAAGACTGTAAAAATCTACATAACCACTAGATTGTAGTCCGGGAGTTAGATTTATATATGTATATCACTTCTTGCAACCTAGTGGTTATCTAGATTTTTGCAGCTCAGATTAAAACACACACACACACACCAGTCACTCAAAATAAGACCTCTTTCAAAGATTTCTTTTAAAAAAGAAATGCATATAAATGCAGAGGCGTAGCGTGGGGGGTGCAGGGGGTGCCGGCCGCACCGGGCGCAACATCTGGGGGGGTGCGCTCGCACCGCGCACCCCGCCTGCCTCAGGCCGGCCTCCCGCCTCAGCCCCGTCCCGCCGCCGCCGCCGCCCCGACAAAGTTTTGACACTCGCGGGAAGGGAGGCGGAGGCGCCACGGAGCTTCCCCTCCTGCGGCGTCGAGGGAGCGCGGAGAGGCGGGAAAAGGCCAGGCGGCGCCGAACGGGGAAGCCTGGGCAGAGGCGGCGGAGAGAGCCCGGGTGGAAGTCGCTCACTCCGGCGGCCGGAGGGGTCCCCTGCTCAGCCCACCCGGGGGAGGGTCGAGAATGCGAGCGAGGGGCCGTTAAGGAGGAGGAGGCGGAGGAGGAGCTCCCACTGCAAATTGACACCCCGGCCGAGCAGGAGGAGGGGGGAGGAGGAACGCCCCCCCCCCGCCAGACACCCCCTTCCGCTCCTCATCCCCCTCCGCCCCCACCCTTTCCCCCCGGGACCCTCCAGCGCCGCGCCCCCTCCCTGCGCAGGGCGTCCCTTCCCGCTCCCCCCCCTGCCCCTGATGCGCGCACTTTTCCGTCTCTTCCCACTTTTATTGTGGTTTGAAAACGGAGCGAGGGACTATCTGGGGGAGGGTTAGGGGGCGCAAATTACTTGCCTTGCCCCAGGTGCTGACAAACCACGCTACGCCACTGTATAAATGATGAAGTACTGGCCAGTATGGGGCTGCAGACTATGTTGATTGGGAACTGCCTTGTTTATAAGAAGAGAAAAGTTGCCTCCAAAGTGGATATTTGCTTGAACTAATTAGCACTGATGATGGTATATAGTTTGGGTTATGAAACCTCTGGAAGAAAACAAGCAAGCTCAGAGACCATCAAGGCCCCCACACTGCTTGAACTAATTGTCTGAAAATGTCTGAAATGGGTAATAACAGAAGAACAAAACAGAACTGGAAGGGATCTTGGAGGTCTCCTAGTCCAATCCCCTGCTCAAGCAGGAAATCCTACATCATTTGAGAGAAATGGTTGTTCAGCAGTGGTGGGATTCAATTTTTTTTACTACTGGTTCTGTGGGCATGGCCTGGTGGGTGCGGTGTGGCTTGGTGGGCATGGTGTGGCTTGGGAATCTTAATTCCCACCCACTCCAGAGGAAGGTTACTGCAAAATCCTCATTTCCTCCTGATCAGCTGGGACTCAGGAGGCAGAGAATAGATGGGGTCGGGGTCAGTCAGAGGTGGTATTTACTGGTTCTCTGAACTACTCAAAATTTCTGCTTCTGGTTCTCCAGAACTGGTCAGAACCTGCTGAATACCACCTCTGTAGGCAGTTTCCCATTGGCCGGCACTAACAGCTCGGGTAGTAACAGCAGAGGTGAGATCACAGAGGTTAATTGCTAGGGGCCGGAAACTAGGGGCGAAATGGGGTAGGGGGATAAATGTCCCATTCCGTCCTGCATTGCTTAGTATATCATTTTTAGCATGTGGGCAGATGTAAAAAAAAAACCAACTTCTGATGCCAATGTTCATTTGTTCATTCATTCATTCATTCATTCATTCATCATCCATCCATCCATCTTTGAGTTGCAACTACCTAGACAAATATCTTCAGTTTTCTTTACAACTGCTTTTTGGAATTGGCTTGCCCATGTCTATTTCCTAGGGATGAGAGCAGAGGCCTGGCTAAACACTATACCAAATTCTTCCTCAATAGTGTGCGTCTTTTAAGGCACCAAGAGTTGTTACTGGGGTCAGTCTGCTGGCAGCTGTCTTTCTTTGTCTCCCAGATGCTGTAGAAACTATCAAGCCTCTCCTAGAATCGCAAAGTTGGCAATTTTCTGATACTGCTGAAACATAATCAGCTTTTGATTCTGCAGCAATTAGCATATTATTACCCATAATGTTGTGCATAGCAATTTTGTTGTAAACATTTGTACTAATTCACCATAACCTAATTATTTTTATAATGCATAATCATGAAATATTTTCCAAGAAGGAATGTTTCTATCTTCCAGATATGTAAATCTTTCTGGAAAGAGCCAAATCCTCAGAAATCATTCAAATATCTGCTTATTCACAAAATATTTTATGGAATGCCAAGATAGAGACCTTGGTTCTATGGATTGTAGGTCTTCGCAATACATTATAGCTAGGGGGATTTAACAGATAATACATTAGCTTTTAGAATAGATAATCAAGATCTGTGATTATTTCCTCAACAGGCCAGTCCTGCACCATTTTATTTGACATTTTCTAGGAATTGCAAATGTTTTAAAGCCAGCTTTGTTGGCTGGAGAATTCTGGGAGCTGAAGTCCTTCAGACTTAAAGTTGCAAAGGTTGGAGACCCCTGTTTTAAAGGCATAATGTAAGAGCCATATAAATGTTGAATATCTTGCAGGATTATGCTAAATAGTTTCTCTGTTCATTAAGAGCAGCCAGAGTTATATAGGAAATCTAGTATAAAACTGTCCATTTTGTTACAACTCACACTATTTTGTCTCTTGTACACTAATTACAATTAGATAAATAAATCAGTAGGCAAGACAAATGGCCAATATTTCTGTCACTATCATTATTTACCAGATGTTATTAGATCATGATCCCAAATTGATGCCAACTGAAAATCCCAAGTATATAGATCAAGTATATAGACCTAATTATTATTAGGACCTTGGCATGAGAGGGTGGAGAGTTAAAGCCCCTTCTCATATACTGGAGACCCACTATTGAAGGGTCTCAATCCTAACCCTTAGTGTTGATATTTGGAGAAAATGAGTTGCGTTTTTATAACATTTGTTTGGCAATTTGTCATGCCTGAGAAAATAGGGCAACAGAGCCTTTTAATACCTAATTTCTATGCCGTGGGAGACAAGGAAACGCAGCATTCTCTCCATGAAATTAGGCCAAGAGGCATGGACTGCAGTTTACAATTTCTGAACACACTATGGCCAAATGGAAGTGGAGCCTAAAGCATATGCATATTCCTCACAGTCCTCAACTTTCAGTTTATAGACCTAGACTCATTGATATGAAGGAGGGAGGGAGAGTGAGTCAGAGAGGAGGGGGGAAGGGACAGGGACAGGGATATATATACATATGTGTGTGTGTGTGTGTGTGTGTGTTAGGTTTTTGAGCTGATCAATAAATAAATCAGGGAGACTAGGATAGATCTATTTTGAGCTTTTTAGCTCTCATCAGCTAGCCATACCCTTACTGGGATTTGAACCAGGACTGTATTACATATTAGGCAGAAGCCTCAGCCACTAAGCCACCAGGTTCTCTTCCTGATCAGTTGAGACAGGAGGATAAGTATATACTTGTGTCACAACACCCTGTTAGCCCCAATTAAGGGAGGAAGCATACTGCTTTCCTTTTCTGCCTTTCGGCTCATCACCAGAGACCATCTAGACAGAAAGCTTTTAGTTCCATTGTGTACTTTTTTATGTGTGTTACATTTTTGAGCTGATCAATAAATAAATCAAGGAGACTAGGATATATCTATTTCGAGCTTTTTAGCTCTCATCAGCTAGCCATACCCTTACTGGGATTTGAACCGGATCTGGAAGAGAACCTGGTGTCTTAAGTGGCTAAGGCTTCTGCCTAACATGTAATACAGCCCTGGTTCAAATCCCAGTAAGGGTATGGCTAGCTGATGAGAGCTATAAAGCTCGAAATAGATCTATCCTAGTCTCCCTGATTTATTTATTGATCAGCTCAAAAACCTAACACACATATTAAAAAAAGGACACAATGGAACTCATAGCTTTCTGTCTAGATGGTCTCTGGTGATGAGCCGAAAGGCAGAAAAGGAAAGCAGTATGCTTCCTCCCTTAATTGGGGCTTAACAGGGTGTTGTGAGACAAATATATATATATATATATATATATATATATGTGTGTAAATTAAGAGATGATGTTCCAAGGTTTAGAAAGGAGGAGTATAAAATGCAAGCCTTTGCTGATGACCTGATATTTGTGTTGGAAGATCCATTGGAATCGGGACCGATTTTACTGCAAGAGCTGGAGGCATATGGGAAGGTAGCAGGGCTAAAAATAAATAAAGAAAAAACTAAGATCTTAGCTAAAAATTTGTTGATGACTAAAAAGATGCAGTTGGAAGAAACATTAGAAATTCAGATAGTATTTGGCTCTCCCCTAAGTGTTCCAATATTAAAGAAGACAATTACTCAAAACTCCTCACCCAAACTAGAGAGAGGCTAGAAAACTGGAAGGGACTACAATTATCATTATTAGGCAGGATGGCAGCAGTCAAGACATATATTCTACCTAAATGGGTCTTTCTCTTCCAGACCGCTCCAGCCCCATTAGATACCAAGTTTTTTCAGTCTCTGGACCACTGAGTACGCAGATTTATTTGGCAGAATAAGAAACCCAGGATAAAACTGAAAATGCTCCAGGAATCTTCAGCTAGGGGAGGTTTTGGTCTACCAAAGTGGGATCTATATTATCAAGCAGCTATTCTATCCTGGGTTAGAGATTGGGCTTTGTTAAGAAGGAGGAGAATCCTCATACTTGAGAGCCATAATTTGCAACGGGGGTGGCATTTCTTTTTGAGTCAAGAGAACCCCCAAAAATATAAACATTTCATGGATCACTATCTCCATAGAATTTTGATGAGTACTTGGGAACGAGTCAGAAATGCATTTTATTCGATGGCCCCGAGGTGGCTATCGCCTCTAGAGGCGATGATGTACCCAACTCTTTATAACAGAACTACACCCCTAACTTACCAAGAATTGTTGGATTCTGCAGGGAGATTGAAATCCCGAAGTGAATTGACAGCCTTAGGCTGTGACCTAGACTGGTGGCCTTACAATTTGATTCAATCTAGAGTAGATAAGGATAGAAATAAGGGGGGAATCTATCTCTGCAAGAATTAGACAAAATATTTACAGGGAACGATGAGAAGCTCTTATCCAAATTTTATAAATTCCTATTAGAGCATTGGATCGGAGAGGAAGTGATTAAGGATTCAATGATTGCCTCGGGGAGAAATTTGGAACACTCAATTGATCTCGAGAAATGGGAAGAAATTTGGAAAAAAACTCTAAAATTAACAATGTCAATTGCATATAAGGAAAACATATACAAAATGTTATATAGGTGGCATCTTCCTCCGGCTAGATTATCGAAGATGTTCCCAGAGACATCTCCGATCTGTTGGAAATGCAAGGCAGCTCTGGGAACTTATTTCCATACTTGGTGGACTTGCCCTCGAGCAGGAATATATTGGACCAGAATCCGAAATTGGCTTTTCGAAATTACTGGCTGTAGAATTAAGTTGATCCCGGAAATGTTCTTACTAGGCATGAAACCAGATAATTTAAACAAATCTAATTGGTATTTAACTATCCACATCATTATTGCAGCTAGAATTGCTTTTGCCCAAAAATGGAAATCCAGTGACATTCCATCAGAGACAATATTAATCGCTAAAATTATGGACTGTGCAGAAGCAGACAAGCTTACCAGCCTATTGAGAGACAAACAAGATTCGCTATTCTATGTGTGCTGGGATCGCTGGTACGCTTGGCTACAAAGGAATTCAAAGAAGCGGACTTAACATTGCTGATTTAGAATCTCTATATGCTTTGATTACACTCCTTCACTTTGTCCTGGTCTCTTTCATATATTTCTTTTTTTTCTTCTTTTTTCCCGCCTTTCTTATTAGAGATATGTATTAAATTAATAAGTGGTAAATGTTAGTTATAGTGTTATAACCCTAGTTATATTGTAATACTCTCTGCAATCGCTTTGTATCATTTAATGTCTTACTCTGTAAGTTTTTGTTTTTTAATGATTCAATAAAATTAAAAAAAAAAGAGAGATGATGTTCCTGGACTGAATGTACACAAAGTTTCATCCATCTAGAGCTGCTTCTTGTCTTGGGATTTGACCCCTTCTTCCAATGAAAGAAAAATTCAGAGCCTCACTGGCATCCACAGAATACTTCTTGTATTTCAGAGAGAAGAAAATAAATTAATATGTTATAACAATAATATTTCTATCCAGGTATGCAAAGAAGAAATCCCTTGAGGTGATCAACTTGTACAGTGAAGCATGATTACCTCTGTAATATTTTATAAACTTGCATAACTCCAGATTACTACTCATAAAGTTTATCCTTGATTTTAAGACCCTATTGCACCAGTTCAGATATAATGAATTTGTGGAGACAATATTTTTTTTAATGATACAGTGCCATAGCAAGATATATTTCTTTTCTATTTCTCTTTGGTGAGCTAGCTTATATTTGTGTTAATTTGTACATAATTACACTGCAATCTTAAGCAATCTATATCCTATCCAATGTTCATACTGGCTTAACTCTTAAGTCAATTAAAAAGAAATCTTGTGCAGAATGAGACCCCTTCGAGATAGCTTGCAAAGTATTGAATCTGGACAATAGGTTACCCTGTTTTCCCACTGGACAATTTACCTGCTGTTGTGCTCTCCCACCTTTTTGTTCCAACAAAGCAATTGCCAATTACTTTTCTTCCTGAAGGCGGAACTTACTAGACCCAGATCATTTTATAATCAACCTTAAAGCATCCGAATGTTCATGCACGTGAGTACAAAAACCAGCCTTAAAATAAAATTGCCTTTCTTAAATGCCCTGTTGGTCTCGAGAGCTACCTTTACCAGGAAATCTGTAATAACATAATAGCTATTATACTTGCCTTGTAAATTGAAGTTGCTGGTTTTCAAATATGTTATTTTCCTGAACAAACCTGGTGTTTTTTAAAAAAAACTTAAGTCCATCAGTGCACCATTTCATTATTTTCCAATCACTTGATATAGAAGGAATCAAGAATCCAGCATTGTTTCAGAACTTTATTATAAAGGCTTAAGCTTTTGTGAGCTGTAGCTCATTTCATCAGATGCCGAGTAGCTAAACTGATGTAGGATTTAAATTGGGATGATGTGGATATAAAAAAGAAGAGGGAAAGGAAAGGGAAGATAGTTTGGTTATGCATATGCAGGTTACAGTGTGACGCAGATTATGGTACGTTATAGATTAACCGATGTAATGTGTTAAAAACCATTGTGTATGTTGAGATCTAAGATTTCCTGAAACACTTTTGATACGTAAGTGTTGTGCAATTTCTCACTGGTGCTATTAAAGTTGTTCTCTTCCATAACACCTACTTTGAGGTCTGCTATGAAGTACCTTACCTGGAAGAGTAAGAAGGGTTTCATTTTCAACTAGAGAAGAAATCCTTCTGCCATTTGTCTTAAGAAACAATGAACTGACCTCTCTCTCTATCTATCTGAACTAAACATGTTTCAATCATATATGATTAATAATGACGTTGATACAAAGTTGGACAGACATTTTAGAAATGGTTCCCATATACCCATGATGGCAAGCCCTCTCTGTGGGCATGCGCGCAATCGTCATCTGGTCTTCTAGGTTCCATTGTCTGAATGTGCACTGTTCTGCTGCTCTCTTATGGGTTCTGATGTTCCTGCTCACATGCATGTGTGTATGCTCCAGTTTTGGCACTCGGTATCAAAATGGTTAACCATCACTGTTATATGCCTTACATTGGAATATAAACTAAAACATGTGTATTATGCCTTTATGTCTGCCTTTGTGTTCCTCCAGTCAGAATGCCAAGAAAATTTGCTGTAAACTGAAATTAGAATGAAAAATAAAGGAAAAACAGATTGGGCTAAAGTACATTGGGACTGGCTTGCAAAAAAATGAACTGTGGGTAACAGAGTAACTATGCAATGATCTGAGTCATTTCTACATATTACAGACGTAGAACTTGCTGTAACACAGAAGTTGGTCCTATCTATGAATGCTAAATCCTCAGAGATCTATTTTCAGCTCCTATGAAATTTATTTTAGCTAGGTCTACTGCCAAATCTTCCACCAGCAAGAGGGTGTCTATAGGCAATTTCCCTCCTCATGTTCTGTATAAATATTTCCCACAAATTAGGCTGGGATCTTCCTAGCAGTAGCAGCTCTGACAAGTACCTCTACTAAAAATCCCTGGCTAAAGCCAATTGTTTGGATTCTCATTTCTGGTCTGCCGCCTGGACTGCCAAATGGCAAAGGCCTATTTCACTTCCAGAATTCAGAGTCTACTGTTCATTGGGCTCACCATCTGGAAACACGCACAGAACTTACTATAATACTACAGATAGATGAATAGAACATCCATGTATGGGGGCCATTTGCTATCTTGGACAGCCACATCCTAGAACACTGTTCTCTAATGGCAGCCCTTCAACATAGTCAAAGAAACTATGAATATTGTAGAATCAAACTGGTATTTCAAACAGATGGCTATCGAACATCTTCTTGAAATGCTAATCATATCCAGCTTCTGGTTAGTTATTTATTCAGTACCAGAAAGGATAAAAACAAAGCTGAAATATAATTGGCCTCTAGGTAACATAGTTTTGTGGTTGCCAAACCTAGGTTTGCACTGAATTGCTGCATTGCCTTTTCTCTCTATATATATCTTTGCTATCCTTGTATTAGCATAAATGACTAGCCTACCCAACCATCCCCCATTGTTCAGCAGAAAGAAGGAAATCCTGCCAGAGTTAATGAAGCCAGTCCTTCAGTTCATAGCAGGCAGAGGGGGTAACTAAAGCTGTCTCTAGCAGCTGCCTTGCAGTCTTGTAAAATGAAAATTTCACATATCATAGCTTTGTGCTCTGAGCTGTAAAGGCTCGTGATTCCCAGTCGCATTCTGAGATCCTGGGAGGGTGCTCTAGTTTATGAAAATAGTCACTCGCTGTGCCCTGGATTACTAAGTCTAGTGCCGAGTGCTGGAGCCTATATTTCACTTAGCAACTTCTCTCTTCTTGGCCAAGCTGCCAAACTTTCACTGTTTCCCACATAGTATCTCACATGCTTTTAACAATAGAGTGTTAGATTTGTCCAAGGCAAGGCAGCTTCATCTTCTGAATGATGAGAACAGTAAGATATGGTCAATTCCAGTGTTTTGGAACATCTGTAACCATAAACAATGGTTCACAGAGAAGGGATAAGAGCCACCATTCAGACAACGCTATCTAATCCAAAAAAGTATGAAGTCTGTCCCCTACAAGTTTAAAATGCCTAAATATTTCCCAACTCTATATTTACATACAACTGTGAACAACTTTGAGCTCATAAATGAATGTTATGGGTTTGCTGATGTTGAGGTTGTATGAACAAAAATATTATATGATGGCTTGATTCTGTTCCTGCTCACACAGATCCTTCATGCTTCCAGGGTTATATGAATGCTGGCTTCTAAGATGGGGTTTAAATATTTTCAAGTGGATAATTAGCAGTATATATGAGGGCACTGGTAACAATTAGGGGGACTGGAGGCTAAAACATATGAAGTAACAGGAATTGGGTTTGTCTAATTTAATGAAAAGAAGAACTAGGGGTGACATGATAACAGAATTCCAATATCTAAGGAGCTGTCACAAAGAAGAAGTCAACCTATTCTCCAACTTGTCAGTGTTCCATCATTGAAGGTTTTAAAGAAGAGATTAGACAACAATTTGTCTGAAATGGTGTAGGGTTTCCTGCTTAAACAGGAGGAAGACCTCAAATGTCCCTTTCAACTCTGTTATTCTGTTAATCTAATGGACTGAAAAATGTGGGAATAGCCAGAGATGTCGCTGATACCTCTATTGTATTGTGATTTAATGTCCTGAGGTTTTAAGATAACCTAGGCCATTAATGATAGGGGATGCTTAACAATTACTGTATTTACTAGAGAGGAAAACAAATCCCTTCTTAAAACTATTATTTACAAATTGAGAAGGAGGCAGAGTGTAAGAAGATTATTTTATATTTCTCAGCAATAAAATGCTGTTGAAAACAAGTGAATAGCTGTAGGTATCATAGCTGAAAAGCATGGATAAATTTAAAGTCCAGCCTGTCAAACGGCTTGTTTAGTAAATTTCAATTATTTGTATAATAGATAAACTGAGTTTCTCTTTTCCTTCTCTTTGTCTGTAGTGACTCTAGGATCTGCAGGTTAGCCGTGACCTGCTGGTAATTCATAAAATATTTAGAGTTTATGTTATTTTTCAAAGAGAGATGGGGGTAGAATCTTCAGAGAGGAGTTAGAAGTTTCTTTATCCAAAGGAATTTTGTGGGTAAGAAAATCTAAAAGCAGTAAGGAAGACAGTAGATGCAATTTCCCCCCCCAACTGCATCTGGATTCAGATTTAATACTTAAAAAGCTATGGCAGAACTGAATCTAGTATGGTAAAGTTTGCATGGAAAGCCAGGCAGACAAGTGAGAGATCTTTATATATTTTAATAATAATAATAATAATAATAATAATAATTTTAATTTGTTGACCGCTCCCTCTCCCCATAGGGACTCGGAGCGGTGCACAGGGAAAACTAAAACAATAAATATACAAACACATTAAAAACAAATTAAACATATACCTGTGCTAAAATACCCCATTAACATACTAAAATTCCCAGTTAAAACAACTAAAACCCCATAGAGAGAGAATACCCTAGGCTGGCCAAGCAGAAAAGATGTGTTTTTAGTTTTAGACGGAAGGAGCGGAAGTCCGTGGTCATTCTAATGTCGGGGGGAAGGTCGTTCCAGAGGGCTGGGCCCACCACAGAGAGAGCCCTTCCCCTGGGCGTCGCCCGCTGACAAAGTCTAGTGGACGGCACCCGGAGAAGTCCCTCTCTGTGGGAGCGAATCGGCCGGGAGGATGTATGTGGCAGGATCCGATCCCGCAGATAGCTAGGTCCCGAGCCATGGAGCGCTTTAAAAATGATGACTAATACCTTGATTGTTATGTATGCGGAGAGAGAGAGAGTCCAGACCCGGTCAAATCCAACGGCTTTATTGGAACAAGCAACAGAACAGCACAAGGCGGCAACGAACAGTAAGTAGAACCAAAAAGCGCGCGTTCCCTCTCTGACAGCTCTTTTATTCAGAGCTGTCAGATGGGGAGCCAATCAGCGCGTCTCCCGCTCTCGGCTGCAGCCAGTCGCATCTTGGCCAATCAGACGCCACTGGCTGTTGCCGGGGGATTTGACTAGCTGTCAATACTCAACACTCCTTCCCCCCCAGCGAGTACGCATGCGGGCCCATTAGCATACGTACTCGCTGAGGTAGGCGGGGCTGCGTCGGCTCCGCCCCGAACGCCTCAGTCCATCGGCAGACGGCGAGGGAGGAGGATGTGTCCGTAGAAGCTCCTCCCTGCCGGGGGTGTAGCTCCGGACTGCGTCATCGCGGCCCAGCCTTTCTCCGGAAGCCTTCGGATCAGGTAGGACGCTGCGAGGGGGCGTGCCGCGCGGGGCGGAGTTGGATTCAAGCCCCCGGCAGGCGGGGGACGGGTAGGCCGGGCCTGAGTGGGCCTGTTGGAAGTTGGTGACTGGTTTTACTGTTTTTGGCGGCGGTGACACCGCGAGGTCTGGGCGACACAGGCAGGGCTGATCGACGTCTGGCAGCCCCGGGTAACATCCAGGGGAGTGGGGATGACCCAGGCAGGGCTGTTCGAGCTCCGGCAGCCCCGGGCAACGTTCGGGAGCGGCTTCGGGGGCGTCAGCTGGCCGCAGAGTGCTGTCGAAACGCGTCGACCTGCGGTGGGCTTCAGGTCCATCGTCTGGGTCCCTTGGCGGCATTTGCTCCTCCAGGGTTGGGGGGCGGCGCCTTAATTGATCCACATGGCGCCGCCACTCGGTCCCGTCAGGTCGTCCAACCCTGTAAGAGCAGGGGCCCGTTAGTCCGGTGATGATTGCAGGGACCCACCGCGGATCCCCCGCGAAGTTGCAGGCGAGGACGGGGTCGCCCTCGCTGAACGAACGGGGAGGGGGAACCCCCAGATTGCACGGCTGCACCTCGTTATAGAGGGGGTGCAGTCTGTCCAATTCGGTTCTCAGGCGGCGGCCCATCAGCAGCTCTGCGGGGCTTTTCCCTGTTGCCGGACAAGGTGTAGAGTGCTGACCCATAAGGTAAGCATCTATCCTTGCAGCCCAATCCCCCCTATCCATCCTGCCGAGGGCATCCTTGGCTGAGCGGACGGCCCGTTCCGCCCGGCCATTGGCGGCAGGGTGATAGGGGGCGGTGGGCGCGTGACGGATTCCCCGGGAGGCCAGGAATTCTTGGAAGGTGGTGGAGTGGAATTGGGGGCCGTTGTCGGAGACCAGGGTGTCCAGCAACCCGTGCGTAGCAAACAGGCACTGGAACGCGCGCACGGTGCTCTCTGCCGTGGTGGAGGTCATGAGAACGACCTCCGCCCAGCGGGAGTAGGCGTCCACCACCACCAAGAAGGACTGGCCGTGGAACGGGCTGGCAAAATCGATATGGATGCGGGACCAAGGGGACCTGGGGGCGTCCCAGTCCCGGTGGGGTGTCAAAGCCGGGGCAGGGCGAGAGGTTTGGCACGCCAGGCACGCGCCAACGAAGGCGGCCATCTCTTCGTCCATGCGCGGCCACCAGACATAGCTCCGGCCCAGGGCCTTCATGCGAGCTATGCCTGGGTGGGTGGCATGGAGGGCTTCGAGTACCTGACGGCGTAAGGGAGGGGGAAAGATGACCCGGTCCCCCCATAGCAAGCACCCGCTGTGGAGCGACAGCTCCAGCTGACGGGTCTTGAAGGGCCGGAACTCGGCAGGCAGGGCCTCCGAGGGCCACCCCCGCAGAACCCAGGTGGAGACCCGGGAGAGGATGGGGTCGGCCCTGGTCAGCGCCGCCACATCCGTGGACGTGAGAGGGAGGCCCGAGTTGGCCACGGCCAGAACGGAGAGGGCCGGTACCGGCTCCTGGTCCGCTTGGGGGAGGGGGCAGCGGCTGAGGGCATCTGCGTGCCCCAGCTGCTTGCCCGGACGGTAATGCAGCGTGTACTCATACGCTGCCAGGAACTCCGTCCATCTGGTCATCCTGGGCGAGAGGATGGGTGGGGTGCGCCGGTCGCCGGCCAGAAGCCCAAGGAGCGGCTTATGGTCGGTGAAAATGGCGAAGGAACGGCCGTACAGGTACTCGTGGAATTTTTTTATTCCGGACACTACAGCCAGAGCCTCCTTGTCTATCTGGCTGTAGTTGCGCTCCGCCGGAGACAGAGTCCGGGAATAAAAGGCAATGGGGGCCTCCGAGCCATCGGGCAGGTCATGGCTCAGGACCGCCCCCAGACCGAAGGGGGAGGCATCAGATGCCAACGTCAAGGGCATGCTGTCAGAATACTGAACCAGCACGGCTCGTGACGTCAGCATCTCTTTGACAGCCGCGAACACATGCGCTTCGCGGCTGCCCCAGTGCCAGGCCGCCGAGCGATCGAGCAATCGATGGAGCGGCTCGGCTAGTGACGCCTTGTGGGGGATGAAAGGCGCGTAGAAGTTAACCAGGCTGAGGAACACTTGCAGCTCCGTCTTAGAGCTAGGCGTGGGGGCGCTGTGAATCGCCACGACCTTGGACGGGGTGGGGCGGATCCCTTGGGCATCGACTATGAAGCCCAGGAATTCGACCCGTGGCACAGCAAATTTGCATTTGCTGAGCTTTAATTTGAAGCCCGCGCCCCTGAAAATGAGGAGGACCTTCCGGAGTACTTCGGCGAAGTCTGAGACGCTGGACGCAGCTATCAGGACGTCGTCGAAGTACGGAACGGCGCCCGGGAGTCCATGGAGCAGGCGCTCCATGAGGCTCTGGAAGATCCCCGGGGCAACGGAGACGCCGAATTGGAGGCGGCGGCAGCAAAAAGCTCCTCGGTGGGTGACGATGGTCTGCGCTTCAGCCGCATCGTCGTCCACCGGTAGCTGCTGGTAGGCCTGAGCCATATCCAGCTTCGCGACGATGCACCCCCGCCCCAAGGAGTGGAGCAGGTGCTGCACCACCGGAACTGGATATGGGTTCGCCTGAAGCCCGCGGATGATCGTCGACTTATAGTCGGCGCAGATGCGTATGGACCCGTCGGGCTTGATGGGGACCACGATTGGGGTCTCCCATTTCGCCTGGTCAATGGGTTCCAATACGCCCTGCGCCACAAGACGATCAAGCTCCGCGTCAACACGCGGCTTCAGTGCGAACGGCAGCCTGCGGGCCTTGAGCCGAATTGGGGCAACCTGGGGGTCGAGGTTTAAGGAGACAGGGGTGCCCTTGTAGGTGCCCAGGGCACCATCGAATACATCTGGGAAGTCAGCGAGCACGGCCTCCACGGGTGAGGTGGTAGGCACCTGGTGCACCCGCTGGACCGAGAGGCCTAGGGCGGGAAACCAGTCAAGGCCTATGAGCGCTGTGAGGGGGCGCTCGACCACCAAGATGGGCAGGAGGCCGGCGAACCGTCCATACTGGACGCGGACATTGTGCTGACCCATCACAGTAATGGGGTTGCCCTGGTAGTCCCGGAGCAACGTCTCGGGCTGGGACAGGTCCTTGGCCATAATGGCGGGCCCTGCCCTATGGAACGACCTACCCTCTGAACTCCGCACCATCACTGACCTCCGCCTCTTCCGCCAGTGTTTAAGAACACATTTATTTCATCAAGCCGGCCTAATATAGCCTCTGCTGTGACTAATCTTAGATAGTTTTTAAATTGGGGATCTTAATTGGTTTTAGCGCAGGTTTGCTATTTAATAGTTTTTTAAATTTATATGTTTTTAATTATTTTTTGTATGTTGGTTTTAAATTCCTGTGCGCTGTCCTGGGTCCTTTTGGAGAAAGGCGGGATATAAATTGAATAAAATAAAATAAATAAAAAATAAAATTAGCCTTCTAAATAGAAAAAAAATTATCTTGGTTCCTTTATAGCCATATTTTCACCTCCACAATCTTGTGCATATTTACATGTAGTCAAAAGCCCACACAGATAATCTTTTAATAACAATAGGTACTGTTGAGTTTGCTGTTTCAACACACATTCAAAGCTCATAAGCAGTAGGAAAGAGTTAATTCAACATGCATATTTAAATTTAGCATTAAAATTCCAAAGACTCACCGTGTTTACGTTATTTATACTGGCAAAGGGAAATGCATGGATAATATTTCACTTTAGAGAGAGAAAGCAAAAAAAATAATTAATAAAAAAATAAGCCTCTCTTTTTCTCCTTCTCTTTGGGCTTTTGTGAGAAAAAGTCTACATCTATACATACATACATCAGATTGGAAGAATTAACTTCAAATTGGGTTAACAAATGAAAGCTAATGCCAAATATATTTCAATATATTCCGTCCAAATATTAAGTAAAGATGTTGTGAGATGCTGATGCAGATAAGATCCCTGTTCCATTATGCAGGGGTCTGCAAAGTTGGCTCTTTTAAGACTGGTGGACTTCAACTCCCAGAATTCCCCAGCCAGCTAAGCTGGGGAATTCTGGGAGTTGAAGTCCACCAGTCTTAAAAGAGCCAACTTTGCAGACCCCTGCATTATGGCAATAAAAGGAAAGACCTCAGACTATTGGGTGATAGATGGTTAAAAATTAGCATTGAAATACAACTTTCTTAGCAACTATGACAGCATTCATGTTGCATTTTAAAAATAATTTAGCAGTATATGAATATTTGTAAATGTTAATATGTTTTCTAGTACAATGCTAATGTAGAATATGATAACATTGGACATGAATAAGATTCCATGAAACATGCCAAACCTATATGAATTATTGAAATATTTTTAACATTACAGTACCAATATTTTGCAGAATTTAAGGATGATGTTTTCAGAAAGACACTAAGAATTCTATATATATATATATAAAACATAATTTTGTTTCTTAATTAGCCATCTGGGTGACTTTGAGCCAGACACTTTATCTCCCCCAAAGTCATCTTACAGGGTTGTTGTGGTGGGGAAAATAGGAATAAAAAGGGAATATAAGGTATGCTGCTTTGAATTATTTCTAAAAATAATAAAGATGGAATATATAAAATGTATTCAGTGGCAATACCCCAAAACCTGACTCCCTGAGAGTCCAGTGACCAGACATTAGAGCAGAGATGGGCAGTTGGAAGTCAGAACCAATTAAAAGGTCAGGATGACCTTACCTGAGAATCTCCCTCATCTCTCTCTCTATCACCACCACTGTATTAGCTTGCCTTTGCCATCCCTTCCTCAAGTCAAAGGGCCCATATCACAACCGATGGCACAACTGCTCAAGCAGCTGATTAATCTGATTCTCTGGGATGTTTTTATGTAGTGCTTAACATCTCTATTTCCAGACAAGCAGCCTCCGGATACCATCTTCATCCATACACATAATGTACCATATCATTTCACCACCATCACCACAATACCACACTCACTGGGGCAGCTGGATTTACGGGATGTAACACGTAAGATCCCTGCCATTGCCACGGTCACGTTGTCTAATCTTCTACAGTTGAATGGCAGTGCCTTCATCGGCACCATATGCTGCTGAACATTGGATCAGAAGTGCTGTTGCTCTCATTACTCTACTGCCAGTTCATAAGATGACCCAGTCAGCCATGCAGTCCAGCGTGGGTTTTGATAAACAGGCAGATGAACATCTCTTCCTTCTTGGTCACCCAAAGGTCACTCCTGAAGTTGGCTACCCGGAGAGTTATGCGCCACTTTACTTCCCAAAAGAACAGAATAGTGTGAAATCCATTCAATTTTCCTGGGTAATCCTATGTCTGGAGCTAATGTATTTTAAACACAGTACTTATATAAAAAGGGCAGCATAATAAAATGTGATTTATTGATTCAATTTCCCTGGATTCACAGAGGCAAGTTCTTTTGTCCAGGAGAATTTTACAGTATTTACTTTTTGAAAAAACAGATGGGAGAGCAATATATCTAGATCTAAAAAAAAAATTTTTTTTATAGTCTTGGAAAGGTGAATGCTGCTAAATAGCATGCTGTTTTTCAGGTAGAATGTTCAGCCCAGGCTCATTCTATGATATCCTATGTACTTAGTGTTCCATATCCTTGATTCTTTGCAGGATAATCTAATTAGCCTGGTAAACTTTAAATAAGGAACTCAAACCCACAGAACAGCAACTGTTTATCCATTTTGACTTTCCCCCTTGATAGATGTTTATCTTCCAAAACAAATGGGATTAAATCCAAGGAACAAAACCCAGATCATCATTATTATTATTTATTTATTGTACAATCAATGAGCAAACTGATCCTAAGCTAATAACTGTCTATCTCCAAGCTTTCCTCTCAATCTTTAGTCTAAGTACAGCAAAGCATATACATCCAAAGGAAGAAAGAATAGCTTTAAATCCTAGCCAGCACTTCCTAATTTCCCACGTATTTATGTAACAGTCCACTTCTGCCCTACAAAGAATTTGGACAAGAGATTTTTATTATGCTATCAGGTTAATGAATGACTAGCATATTTTTCCTGCATTTTGAATTATAGCTCTATTAACTCTATTAATGTCAGTTGGAGTACATTTTATTTATTTATTTATTTATTTTTTATTAAATTTATACCCCGCCCTTCTCCTTGTTAGGACCCAGGGCGGCGCACAGGCATTATTAAAACCACAAAATACAATATCAATTAAAATATATTAAATTACTAGACCCGTGCTAAAAACCCATATTAAAACCATACCAAATTGATTTATTTTTAAAAAGTCAGAAGTAGGGGCTATCCTAGGCCGGCTTGTTGGAATAGAAACGTCTATTCCAACATAACATTACATTACATAACATTACATAACATTATCACTGCTTTATCAGTATTAGCATCAATATGGAAATATGGAGGCCTGAAAATTGGAAAGGATAGAAAACTGGTTTATCTTTTGGCTATCCAGAAGTTGAGTAGATTGGATATTATGCATCCAGTTTAAACCCTGGTCTCTCTTCAGATCATGTAAATCTTGGACACACTGTATCTATATATTCTAATTTCTTCTTCTTGGCTTGAAAATTTCCAGACTTGGAATCGATATAGCTTTATCTTTTTTCAAATGTCATTGACATAACACTTCCCCCCAATGCTTTTTTGCCTCTTTAATTTACTTGCCAGATATTAACACATCTTCTCCCACTTTCAACGTTAGTTTAATACCTCGTGATAGTTCCTGAAATATCTATAGTTTTCTGAAATGGATGCTACCCAGCATTGTTGACTTCCTGCAGGAATCCTTTCAAAACATGTCTTAGTACCTTTTCGATGCTAGGTACTCATATCCTAGTTATATTTCAGTTCAAGTAAAATCCATTTCTTGAAGAAGTTTATTTTGTCCTCAAATATTTCCCAGTGTCTAATAAAAACATCCTTCTCCATGGCACCACGTTTATTCATTCATTGCAACCTCTGTGCTCTGCTTATCTAGTTGTCCTTGTACACAGAACAGGTGACATTACTTTCTGGAAGGCCTCATCCATATACCTGCCTGCCTTTCTAAGAATTTCCAGTCACCTTCATTTCAAGGGAACAGATTTGGTTCAGTCAGATGCTTATTGCATTGAGCAAAAATTCATGACTAATGACCAATTGACAGACATTAGTACCCTCTATGCAACAAACTGAAAAACATTTCAGGGCTAATTTTCTATCTTCAATCTAGTTATTATTTATAACTCTATATTATTATTTAAGAGTATAAACATTGCTTTTATTAACTGATTGATTGCCTTTTTAATTTGCTGATTTCACCCATATCTCTGTCTGTTTACGACAAAATAAATGCCATTAACTCAAATCGCAGTCCATTCCCCCCAAAAAACTTGACATCTAGAATGACTTCATTCTTCAGCAACTAAAAGTTATGTGAAGGTGATGGAATGTACTCTGGATAACCTGGAGGGAGGGATGCATTCCAGAGAAGTAAGAGGCAGCTTAGTTCAGATAGTTTGTGTGAGAGAAAGAGGATGAAGACAGCCCTCCCTAATAGTTCTGAGAATATATGCTTGTTATAGATAGTGTTGCAGGATGTTTCAGTTTTGTAAGATTCTGTCTATAGGGATGGAACAATAAAGAAATCTGCTTGGAAGAATCACCATGTGTTTTTGGTTTTGAGAGTTTGACAATGAAGGACTCCATCGATGCTTTCTCATTTCTACACACACACCCCTAAAAAAAAAATCCAGTAAGGGAAGACAATATCTGGATTTCCAGAGACAAGTTTTCATAAAATAGAGCATACATTATTAGCAGTAACAATTCAATACTTTGGATTCATAGCAAAACTCATCATTACTCTTAATTTTTGAGGCTTGGTGGTCCTCCTTTTGCTTTGCTTTCTTATTTACTCAAGAGCTTTTGAGGAGGACTTCTGTGAAAGATTTTTAAAAATTCAAGTGTTGATGGGGTCACTTCTGTCCATCTATTCATCCATTTATCTGCCCCCCCCCCACACACACACATGCACCCACAGGATCATAATATTTATTGATTCTTCACTACCTTATTTTGCTGTCTACCTGCATAGTTATCTTTTCTTTCATGATCGTTTGTATCAGTTTGCCTGGAATAAATGTTAGGCTTGACTGCCCTGTACTTTCTCCGTGGTCCTTTTTGTCCTAGGGCTAGATAAGATCCATGGTCAAGCCATTGAAGGTTACTGTGTGCAATGGCCAGTCACTCTCTTCCATCCTAACCTTCTGAAGAGATTATTGAAAATTAAAATTGAAAGCGGAAAGCTCTATAGGAAAGCCAGAATATGAATCTAATGAAAATAGTTTTACATTTATGTTGTCATGGACCTTCAGTTAGATGCTATCAGGACCCAGTGATTTATTATTGTATAGTCTCTTGAGAGATCAAATATCTTCTCTTGTTACTTTCTGTCCTGAATAAGTCAATGCAGGCTCAGGCATCTATCCTTTAATTGCTACTTTATCCTATTTACTATAGATATTATAACTCCATCTTCTACATAAAAATATTCAGTGATAGGAAGATAACTCTCATATTTCTTTTCATTTTAAAATATAATTACTTTTTAATGTGTTTATTTCCATAATTATCTAATGGTATGTGCTAGTGGAAGTTCATGTAGATTACATATGCCCATTTTCATTTTCTACATTAAAGGATAGTGACCTTATTTTGGTTGCATATAGAAGTCATTTTGAATGGCTCATACTGAGTTCCCAGTTTCATTTCTACTGTCTCTTTAAAGCTGTATCCTAATGTTTGCTACTAGAAATTTCTGTTTGTACACTGATTTAGGGCTATAGTTGAAATAAAATTAGTAATGCTAATTACTGTAATTAGACTTCTTCAGTCTCCTTATGAATTTCACAGCCCTTATCATTTACAGGCCAGAAGAAAGGTTTTCTCAAGAGAGATGGAATTAACTGGTATGGTAATAAAATCCTTAGCTTATTAGCAGGTGAGGCAGAGATGTGCTAACATAGCATCTCTGTCACTGCTCAAATTGTAGAGGTGGCATAAATAAGAGAATACTGAAATTCTAATGTAGTTTGCTGCACTATTGAACTGCAGGTATCAAATAAGTGACAATGCTTCTTCCTTTTTTTTTTTTAAACCATACTGGTTCAAGGCATAACATTCACAATTGGAATTCTGTTTGTTTTTTTTACTCTCTGGAATTATTTTTGGTGAAGAGTGATGAAGAAATATATTAAGTAATAATTATAATGAGAGGGAAAACTCAGAATATCATCTAGAAAAGAATGATAACTGAGTTTTAAGAATATAATGGATGGAATACGGTATATATACATTTTTGTCACTGACTGCAGATATGATATAATCAGGTTTAGCTTTAGAACTAAAGTAAGTTTCTTAACATAAACACTGAGATAGCATTATTTGAGCACTAGTCTGAAAAGTATGAAAAGCATATTAAGAAGTATCAGCATAATTCATGAAAAGATAAAAAAAAAAAGAATGGGACACTTTCTTAAACCAGTTAAAGCAACATACTGAATTTTGGACTACCGTATTTATTCGAGTATAACGCGCAAAATTTTGTACCCAAAAAAGAACTCAAAGTTTGGGTGCGCGTTATAATCGAGGGTTCAGGTTTCTGGGCGGCGGCGGCGGCGGCGGGGGGAGAAGCGGAGGCAGAAAGGGACGCGGGGGAGAAGCGGAGGCAGAAAGGGAAGCGGGGGAGAAGCGGAGGCAGAAAGAGACGCGGGGGGGGAGAAGCGGAGGCAGAAAGGGAGAGAAGCGGAGGCAGAAAGGGACGCGGGGGAGAAGCGGAGGCAGAAAGAGACGCGGGGGGGGAGAAGCGGAGGCAGAAAGGGACGCGGGGGAGAAGCGGAGGCAGAAAGGGACGCGGGGGAGAAGCGGAGGCAGAAAGGGACGCGGGGGAGAAGCGGAGGCAGAAAGGGAGGCGGGGGAGAAGCGGAGGCAGAAAGAGACGCGGGGGGGAGAAGCGGAGGCAGAAAGGGACGCGGGGGAGAAGCGGAGGCAGAAAGAGACGCGGGGGGGAGAAGCGGAGGCAGAAAGAGACGCGGGGGAGAAGCGGAGGCAGAAAGAGACGGGGGGGAGAGAAGCGGAGCCAGAAAGAGACGCGGTTAGGGTGGAACGGCATCGCTCCATCGCCCCTCAGCTGCGGAGCCCGGCCGTCATGCTTTATAAAAATCGGTATAAAAATTTTATACCGATTTTTAATGGAAAATTAGAGGGTGCGCGTTATACACGGGTGCGCGTTATAGTCGAATAAATACGGTATATAGTTTGCAACCTACGGTAACACTTTTGGTTCACAGTGAGTAAAGTAATCCTATCTAGTTCTGAGGCATATAACCTAAGGCAGACATTATAAATCCATTTTTCCTGATATCTGAATAAAATATTCACATATTTTATGTGAATATGTGTAACTATGGTAGAATAAATGACATTTCAACTTGTATGTTTTGTTTCTGTTTAAGAAGGCAATAGTTCTATAACCCTCATGTTGGAAATATGCTTCTTTGAAATCAGCTCTACTCATATCTGAATAGGCATTGGTAATGTATTCAAACTTTCTATAAAAAAGTAAAAGTGCTTCCAGAGATTGTTTTGTATTTGCAAATAAGGGGCATGAGAGAATCTGCTGCAATGTTGTTTGTGTGGTTGAGTTTATTGCTTAATTCTTTTTAAGGATAAGGAGTTTATTGCTTAATTATCTGTAAGGAGACTGAACTCTTATACATGCTTACCAGCAAATACGCTGCATTGAATCTAGCCAGCGTAATTTCTAAATAAGCATATAGAACAGCTTTTTAAATTCATGCCCTTGGTCATTTATAAGATGGTATGCAGAAGGAATTATATGCAACTGATATGCAAGGAAGTAATATTTAAAAGTCATGACATTGATTACTTCTAGGTAGTCATCAGTGGTATACCAGTTCTGTGGGTGTGGCAGGATAAGGATACTGCAAAGTCCCATTCCCTCCCCATTCTCAGAATTTCCACTACCGGTTCTCCAGAAATCTATCAGAACTGGCTGAATACTACCTCTGGTAGGCATACAGAGAAAAAATACTGATGTTTTTGCTTGTTTTAGAGCAAGCATTATTTGTAGTTTAATTTCAGTTTAATTTTATCTCCTCAAAATTGGAATAGAACCTTTAGAACCTTTAAAGATTTACCTACCTCTGATAGAAACATAATAGAAGTGCTGTAAATACAATAAATCATTCATTTTATATCTTGTTTGTCTATATAAAGACCATCTCTAGGCTTTGATTAGAAAGATAGATAGATGATAGATAGATAGATAGACAGATAGATAGATAGATAGATAGATAGAGATCGATCGATCGATCGATCGATCGATCGATCGATAGATAGATAGATAGATAGATGTAGAGATAGAGAGATAGAGAGATAGAGAGGTAGGTAGGTAGGTAGGTAGGTAGGTAGGTGGGTGGGTGGGTGGGTGGGTGGGTGGGTGGATGGATGGATGGATGGATGGATGGATGGATGGATGGATGGATGGATGGACGGAGTGAGGGAGGGTAAGGAGGGGGGAAAGAGAGAGACAGTTTCTATCCCAGAGAGCATGAACATTGTTTGGCTTCAACAGAGGTAATCCTGACAATTTGTAGTGTGGGAGAGAATGGAGAACCATGAGCACCCAAATAACTACTGCAGCCACAATGCAGTTAGGCAATTCTAAATCCTCTCCTTATTATGGGTTCTTCCTTTAGACAGCAATGTATATTATCTCAGAAGCACACAATTAACATTCTACTCTTCTTTACAGCCTTTTCATTGTATTTATATTTTATACTAGCTATCCTGGCCATGCGTTGCTGTGGCCCAGTCTGGTTAAACCTACCTACCTACCTACTGTATTTCTCCCTCTACCTATCTACCTATCTACCTATCTACCTATCTACCTATCTACCTATCTACCTATCTACCTATCTACCTATCTACCTATCTACCTATCTACCTATCTACCTACTATTTTTCTCTTTCTCTCTCTCTATCCCTCTACCTACCTACCTATCTACCTAGAGAGAGAGAAGAGAGAGGCCGCTGACTCGGCAGCGGCCTTGGTGAGGGGGGTTGGCAGCATGGGCAGCAGAAAAGAGAGGGCAGCAGAAAAGAGAGGGGGGTTGGCAGCATGGGCAGCCAGGTGGGAGGGGCCGTGAAGGGGAGGGGGGCGAGTGAGCGAGTGAGGGAAACACACAGAACAGCTGCAGTTTTACATTTGTGGGGCATATTTTTTATTGTTTTTATTCTACCTGTGCACCGCCCCGAGTCCCCATGGGGAGAGGGAGCGGTTTATAAGTATTAAAATTATTATTATTATTATTATGTATCTGGCACTGGTGTGCCATCCACACAATCTGTACGTATCGTTGGTGCTGCACTTCTAAGGAACGTTGTGTGAAAATTTGGTGGCAATTGGTGCAGTAGTTTCTGAGATTAGCGGTTTTGAACAAATTCATAGTTACATTTTTATTTATATAGATTTATATTTATATTTTACAATTGGTACTGTGTTCAGATATGTTATAGCAGCAATCAGTCAAAAGACAGTTTGGCAGCCATGCTAAAAAAACAAAATTCCCTGAACATGCATAGTATGGTAGTTTAAAATCCTGGCATCTGCATGGCTAAAGAAATAACATTAAAAAAAAAATCCTAGATGCTAAAGAGAACTGCAAGCGCCATTCCGTAATATAAACAGCTAATATTTTTAACAAAATTAATAAAATGAGCATCTGTAACCATAAATAGATTTGCCTTCATCTAATTATAAAAAGTTTACTGTTGAAAAATGACTTTTTAACATAGCTGGTGACTTCTGGCATGTTAATTCCAGCCCAGATGTTGACGCTTAGCCTATTTGCTGTCCCATTATCTTCTGTTTTTCTGAGATAGAATGGGACAACTTGATGCAGCCAGTTTGCCATGGCCAACTCACCATGGCCAATTCAGAATCATCAACTCGATGTGGGACAACTCGTCCTGGGACAATTTAACAATTCAATTATTTAAAATAAATAAAAAGATATTTTAATTTTTGTCATTCATGTTTCAGGCCTGCAGCCATATTCTTTTTTGGATCTTTGGCCTGCCACACTTTCTATTATTCTACTATGCTGTTTCTATTGGGGGGAAATGGGAGGGGGGAAGGTATAGAGTAAAATGCCAAAATAAAATTCCTTTCTAGAATCCAAGGTCATCCTTTGTCTGGATGGGTGGAACTGCCAGCATAACAGTGGAAGGTGGACCATGTGATGGACTTGTGGGTGTGAGGGCAAGAGCACGAACTTTCAACTGGGTGGGGAATAACCAGGAAGCTCAGATTTGGATTTCCCTCTGACGTGCCAACATGGCTCTCTTAATACATTACAACTTTGAGCAATAATTTGCCTTGGATTCTGATTTGATTTTGCATGCTATTTGAAACGCTGCCATTTTCATTCTGTCCCACTTTCGTATCCTTTCTTTAATGATTCCATGCCACTATTTCTCTGATGTAACTCTTGCTGTGCAGCAGGTTGTCCTACGGCAAATTGCCTGTAGCGAGTTGTCCCACACTGAATCGGCCATGGCAATTCAGTTGTGATGAATTGGCTGTGGCAAATTGTCATAGACCCATTCTGAGAAGTTCCAGATCCTGGAACTGTATCACCACTGTGCTGCTAGGGTAGGAAACAGACTAATTTCAGAAGTCATTGTGTGCAGTGTCATTTTGAACTAGGCTTATGCTGAAATCTCAGAAGAAATCCAGATTCCTTGTGGCATTTTTGTAAAAATATGGTTATTTAAAAACAATTCATCTTTTTTGAAATGTTTATTTCAATGCGACTGGATGAACCCATAAAGACTCATACAGACTCATTCTCATATAAAGCCATTTTAATTTTTAAAAAAAAGTTAAATTCTACTCTGAACTTTTTTTTGATTCCTGAGGAGGAATTTCTATCACATGAATTTTATGTTACATCCCTGCGGCCGATTCGCTCCCACAGAGAGGGACTTCTCCGGGTGCCATCCACTAGGCTGTGCCAGCGGGCGACGCCCAGGGGAAGGGCCTTCTCTGTGGCGGGCCCGACTCTCTGGAACGACCTTCCCCCCGATATTAGAACAACTATGGACCTCCGTTCCTTCCGTCAAAAATTAAAAACACACTTTTTCTGCTTGGCCGGCCTAGGATAATCAACTGTTTTTAGGGTTTTTAATGATTAATTTTTAGCTTTATATGGGATTTTAGCGCAGGTTTAGTTTAATTTTATTTTATATTGTACTATGTTTGTATTTTTATATGTATTTTAAATTCCCTGTGCACCGCCTCGAGTCCCTTCGGGGAGAGAGAGCGGGTTATAAATTAAAATTGATGATGATGATGATGATGATGATGATGTTGATGATGATGATGATGATGATGTTTCCTCACCAGGATTCCTAACATATCACAATTTAGATATGGATATAGGAGGCAGATATTCTTATTGTTTTGAGCAAAGGTATGTTTCTAAAAAGAAGCTACGTCTACAGTGGGAGAATATGCTTTGCCATTTTCTTATCACCACAGACAATATAGATGAAGAAATCATGTTTTTAACAATCTGAAAAGTGAAGCAATAGAAGAAATAAAAGAAAACCGAAGGCATCCAACTAAAGAGTTTAATGAATGAACAGCTCTTTTAAATTGGGCTTCTTTCTTATGCAATGGATTATTTTTTAACTGTGCGGTAATTTACATGCCAGTCAATTTGCATATATTAACCCAAGCCCTCTCTACCTTTTCCATGTACCTCCCTTTCTGAGTCACATCTTATTATAACTCTTTTGGGACCAGACAAATTAAGGCTGTTGAGGCTATATTAATTCATCCAAAGTACGCTGTGCAGGTTTTTTTTTTAAATAATCACTGGCTGCATGATGGATTTGTATCTCTGAATGAAATTATTCACTCACCTTACCCTTCTCTTCCAAGCTGCCTGGGAATCAAGAGCAAGGAGGCAGGACGGAAGAAGAAAGAGCAAGCTGACTGTGATGAACAGAATGAGATGGTTTCCTTTGGGAAAATGCAGGTGGGCCATCATTGGAGCAGGAAGGGAAAGAGACTGAGCATAGGCTGGATACTTAGACTGTTTTATCAGGAGAAAATCCCTATGTCACTTTAGCAAATGCATTCATTGATGTAGAGTTTAGGAGGGGGACATAAAGGAAATGAAATTTAATTAATTGCATCATCTAGTAGACTTGTATTGTTTAGATGGGTACATCCATGATCGACGCATCTCTCTGCAGTATCTTTTCATCTCATTTTAATAAATAATCTGAGAATTCTGTTTGGAAGTTTTCCATGAAATATTTTATTTAGTGCCCTTAATTTTAAGTATTTTAAAGTTTGTTTAATCTTTTGAATCTTTTGAATGCTACTATTAATGATTAATCACTTTATTGAAGAGTTGTATTACACATTTGGATAATCATACTTTTAAAATTCGAATTTTATTTATCAAAGTAGTTCAAAACCATTGAAGCAACACCAATAATTCTAATCATAATATGTCCTGCACCCTGATTCTGCTAATCTTAATTTTTGAAAGTGTTTTCACTGATTTCTAAAAACTGGAAAGGATATTCTTTATCAAGTCAACATTTTCTCTTAGATGATAAATGAGGCTTCAAGAACATGAAAATACTTAACCCACAGCACCTTAACAATATTCCTTGTTGTACTCATGGTTAACCACTTTTTGTATTCTGGTGGTAAAATATATTTAGCATCATCATTCATTCTTATCTAAGTGTGAATAAATGCAAAGTAAAAAAATCATACTGGAGCAAAAATAATATTCAGAACTTGATAAGCAATTTGGACAATAACTGGACAATAACTGGACAATAACTGGACAATAACTGGACAATAACTGGACAATAACTGGACAATAACTGGACAAGAGGATAAAAATAAGCATTAATTTAAAAGTGGTTGTATCAACTGGAAAACTAGACAGGTGAGTGTAGCAAGGGAAAATGATATATCTAAGTGGTCTATGCTGTGGTGGAGTTCGAGTCTGCAGTTCAACTGGCTCAAGGTTGATTCAGCCTTCCAGATTGACTCAGATTGTTTGTTAGGCCATCACAATGTAGCACATGTTCTGATCAGATGTTCCATTTAAGAATCAGCTTTCAAGCGTCTTCACCAGCAAGCATAAGAATACACTTTGTGTTGGGCCCCTAAAGAAGATCCTAAGCTAGAAAGAGAAACATATGGCAAGTATATTTATTGAAGATTGTATTTTTTATATTCTATATTTTATATTTGTATGTTCTATATTCTTTTTTATATATTCTAGCTCCTTGAACTGAGCTTGGAATGAACTGGATATATTAGGTTGTAGGAAAATGACATTACGGTAATTAAATGTTGAAATCCATATTATTCACTGAACTCCATAGAGTAGGGAATAGAATCCATATGCAGATTAGCCATAGGAGTGATAGAGAAGAAGAGAAGAAAGCAGGGAGGGGAAGAATTAATTTTCAACTAGCATAGGAAACTCTTGGTTTCTACAACAAACCGTTTGATGTATATATAATCATATACTTTGTCTCCCTCCAGTCTTTGTTCATTCTGTATTTTTCATCTCTCAAATCATACCCTGATATTTACTGTGCATTTTTCCCAAATGTCAGGACCTTCATTTAGACCTCATAGGAAAGTTTTTACTTTATGTATCTTTGAACTCTGTTTAATATAAAATTTGCAGATTGCTATAGCTTTATCGCAGGTATATAATGCTGTGCAAGTGCTTTTATTTAACAAATAATGATTTAAAAACACCAGATTTAAGGTGTGTTTTAACTGAACAAACCAAATTAAGCTTGGCACATAATGCGGGTTAAAAAATAATTTAAGAAAAAAAGGATATTTCAATTATGCATATATAAAATACACTAAAACTAAGAATCTGAATGTATTAATTTAGGCTATGTATGAGGAATGTCTGTGAACAGAATGAGCATCACTGAATCTGGCATAACATTTTGTCCAAACCAATATATTTGTACTTAAGTTCCAAGAACAAATTTGGGCTCTGCTAGTAAATTCATGTTATTGTACAGCCGGGGTAGTCAACCTTTTTATACCTACCACCCACTTTTATATCTCTGTTAGTAGTAAAATTTTCTAACCGCCCACCGGTTCCACAGTAATAGTAATTTATAAAGTAGGGAAGTCAATTAAATTAAAAAAAAGGAAAGTGCTTCAGTATCGGACAAAACCCCTACCGCCCACCATGAAAGCAGGAACACCCACTAGTGGGCGGTAGGGACCAGGGTGACTACCACTGTTGTAGAGAAACTTAAACTCTTTAATCTCCTCGCTAAAGGAATATTGAGAAGATGGGTCATTGGGGGCCACTTTGCTTTAGATCAGGGGTTCCCAAACTTGGCAACTTGAAGACTTGTGGACTTCAACTCCCAGAATTCTCCAGCCAGCTCACAAGTCTTCAAGTTGCCAAGTTTGGGAACCCCTGCTTTAGATGAAAGAAGCATCTGGACCTGTGTATGGATCTTATTTTTACCCTGAGAGAACAATGCATTTTTCTAGCTAAATACCATTTATTATTGCTCTCATTGATTCTTTTAGGAAAGATAGAAAATAAAGAAAAATATATCTCTTCTTTCATCTTTTCTAAAAGTGTGTGACCATCATATTATGTAATAATTGCCACATTTTGAATATAAGGAGGGAAAGGGGGGAAAAGGAAGAAATGCTGGTTCCACACTCCAAGCTATGCACTCGAAGCTATGAATTTTCAGCATCTTTTTCTCAAAATAAAAAGGGCAATTAATTCATAAGGGAAGATAATTGTTAATTGCTGTTTCTCTCCCTGCTGCCTCTTCTCCCTCTGTTTATGTTAAACACTGAGCCTCAACCACGGCTGCTCTCCCTGAATCATAAAAAAGGATTTGTAAGCTTTATCGCCTGCTTGCTAGCTTCTTTCCATTCCCTCCCATTGGAGGTGGAGGTATTTCTTCTTCATCCCTTTGTCTTTCTATAAAAATGATTCGATCCTCAGCTACAGTGATATAAATAATATTTCTGCATTGAAATGTCTTAGCTGGGAACTAGTCTTTTATTTTTATATTCTACTTTTCTTCCAGGTAGATGTTTCCTAGCACTGTGGCTCAAAAGACATTATGAGCCATTACATCTTTTCTTTTTTTACTGAAGTTTCTCTCTCCCTCTCCGCCCATCTCTCTGCATTTTTGTGTGTCGTGTAATAACAGATAGAAGCAAGTAACTATAGAAGGAATAGCAGAACTTGAAAGGTAGAGTGAAAATGGGGCTCTGACTTTGTTTGGTTATGACTAGTTAAGGCTTTCACCCTCTTGAGTGCTGTTGGGTCCTCTTCTAATGTTAACCAGCTGTTACTTGAGAAGATTCTTGTACATTTGGCTTTTAGCAATAAATCGGTTAAATTGAATTTTCATGTGTGAGTCTTTTGGGCCTGAGAGTTACAGAAAAATCAACACGCTCTCTAGATGAAAGTACCGCCTTGGTATTTAGTAAGATGAGACCCACACTTATCACATGGTATCGCAATTACAAGCAGGTCTTCATTTAGAAGCAGCTCAATATTTCATTGTGCTACTGATGTTAGATCTATGGATGGAGGAATGTGGTTTGAGACAAATGAATGCTATTCAAAATTGGTGTTCCTTAAGGAAAAGTCTGCATTCATTGGAAATTATTTTTGTCCGTCCCTGCCTCCAGTGTCCTGGCACATCATCATAGCATGGACTAGCATGTTTAGGTAAAGGAAATTCATAGAAAATAGCAGAATGATTGTTGATGGCTAAGCAGAGTTGCCACCATAGCAACCATAGAAAATTAGCATTTTTAATTTATGTGTGTATACATATATATTTATTTCAGTAATGCAACTTAAAAGGTGAAACTAATATATGAGATAAGACTCATTACATGCAAAGCAAGATAGTTCAAGCTGTGATTTGTCATAATTGTGATGATTATGGTGTACAGTTCATGAAAACCCCAAATCCACAATCTCAGAAAATTAGAATATTACATGCAATCAATAAATCAAGGATTTAGAATATTACATGCAATCAATAAATCAAGGATTGTACATAGAACAATATCTGACCTCTGAAAAGTATAAGCATGCATATGTATTTAGTACTTGGCTTGGGCCCCTTTTGCAGAAATTACGGCCTCGATGCAGCGTGTCATGGAAGCTATCAGCCTGTGGCACTGCTGAGGTGTTATGGAAGACCAGGATGCTTCAATAGAGGCCTTCAGATCTTCTGCATTGTTCGGTCTCATATCTCTCATCTTTCTCTTGGCAATGCCCCATAGATTCTCTATGGGGTTCAGGTCAGGCGAGTTTGCTGGCCAATCAAATACAGTAATCCCATGGTCATTGAACCAGATTTTGGTGCTTTTAGCAGTCTGAGTAGCTGGAAAATGTAGTCAGTATCCCCATAAAGCTGGTCAGCGAAAGGAAACATCTCTCCAAAATCTCCTGGTAGATGTCTGTGTTGACCCTGGTCTTAATGAAGCACAGTGGTCCAAAGACCTGTTGCTCAGTGGTCCAAAATCCTCTTTTCTGATGAGGGCAACTTTTGCATCTCATTTGGAAACCAAGGACCCAGAGTATGGAGGACACTTGCACATTGCAAGATGCTTGAAGTCCAGTGTGAAGTTTCCACGGTCTGTGTTGATTTGGGGAGCCATATCATCTGCTGGTGTTGGTTCACAGTGCTTCATTAAGTCCAGGGTCAACGCAGCCATCTACCAGGAGATTTTGGAGCACTTCATCATGCTTCCTTCCACAGACAAGCTTTATGGGGATGCTGACTTCATTTTCCAGCAGGACTTGGCACCTGCCCACACTGCCAAAACCACCAAAACCTGATTCAATTACTGTGCCAGCCTGAAGATAGCGAGTGTGACATCACCGAAATGTTGCCAAGACAATCTCAACCATACACGGGAAAGGACCCGAATACAACAGGACCAGCACACCTGCACACTACACTCATGAAAATCTACAAACACACACACACACACACACACACGTACACACACACACATGGAAATTATATATACATCTGAAAACCAGCACTGGCCAACAGAAAAGCCCCACCCACCACCCAGGCTGTTACAATACCAAAGAACAATGAATACACAGATAGCACCAATCAGCGCCAATCTACCAATCGTGATACAACTACATAGCTAATCAACCCACTCATAGCAACAAAGCCAGCACTCCACCTCCCCACCAAGATTTATAGAAAGACAGCAGCTCCATAGTCATAGACGCCAGCCTGAAGATGGCAAGTGAGACTCCACAAACTGAAATGTTTTTGCATTTTCTACTTCTTCCATAAGAAAACTTTATTTAAAAAATGGGGTAGTTTTAGAGCATCTCAAATTCTGGGACCATCTAGTTCTATAGAGTTGATCCATATATCTGGAAGACATCAAAAAGAGGAATCCTTATTTAAACAACAAATAACAACAACAACAACCACAATAATTTACAGAAATATATTTTCTACAAATAGAGAAAAGTCTGCAGATGTAATGGCTTCACAGAGTATTTACATCTAAAATTGTACATTTTGCAATAACTTTACACATACACTAACCTATGTTTATATCTACCTATCTATATAATACTAGGAAATGTTTAGTTCAATTTAAAAATGACAAAACAAGATTTAATCCTTAGTTTCTTATGAGAAACCAGTAGCACAAAAGTAATAATAATAAGTGAGCTGGCATGGATGCAACAGCATGTCAATAAATTGAATGAAATGTAATGATATATTCACAGGTCAAAGTATAACAAGAGACTGCTGCCGAACAAATCAGCAATATATCTGAGCTCACCAACCCAACAGAGAAAACTCCATCTTAAACCATGGGACAGCTGATTCCACTTTTCTGTTCTGCCTCAGCTTCATTTGAACTACCTCTCAAGTGCAGTAATGTATGACATAATGGCTGAGGTAATAAATGCGGAAAGATTTATTAATATATAATATTACATTTGTTCTGAATTTTGTAGTTTTTGACCAGTCTATGTTTCTATGTATCCCATAACAATAAGATAGTTATTCATATTTAGGTCTGGAAAATATTTCTTTGACTCAATCCCATAGGTAGACTTGATGTTCTACCATTCTTTTGGAGAATATAATTAAATAAGTGATGGCAAGTGTCTCTTTATAGGTCCCAAACAATATCTGACGTGATCAAAAGCTGGTGAACATGCAACAGTTGGAGTTTGTGCATAATCACATTTTTAACAATCTTATTCAGGGCAATCCCTGTCATAGAATCAGGTAAAGAAACTATTGGCAGTTAAACAGACATGAGATTTGCTCTCCCCATTGGTATTATCTATCCTGTTTCTATTGCCTCTCTTCTCATTCACCACATTCATCTGACTTCTTCCAAAGTAATATGAAACAATTGATCAACAGATTTCACATGCATTGAGGCTGCTCTTGGATGTTGTCAGATAAGGGAGAAAGTAGTACTGCCTTACTATGATGATGATGACGACAACTACTTAAGGATGTTTTACTCGTGGGCAAGCAATATTGGAATCCTGTAGGAGAAAAATATGGCAGTGAGGCATGTTTGTGTAGTGATTCATTTTTTTTTTTTTTTAGTTTTTAGTTAGTGGTTAGCTCAGTGGCTAAGATGCTGAGCTTTTCAATCAGAAAGGTTGGCAGTTTGACGACTCAAATTCCCTGTGCCACATAACGGACTGAGGTCCCATTACTTGTCCCAGCTTCTGCCAACCTAGCAGTTCGAAAGCACATAAAAATGCAAGTAGAAAAATAAGGACTACCTTTGGTATGAAGGTAACAGTGTTCTGTGGGCCTTCGGTGTTTAGTCATGCTGGCCACATGACCATGGAGATGTCTTCGGACAGCACTGGCTCTTCAGCTTTGAAATGGAGATGAGCACCACTCCCTAGAATCGGGAATGACTAGCACATATGTCTGAGGGGAATCTTTACCTTTACCTTTTTATGTGATTTTTTTTCCTTAGGCACAAATGCTACCTGAATTAAAATATCTTGCTTGTTTAACAATCTGTAGATCAGAGCTGTCAAACTCCCAGCCTGCAGGCCATATGCATATCACACTGGCCCATGCCCAGTTTAGCGAAGGGGGAAAAAGTCCTGATACGTCATGTGATGATGCTGTGATGCCATGAGTTTGACATTTTACACTGCTGTACAATAAAGAGTTAGTGCAGTGGTGAAAAAAGAGATTATCAGAAAGAAAAATGGTAGAATGAAACAAAAAGGGTGGTATTAAACAGGGAGAGAAGATAACATCATCTACTTTTTCTTTTGGATGCATAGACGATTTATTTATGACACAGAGCCTTCAAAGGCAAAAAGTTTATATGTCAGTGTAAGTAAATTGCAGAAAGCAGCTTGAATAACTTGAATATGAGGAGAGACACTTTCCAGTGTCATCACCAAGAGAAACAAATATAACAGTGAACACCTTAAAAAAACCTGATTGTTTAAAAACTCACCAAAAAATGGAACAGGGACAGGCTGCAATGTGCCAATTCCTAGTACCATATTTATTTCACCGTTTCCTTCTGAGCCCCAAATAGCCTGCAAAAGCTTTATTAAAAAGTAAAATTATGAGTAGGTGCATCACTATCCTTTGTTTGGAAATGTACCTTACTTTTCTGACAGAAAGGACAAGAGCAAGTAAAAGTGTGATTGAATATTCTGATAGAGAATATATTTGGTAGAATCCTGGCAATCCAGTGCTAGGGTTTCAGCCATTTTGCAAAATTACCCATAGGCTGTTCTTGAACTTTCAATTCTCAAAACACTTGAGAACCCCGGAGTAGAGTAACCTGCTACACAATAAGCATATTCAATCTGAGCTTAAAGATAAATAGGCAGGCATACTCTCACCAAAGCCAGGCTTCATATGGCTTCTCTTCCCCATCTAGTGTTAAATTTAAAGTTTAGCATAAACAAACTTGGCTCTTTTTACAGAGAGAAGAGCGGGATAGCAATTCAGTTATGAATAAGTAAACCAACCATGGGAGTTAATTGAAGTGCAACAGATAAAAAATGTTTATAAAATAAAATATAGTGTTCTTGCTTCTTTTAACTATCTTGGTTTTAAAATTTGGGGAGGCTATAGTGAAATATTATTTTATAGTAATTGAAAGTGTCAGATTTTGGAAAATATCCTAGCACACAGTGAGAAGCATGTTTTATACTGTCAGGCCCTGAAATGTATAATATTTACAAAAGATACATGAAGGAAGATACTATTTTCTCTAGTGATTTCTCTCATGTTCGCCAGCATCTTGATTCTCCAAATGCTCATAAAATGTAGTACAATACCCCTGGAAAAAAGGTTGGTTATTGAGGTGACTCAGGCCAGACAAACCACACACCTCCCATTAGATTTAACATCTACCGTTTGGTTCACAAGATTTCTTTCTCCAACTCTCAAAAGAGCTGTACCAGAATTTAATAGTTTCATTTGTAATAAAAGCCAGTTGCAAACCTACATAAGCTTGGTATGTTTGGGTGCTTTGTGCAACATTGGCCGTGTGTGTGTGTGTGTGTGTGTGTGTGTGTGTGTGTGTGTGTGTGTAGAACTTTGAATTCTACATGGAGAACCAGAGGAGCTAGGTTTTCTTCTGATAAAAAAAGGTGTTTTTTTTTAAAATCACTGAGCATATAAGTCTCAAGAGGCTCTTTTTATTAAAGGGCTTTAAATTGTTCCCTATCTCGCTCACAAGAATGCACTTTGCTAGGTTGTTGAAGGAATGGCACAGTTTTTAAAAGATACAGCATTGCTTCCTTTCACTAAATACAGGTTTAGTGTTCATTCCAGCTTGCTTCTCATTCTGGCGAATCAGTTTCAGTAGAGCATAAGAAGAATAAAACATGACTACGTAAGCCTTACTTCATGTGGTTGCTTTCATGGACATCCTTCTTCCATAAGCCGGGCATTTGGTAGCATTTGCTGTTTGTTGCTACTTTCTCAATACTGGTATTGTATTTCAGTTTGATGTGTCTAGTATTAGTGCAAGGCAATATACACAGTTCACCAAATGTCCTCATTTCTTGCTTCTTTTACAACAACTCTGTGAGGTAAGTTGGGCTAAAAGAAAATGATTCTCAAAGTCATCTGTTTGGATTTGATCTCTAATTTTCTATGCAGTTTTGGAAAAATCTGTGATTGTCACTGGATACCTATATTTTCTATCAATTTTCTGTGAACGTCAATTATTCTGACCTTTAGCTTTTTATCAAGTGCTTACTCTTGTCATAAAAAATAGGTTATTTTCAAGTGGGCTCCAAAAGATCTCACAAAACAATAATGGACAACAAATAAATAAAGTTGCATATCTGAGGGGATGCACGTTGGAGAAAAAGAAAACATCTCATTTCTAAAGGAAGGAATATGAAGAAATAGGCCTTGAGTTAGCATGCATAATATCATATACACCAATACATATGCCTATACAATATGTATATTCTACTATAGATGTATAGTATATCTATGGGACTAAAATATCCCAAAGAAAATGTATCAAAACTAAAAAGTGAAAACGTCATTGGGTCTTTTCATTTGAAAAAGATAAGTGGGATAAAGTGATGGACGATATAATTAAAATCAGGGTCTGTCTTTTGTATAATACTAGAAATTGAATCCAGGGCTTTATAGGCCACAATGTAGGAAATATTTTTTTGAGGGGAGGGGGGAGCTAGAAATGCACCCAGCCAACAAAACTGTGTATAGTCAAGGCTATGGTTTTCCCAGTTACTATACAAGGCTGTGAAAGTTGGACCATAAGAAAGGCTGAATGCTAAAGAACTGAGGCTTTGAACTATGGTACTGGAGAAGACTCCTCCTCTCAATTCTTTAGCATTCAGCCTTTCTTATGATCATCTTGGACTGCAAGATGATCAAACCAGTCAGTCCTAGAGGAGATCAACTCTGACTGCTCTTTAAAAGGCCAGATCCTGAAGATGAAACTCAAATACTTTGGCCAACTAATGGGAAAGAAGGACTCACTGGGGAAAAGCCTAATGCTGGGAATGAGGACAAAAGAAGGAGACGACAGAGAATGAGGTGGCAGGATGGAGTCACCGAAGCAATAGGTATGAATTTAAATGGACCGAAGCAATAGGCGTGAATTTAAATGGACTCCAGAGGATGATAGATGACAGGAAGGCCTGGACGAACATTGTACATGTGGTCGCAATGGAGCGGATATGACTTCTCAACTAACAATAACAAGAAATGTTCCTTTTATCTCCAAGAACAGGTCCAGACATAAACTGTACCCGAATCAAAGGTCTTCATTCTAGTTTGAATCCTATGGCTGGTAATTTTTTAAAAGTTAAGATTATTATATATTCTGTCATAGTTTAAAAATATAGTCCTCCACTGAAAGTCATGCAAAGCAGACTTTGTCTTGAAGTCCAGGTAGGACAATTAATCAGTGGATGTGGGTGTTCCAGAAGTTGTGGAGGTTTTTAAGAAGAGATGAAACAACCACTTGTCTGAAATGGTACAGTGTTTCCTGTTTGAGGAGGTTGGCCTGGAAGATCTTCAACATACTTCCAACTCTGTTATTCTGTTAGTCTGTCATGCTCATGAGCTTTTCAGTGTTGTCTGCTTGACCATAATGGGAAGCAGAATGTGGAATTAGATGAACTTGTAACTTCCTTACATTATTTCAGATCCATTGGGATTCATTTAACAAAGCTTGGTGCTCCTGCACTGATTAAAAACAGCTCTCCAGATTAATACACTTCGTTTTTTCCTCAGGCAATCAGAAACTGAATCTGGGGTCTTATGTATCCATGGCACATCGATGGCACGTACTCTTCTACTGAAAAGCAGCCCTAATTCCAGCTGCTGTCTCTGCATTATGACTCATTTTCTTTATAGATTTTATTCCTCCTTTCTATTTCATCTGGAAAATTAGACTTTTCCATATCACTTCATTGCTTTGCATTAAATGTTTGCTATGGAGGCAAAAAGCCAGTCTCTGAAATGAAGCATAACACATGATCTCTACTCTCCAGTAACCTACTGCAGGGGCTTCAGTTAAATCTTACCTTTCCCACCCCCCTGCTAGCAGAGTTTCTGGTTTTTGTTTCTTCTTTCTAAATTTCCCCTGTGTAAAAAGAACATAATAGGGCTTGACTTGACAAGAAAAGGATACTTGCTGCCATTTAAAACTAATAGTGGGAAAAGGAAATTGAACAAGATACTTCCTTTATGGGAGGAGTTTGTTGTCACCAAAATCTTTATGCTGCTGGAGAGATTAAAGTCAGAGAGGAAGCATTTGTCAGATTTAAGATTAAGCTTCTGAATTTTGGAGCGCAGAGACAATAATTCATTAGTTCGCTTACTGAATTCTTTTCATTCTTCCACAGACACACACTTCAGTGATCCTTCACTCATTTTTATGCCTTAAGTGTCTTTTTTTTTCTTGGAAATTATCAGATGCATTACAAATATAATATTTTCAACATTACTTTCAATGTCATTTTTCTTGTCTAGAAAGTATCCGCTGTGTTAATTCCCATTCACAAAGCTACACATCCTTGAACAGAGGAAAGAGCTGTTAAATAGTTTTAAATTTACAGTCTGGGGCTGCCCCTTTTGAGTTTGGGACCACGGACCAATCTTTGGTCCTCCAACTGTGGCTGAATTACAGCACAGTGTTCCTCTACTCGATCTCCTTCAGGGATCCTTGGATTTGTAATTCAGCAACATCTGGTGTGCTGTAGGCTGCATACCCTGCCATAGACCATAAATTATACACAGCAACCTTTTATCTATAGATGATTTCCAGTCTTGGCTGCTGTCATTTTAGCCATTAGATCCTGGTAAGCGTTGTCCTTCTCATGGCCAAGCTGATCAGGGTTGAGGTTATGATCATGATGTCCAAAACATACAATCTCCATTCTGGAATGCCAGGAAGGTTGGCACAACTAGTTGGCAGGTGGCTTCTCCTGAAAATGCCTCCCTTACTACTGGCAATACATGTTTGTGTAATTATGTTTGCTGGCAATACCCTGTTAATTAATAAGAGAGCCAATTTGGTCTGGTGCTTAAGGCACCAGTCTAGAAACCTGGAGATTGGGAGTTCTAGTCTTCCTTTAGTCATGAAACTGGCTGGGTGACTTTGCATCAATCATTCTCTCATAGTCCATCACGTCAGTCTTGTCAGAGTTGTAACGTGGTCAGTCAATCCCTGTCACAACCAATGATTTATATTGAAAAAGTTTTATTGGTTTTACAGTTTTTCAATAGGATAGGGTAAGGGATACAAAGAAATTTTTAGAGCATTCACGTCAAAGTCATCGGCCCTACCGGGACATCAAAATAGATCATTAATAAAAAAAACATTAATAAAAAAAACAAGGGCATTCATAGTATTTGCTACCTGTCTCTATTTTTGGAGCAGTAAAAATTTGAACCCGTATCTGAAAATGGTAGCTGGTATCTAACATTCTACTTCTATTATGAAGGTCAGAACTGAAGTTTGTGCTGTGAGCTTTCATGGCTAGTATCATGTTGGCAGTGTTGAACTTCTGGATATAGTCTAGGACCTACACAGCAGGGCTTTGTAACTGGTTAAATTAAAAGTTGACAAAATGAACAAAGCCCCAAATAATGTTAGTCTTGCTACTGATAGCTAATTAGATTAATGGCTCATTATAGTCTTCTTCTATTTTTATGTCATTGTCAGACAGCCTATCACACCACTCTTCATTCAACCCAACATTCTCCAGTTTCAGAACTGTCTGCATTTCAGCACTGAGTATGTGCTGTCAACCTCAGAAATTATAGAAAGTCCTTAGGAAGTGCAAAGTGCTTCAAAGCCACCTGATTCAATTTGCTGCTTTAAAGGAGGTTCCTGCTTCGATCTGTGAATCTGCTTGGATGGAGTGTTTTGATCAAAGCTTTGTCAAATCAAAGCACTCCTTCGAAGTTTATATATTATTTATATAACAAGGACTAGGACTGGGTTTATTGGGAAGTGGGGAAAAGACTTTAAGATCAGTCTCAAGAATTATAGTTAAGTTTCAAACAGCACATTATCAACATTTTAAGAACAGCAGAAAGAGCCGGTGAAATAAATTCTCAAGCTCCTTATACTGTGTATGTTGTAAAGAGATGACATTAATTCATTGCAAGGGAGATACAACCAAGCATTTTTTTTTCACTTGTAAGGGATATTATTTCAAAGCCTGTTTGAATTTGTAATAGTGTCACCTAACAGATTGGTTTTCTTATAAGAAGCCTGAGCAGTATTCACAGCCTTAAATATTAATTTTGATATTGGAAATTAAGAAAGCAATTACTTGGCCGATTCATTAATTACTGGTTACTGGGTAATTTTGCATGGTAGGCACAGAAAGCCTGAGGCAGCTATTAAAACCTGCTCTAACGCTATTAATCTATTTGTGTTTATCATTCAACTTCTTTGCAATTATGACATTTTATTGTACACAAAACTACGAGTGGAATCAAGCCCATAGCAACCTTTGACTTCCCGGGAATTAGATTTTTTCCCCTTAAAGATTAAGTTTATTCAAGCATGTAAAAAGGACTGGGTAAGTCTTTTTATTTATCCATTCCAGTCTTAATCTAAAATTAATCTGAGAGAGAGGAAATAGCTACTCATTTCAATGACGAGGAAATGGCATTTTGCAAATGCCCAGATTCCCTCTTAAGTCAAGCTTTAAGCCTCAGTCCTTGAAAATCCATGGTGTGACCAATGTCAATTCTGGGTCATCAGACTGTATGTCCAATATAAAGATATCAGTAGTATATCAATGACATACAATGTCAGAAGTCAACTATATTATCACTTCAGTCAAATTAAAAAAAATAAAATTTGTGCCTTCAAGACAGTTTTGACCATGGTGACTACTACCTGTAGTTTTCTTGGCAGCATCTTTCAGAAGTGGTTGCCAGTACCTTCTTCCTAGGGCTGAACTCACACATGTTTGCTCAATAGAAATCATGCTCTGTACATTTACTCAGCCAAATAATGAGAAGACTTGAGATGAAAATCAAATGTCTGATCTGCCAAAGCTTGTGAACTTTGCCAGAACATATAATGCCACAAATAGTCATGTTTTATTCGAGAAAGAAATACTAATGTTGTCATTTATATATAGTACATGAAAGAAAATTCACCAGCCTAATATGAAAATACATTTGTGACATATATTAAATGGGAATAAAGTATGTAGGAAAGCCTCCTTGCAACGAAGGTGCAATCTTTTTAGCTATCGAGAAAACTGGGTGAGGGAGGGAAGAGTAATTCGTTGAAAAATTACTTGGCCTTTTAAATAAACTATTAATTGTAGCATATTTAAAATTTGAATCAATTAACCAAAAATACAGGCTTTCTATGCTGCTATCAATAAGAATTATTGTGTTTTTGTAATCTTTTTGTAGTATTTTGACATGTTTGAAGTATTTCTTCCTTTCTAATTACATATCTCAGATTTCAAGCGTAAAACTACTAAGCTCCATGCTTGGGTAGTGGGATGTCTCTTTGTGCGTATGTGTGTGAAAGGAGAGATGGATTAAACTTCGCATCAAGGTTATTGAGAATGGATCTCTACCACAATTATTACCCTTATCTCCTGCTATTTAAAAAAATCAATGTACCTCACATCCTGAATGTTAATCTGAACACACAGCCTTTCTTTAGACTCCTATGCTCTGATCTGTATGTCTTTCCCATGCTGTTGAGCTTTACAGTACACATTCATTAACTAAGGGGGTTCATAATTTTCTCCACATTCCTGGCTGTGTATCCCTTGGGGAAAAAAAAATAAACACCCTTCTATTCTGTGCCAGACAAATCATCCTGCCCTCACAGGCATCCCAAGAAAAAGGCAGATCAAACAAAACAATTAATTCAGCAAACAATGCAATTAAGCCATGATCCCAGCATACTTTCCAGCCTGAAACAAAACAAATAGCCCTGGCAGCATCGATAAATAACATCACAGATGGAGGGATTTCACAAGAAGCTAACTTGTTCTGCTCAGAGACTTCAAGAACATAAAAACGTGGAGCACACGATCCTTTTTTCAAATCCTTTCAGCCCTTTGGTGCAGAGTTCGTGAGTTTGCCGAGAGTCACCATATTGGATTTAGGTACTCCTGGGAAACCTTCCTGATCACCAGCTCCAAGGGGATAATTATGCAAGAAAAACACATGCAAAACAACTGGTGTTCGAGCAACATTTTCAGCATCTCCCTGGATTGGCCTCTGTCATCATCTTGACAGATAGTACAGCATGATAAAGCTGTGAAAAATCTGATTCACACCCAAATAGGTTTGCTTATTTTTCCAGGAATTTATAGAAGTTGCAGTTTCTGAGCAAATGTGAAACGTATCTGCTTTTTAGTGGATACACAAAATGTGTATTAAAAAACCACAGAAGAATCTTATTGACCAGGGAGGCACATTTGGAATGTAATGAATGCATTGTGGGCTCTGTTACAGATTGGTTGCTGTTGTAGATGTGGCCAAGCATAAAACATCTATTTTCCAAAAGACAAAAAGATTTACCCAAGTACAAGGCAGAAGTAAAATCAGAATCCCGAGATACAAATCATTCTTGGAACTCTAGTTTTCTGCTACCAGCCCTATTTTCTGGAGATAAAGCAGTGACACCCTCAGAAATACACAGAAAGTGACAAAAGACACAGACACCAAATATAAACACACAAAATGTCATGTGCTCACACAATGAGAATACATTAGACAAGTTCCATTTTTGAACAGAAGGCAAAACATAACCAAAGAAAGAATAGGCAAATCTGCTTTCTTGCTCCCTCTCAAACTTTGAAGGATATCCTGCATGGTTCACCGAACTTTCTGATCCTTTCAGATGTTTTACTATCGGCCCCTGACAGCTTTACCTTTCCTTTTTGTTCCCCGATGGCTGTCTGCATGGTGGACTTCATCTGCCCATTATGTTCAAAGACAATATCTGGGAAATTTTGGCAATACAAATGGCAATTTTCTTTGCAGCAAGTCAGTTTCCCATGCTTCAAAGATGCACTAGGGAGAAACATCTAAAGATCATCCATGGACATAGACATGCTTCAGAGCTATGCAGAAGGAAGATGGGGTAGATGGTCCGTTAGTTCATTCCAGTAAAAGGTGTTATATTGTCTTTGAATGTAAGAATGAATCTTCCTCTGTGGCTTTTCCAGATATCACATATCCACCCCTTTTAATGAATGTATGCTTGGAAATCATGGAAATTGGAATGACATTTAAAATAACTTAATATATATCAGTGTAATCTGCAGTACACATTTAGTGCTTATTCTTGCTGCTGAAAGGTTTCAAACAAATGATTGTGAAATAAGTTACTCATTGAGTTTCCAGCTTCTATCTCATTTTCTTAACTATTTTAATACATTAGGGTAAGTACAACCTTGTTGTACAACCTTGTGGCAGTTCACAATGCCCTTTAGGAGGGGGAAATTCAAGGCTGTTTTAGTACTTGGCATATTGTGCACCCCGAGGGCATTAAACAATTCAAATAGCTACACATTGTACCTCTGAATGCCAAGGTTGCATTCCTATAAAGAATAGCAACCAGTCAATAGCAATAACATGCTGGTAAATTCTCATCTCAAACCAGCAAATACAAGCCAATCGCAGCAACAACTTTAGATTCAGAAGTATTTTGTGCTAAATACCATACACAGTGTTTTTTCCATGGGAAAGTCAACAATCTGGTAATTCAGTTGTTTCCAAATTGTTTTATGAGAAATCCCAAAAGTCTAGGAAACCATACTAAGTATCTGACTGGGAAGATCAGTGATAGACAAGTTTTCCAGCAAGACATTTTGCTTTGCCATATTATTCTTTCGTTGAACTTCACAGAGAAAGAACATTGACAGGTGCATTTTAAAGTACAAAATCTACTCAAAGATGGCAGTCATGAGATTCCTTCGCTTTGTCAGTCTCCCTACCTTATAAAAGGCAATGTGCCTCAATAAGATTCAAAAACATACATGGGTAAAAAGGAGTTCATAATAGTTTAGCTTTAGTTTTCTCCATGGGTACAGGTTGATGTGAAATAATTTATCTGCAGATATATGAAAATCTATTGTGATAAGCAAGCCACAATAATTATGCTATCGTGACCACTATCTATTAAAAAAAATCTATAGAAAAACATAGTTTTAGATTCTAGGTAGCATGCATCCACAGCTGTAGCAACATATGTTTAACATTATAGTTAAACATATCTCTGCTTTTGCTCAAAAGTTTGTAAAACAAATATTTAAATTAAAATAGGGAAAGGCTCAAGACACAAATGAAATTTTGATAAGTTTCCCTTTCAAAATGCATTTATATACTAGACGTATGTGTTTATATTTTAAATTTTCATATATATTTTTATTCTAAAATTAATATAATTATTTGGGCTGAAATTACATTGCATTAAATGCTATTATTGGAGACAAACCAGCCCAAAGACCTAAAAATGCTTAATATCGTATAAAACCAATATATCTGCCAAGTACCCTGGATTAATGTCAGCATTGCTTCTCAGCTCTGCAACAATTTTTGTCCCTACTGTCCAAATAAGAACTTAGCCAATAAACTTTATTTCTAAAAGCCCCATTATTAGATTTCTTTATTGGCATATGTATTGCATGGCTTTGCCATTTTCCCAACTTTTATTATTATTTGTAACTTCTCTTTTGGTTCTCACCTGTCTTTAATTGGCCTCATCTATGACAATTTTCTTCTCCAATTATCTGATTGTGCCCTCTTATTTTGTTGCTGCTATTTACATTGAAAATTTTGACTTTGCTGTACTTGCCTCCCACTCCTTTATATTCTGTTTCTATTATGTATTTAATCACATGCAGAAGCTATTTATGAAGGAGTGTAATTTATGATGTGTTCTTAATGTCTTGGAAGACACAGATAATTTATTTAATGAGTAAGGACATGATAATTCACACAAGATGATTCTAGTCAGAAAATTAGTTTCATTAATTTGCTGTAAATTCTTTGCTTTGATTTACTACAGCAGGAGCTCCTATATCCAGTGCAAATCACTGCAAGTGTGTGTTTGTTGTGCTGGAATCAGAATGTATTTGCCTCTTGTATCTTCTTTCCTTATGCATTTGTTCTGAAATCTCTTATGTTTTGCTCAATCGTTTTCTTAAAGCAAAAGAGTAATGTGTAAACACATTTGCTAAGTCATCTAATCAGAAGGTGTCTTCTATCAGTGGCTCTACTGACACAAACATTCTCAGTTTGTGAAACTATGACTGGGTGTAATTTTTCCATTAATCCATAGTCTGGTATCAGTCACAATTTAATCATAAGAAATAATTCTTAATTCTATCTTTTTGATAAAGTGCCTTGCCTTACAATTTCTGAGTTCTACCACTTTGTGTTGGATGCTCTAAGTAGGACTAGAGTTATGTTAATGTAGCAACAGTTTTCCTGCACAGCAATTGTAATTTCAGGAGACATATTAATGCCCTAAGACTCAAACAAACATGCACGCTACAAGCTCTGAATAGCTTAATGCCATTTAGGATTATCCCATGCACCTTTCTTGAACTTCTGCCGTTAAAATGGGCTAAACTGATGAAGTGGAAATGTATTTTCTCCAATAGTATGGAATTTCTTTTCTGTTGACTTTTGTTTTGCTTTCAAGAAGTTTGAAAACAGTGATTTTCAATGTCATCTTCTGTGAATAACATACTTGGCTTTATATTGCAAAATAACTTTTAATATGCAAATTCTTATTTAAAGATCTGGAATAAAAACATATTGAAGTGCATTGCAAGATTCTGGGAGATCTTTTCAGCAGTTGCTAAATCTTCTCATAAATGCATGGAACAATGCTTTATTGCAGGGGTCTCCAACCTTTGCAACTTTAAGTCTGAAGGACTTCAGCTCCCAGCTTTGCTGGCTGGAGAATTCTGGAAGCTGAAGTCCTTCAGAGTTAAAGTTGCAAAGGTTGAAGACCCCTGCTTTATTGTATGACCCAAAGATGCCATGTCTTTGTTACACTTGGTAATTTTTGTTGCTTTGCAGGTTGTCCTTATTCATTCTATGATGGTCTAATAACAAGGCACTATTTGTGCATGATGATAATTGTTTGCTATTCTAGGTTCCCAAATTCTATATAGTTGACATTTCAACCAAAATGTCTCCTCATAGGGTATGGAGTTTGCTCCTAAGTATTTCATAAGATTGGAAGAAGATGATGATCATTTACAATTGAAAGAAGAAACATTAATTGTTAGAAATTCTGTTTATACAAAGCACAATACAGAAAACAAAAAGTATAGTCATCATTTACTTTACTGCTCAACTATATAACTATAACAGGAAATAGAAAGCTCTACTTAAAACAAAATGGCATAGAGTATATACCATAGATCCAAACTTGTAAATACTGCCATCTACTGGCTGAATAATATTGTAGTTGGTGCATAGAAATACATTCCAACAATGAATTCCAACATTAATAACCTGAGCTACGGTGATAACAGTAGTTCAATAGCTGAAAATACAAATGATCTGGAAGTTCTAGTAATGAAAGTCAACAATTATGGTGGAAAAAGTGTAACTCGCTCTTAGAATTGACAATATTGAAGTGGTGGGTAACTTCTGCTGTTTAGAATAAATTATCAACAGTAACTGAACCTGAAGACAAGAAGTAGTAGCCTCAGAGGCCTTGGAAAAGGTATTTAAATGCACTGCTGGGAAACTTGAAAGACCAGTCTGGGGAACAGATTGTCCTGAGAAAAATGGTTACTGAGAGTTGACACAAATCTGATGGCATACAAAATAGTTAATCAATATCGTGGGATAATATATTTGGTATTGCATTGGATTATTTCCTGAATAATGCAGGAGTGGACTAGATGATCTTTGTCATCCCTTCCAACTCTACATTTCTATAATCCTCCCTTCCTCCCTCCCTTCCCCTTAATAGTAAAAGAATAGTGCTCTTCAGTAGAATAAAATTCTTCCCTTATGCTCTGCTGAAAGGCATTGTTCTTTATTATTAAGTACAAGGAAGAAAAAGCATTATTAATAAAGTATGTGGTAAACTGAAATTAAAATTATAGTCCTATTCAGATATTTGTCTCCTGTTTTATCAAGAATATGACTTACTCTAAACCCCAAACTACCCATCCACCTATATCTTCTGGTTCTCTTTTGGAATTGAAGTGGAGAAGATTGTATGGGAGTTGTATCCAAAAGCATAATTAATAATTCATCCGGCTTTTGTTGCACTGCTTCAAAAACCTATTCAGACAACCTGCATGTATTCTTAAATTGTTTAATGAAGCTCATTGATATTGGCACCATTATTTCAAATTTACTACTATCTCAGAGAGTTATGACATCTGGTACATTTTAATAATAAATAATAATAATAAATTTATTTATATACCGCCTCCTCTCCCCGAAGGGACTCGGAGCGGTGCACAGGGAATAAAAACCAATATAAAATACATAGAAAAAATAAATAGTTAAGAAACGAATTAAACAATTGTCCCTGCGCTAAAATCCCTTAAATTAAATTATACTAAAACCCCTAAAACCCTATAAAAAGACGGGAGCCTAACCTAGGCCGGCAAAGCAGAAAAAGTGTGTTTTGAGTTTTTGACGGAAGGAGCGGAGGTCCGTTGTTGTTCTAATTTTGGGGGGAAGGTCGTTCCAGAGGGCTGGGCCCGCCACAGAGAAGGCCCTTCCCCTGGGCGTCGCCCGCTGGCATAGCCTAGTGGACGGCAGCCGGAGTAGTCCCTCTCTGTGGGAGCGGATCGGTCGCAGGGATGTGTGGGGCAGAATCCGATCCCGCAGATAACTAGGTCCCGTGCCATGGAGCGCTTTAAAGATGATAACTAACACCTTGAAGCGCACCCGAAAGACGACAGGCAGCCAGTGCAGTTCGCGCAAGAGAGGTGTTATATGGGTGTACCTAGCGGTCCCCATTATTGCTTGCGCGGCTGCATTCTGGACCAGCTGAAGTCTTCGGGTGCACCTCAGGGGGAGCCCCATGTAGAGAGAGTTACAATAGTCCAGTCGGGATGTCACGAGGGCATGAGTGACTGTGCAAAGTGCATCCCGATCCAATAGGGGGCGCAACTGGCGTACCAGGCGAACCTGGTAAAATGCCCTCCTGGCCACGGCTGTCACTTGATCTTCCATGGACAGCCGGGTATCCAGGAGGACACCCAAGTTGCGCGCCCCATCCACAGGGGTAAGGTGTTCGCCCCCTATGGCCAGTGATGGAGTCAACTGGTTGAATCGGGTGGCCGGAAACCACAGCCACTCGGTCTTAGATGGGTTGAGTCTGAGTCTGTTACTTCCCATCCAGATCCGCACGGCTTCCAGGCACTGGCACATCACCGCTATGGCATCGTTGGGGTGGTTTGGGGTAGATATATACAACTGCGTATCATCAGCGTAGAAGTTTTGAATTTCCCATAATCCTTTGAAATGATATTATAATGAAATTTCCAGGACATTATGGGATCTAAACTGGCAATTGCATGGTGAGGACTGTCTAGTGCTGATTTTTTTTAAAAATCAGTATCTAATGCAGTATAAACTGAAATCTCCACATGTAAAGGAAGAACTGACATAGAATTGAAGATTCTCTCTGATTTGTTTAGTCCAATGCTGTACTGCATCTTGGCTTTAATACAAGTTCACATAATCAGCATTCATTAAAACAGTGATGTTTTGAAAATTGATGGAGAACTTGCTCTAGCTCACGAGACAAAAAAGGACAAACTTATAAGGAAGGTTATACACAGGCTGAGTAGCAATTCGAGACTGCAGATCACTTTGCCTCCTAGTGACTACTGTCACAACCGCATGCTAATCACTCCGCTTCTTCTACTTTCTCTTTTTGTGATAAGTCGTCTCTACGATAATAGAGAGATTTATTTCCCTTTTGCCTCTGTTTCCGAGACCTTCCACATCAGCAGGGATGGATAGCACATTATTTTGACAATATCAATTGTGCTTGCTATTGACTCGACCTAAGGATTTGGGACTGGCAATCTATAGTCCTGGAGAGCTAAATTTCTATTTCACCGTGTCCACCACCCTGCTACCCGCCTTAGAAAATTGCTTCCTGCTGGCAGCTAATCTCTACCAGCAAACCCAAACATTTATATGAACTCTGTTTCAGTTGCTCACATCCCTGATGCCTTCTTTGTTCAGAAGCGACAACAGTTGGCAAAGCCCACTTATATTCATTGCGGTTTCACTGCTCCAGACATAATGAGGTAAAATGAAAACAACTTCTCCTGCCACAGCTATGTGAGCTGGGAACTCATAAAGGCTAAAAAGCTTTTAATTACTAGCTTGTTGCAATTATGCCCAGCCTCCCCTTTTCCCCTCCCATAGAGCAGACAGAGCACTCAGAGGTCAAACTGAACTTCAGTTTACTAAACTTTCTGGCAAATATATCTTGAAAATCTGGAGCATTTTTCCTTCTTCAGATCAGACACCTGGAAAATGTGATCTACTGTTTCCAATAACCACATTCTCCGGTCCTTAATGCTGCTGAAAGCAAAGCAAAACCTTTCACTTCCAAATGTAAATAGGGTGGATCTTTTTTCTCACAGATTCCATTACAGTTTAGGATCCTCTAGATTTGACTGTAGCTGTTGCTTCTTCCTTCCCAAAGCCAGGGTCTCTCTAATCAGAACAGCAGTCTGCAACCACTTGTAATTCACTAGGGTCAAGTTTCCTATTTGCCAAATAAAATCAAAGGCTGAAATTTAAAATTCAAGTTAGCAGTAAAAGAAAACAAATCCTGCTTTTAAGCTTTGGTCAGGAGATGCCAGCTTTCAAGAGTTTCCATGTAAAAATGATGGGGAAAGGAAATTCTAATTTTATATTGATGTGCTATGTGGTGGTGCTGTGATTAGAATGCAATATTGAAGGGTAATTCTGCTGACTGCCAGTAGTTCAATTCTCACTGACTCAAGGATGACTCAGCCTTCCATCCTTCCGAGGTTGGTAAAATGAGGACCCAGAATGTTGGGGGAAATAGTCTGACTCTTTAAACTGCATAGAGAGCACTGTAAAGCAGGGGTGAAATTCAGCAGGTTCTGACTGGTTCTGGAGAACCTATAGCGGAAATTTTGAGTAGTTCAGAGAACCGGCAAATATCACTTCTGGCTGGCCCCAGAGTGGGGTGGGAAAGGACATTTTTCAATATCCTTCCCCTGCCACACCCACCAAGCCACACCCACAGAAACAGTAGTAAAAATGTTTGAATTTCACCAGTGCTGTGAAGCGGTATTTAAGTCTAAGTGCAATTGCTATTGCTCCAAGAACTAACTGAGGTAACTTTGACTGTTACACTGTCTCTTCTTATTCACCAGAGTAAGGTAATAATTTTGCTTGTCTGAAATAGCTCTACAGCATTTCTTCTCTTTTTTCTCCATAACAGGGAAGTTATGGTTTTTCCAAGGTAAGGTAATAAATAGTACTATTAGAGCCAGACTACCAAGTTCAGTAAGACATATATTTATAGTAAATCAATAAAGGTTCTCTTCTGTCACTCTCCTTTTCCCCTTTTCAATAGATGCTCTACAAATAAAGGGTAGGTAACCTTTTGGAACTAGAAACATATCAAAAATTTGAAAACATGCAGTGGTCACATTCATAAAATGCTTCCACATGCTAGTCACATCAAGCCCATTCACCAGAATGAAATCTAGCTTTCTTGTGCCAGATGCACTCTACGATCCCAGTGGTTTTATTCGAGACGTAATGTACTCTAATAAAGAGTCTGGGCTAGACTTTTTAATATGAAGCTTCCTCTTGAAGAATATTTGAGAAAAGGTACATAAGAAAAGGCACCTTGTTAACTGGAAAAAAAAAGAAAAGAAAATAGAGGTGCCTGATTCAAGAGAAGTGAAGATGACAAAAAGAGCAACGGGGGTAGGAAGAGAGAGAATGAAAAGAAATTGGTGAAAGAAGTAAAAGAAAAACAGATATGTATCAGAAAGGGATATCCAGGAACAACAGCTCTTGTTAAAGACTCTCAATAAAAGGTAAACCCTGATAAGAGGTAAAGATGGTTGCCTCACAACTTTGTACCTCCTTAATAGATGATAAGAAGGAGAAGACTAGCCTAGACAAGTAAACTTTGGATTCAGCAGCAAGAATAAAGGACAAATAGAAGAAATCAATCTCTCTACATGCATTAGCTTTAGTAGATCATGACTTCCCTTTTAAATAAATCTTAGTGTACAAAATTGATTTCAATCCTAATTTATCTGTATATTCCTAGAACAACCTTGTAAAATAACTTTGGTTATATTATAGTCCTTTTTTCAAATATGTTTCATAGCTGATCTTATGTTCCATCTTGGATGTTTTATGCTCCAAGAAACACATAACTGTATCATCTGTAACACACTAGATTTTAAATTATAATCAATAATTTGCAATCCAAAATGTCGAAGTCTCCTTATCAAAGAGTCCTAAATCAATTACTTTTACTTTTTTGTTTAAAAGAAGGCTTAAATCACAGATTTTTAAAATATACCAGAGTCTAAATTATTTTTAGAAAACTCTGTTTCCAGTCTTGATCACATATGATCCACCAGTAGATTTCTCTTAGGTGCTTTTGGAATATTTATTGTGGTTGCAATACTGAAAGTACAATATTTAGACGATCCTAAGAAATATCCCAGAAGTGGAAATGTTGATTCTGAAAAGGCACAGCAAAGTAGCAGCCTGCTGTAGATCTGTTACTATAGTTTAATCTTTCTGTCTTTTTTGAATCATATCAGTAGTGAGAAGATATTTCCCCGTGAATATATACGGCACAATATTTTGCAAATGTTCTAAACAATTTTTTTTTTAACAATAATCTCTTATTTTGGAGAAGAAAGTTGAAAGTGCAAAGCGACTAGGAAAAACTTGCCATTTTCTCATCCTCAAACTTATTTCTCCTACCTTTTTAAAGTTTATCATTCTCTCCCCTCTAAATTTAATTAAAAAAAATAGGTAAAATTTCTTGGCCTTTCAGCTCTGTGGAACATGCAGACAAATAAATTAAAAAGTGGGAGAAGTGGAACTAACCCAATAATCCATGAAAACCTAATTTGCCTCACCAGTGTTGCTGACGCAAGAATGTCCCTTCTCTCTTCCCCATCTCCAGTTCTGGGGCAGTGATTGGAGAAATTGGCTAACAAGATCAGAAAATTTAATTACTGTTATGCTTCCCCTTCTCCAGAAATTGGATGTCACAGTTCCTTGTTGCCTGGGCTAGAGATGTGCTATAACTGATTTTCATAAGGTTGGGTCCCTTTTTTCTCAGCATTGCAAATGAGATTTAAAGTGCAGCCTTAGGGTTACAAAGCAGAGGTCAGTGTGACAATTAAAGGGCAATCAGAAGAAATGTATGAATTTGACTCCTCTATGTACTATTGTTTCATTTGCTTTGATCTCCATAATTAACTACAATGAAAAAGGAATTGTGGGATCATCCATTCTTTTAAATAAAGCAAGAGTGACACCAACAGTTTTTGTTAACATATTCCTAGCAACTTAAATGTATAAGGATAGAGCAAGGGCCATTATATCCTTGGCTCCAAAGGCTGTTTAATGCACCCAGTGTGAGCAAAATGGTAACCCATTCTAATTCATTCCTAGATTCTGAATCCCAATTATCTAGCGTAGGAAAAATAAATGAGTAGAACTTTTTTTTTAAAGGAATGAGAAAATCTGTGGAACAATTAGGACAGTAAAAATAAAGTAAGTTTCAGACTGTTACTTGTCAGAAGAGTCTCATCCATGTCACTACAATGAAGAAACAATTTAAAAAAAATTATTGAATTTTCCAACATTTAAAAGACAGAACACAAACACAAATTTACACTAACAGCTTTTCCATTTCAGCATCCATATCTTTCATAACAATCCTATTTACAAAAATTCTATCTCTGTCACTATCCTAAATTATATCCTTATTTAAATACGCTCTATATATTATACTTTACCCTTTATACCTTAAGTTTTATGTTTACTCTCAAGACAGGAATACCATCTATTCCAGATTTGATAGTATTTGATTTTTTCCCTCTCCTTCATTTCCATAGACAGTCTATCCATTTCTGCACATTCATAAATTTTCCTTCTAATTGAGTCTCTCTCTCTCTCTCTCTCTCTGTCTCTCTCTCTCTCTGTCTCTCTCTCTCTCTCTCTCTCTCTCTCTGTCTCTCTCTCTCTCTCTCTCTGTGTGTGTGTGTGTGTGTGTGTCTTTTTGTTTACAATTCTGGATAGAATGATTCTACTTGCAGTTACTATGTGTAGTATTATGTATTGTAATTTTTTCTCCATTTTCCTACCAAAGATTCCCAAGAGAAACAATTCCGGCTTCAACTCTATCCTCTGTACAATTATCTCTTCAAACCACTTTCTTATCTTCTGCTAATATTTTCTAACCTTGGGGCAAATCCACCACATGTAGTAGAACATTCCCTGCTTATATCCACATCTCCAACACTCCGGTGATCGGTATGGAAACATCTTACCCAGTCTGGCTGATGGTAGATGCCACCGGGAGAACATTTTTAGAGAGTCCCCTTATAAGCAGCTGACATCGTTAGCTTGTAGTTAAGAAAGAAACAATTATAAAGCAACCTTTGTTTACACCTTAGTCATGCAGTTGTGGCCCTATATGTATATATACATACCTAGGGAAATAACTGTCAGGCCTGCAGCCAGTTCCATTTGGGATCTTTGGCCTGCCACACTAATATTCTATTCTACTATGCTGTTTCATTAGTGGGGAATTGGGAAGGGGAATAGTAAGGAGTAGAATGTGAATATTGGATCATGTGATGTATTTGTGGGTGTGGGGGAAAGAACATGAACTTTCAACTGGGTGGGGAAACCCAGGAAGCTCAGATTCAGGTTTCCACAGATGTGCCAACATGACTGTCTTAATTGGAACTTAGAGCAATACTTTGCCTTGGATTCTGATTTAATTTTGAATGTTATTTGGAACCCTGACAATAATATCAGTAGTTTTTAAACACATTATGAAATGTATCACTGAGTTCAGATAATTGCAACCCATCTAGTCACTGAACTGAGTGTTCTGATGCTGATAAAATCTATTTGCATTTTGGGAAGATGGAATTCTCAAGCATCTTTACACCAAATCCATGTCTTAACATTGTTTGCTTCTACATTGCTTTTTCGTGAATGCAGAATCATATTTAGACTCTGATTATATCTGTTAAGTTTTGAAATTCATTTATTAAAGTTCAGGAAAAAAGTACCAATTTGTAGACTGGGAGAAAACTTCTAGAAAGTTTCCCTATCCCTATAGCAAAAGAGATGAATATCAGTATACCAAATTCTCATTTTCACTCTGTGCACTTAGCTTTAGGCAAGGATGAGCATTTGTAAACTTTATAACTCATCTTGAAGATGCTATTAGAAGTGGTGTAGGAAAAGGGACAAGATAAGTGACAATAATGCTTGCTTCCATTGCCAGGAATTGATGACAAGTACTTGCTTCTATAAATATCCTTGTAAGGAGAGGAGTATCAGTATTGGATGCAGTGACTGGCAGATCTGGTCTCAAATCAGACAAACCTTAGAGATTAGACTAGGTGGAAATGAATATTTTGTCTATCCATTTTTTACCTCACCGTTTTCATCTCTCATTCTTAGAAATTGAAAGAAGAAATGTTGTGGTTGTCTTATCTACTTGACTAGTTTAGATTTGTTTTTAAATAGAGAAATATAAACAAACTAATCTCTACAAATTTTCACATCCTCTTTTCTTGATAAAATTATTGACCTTGCCATCATGTCTTTCCTTTGCACAACAACCTGTTTTTTTGAAATTAGAACAGATAAATATTGTACTGTGTAAATTGTACCCATTATAATATCTAAAAAAACTTTTTAAAAAATAAAATATAATAAAAGTACTAGAACTAAAATATTTCTGCACTGACTTCTAACATATTACATTTCATATACAAATCTTGTGTGGGGAAAAAAGAGATTAAAGTGAATTTAAGAACAGCTCAAATACCCTTGCTGGACTTATAGTTTCCCCCAGAAGCCCATAGGTTTTACATAGTCTTACTCTGTCCTCTGCCCTGAGGTAGCTCTTTGGTAATTGATGGTGCTGCCACTATCTTTCAGAAGATGCATCACCTGACAACATTCCCTTAACCCTAGTCTGTAAATAGGGGTCTCAAAATCTGTACTGCTCGTGTAGTAAATAAAATGTGAGGAAATGAAATGGCTTCTATATGACCATAGAATACATGTACTTAAAATACATTTGGTAGCATAAAGGTATGTAATTAGTGAATTCAGCCTTTCCTTCCTTCTTTGGGAAGGTGCATCGATCTGATAAGGCATAAACAAAATCAAACTTTCCTTGATTTGATTTGATTTTGATTTATTCAGATTTATACCCCACACCTTCTCCAAAAAGGACCCAGGGCGGTGCACAGGAAATTTAAAACATAACAAATATAACAAAAGGCACAAAATTTTTAAAAACTATTAAATATTAAATATACCCTGTGCTAAAATTGTATAAAATCCCCCAAATTAAAACTATCTAAAAAACGGTCAAAACGGGAGGTTATGTTAGGCTGGCTTGTTGGAAAAGATGCGTCTTAAGATGCTGGCGGAAGAGGCGGAAGTCTGAGATGGTATGTAGTTCGGAGGGTAAGTCGTTCCAGAGGGTAGGGCCCATCACAGAGAAGGCCCTTCCCCTGGGTGTCGCCAACCGGCATTGCCCGGCCGATGGCACCCTGAGAAGGCCCTCAGGATCAGACGAAGGGCTGTATGGGGCAGAAGAAGGCCCTTCGGATCAGACGAAGGGATGTATGGGGCAGAAGACGGTCTCGCATAGAACTAGGCCCCGAGCCATGGAGCGCTTTGAAGATGGTCCTTAAGTTACTCAAAGCATATATACAGTATATGAAACCCAATTTGCTAAAATGCATGGGATGATCTTGGCAAAATACAAGGTGCTTCTGACTTCTAACCCTTTGCCCTTCTACCAAGAAAGAGATCTTCATGGTTCAAGATTCCTGCCAGGAATGAGATTTATACTAAGCAATGAGACTATCTCATAATTAAGGATTATCTGTTTCTCAAGGTTAATTGGATTGAACATAAAAAAACATCACTGAGGTGTACACAGGTGTCTCACCAAGGACAAGGCAATATAATTCAACCACGATCATATCATGAAAAAAAAAGCTTGCTTTACTCTGCATTAGAATAATGAACCATTACATGAAAATTCAAAATCCTGTAGAATTTATATGCCATGCACCTAATGAACTACTCAATTTCTTGCCAAACTTCTGCTAGAACCACCAGGATTACAAATACCTCCTCTCTTATCATTAAATGGTTAGAAAGAATATCAAATAATCCATAGTCTGGCAAACCTAAAGATAAAGATGTTGAAATAAATGTATCCATTGCCAAGAGATTCGCAACCTAACCCCATTTACCCCTTTCAAGAAATCAGTTTAATAAAATTCCAAGTGTCTAACTTTCTTTGCATTAAATAATTACTTGGTGTCTCAGAGACAAAAAAGAGAAAGCTTCAACAAGAGCAGTTATCTATTTATTAGTGATAATCTGAATTTTAAATGCAACTGGCTTTTCATGATACTTGTCCCAATGGGGACAGCAAAAGAATATTTGGTTAGGAATGGCTCCCATCCTACTGGCATTCTGAAGAGCTCTGAAGACTTAGCTTTTTTGTCTTCACCTAGGCCAGGGGTTTGCAAAGTCGGCTCTTTTAAGACTGGTGGACTTCAACTCCCAGAGTTCCCCAGCCAGCATAGCTGGCTGGGGAATTCTGGGAGTTGAAGTCCACCAGTCTTAAAAGAGCCGACTTTGCAGACTCCTGACCTTGGCCTTTGTCAAGGATGATTGATGTCCGGTTCTTTTTTCTTCTTCTCTGGATTTGTTTTCTATGCCAACAATGTTCTTCTGCTTGCTTTTTTATAAAGTTTTTAAAAAAAATGATTTTAATAATTGTAAACCACCCAAAATCTCTGAGAATCAGGAAATGTATAAATTTTATCAATTATTATTAATATTAATCATTAGAATTTTCCTTGATGAACCTCTGCTATTTTCTATTGCACAAATAAGAAAGAAAGTAGTAACATTTTATTGCCTGGCACAATACAAAGAAGTTTGGCAGTGCCTTTTCTTTTTCCATAGTTCAGCCATTATCAGAAAGTGAATAGAAGATACATCAGTTCTCTCTTTTCTGGTATGAACAACCAAAGTTCTCATTTGATCACCTAGGTTCCTTCTTTCCATAGTGTAAATAAGATCCAAAAGTTGAAGGAATCTACAATTCCTCTTATTTTCTTACTCTTATTCTTAAAGGTATGGCTGGGATAAAAAAATTATTTGCACATACATACTCACTCACTCACCCCACCACCACACATTTTGAAGTCCCAGCATGGACTGTTCCAATTCTGACTTCAAGTAAAGTGGGAATAACTTTTTAAAATCCTACTATTCTATTTAGATGGATTTTTAAATATTTTAAAAGCACTTTAAATAGAAACCAACTCAGCAGGCAAGGGAATGAACCTGAACTATCCTTCCGCATGTGATCATTTTCAATTTCTAGTGAGATGGGAACACATTAAAATGAGATGGTAATCACATTCTATTGGACATTGTGTAGTCCCAGTCAACGAATCTTTGCTGAAGGCTAGAAAGACACCAGGGCTGACTGCTCAAAATACAATTACTGCTAATACTGTATTAAAAATGAGTTGCTGACTAGGAATTGGGTTAGTTGGAGAGAAAGTAATGCTAGCCTGTTACATCTGAACTTCTTTTCCACTTCTGTGGTGTATGAATCTGGAAAATGAAGCTTTCCTACTTGAAATGTCAGTGACAGCCTTACTAGACGTAGCTAAATCGCAATTCTATCTGTTTATTTATGTCTGCATATTCTGCAGTCCCCATATCCATAAACCTTACTTAAAATACATAAGCGTCTAGCAGACTATTTACATAAACCTAAGGATGAGATCAGGAGGGACATTGACCTAGCCTACAGAATAAACTCTGCATATGCCAGGATAAATGAAGTACCCAGAGAGATACATGTTAAATTTGTTAGAAGGTCAACCAGAGAGGAAATCTTGAAAGTGCAAAGAGGAGGTCCGTTAATTTACCAACAAAAGGAGGTTGCCATCCTGAAGCAGATCCCAAGAAAGATTAGAGAAGCAAGAAGGAAATTTTCCTTCTTGTCCAAAAAATTGTTTGACCACGGGATCTGGTTCAGGTGGGTGACGCCCGAAGGGATGCTGGTGTTCTGGGAAGGAGGAAGAGTGAGGATTAAAACAGTTGCTGAGGCGGAAGCCTTTCTTAAAATACATTCCTCTGTCCTGGGGGAAGATCCAGGGGGGGTAGGGGGGGCCACGGCCCCGCCCGCTGGGGGCCTGGAAGGAGTGATAGAAGATACAATTGCCAAGAGACTTAGATCTAAAAAATAACTTTGCCTTGATTTTTTGAATAATATTGTATAACATGTGCATCTGGATTTTTGTAAATGACTGACAGCATAGAACTGAGAACTTAGAAATATGTACTTGCTTTCACTTTGTAGTGTACGGAAAATGTTTTTTTGTTAATGATCTATTTTGATGTCCCGGTAGGGCCGACGACTTTGACGTGAATGCTCTCGCAATTTCTTTGTATCCCTTACCCTACCCTATTGAAAAACTGTAAAACCAATAAAACTTTTTCAATATAAAATACATAAGCGTCATATCACATTAAAAAAACGTATGATTTATTTAAACAAAATGAGAAACAACACTAATAATAGAAAAACATGCATTTCAGAAACACAAATAATTACAAAACCATATTCTGAGTTTCCAGTCAGCTTTCTTCTACCAGCTTTCTTATTGTGTCAAGAAACATATTCTGTGTTGTATTTACACAGATATGGATATTGTACCTTGAGAGCATATATATTTATGTCCTACTGAGGGGTTTGTTTGTGTTTAAGTTGAATCCTTTATTCATTTTACTTTCTATAATATTGCCTAGACTCACATGTTCACTGTTGTATGTCCAGTGTCAAAGCTCAACAACAAAAACAAACAGAAATTTGGACTTTTTACTAATCCATGATAGTTGATTTAGGGAAAAGAAAACAACACAAAACAAATAAGAACTAAAATGAAGAGTTGGAGAATTTTAATTTTTATGTCCTGCTGGATGTTGGAGCCATTGGGAAAGATATTTCCATATCTGCTATTAAATATACCTATTCAGAGGAAAAATAGCGTGTTCAGGGAAGCAGTTCAAACAATATCAAAGATATCTACCAGGACTATTTTCATCTTCTCCTAAACAATACAATACCTTGCTTCTTCATTGACTTCCTATCTGTGCTCCTAAAAATAGGATGAAGGACAAAAAATGAGAATCAAACTGTCTTATTTTCCCCAGCCTCTCATGTGCTAGCCACAAATGTCAATAATTTCATGCAATATCATTGTAGGACAGGCTATAGCAGTGATGGCTAACCTTTTTTGGCTCGCATGCCAAAAGCGGGGGGAGCGCAGGGGGGGCGTGCATGGGCGTGCCACACCCATAATGCTATGTGTGTGACTCCCAGCTTTTGGTGCACTTTTTTCACCCTCCCCAGGCTCCAGAGGCTTTTTAGGAGCCTGGGGAGGGTGAAAACAGCCCCCCACACCTCCAGAGGTTTCAGGAGCTTCCCTGAAGCCTCCAGACGACAAAATACGGCCTCAAAAGAAGGCCTAAATCAGCTGGCCAGCGCACACATGCGCGCTGGATCTTACAGGACAACCCCTCGTGTGCCCTAAGAAATGGCTGGCACCCGTGCCATAGGTTCGCCATCACTGGGCTATAGCATTCCAGTGTTGTATCACTTAAAGTTATATTAAACAATCACAGTAATTATTGTGGCTTTGCAGATTTCTGAAAGGGCACCACTTTTTTGAATATTTGAGTGAAGTACACCTTTGCAACAAAATTATGAAGTGAAATGATGCAGTAATGTTAACCAACAAAGTAGAGCCACAACTTAATAATAACAGTTTTTTTTAATTACTGAGATAGATTTGCCAATTATGATATACAAGTAATTCATTCTTGAATATCACATTGGAGTTGTCTGGAAATGCTTTTGCGGGGTGGATACAATTTTTAACAGAATATTCTTGATTAAATATTCTTGAAGAAAACCAGAAGAGATTGCTCTGGTTTTATCAATAATGATCACTTACGTCTCCGTTTTAATGCAGAAATACAATATAAAAAGGGATGTGGAGGATGCATTTGTATAACTAACTCTATGACCCCTGTAGTGATACAGGGCAAACCAAAAATATGGTAAACAGAGATTCAACACTAGTCTATGAGCAATTTATATAAAGCAGAAACCAGTCTAAGAATGTTCATTTCCCTTCTATTGTAATCTCTATTATATTGAGATCAATTCCTCAATTGAATGAGCTGTTTTTGTTTTATCCTGTGATCTGGAGTTTATTAACTGTATTTATTATTTATTTATTAAATTCCTATGCTGCCCATCTTCCCTATAAGATGACTCTGGGTGGAGTCCAGAGATAATAACAACAACACAAACTTTAGTTAAATATATTCTTTCAAGTACAGTGTTCATTTTTGAAGCACTGGAAGCATTACATTCGTCACCGTAAGACCCGTTAAGTAGCAGTTACTGCATTTCCTATTTTCTTTTCCTTCTTTATTCCCTTGGTGAAATGTCTTTTTAGATTATAACATTAAAAACAGGGATTGTCTTGTTTTTATTTTGCTAGAAATCATGTGTACTTCAGTAAATAAATGAACAACTCTGTAGTTTCAATAATATAAGGCAACCATGGTGGGTCAAGTAATTTTTTTATCATGACAAATTTTACTTCTTGCCATCACCAACCAAATACTTTCTTAAGTTAATAAACAGAGATCAAAATTAATTGCCTGTTTTCTGTTGGAAAAGCCAATATTCTGGCTTCATTGGGTTCATGCACTGTAGTAATCCAAAACCAGGTAAAGCACTTTAAAATTTTAGTGCAATTTTTGCCAACCCAGCACTATTTAATGACGTGGACTTCAACTTATGCACAAAAATAACTGTAGCAAGATTATTATATGGTCAAAAGAGGAAAGGTCCAGCACTACCCACAATTGAAGAACGGATGGTGAGGATGATGGAACTTGCAGAGATGGCCCAACTTGACTTCCTTAATTAGAGAAAATATAGCATCTATCTGGAAATCCCTTAAGATTTATGCATGAAATGGAAAAATGAATTTATGGTTTGGATGATTTGGGGAAAAAAACATACAATTAAAAAAGAGATATTTTGTTTTTGTAACAATAGAATAAAAGGTGATTTTTAAATTATATGTATATATATAAGAAAACCAGAAGCTACTTATTATTATTCCTTTTCATTTTTCTTTTAATTTTTTTTCTGTTTTCTCTCTTTTTCTTCATTTATTAGTTCTTGTTGGTCTTTGCTTTTGAAGAGAGAGGGAGGGAGAGAGGGAGGGAGGGGGAGGGAGGCACTGATATAGTAGATTATTGTACGGTTAGCCTGGCTTTCCTAAAGTACATTTCACTGCAAGGAAAGGAAGAATAAGATTTAGCCTGATTGTCATATTTATATTTGAAAGATTGAGACAGAATCTAATGAGCTCATTAATTTCATTTCATTACTAAACAGAGCTGCAGAGAAATGCAAATATTTAAAGAACCCAGCAGGTCAGGGATGCATTTAATTAATATTGTCATCGATGCAGGGGACTCCAAAAAGAAAAATCATCCTATATCATATTGTTACTATATATAAATAAAGTCTGCAGGTTATAGTGACATCCCCTTTATTACTACAAGGTTATACAGTCAACCGAGTCTTCCCAAATTTGAAAAACATACTTGTTGGTACCAAATTTACCAGTTGTTGCACTTTAAGATGAAATAATTGTTCTGTGTTATGCTTTCTGTTTGAAACAATTTGCCTTCTGCTGTTCTGTTTCCCTCCTTTCTCTAAAGTCTCAAAAGCTCCTCCACATGTTGAAGTGAAACTTTAATTATTAGTATGAAAAGAATTAAATAGAAAGATTGAAATATTTTAAGTGTAACTCAACTTAAATTAAACTAAATCAAGTTTAGTTTACTATGATTCCACACGTCTTTGGAGTACAGCCCTGACATGTTACTCAACTGTCAAGAGTAAGCCCTCTTTCTCCCAAACTTGTATCCAAGCTTGTTTGCTAGTTTACATCAAAATAGCTACTTATAGGAGCAATATCTTTACAAATATCCATCTATTGAGGGAACACCCATGGGTACTTTTTCAACTGGTCTTGTTTTTCTTTGAGAGCTGAAGAAGCTTCTTGGATGAAAAGCAAAATGACTTCAAAGAAAATCAAGAAAGGCCACTTGCCTCTTGAAAAAGTACCTTTCTGACAACTGTGACCTGGATGATTGAGAATCTCCATAGATATTGTTGGACAATCATTAAGGCAATCAGTTCCACATTAAAACAATGTGATTTCTGGAGGGCCACGAGGTCATTTGATGGGAAGTTTTCTTTGTGAAAAGATTTAGCAATGTTCCCCTCTGCAACATTATTGCAGTGAACCTAGACAATAAAATTATTTTTAACAGCAGTGACATCTACATCTTTGTCTTATGTTCAAAAGCCTCTAACAATAGAGCCAGGTTGATGCTTTGCTGACCTTCATCAAGGTGCAGGATGATTAAAGTGCCTCCTTCGGCCGATTCGCTCACACAGAGAGGGACTTCTCCGGGTGCCGTCCACTGGGCTGTGCCAGCGGGCGACGCCCAGGGGAAGGGCCTTCTCTGTGGCGGGCCCGACCCTCTGGAATGACCTTCCCCCTGACATTAGAACGACCACGGATCTCCGCTCCTTCCGCCAGAAACTCAAAACCCACTTGTTTCATCTAGCCGGCCTGGCCTAATTCCAGCTTTCCCACCTCAGTTTGTATTTTTAAATTTTGTGATTTGGTTTTAAGTTTTAATTTTTATAAATTTGTACAGGGGTTTATTTAATTCAATTTTAGTTATATGTATGTTGATTGTATGGTTTTAATTTGTACCTGTACACCGCCCCGAGTCCCTTCGGGGAGAGGGGGCGGTCTAGAAGTCCAATAAATAATAATAATAATAATAATAAGGTGCATTACTACTCCATGCAAGATGAAGCACCTTATTGAAACAGATGCCAGATGATCTACAGAGGCTTAGTTTTTGTTATAGCTCTTACCAAGTGTTGGATGGAGGAATCCATCTGACTAATTATATGTCTTTGTTTGATTAATTAATCAGTTAAATCTGTGCATTTTAGTAAAAAAACAATCATTCAAAGAAAGGCATGCTGCATTTGTAGACAATCCACACGTGGATCACAGCAGGCATTCTCTAAAAAAGGGAATGTATTTTTTGGGGATAGTTTTCACAATCATTTTTAAAAAATCTATATTAATTTGTAAAGTAAAAAAAAGCCATTCAATTAATTGCAATGGTCTGATTTAAATTATCATAAGATTTCACTTTGTATTATGTAAACCTTAAGTGGTTCATTGCCAGAAACAAGGGGAAATGGAAATATTCAAATAATCAAAGGATTCACTATGTGGAGAAACAAGCAGCAATGGGATTCAACAAGCAGAACACCACAATCACAGTTAAGCAATTCTGTTAGGAATAGTACAATAGGCAGAAAAAAAGGAATCTACCAGCTGCCTAATTACAATCAGATGCTTTATAGGCAATATTGTACAGGTGGGCTTTCAGGAGAGAATTTAATATGCAAGCATTTATTGCAGATAGAATGTTAGTTGGGTAGCATGAGTCTCCTTTTTCTTTTACTTTTTCATTATCTCCCCAAAACATACAGAGCTGCATTATAGTAACTTAGATATTGGGTTCATCTTAAGTTGAAGTTTTTCCCCAGCTTAACTTCATGAAATGCTTTCACCTGGAAGAACAATTTTAGTCTTATGTTTCATATTTCTTACTATGCTTTAAACCCACCAATTTTAGACAAAAGAAGTAGTGCTTTAATCTATACTATACTGGACTACTCTAAAGGATCCTCTGATGCTATTGGACTACATGTTCAATCATCTCTGCTTAGTAACTGTGTTTACTGGGGATAATGGAAATTACAATACAGTAACAACATCTAGGAGCCCAAGATTAGGAAAAGTTTCCCTAGAGTATAATTCCCACAAGATTTATTCTCTAGGTTTATTTATTTATTTTTATTTTATTTATTTATTTAAATTTATACCCCGCCCTTCTCCACAGAGGACCCAGGGCGGCGCACAGGAAATTTAAAAAACATACAAAAATACAATAAATATAATTTTAAAAAACTATTAAATAACCCCATCCTGCGCTAAAACCAAATTTTAAAACCCAATTTAAAACTATCTTAAGGTTTAATGGCTTCCATAAAAACAAGCAATGATAATATATTCTAGCCACAAATGGCTGTGCAAACATTAAGGGAAATCATGAGAATGTAAGAAACAGATGCCATTTGGCTTCCTAAAGAAGAAGAAAGGTTTAAATGTGACCAGATCATTTTCCACTTACTGGACTAGTTGCAAGGCATGTTGATAAAAAGAATTAAAGAAATAGAATGATATCTATGAATGTCTCATTTGATTAAATGTGCAAATTTTGAGAAAATAATGGATTCAGATATTTTCTGGGCAAGGAAATAGCTTCAGAAATGTGAACTCTAGTTTTGTATATAGTATAATATATTCCCATGGCTGAATCACAATACTATTGTAAAATAAAGGGATTTTGAGTAGTTGGGTTTTGGCAAAATGTTACATATTTGCTACCCTTGAGTGAAACTATGCAATAGAATAGATTTTGTGCTCTCCTCAAGCATAACGTTAATATATGATTCCTGGGGTAGAACAGCTCAATTCTTCCAAAAATTCAGATGCCTGTTTATGATCTGAAATTGTGGGAACCATTATCTTTTATGGGAAGTGGTAAACAAATGCACAAAAAGTGCATACCACAAGGCACAAAAAAGAGGCACAAGAGCTTCAGATTACTCATTCCCTAGTTTAGATAAGGCTTAGCAGTTATATCTTCCTACAATTAACCAATTTTCCAATGTGTTTTCACATTGCCTTCACTATTATGCACCATTCAGCTTTTCTGATCTTCAGATCCAAAAACATCATTCAAAGCTACTAGAAATTGTGATATAGCGTCAAGAGCTACCAAAGAGGATTCAGATTATGTTCAATATCCATTTCTCTTTTTCCCCTTCATTTCAGCACACTGAGTGCTTTTACTCCCACTCCCCAACCCCAAGGTATGTTCCACATATCAGTTCTGTATTACCCAAGCTACCTGCATATATCTAATGGCAGGTCCCTAGAGATCTGTGAAAAGGAGAAAATGCACACGTGGCTCTGCCTTTCATCTCTGAGCAGCTTTTCCCTTAAGGCTGAATTCCCAGCTGTCTGCTTGAGCTCACTACTGAGAGAAGCTACACTTGAGTCACCCATGGGAGTTTGCCAAAAGAAAGAAGCCAAAGCATTTTTTTTTGGATTAATGCATGGATCTCCTCGGCAGCTTTGAACAACAGCTTCTCTTAAAGCATTTTTCCTGGTAAATGATGTCTTCATTTAGCAATACATAACATTTCTCATCTTATTTATTATTTATTATCTGCTTAATAATTAAGTGCAATAAATCATTAAACCAAATGGTCTGTAACAACAATAGATTTTTTTTTGAAAAACTAGAATTCCAAGATATTTATCAGGTCTGGGAAAAGATTTGAAAGGGGGAAATAATATGAGTGATTTTATATGATTTATATGAAGTTAAATGATTCATAGCTTGCTATCTGGTATCTTTGCCGGTTTGTATGAATATCCAGGTGGAATTTTGTAGACATACACCTTTTCTGGATTAATATATTGTCGGAAGAACCTATGAATGTCTTCACAATGTAATGGCTGTTAAAAGTGGAAGAGAAAATACAGAAACATTTTAGGAGGAAGAAATTACAATACAGTGGGTGAAGATACTCTTGCATAAAATATCCAGAAAAAAATAATATTAAATGATATAATAACATAATAATAATTTAAACGATTAAATAATATTTAATAGGATTTAATTTGATAGATTATTCACTGTATAAGATTTAGCCTGCTTTTCTATAAGTGACTAAATTGATGCATTGGGCTAACATATGGTTTACTTAAGGTGACCATCCGTCCCGCTTCTGGCAGGACAGTCCCGGTTCACCAGCAGATGTCCCATGCCCCGCCCCCTCTTCAGAATGTCTTACTTTTTGTGGGCAGGCGGCGGGCACTCTGTACGCGCTCAGAGGCGCGAACCTCTGAGCGCCGACTCGGGCGGCTTGGGCATTGGGGCCGAGGGGGGGTGCATGCACTCGGGCGTGTCACGCACCTGCGCAGAGGGCCCGAGGCAGCCGCTTTCAGCTCGGGCCATCAGTAATCACGCCAGCATGATGGGCTGACAGCGGCTGACTCGGGCCGCCTTTCCCCTTCCCGCCTGAGCCAGCGGCTCTCAGCACCGCCGCCTTTAAAGAGGACCCCGCGGGGGCAGCTGGGAGTGCGCCCTCTGTGCAGGCATGTGCCGCGCCAGAGCATGCGGCCCCCGCGGGTCCCTCTTTAAAGGCGGTGGTGGGTGGCGGGCTGGCGGTGCGGAGGAAGGTGGCCCGAGCCGGCCGCTGTCAGCCCATCATGCCGGCGTGATGGCCTGAGCTGAAAGCGGCCGCCTTCCCGCCCGAGCCAGCGGCTCTCAGCACCACCGGGTCACCGCCGCTGCCTCTACGCAGGTGCATGCTGCGCCAGAGCGTGCGTGCGCATGCGCGCCCTCCCCTTGTCGACGGTGTCCCACTTTGGAAGTTTCAAAATCTGGTCACCTTAGGTTTACTTAATCACAATCTATTGTAAAAATCACAGCTGACTAGGTTGTATTGAATCAATATCAGACATGCATTATGAAGGTTTCTTTGTGTAAACATGGATGAGAAACCTATGGTAATTTGAAAACTGCCTCCCTTGGGCTAAAGAAGCCTTCTAGAAGGCCCATTTTCCCCCTCCCTGAGCCTCTCTGAGGGCGCTGCATTTACCTCCCATCCAAAATGGGCCACTTGGAAACTCCTGGGAGGAGTATGGTGGGGTGGAAGTGGCGGACTGTGGTGGCCAGACAGGAGTGGGATTTGGAGGTTCTCCGAAGCATCCATAATGTTAGCTATGGGTTCTCCTGGGGAACCTGTAACAGCCTACCTCTGGCTTTCTCTTCATTATGTTTAATGGACAAAGATCTTCTGTCCATCTATAGTTCCCTCATATATTTCATATATCCCTCTTATTAAGGTTGTAGTAGCATTCCATCAATTCCAGGTTCCCTTGTATGGTCCCTCTTATTAAGGTTGTAGTAGCATTCCATCAATTCCAGGTTCCCTTGTATGGTCCAAGTATAGTTTGTTCCAGTTATAATCAGATTGTCCTAGTTCTTCAATATCTGTATGGACCTTGATAATCTTGGTGACATTGAGCTGACTTGATTCTTTTAGATTGTGTTAATCTCATATCTGAGGTAGGCAGTGAAGTCAGAGGAGGTCTTTGTCAAAAGACCCCTTCTGATAAAATTGGTATAGGCCTAGATTTGAATCCTGGTCTCAAATGTCAAAGGGTAACACTCTAACCACTACAACATTATCTACTTTGCTTTTGTGTGTTTGTGTGTGCATGCGCACACACACACATGTATACATATATACATAGACACACAAAGGCACTTAACACATTCAAATGGAGATTCACATAGACTTCAGTGTAGAAGAAAATATCACATAACTGATGTATAGAATGTTATGACAAACTTTCATATGTAGATTTGGAACTGCTTACTATACTTGTATAAAAATTGTATCTGTAACAGATTTAATGTGTGGCCTTTTCCATGGGTTCCGTATGAACTGAATCAGGGACATAAAAAATCTCTAAGATTAAGCAATCAAATGATGCTCTTGCTGGAACATTACCCTGTGCTCTTCATTTAAAATAATTAAATCAGTTGGAAAGACAAGGGGGGAAAAGACAATACAGAGAAAGACAGTTCTCCTTGGGTGGGCTCCTGGCTATATTTGCCTCTTCATACAATGCAACCTTTAAAATATCACCCCTTTCAGACTTTTATTTATGAATAAATAATTGCCTTTGTGAAGAATGCATCAAATTGCTCTCAATCAGGCAACACTTTAAGTGAGGCTTGTTCCATCTTCCTTTAACCAGCTTTGATTGATGTTTGTGTTAGCAGCTCTTTTTCTTTTCCCCCTTTTCGTCTTCATATTGTTCACTTCCTCCACTATTACTTGCCTGCGGTGTCTTTCTTTTCATTCCTTGCCTACGGTCCAAAGTTCAGACCACACGTGTGAAATATCTGGAGAATCAGAATAGGGAAAGTTTTATTGCCATCTTGAGACTCTTGTTACATAGAAGGTTGTTCTACTGCATTTTGCTCATGTTTCCTTTTTTGTTATTAGCTCTACACAGAAATGCGTAATAATGGTATCACTGCATGGGGAAGAGCCGAAGATGGAACAATCGTCTTTTCAAAGCCCTCTGAAGCTCTTGACAGAAAGATGGGGAAAGAAACACTTTTATTCCTTTTCTTCCCACTTCTTTTAACAGTTTCACTTCTATTCATTTCAGTGGAAAGAAAATGGATTGTGACAGAGTCAGAGCTGGCATAGTTCATCTTCTTTCTGACTGAATTCTTTGTCCTAGGAATTTTCTTTGTGCCTCCCTAGGGAATCACATTGGAATATTTCCTTTTGTGATCCCTAGGGAATCACATTGGAATACTCCCTTTTTTACTTCTCTGATGTAACAGATCTGCTGTTGAACAACTAGAGGAGGTGTCAGGCCTTTCTGCAAATTTTTGAGATGGGGTCTCCCCTCCACTTTTTAAAGGAAGATATCTGAAAAATTATAGACTCACCTATGTAATAGAAAATAAGCAATATTGAATACAGAGCAATTTTCTTGGAAGTAAATATGAATAACACTGGTTGAAGAATTTCCTCTGTTTGGTGTTAGTGATTTACCTCTGCTTAGTTTTAACCTAAAGAAAAATTCTGAATAAACTTATACAACATACAAATTTTAATGAATCGATATTAACCACTGAATGTTGTATCCCTAGAATACGATATAAAATATTACCTCTTTTGCAAAGCTGCATTATTATTAAAGGCTACAAAACTTTCTGTGTGACATTTATCACATTTTGGGTTTGACAACTATTCATTTTTGGATCATAAGGGAGAAAAAAAGCCAAGCATGTTTTTTTTTTAAAGGATAGCTGTTTAAATGTAAAAAGCTCATTCTTTTTCTTTCAAATTTCAGTTTCGAAACAGTATTGAAAAATGAAGATTGAATTTACATCTCAGTGAGTTCTGACACAAATTGGCCAAGCTTCACCAAAAATGTTATATACAATGCAACATTTCTCATCTGTGAAATATTTAATACTGGGATTACAAATATATTGTCATGAATAGTTGCTTCCATTCTTGTTTACAGCTGTTTTCATTTTGGGGAGTCACTGGATTATACAATACAGGAAAGGAATTCATTTTGTTCTCTATGTATTGAACCTAATATAATGTTATCTCTAGGAGAAAGATTTGTCTACCTTTACTGCAGAATATATACATGCTGAGAGAAGTTTAGAAAGATTGGATATGTAGGCAGTTGTGATTTGGGATTGGAGCCCTTTTATTCTTAAAACCAATTTTTAATTTTTTTTGATTTTGATTAATGACAAATCAAGTGACCAGATTTAAACCTTGCCAATTTAAGTTTCCTTTTGTTGAGTCCTCAGCCCAGACAGCAAGTCTGGTAACCTTTGAGTCACCGCATTCCGGAACAGATCAGGCAGCTGTGTTAATTGACTGAGACGAGCTGTCTGGAATCTGTCTGGAAAGGAGTTACAATGTTGCAATTGCTTGCTAGTAGTTTCCTGCCTGGTAACTCTATATAAGAGGTTGCCAGAGAAGAAACCTTGCCAGTTGAATCTTGTGTGTGTTGTAAATAGTGTGAATAAACGTTCCTATTGTTTTGACCATGCCTGAGTCGGTATCCTTTGTCTGATCTAACACTGGCGACAAAGGTGGGATTCCGGCCGTGTCTTTAGACACAACGGGGAACAAAGCCTCAACCAACGAGCGCAGAGCAACGCACAGCCCCATCATGGCCATGGCGACAATGCCTCCGTTTGCGCAGTTCGACCCGATGAAGGAACAATGGGCTTCCTTCTTAGCCCGTTTCGAGTGCTTCCTGATAGCGAGTGACTACAGGGAACTCGCGCCTGCAAGGAAGCTGAGCCTTTTCCTCCAGTGCGGCGGCCCAGAATTGTTCGCTACCGCCCAAACCATAGCAGCACCCACCGCGGTACACGAAGTGCCCTGGGACGATCTCCTGGGCCGCCTGAGAGCACACTACGCGCCTGTACCTTCCCGCATAGCACACCGCTACGCATTCAGGCAATGTGTGCAACAACCGCAACAATCAGTAGCCAAATTCCTTCAGAAATTGAGAGCCACTGCAATTCCCTGCGAGTTCCCCGCAGGCTTCCTGGAGGAATCCCTACTGGAGCAGTTTGTATGCGGCGTAAAAGACATCCACCTAAAGCGCCGCTTGCTCTCAAAAACTGTACTGACTCTCGAGCAAGCGGTGGAAGAAACCTGTGCGGCGGAATTGTCAGAGATTTCCACATCTGACATGGGCCGTGCGCGCCCTCCTCTCTTCCCCACCCCGCGAGCGTGTCTAGTGGACGAGATAGCCCCGCTAGATGAGATGGAGGAGGAAGACCAAGAGGAATGCTTGAGGGTGACCGGGCGTGTGCGTAATCGCGCATTCGCACCCCAGCAGAAGTCCGGGAGCTGCATAGGCTGCGGAGGTGCCCACCAGAGACCTGAGTGCCCCTTCAAGGCATCGGTGTGCTGCAGATGTGGCAGGAAAGGACACCTAGCAGCCGTGTGTCGTGCTGCCACACCAATGACAACTCCAGCTGCTGCCTCCAGAGCCGCTCCACCAGGACAACAAGCGTCGCAGAAGCGTTCGAGACGCTACCAGCCACAGCCGACTGACTGCTTCACGCTGTCGGAGATGCCCCCAGCTCTAAACTACGACCAGGCAGAGAGTATGAGACTGTCAACAATGGTTTGCTTAGAGGGGGTGGGTGTAAAAATGGAAATAGACTCTGGGTCCTCTAGATCACTTATTTCCTGGGCACAATTACTTAAGCTGTGCCCCCAGATCAGGAAGCGAGATCTCAGCCCCACGGCAACAATCCTAAAGGACTACCAGGGCTCGCAAATCCCCATTCTAGGACTGCATAGAGTGAGGGTAGACTACGGCTCCTTCCATGGATCCCTTCCCATCTTGGTAGTGGCCAAATCCCTAGCTGCCTTGATCGGATTGGACTGGTTTCCGGCCTTGGGACTGTCAGTCCAAGGAGTACACAGCATGCCAGCCAGTTCTCCGGTAGACGTAGTGATCAGAGAGTTCAATGACGTCTTTGATGGCAGCCTAGGAACGTACAAGGGCACCCCCGTTTCCCTAAACCTGGATCCCCAGGTTGCTCCTGTCCGCTTGAAGGCCCGCAGGCTGCCGTTCGCGCTGAAGCCCAAGGTTGAAGCGGAATTAGATCGATTAGTGGCGCAGGGCGTGCTCGAACCCGTCGAACAGGCAAAATGGGAGACCCCGATTGTGGTTCCCATTAAACCCAACGGGTCCGTGAGGATCTGCGCCGACTATAAGTCGACGATCAACCTCGGGCTTCAGGCGAACCCATACCCGGTTCCGGTAGTGCAAGACCTGCTCCACTCTTTGGGACGGGGTCGAGTGTTCGCGAAACTGGATATGGTGCAGGCCTACCAACAGCTCCCGATGGACGACGAGGCTGCGGAGGCGCAGACCATCGTCACCCACCGTGGGGCTTTCCGCTGTCGCCGCCTACAATTCGGCGTGTCCGTGGCCCCGGGGATCTTCCAGAGCCTCATGGAGCGACTGCTCCATGGGCTCCCTGGCGTTGTACCGTACTTTGATGACGTCCTGATTGCTGCTTCCAGCATATCAGAACTCGCCAAGACGTTGCGGAAGGTCCTCAGAGTTTTCAGGGGCGCGGGTTTAAAGTTAAAGCGCAGCAAATGCACGTTTGCTGCGCCGAGGGTGGAATTCCTGGGCTTCATGATTGATGCCCAAGGAATTCACCCAACCCCTTCCAAGGTCGAGGCCATCCAAAAGGCCCCCATTCCTGCCTCCAAAACGGAGCTGCAGGCATTCCTCGGCCTTTTAAATTTCTACGCACCATTTATTCCCCACAAGGCATCGCTAGCCGAGCCACTGCATCGGTTGCTCGACCGATCTGCGGCCTGGCGCTGGGGTAGCCGCGAAGCGCATGCGTTCGCGGCTGTCAAAGCCATGCTCACATCAGATGCGGTACTAGTCCAGTACCATGACAGGCTTCCTCTGACGCTTGCATGCGATGCCTCCCCTTTTGGCCTGGGGGCTGTCCTTAGCCACGTCTTTCCAGGCGGCTCGGAAGCCCCCATTGCTTTTTACTCCTGGACAATGTCTCAAACGGAGAGAAACTACAGCCAAATCGACAAGGAGGCTTTGGCTGTAGTGTCCGGGATTAAGAAGTTCCACAATTACCTCTATGGGCGGACTTTTTCTGTTGTCACGGACCACAAGCCACTCCTTGGGCTGTTGGCCAGTGACCGTCCGACCCCCCCATCCTGTCGCCCAGGATGACCCGCTGGACGGAATTCCTGGCAGCGTATGACTATACGCTGCTATACCGTCCTGGCAAGCAGATAGGGCATGCTGATGCCCTGAGCCACTGCCCTCTCCCGGGGCCAGATCCGACCCCTGTGCCTGCCCTCTCTGTCCTGATGGTCGCGGAGTCGGACTTGCCCCTGTCCTCGTCCGCCGTCACCGCTCACACCCGCGCAGACCCCGTTCCTCGCCCAGGTCTGCCGATGGGTGCTGAGGGGCTGGCCTTCGGGCAGCGTGGCCGAAGACTTTCGGCCTTACAAGTCACGCCAGCTGGAGCTCTCGCTCCATTGCGGGTGCTTGTGTTGGGGAGATCGGGTCATCGTCCCTTCCCCTCTCAGACACATGGTTCTTCAGTCGCTCCATGCCAACCACCCAGGCATCGTCCGTATGAAGGCTTTAGCCCGGAGCTATGTCTGGTGGCCTGGCATGGACGCTGAAGTGGCGGAATGGGTGGCCGCCTGCTCCTCCTGCCAATCGTCCCTGCCGGCCCCACCGGTCTCCCCGCCGAGGGAGTGGGACATCCCCAGGAACCCGTGGTCCAGGCTCCACTTGGATTTCGCAGGTCCCTTCCATGGCCAGACTTTCCTTGTGGTGGTGGACGCGTTCTCCCGCTGGGTGGAGGTGATTATCATGGCTTCCACCACAGTGGAGAGCACAGTGTGCGCCTTGCGCCGCCTGTTCACGACCCACGGGTTGCCGGACGTCATTGTGTCAGATAACGGGCCCCAATTTCAGTCCTCCACCTTCTTGGATTTTCTGGCCACCCAAGGGATCCGCCACGCGCCGGTTGCCCCTTATCACCCGGCGTCTAATGGACGCGCGGAACGAGCAGTCCGCTCGGCCAAGGAAGCCTTGGCCCGTTTGGATAAAGGGGAGTGGCAGGCAAGGGTGGCTGCGTACCTCTTGGGACAGCATGTCACACCTTGTCCGGCCACAGGGAAAAGCCCCGCAGAGCTCTTGATGGGCCGACGCTTGCGGACCACCCTGGACAGACTGCACCCCGATTACGACGGGTTGCAGAGGAGCAACCTGCAGATTTCCGCCCCTCGCTTATTTAAAATTGGGGGCCTAGTTTGGGCAAGGAACTTCTCAGGGGAGCCGCGATGGATTGCCGCCACCATTTTGGACTTGACCGGCCCCTGTTCTTACAGGGTCGGCCTTCACGATGGATCTGAGTGGCGGCGCCACCTGGATCAACTGAGGCGCCGCCTGCCTGAGACAGCCTTCACCACACCAGGCCGTTCCTGCCCGTTGGCCCCCGTTGGGCCATTGTTCCCAGTTCAAGCCGAGCCGCAGTTTGGAAATTCTGAGACCCTTGCCTGTCTAGGCCTCTCCTCGGCAGGCAACGCCTGGGGAGGCCATCAGGACCATTCCACTCAACCTGATACTGAGCTGTGGGCCTCGCCCATCGGAGGCCCACCCTACCAGAACGCTGCCTGCCAGCAACCGTCAACTACCTCAAGCCCGGTCGCCATGCCCCCTCGCCCGGACTTACTATTATCGCCAATTCCAGCTACGGTGACTCCACCTCTGGGGGCAGGCTGTGGTGACATAGGCGAAAGCTCCACTCCCCGCAGGGAGGAGCTTCCACAGGACGTGTTGCCCGCGCCGAACTCTCCGCAGGAACTAAGGCGTTCGGGGCGGACCCGACACCGCCCCGCCTATCTGAACGAATACGCGTGCGCATGTACTGTGATGGACAGAGTGCCTGGACACATGCGCACTGACTATGGGGGAAGGAGTGTTGAGTCCTCAGCCCAGACAGCAAGTCTGGTAACCTTTGAGTCACCGCATTCCGGAACAGATCAGGCAGCTGTGTTAATTGACTGAGACGAGCTGTCTGGAATCTGTCTGGAAAGGAGTTACAATGTTGCAATTGCTTGCTAGTAGTTTCCTGCCTGGTAACTCTATATAAGAGGTTGCCAGAGAAGAAACCTTGCCAGTTGAATCTTGTGTGTGTTGTAAATAGTGTGAATAAACGTTCCTGTTGTTTTGACCATGCCTGAGTCGGAATCCTTTGTCTGATCTAACACCTTTAGCAGATATAAGAATGTTGGAATGCTATGTTTCTAAGCAAGAGTTATCTAGGTTGGAGTAACAAATATCCTGACCCAAATATTAGTTCCAGATTAAGTTTAATAGAAGTATTACATTATACAAATAGCTTGTAATTAGACCTACACTTCTTCAATGTAACAAATAACCCAGACCAGGAATTCAAACATATTCCTCATGAAATTCTTAATTTTATTTTTAGACAAACTCTCTCCAACTGTTCGGGAGACTGTGCTTTGCTGTTTGAAAGAACTGTTCTGAAAGAACTGGTACTGGTTGGGCTGATTTGACTACAAATTTAACCTGTTATACCTTTTCCAGTTCCACAATCTGGTTCAGACAGGAATTAATTTGATTGAGAAAACAAGTAAAACATAAGCCCTACATGTTTGACATGAATACATAATTTTTATACTTAGAGAAGACAATATTTTTTAAAAATCATTTATACTTATCATGCAGTAAAAAGTCACTTCTTTGTATATCTTTACTATGTTCTTACTTTCTCTTACTTTTCTATTTTTCTCTCTATATTATTCTTTGTTCTGAGTTTGTTTTTTCATTATCTTTCATACTTTATATTATTTTTATTTGTTTAGCTATAAAGTTTCATCATCATCATCATCTCAGTCTATCCACTGCAGGATGAAGGCCTCTTTCACATGTTTCCAACCTATACAGTCATGAGCTTTCTTTTGTCAATTGGGCCCACAATGCTTGTTGATTTCATTGATCCATCTTGTTTTAGATTTCTTTCATGGATCTCTTTCCCTTTTTATCAAATGGGATCCATCCTATGATTGCCTTGATTCACCACTAACAGTTCTTATTGCTATGTGACCAGCCCATTTCCATTTCCATTCTTTTACTCTCTCGATGAATGTTTAATAAAATTATTATATTTAAAAAGCAGAATGCAGCAATTTAAATATTATGAGCATGACTTGATATGCTTCTGTTATACCCCTAAAAGCTGCACTGGTTTCACTGGCATCTGGGTGTAATGCAAGGTAGTGATTATCAGTTTTGAGACCCTTCATGGTGTCAGGATCCTCTTGGAGACCTTCTAGGTCCTCCATTCAGAACCTAGAATGGAGTTCTGCATCTTTTCAGTACTGCATTCTCTCCATAACATCTACCTGTCAAGAGGATTGAGTAGGGAGTCCTCACTGTTGGTTGTTTCCCTTAAGGACTAGCATCTACAGCCCCCACAGAATAGTTTGACCCTGCTGCCTCCCTTCCCATTGCTTAAAAAATCCATTAAAATTTGGGACTAGAATGAATGTTTCTTTGGAGACAAAGGGAATGGGGGGAATTGCTTGCAGCATTCCAAGTTTTCATATTATTTTTTTATATTAATTGTTGGGTTGTTTTTTAAGTATAAGCCCCTAATCTGTTTTGATTGGATTGGCTTAAATACACACCATGGTTCATAGTAACAAAAGCTTCCAATAGATAAAGCAAGATTCACACATGGCCCTGTATTTTCCAGCAGGAAGTCATGACTAAATCATTTCCACCATCAGACCTGTAGCTAAATTAAAACAGGTAAAGATTTTCATTCCTCCAAGAGACCTGAAGATGGTAATACAGATTATTTCTTTATTATTTCTATATAATTAACTATGTAAATATCCAATAGTGAAAGCAATATGTAGGTAGTCCTTGACTTACAACAGTACATATTCTGGGTATATTTGCATATAGAGAAGACATATTACAATGTTAACATATTTTTCAAGTTGATGTGAATTCTAAGAATTTTTCTCTGTGTGAAGCGGAAAATTATATTCCTTTTTCACTAAATGCTAATGCTAGTGTGACAGTCTTCTCATTTAAAATGCCATATAATATTTCAGAGTTTTAAAATGATATTTGATTTTAATATGTCTGGATTTGATCACATTATCACCTGGGTGGTCTAAGATAATGGATTACTTTGTTCAAGGTAACTGTATGGCAGCTTGTTTAGTTTTCTAAAGAGAGAAACAGAGAATAAATCTGAATTATTATTTTTCTTTCTTGCGGTGTTCTTAAAGGGCTGGTACCGAAGATCTAAACAATTTTTCAAGGCCAAACAAAACATCCATTCAGTGGGCTTAATTTACAGCCACCTGACAAGAAAGAGATAAAGCTTGATGTTACTGTTTTAATTAACAGTTTGTAAGGTGGTCATCTAATATAACAAATCAGATACATAACACATCAATCCCATTTTTTCCTCGGCATTTAATCCAAGCTTAAAATTTTCTGTGCTTGTTTGCTCTAGTTTTCCAAAAAGTTCAAAGAGGTATGAAATGAGCCATAGTGGTGCAGTGGTTAGAGTGCAGTACGGCAGGATACTTCTGCTGCCTGCCAGCTGCCTGCAATTTGGCAGTTCAAAACTTACAGGTTCAAAGTTGACCCAGCCTTCCATCTTCTGAGGTGGGTAAAATGAAGACCCAAATTGTTGGGGGAAATATGCTGACTCTGTAAACTACTTAGAGAGAGTTGTAAAGCACTGTAAAGTGATATATCAGTCTAAGTGCTATTGCTAAATAAAATGAAAAATGTGACAAGGGTGAGGCAAATGCTTTTTGAATATACATACAAGCTATAGTTTAATCTAAATACCCTGTTTCCCTGAAAATAAGACCTTCACAGATAATAAGCCCAATTGGGCTTTTGAGCACATGTGCTAAACTTAGCTCTCCCTGAAAATAAGCCCTTCCTGAAAATATTGCAATACAGCAGCAGCCATGAGGTGACCATGCTTGCCACCTCCTGCACCTCAAAAATAATAAGACCTCCCCAAAAATAAGGCCAAGTGCTTATTTTGGGGGTCAAAAGAAAATAAGACACTGTCTTATTTTTGGGGAAAACTTGGTACTAGGTCATTGTTTCAGAGATATTTCCTTCCTGAAAAACAGAATGTTCAAGGATGGTTAAAAAAGCTAGCAGTCTGTGAGTGGGTTGGAAGCTAGCAGTAAGTGTTTGAAATTTCCTTCCTTCCTTCCTTTCTTCCTTCCTTCCTTCCTTCCTTCCTTCCTTCCTTCCTTCCTTCCTTCCTTTCTTCTCTCCCTCCCTGCCTCCTTCCCCTGAGAGTCTTAATTGACTTTTTTTCTGCAAGCTTCTTACAAGTAAACAGTTTGTTATTGGAAAGGAGGAAAATAATATTTGCAATCATATCTGTTCCTTCCAGCTTTTCCTTTTACTTGTGGAAATCCATCAGGGAACGTTGAAAATGAGGATCATGTGACTATGGCTGACTTCGACAGTGCAGTGATGGCACTAAACAGCAGCAGAGTGGCACTGAAACAGTAACAACATTTCCAAATGTCATTCCCATGAGAGTAATAGTCTTGCATTTTGGACATATTTTGTAAGTTAGCCCATTTGAGGCATCTTGCTCCAATAAATCTTCCCATATACCTTCCAATTTTGCACAAGTGATGGTCATAAACAGACACAAAGGCTTTAATAGTATATGAATTTAAAGTACAATGATCAAATAGCATTTCTTCTTTTGACTTTTCTATTTGGCTCTCTTATCTTCTGGAGCTATGAAACCCTCTCTCTTGGAGGTGGGATAGTTCCTATTCTATACAAATATTTGAAAGCAGGCCATACAGTACTGTTCCAGTAGAATTTGGTCTAGGTTATTTGAATGGTGCCTTTAATGTATTAGTTAATTTATTTTATATAAGCTTTAAATACATTTTTGGAGGGAAAGAGAGACTTTGTTACATCTTGTCTGGAACCCACTAGGTCTGCGAAGGGCTATAACTATAGTAAAACTACACTAGTGAATCACTGCTGGAAATGTATTACAATTCATACAAATTTGTCTTTGTATGAATGTGTATGTAGATGCATCATTATATATCTATGGAAATATAAAGCTTCCCTAGAAAGTGAGAAGGCTAAAACAGTTATATCTCCTAGATTAGAAAGCTGTTAATATATATGAGCTGTGAAGTAGATATTATATTATTACTATTCAAGTGTAAGACTTTGGAACTGATGTAGCACCATAAAACATAAGATACTGCAGCAATATGCATAGAAGACGCATCAGTGAAAATGTGTCTACAAATTAATGATGAATTGTTATTATTACCTGTATTTCATATCAGATTTATTTATATGATTCTGGTGGACTACAAGATACAAAATAAAAAAGCATAATAATATAGAGACAATTCAAAGCTATTATTGCATTCGAAAGAGTCTCTAATTAATTTTAAAAACTGAGATAGATTTTTTCTTTCTCCCTCCCTCCCTCGTTTCCCCATCTTCTCGCAATTAAGATTAGACAAAGGAACAAAGGAAAAGGCTGGATAAAAGAGACCATTTTTATTGGGCTATAATGAAGTGATGAGTGTTTTTACCCTGGTGGCATTTTTATCCAGGTAGGGCCATGTTTTTCTTGGTCTTTTTGCTTGAATAGTAAGTGGTGGGCTTCATTCCTTGAGTGATGGATGAGGCAGGAAATTGCTGGCAATATTAATAGGATTCGAGCAAGATAGGTATTCCTACTTTGGCCAGACACGTTTAGCTTTCCAGGGACTCTTGGATATGGCTAGATATGGCCATCTCTCTACTAGATACTCTCTAGTCCAATGGTAACTAAATCAGAATTATTCTTATCAAAATTCTTAATCTTTGGAAAGTGGAAATCTAGATGAAAGTAAAGAGCTAAAATAACAATGTTTTTATCATAATAGAGATAGTTTGGTCTAGTATTTAAGGTACCAAACTAGAAATCACGAGACCTGAGTTCTAGTCCTGCTTTTGCATGACAGCTGGATGGGTGGGTTTAGGATAGTTAGTCAGCCCAACCCACCTCACAGGGTGGGTTTTGTGGGGAAATAGAAGGAGGAAGAGGAAGGAGTATAGGTATATTTATCAGCTTGAGTTATTTATTTAAAAAAAAGTAGGATAGATGATAGATAGATAGATAGATAGATAGATAGATAGATAGATGGATGGATGGATGGATGGATGGATGGATGGATGGATGGATGGATGGATGGATGGACGGACGGACGGACGGACGGACGGACGGACAGACAGACAGACAGACAGACAATCTGCAAGTATGTGTTAAATAAGATACCGCCCTGGGTCCTTTGTGGAGAAGGGCGAGATATAAATGTGATTAAAATAAATAAAAATAAAATACTATATTTTAGACAGAAGATGTTACTTTAATGATCATGAAGGAATGCAGAAATGAATAAGCCAAACTACCTAAACCAATCATAGCGTAATGTTTTCATGGGAAGAAAGCTTCTCTTAATGAGGTCAATATTTGATACAAAAATATTATGCAAATATTGATTTACATAGTAGTGTACCAAGGGTTAATCAATAAAGTTACTTTGTTTTTGTACTGAAATAGCTGATTAGACATTGAATGAATGAGTATAATTTCAGTACATATTATTTGGCTATTTAAAGTTTTAAATGTTTAATTTAATGTTTAATGTTTTCATGGAAGGCTAATCACATACATCCCCTCATACGTGCCATATTTATTCACTTAAGCATTTATAGAATGCTAATTCAAGAAAATCAGTTGAAAGTATGAAGGTATAGAAAGGCTAGAGAATAGGGTCCGCCAACAAGAAGCGTTAAGTCCCCAGACTTACGACTGGTGCCGGGCAAAGTTGAAGCCTGGGAAGTTGATTGGTTCGTGCACGTTGTTGCCAAGTGCGGCAAAAATACAAACTGTTGATTGGTTCTCTGCCTGACAGCAGTCTCTATAAATAGATGTCAGGTGGCTCCGTTCCTCTTTCCTCAGTTCTTGTTAATCTCTGTTAATAAACGTTCTAACTGCAGCCTGCGTTCCAGTTCCCTTTGTTTTACAAACAAAACAAGAAGCTTATTTCATGGGCCTAAGGGTAGAGCAGACATACTCCTTAACATCACATAAATGTCGTGTTTTGAAGCTCATAAACTTGCCATCTGGGAATGGCTAGACTTCAGATTTTTGTTCTCTCCTTCTAACCATAATCTTCACTTCTCTTATTCTAAAGTATGTCAGGGGAAATCCACCTCCCAAATAGGAAATTCCTCCCTTCCTCCCGTCCCTTACCATGCAATATCCAGAACACCTCAAACTATTTTCATTATTATTTTTTTTGCCTCAATTCAGTTATTAGGAGCAAAGTCAAAAGAGGAAAATGCCTTCACTTTTGGCTAATTACAATACACAAGGGCATCTTAGCCCATTCTTTGATCTTGAAATTGCTAGGCCTTCTATTTATGTTGCCTTAACTGTTTAAAATATTACTTGGAGTGTGTTAAGCACACAAAACTGCAAAGAAACACAAAATCAAGAATTGATATTGGTCTTAGAGGAAAAGGATTAGGCTTCAAAGAAGCAGGGAGAACAAAGGATTCATTGGCAGACCCATCTAAGATGATGATCAGGTGGGGTGGGAGAACTTCAAAGCTGGCTGCTTGCCTTGAGTGCATACAAAATAAATGCTTCTTCCTCTTCAAGGACTCATTGCATTTAGTCATCTGTGAAGATTATTTTTTTCCAAAAAAAGGCTTTTCTAAATCCTGTGTTTATTATTTTATAAATAATTCAATGTGGTGAGCATACAGTACCTAATACTCTTTTTTTCTCTTATTTTCCCCACAACAACACCCTGTGAAGTGAATTGGGCTGAGAAAGGGTAATTGGTCTAAAGCCACCCAGTCAGCTTTCATTCCTAAAGGGGGACGAGAACTCATAGAGTTCTGGTTTCCACTTTGGTGTTTTAATCATTAGACCAAACTGGAATCAGAAAGACCAATTTTCTTCACTGCATTCTGGAAAAAATTAACCTTTGATTTTGGTGTAAATGGCTGTTAAGATTATTTTGTTTTCCTTAGGTGCTGTTCCAGAGAGTAGCCAATGGAATAAAAAGCTTCCAGAAAAAACACTTCTTGGGAAGGAGAGTTGTGTTTAATGAGTGATTTACTGGACAGCCCTCATGAGTTTGCATTACTATAGCTAGATAGGATTAGTTTACAAGTATGTTATGGGTAAAGGTAAAGGTTCCCTTCACACATATGTGCTAGTCTTTCCCGACACCAGAGGGCAGTGCTCAACTCCGTTTCAAAACCGAAGAGCCAGCACTCTCTGAAGATGTCTCCATGGTCATGTGGCCATCATGACTAAATACCGAAGGCGCACGGAATGCTGCTATTTTCCCACCAAAGGTGGTTCCTATTTTTCTACTTGCATTTTTACATGCTTTTGAATTTCTAGGGTGGCAGAAGCTGGGACAAGTAATGGGAGCTCACTCTGCTATGCGGTGCTAGGGATTCGAACCGCCAAACTGCCAACCTTTCTGATCGACAAGCTCAGCATCTTTGCCATTGAGCCACCACGTCACTAGTCTGTTATGGGTAATTATTAGCTAATAGGGAACTCCAGAAGCTATTAGTAGAGATAGGGAGAGAGGGGGAAAATTCTGAAAATATGTACTGAAAATATCTTCTAGCAATTTAAATTCTGTTCTTGTTATATAGAATGGAGCAAATTTTTTGTGTTACTGTATGAAGTGTGGCTGCTCATTGGATAAGGAACTGATTGAATGATATTTTTTAACTCTTCTATTGATCAGCTGGGGGAAGCCTTGATTGGCTCATGGTATTCTCTGCCTTTTATAACTAGTTCAAGGTCAGCAGAATTGAAGTTGATGGGGGTGGTGGATTAAAACTGCTTTTAAAGATTTAGAAAAGTCAATGTTAAGAAGTGTTTTCATCTCACTTGTTCTTCGGAGACAGAAAAGCCCTAGACTTCCACCATGCAGGGTAACACTGGCATATCAGAAGCTCCCTCTTTTAGCGATCTGGAGTTGTTCAATTTCATTTTGTTATATTTTTAATCTAACCATGATCGGCCTTGGCAAAGAGATGTAAAGGCAGAATTGAAAGCAGGAGCAAAAATCAGAAATGCCACTTTTAAATTATGTTCATGTGCTTCACTTGCACTTCTGCAGGCAAAGATGGTTATGCTGAAAAATTAATGGACATTTAAAATTGTTTTTATTGCATTGTTTACTGACTGTAGAGCATGTCTGCTCCAAGCCCTTTGAGAGTTTCAAAAGTACTGTATGTTGCAGTGGAACTTTCAAATGAAATGAAATGACAAGCTCAGGATCCAAAAACCTTTTGTCAGACTTGAATAATGGGCCTTATCCAACAACATGAAATTTAATGTGGAGAAAAGCAGGATAACCCAAAGGTACAAGTACAGATTTGGCTCAAAAACAGTCATTGTGAGAGGGACCTTGGAATCCTAGTAGACAATTACTTCGACATGAGTCAGCAGTGTGTGGCAACAGCCAAAAATGCTAATACAAACCTTGGTTGTATAAACAGTTATAGAATCAAAATCACATGTATTAGTATCACTTTATAAAAGCCTTAGTAAGGTAACACCTGAAATACTGCATCCAGTTTTGGACACTACATTACAAAAAAAATGTTAAGACTTTGGTAAAAGTGCAAAGAAGAGCAACTAAGATGATTAAAAGCCTGGAGACTAAAACATATGAAGAACGGTTGCAGGAATTGGGTATGGCCAGTCTAAATAAAAGAAGGACATGGGGAGACATGATAGCAGTATTCCAGTATTTGAGGAACTGCAACACAGAAGAAGGGGTCAACTTATTTTTGAGTTGACCCGTGGTGGAAAAGTGGTTTGAATGCAGTACTGCTGGATGCTTCTGCTGACTGCTGGCTGCCTGCAATTTGGCAGATCGAATCTCACCAGGGTCAAGGTTGACTCATCCTTCCATCCTTCCGAGGTGGATAAAATGAGGACACAGATTGTTGGGGGCAATACACTGACTCTGTAAACCACTTAGAGAGAGCTATAAAAGCACTGTGAAGTGGTATATAAGTCTAAATGCTATTGCTATTGCTATTTTCCAAAGCACCAGAAGGCAAAACAAGAAACAAAGGATGGAAATTAGCAGATAAACAACCTGGAGAAACTTCCTAACAGTGAAGACAATTATCCAGTGAAACAGCTTGCCTTCAGAAGTTGTAGGTGCTTCATCACTGGAGGTTTTTAAGGAAAGTCTAGGCAACCACTTATTTGAAATGGTATAGGGTCTCCTGCTTGGACTAGAAGACCTCAAAGGTCCCTTCCAGCTTTATTATGATTGGAATAAGAAATGGATGCAAATGTAAGATGTGATAGTCAAAATGTACACACAGTGATGAGCAGAGATAAAGATCTTGATGCCCATATTCAATATTTTTCCCTGATAGTCAGATTAGGAAAATTCTGACATTGACACATAAGGTATACATACAGGTAGTATACATCCTCCCAAAAAGGTATAATCATCAGTATGTTGGTCCTACTTGGCATAACTAAGTAAACTCGTCAGGTTTTACCTGACATCTGACATTTTATTGGCGACAATGAGTGGTTTGTCTTGTTTTCTTCAGGGATGCTGTTTCAATTATCCAGTCTAATCTAGTATTCCTGGCTCTCTTCCACTCACTGCCTATAAAGACTAGGCAGACATTTCTAAACAACAGACACAAACATGAATTGAAAAGAAGAGAACAGAATTTGGTACCACTCAAATCTAACCAAAGATCCTACATCTACATAAATATATGTTCGGGTAATATTTTTAGCACTTTCCTCTGAACTGAATAATTAATTCTGCTGCCTTACCTTCCCATTCCAGTGATACAAATTACCCCTAAGCATGTGAATTCGTGTTTCAAATATATAATGATTTGTTAACCAGGCATTGGTTCAAGAGTTGAGAGTGTTTATCTAGAGTTAACTAAAGAAAATGACAGGCATTTATAATTATCACAGTAATATTTGTCATATATGTTCGTGGGGCCAGCGTTCTTTTAATATAACTTTCTTTAAAATGTAAGTCCTTCTAATCTGGATACAAATCCTATAAAAGTAGAGCAAGAAAATAATAGGTCCAGTAACCTTCAAAATCCTGTTACCTGATAACTTTCCCACCCACCCAAATACACAGCTTTTAAAAAGGGAATGCTGGGAGCTGTCATTCAGGAAATCTGTTGAGGGGAGGGGGGCATGATTCCCCACTTCATCCTAATGCAACCATGGCAACAGTGCTCATTCATTGACAATACTGGGAAATCTTTAAGTACTTTTTCAATCCACAACTTTTGCATCCCACAAACCACCCATACCTACTGAATTAACTTTTAAAATTCCTGATCTGATACCCATCTTTATGCCCTTTCAATGGTGTTCAATAAATTTGTGTGCATGAGTGTGTTATATTAAAAGGCCCAACTTTAACACAATCAATAATGAAACTAATTCACAGCATGACTCATGCTTTGGGGTGAGAAATTATGTCTTTGTCATCAGTCTTGTCATAATTCAGGAGTTGTACCTGAGATCTGAGCAAACTATAATACTGCATTGTAAATCAATTTCCAGTCATTTTCTGGCTGCTGTTTCACACTACAATCAGGCATCGCTATTTGAGCAGAAGGGATGTAGAAGGAAAAAAAAGGTATCTCAGGAATATTTTCCTGATTAAAATTTCATTATTTGTTTGTTTATATGCTGCCTTTCCACCCAAGTAGCTACTCAAGGTGGATTTAGCAATGATTTTAATCTGTACTAAGTAAATGAAACCTTAATTTGTCTAGTACACAGTAAATAAAATAATCCGTAAAGAAGAATAGTTTTGTTTTGCACACATTTCAGACATGAGTAAATGGCAGCATAAAGTACAAAACAATAAAGTCTAGATAATTAGGACTCAGAAATACAATATTTAATATGAGACAGATATGAAGAAAACATGCATGGTTGTGACCTGCAATATCTGATAGATTCCTAATTCCCTCATCACAAAATGAAATTAGATTAGTTAGCAGGTTGAAAAGTTTCATAGTCTGGACATTCAGGTGATATGGCATTTTTTAAATGACAGTGGAGTATTTAAATTAATTCCAATAGTCAAACCATGCTGGTATTGGCTTTTGACCCCTATATGGTGACCATGGATTCCTATGTGCCATAGGCATCCCAGTTTTGATTTGTTTGCTGGGGGGGGGGGGGAAGCAGTATGAGGAAAGAAAAGTAAACAATGTTAGTTAGGGACTTGGCATGCTGAAGAGCAAAGCACACAGCTCAAGAATCCTCTATTTTCTAGAATGCACTCTAGAATTCTAGATTACACCTAGTTTTGATAGGTATTCTTAACAAATAAAAATGGTTCTTCTGATGGAAGAACGATAGACCTAAAATGGATGCACAATAAGTGGAGCTGACAGCCAGAGTGAATAATGAAGAGTTGGTAAGTAGAACAGCTCTTCAAACATTTCCAGACAAAGGAGAAGACAATAGCTTGTCAATAATTGCTCCAGAAAGTTTGGAGGTACCCAGCTGGTTTTGAGCATTGGAAGACAAAAGAATAGTCATCTTGTTCAAACAACATTTTGCGCCTTTGAAAGGACCCTAAATTTGCATATTTTTCTAATCACTATTGGAAATTGCTAGCTAACTACTTTTCAGTTATCAGAAAACTCAGGATGAACAAGTTTGAGAGCACTTGATAAGGTTATCTTCAATCTTTAATGAAAGCTTTAACTATAAACTCATGGGATTATTTTTTTTTAAAAAAATAAACAACCAAAGATTGATAAAAACTTTGATTTTAAAAAAAACCTACAAAACATAGTTTTAACTATTTGGAATTAATTCTAAAGAATGCTTCCTGTGAGATAATGCTTTTGTTTTGATTTTTTTTTAAAAAAACAAACACATATTTTAAATATTGGACAATAGAGGTGATTAAAGATTTCAGCTAAAGGAGAAGAGCTAGGCGTGAAATCCAGCAGGTTCTGACTGGTTCTGGAGAACCAGTAGCAGAAATCTTGAGTAGTTTGGAGAACTTGTAGCAGAAACTTTGAGTAGTTTGGAGAATCAGCAAATGCCACCTCTGGCTGGCCCCAGAGTAGGGTGGGAATAGAGATTTTGCAGCATCCTTCCCCTGGAGTGGGGGGGGAATTGAGATTTTGGTGGGCTATGCCCACCAAGCCACACCACACCCACCAAGCCATGCTCACAGAACTGGTAGTAAAATTTTTTGAATTTCACCACTGAAAAGAACACATAAAATTGACTTAATGGGTGCAGAAAAGTGTAAAACTGGAATTGGAAGACTGGAAGTATTTAAGAAGGATTTTAAAAAATTGAGCTCCACTGGGCGGCTGCGGGTGCGAGCGGCGGGGCTGGCGCGGGGCTGGGCGGCCCCATGGCGTCGGGGCACCGAAGGCTGCCCGGGCCGGGCGTTGTGCTGTCGCTGCTGCTGCTGCTGCCGCTGCCAGACCCGGCCGGCGCCTGGTACAAGCACGTGGCCATCCCGCGCTACCACACGGTGGGCCGGGCGTCGGGGCTTCTGATGGGCGTCCGCCGCTCGCCCTACTTGTGGCACCGGGAGGAGGCCGGGCCGGAGCCCCGCGGCAGCTCCCCGCCCTACGCGCCCCCGCCGTGGCTGCGGCCGTCCCTGCAGCCCTGGCCGGAGCCACCCAGCCCCGACGGCCACTGGGGCTGACGGCCGCTGGAGAGGCTGCCCGTGCGGCCGGGGGGAGCGGCCGCCCTACGGCCGCCTTGCCTTCCGTCGGAGAGCGCCTGGGCCGGGCTGGCGCTCCAGCGGGCCGTGCGGAAGCAGACGCCGCCCGACAGCATTTTTGCACCTGAGATGTGATTTCACATGACGCCCCGTGTCCCGTGGGAGGAACGGCCTGAGAAATGCCACCAGAGGGCCACAGAAACTGATTTGGGAAGCAGAGTGTGAGCAAAGCCTCTGGTTGCTGCGTCTTCTTCCGCCCCCCCCCCCCCCCGGAAACCATCTCTCCCCCCCCCTGCTTGCCTTGAACCTCCCTGGACTTGCTGGAGACCACGAACAGAGTCTTTGGGCCCTTGGAATGGAGGCTCCTGTTTGATTCTCTTCTGCTTTTCAACTCTTGGGATGCAGGCAAGAAACTCCTGCTGTCTCCTAGCCAACCTCATGCTGACATCTTAGGGTGGAGAAGAAAGAAGGAAATGTATAAAGTTCGTTATTGCTTTTCAGATGTCGCTAACGGCTTTTTGCTATATGATGTGTACTTTGTTTTCCCCCCTCTGGGATACTATACTAATTAAAACTCAAATGTAATTAAAAAAAAAAAATGGGACTTCCGGTTCCTTTTTTTTTTTTTTTTTTTTAATTGAAATTTTTATACTGTTTTACAATATATCACCCAGTGCTGTACAAAACAAAAGGAAGAGTTGGTTTCAAGTATCATCTATTATCTTTAGGATCTCCAAAATCCACGTTCCCTCGGTACAGGCGTCGAGACGTCCAAAGTTCCAAGTGCATAGTCCACAAATGGCTTCCAAGTCTTCCAAAAGATATCGTTTTTATAAACCCCCTCTCTAAATTTAATATCACACGTCATTTTATCATTTAAGGCTAATTTCCACATTTCACAGTACCATTCTTCTATTTTAATATTTACCTCTATTTTCCAATATCTTGCTATTACAATTCTACCCATTATAATCATGATTCTAATCAGTTCTTTCTCATGTTTTGTTAACTCTGGTTCATTAATTATCAATAACAATATAGTTTCTGGTCTCAATATTATTATTCTTTTCATCATTTCACACATCGTTCTTTCTAATTGCTGCCAAAACTTTTTAATTTTCACACATTTATACCACATATGCTCATAAGTTCCCAATTCCGTATTACATCTCCAACATTTATCACTCATTTTTTTATCTATCAGTGATAATCTTAGTGGGGTCCAGTACCATTTCCAAACAACCTTAAAATTATGTTCTTTAATCCTTATAGATAAAGTCCTCATAATCCGACTCTTCCAATTCTCGTTCCAATCCAAATCCAATATTTTAATCTTTAGATCTTCCTCCCAATTCCTTTTCATTACCATTTGTGGATTTCCATCAAAGTTTATAATCTTGTATATCTTACTGACGAGTCCTTTTAACCCAGTTTCATCTTTAATAATTTGAGATACTAAACTTTCAAATTTAGTTTTACTTCTATCTATGTTACATATTCCCCTTACTTTCATAGTCCATTTTTCTACCTGTATTTTTTCAAACCAATTTAACTCCAATTTTTGAATTACTTTTTTCTTCCTACTTTCAGTTCCTAAAGCTCTTAACCAATCTACTATATTTCCTATTTTTTCATCCTCAATTACTTTGTTCCGACTTATATTAGTTTTAATCGGCCAACTTTCAGTTGTCTTTCCCAAAAACGTTATATCCAGAATCAATTTTTTAACAAATTTATTCCAAGTTTTACTCAACCCCTTTAACCAATAACTATTAATTGTCTTTTTTGTTTTTGCTCTATCTAAAAACCATATAGACCCAAATCTCTTAATATCTTTTAACTCCAGATCTCCCCAATGACCATCTCCACCTTTAAGTATTTTTATCACAGTTCTAATATTATACGCCCGATAATAATTAAGTAGATTGGGAATTCCCAATCCACCCTCTTTTTGGTTTTGATACCACAATTTCTTCATTAATCTTGGTCTTTTCCCACCATTACAAAATTTATCTAATTTCTTCTGATATTCTTCTATATCTTTCTCTGTCAAATTTAATGGTAGCATCTCAAATAAAAAGTTAAACTTTGGTAATAACATCATTTTACACATTGCAATTCTACCAAACCAAGACAGCTTTATCTCTTTATATTTATCTATCTTTTTCTCTACTTCCTTCAACATCACCTCATAATTAATTTTTTTTAATTCTCTAACTTTAAGTGAAAGTGTTATCCCCAAGTATTTCAATGTATTCTTAGCTCTTATCCCAAATTGTTCTTGCATACTCTCCCACTCCTTACCATCTTTATTCATTAATAATTCAGATTTTGACCAATTTACCTTTAAACCTGTCATTTCTTCAAATTCTATCAAATGTTTATTTATCCTCTTTAAATCTCTCTCTATATCCTTCAAAATAATCAAAGTGTCATCCGCATACAAATTTATCTTATATCCCTTGTAACCTTCCAACTCTTCATCTGCTTCTATCAATTTAATCAAAACTTCCATAACTAACAAAAATAATGTTGGAGACAAGGGACATCCTTGTCTCGTGCCTGCTTCCAATTTAATCTCTTCCGTCATTGTTCCATTCACCTTTACCTTTGCACTACTTTTTTGATACAGTTTTGAAATAACATGTATAAATTTATTACCAAAGCCTAATGCCTCGATAATTACTTTTATAGTATCCCATTGTACAGAATCAAAAGCTTTAAAAATATCTAACGATATTATACCTAATTCATCTCCATTATTCTCTGCTACATCTATAATATTCAATACTCTTCTAATTATATCACTCATATATCTACCTTTAACAAACCCTACTTGGTTATAACTTATATATTTGTCTATAAAACTATTTAATCTATTACTTATAATAGCTGTAAATATTTTAGCATCTTGATTGATTAAAGAAATAGGTCGATAGGACTCGATCCTCTCAAGATCTTTATCCGGTTTAGGAATTATAGATATTACTGTCTTATTCCATGACATCGGGACTTCTCCACCATGTAAAATTCCATTGAATAATTTTTGCAGTTTTGGTACTATTAGTTCCTTGAAATCTTTATAAAATTCAGCAGGTAATCCATCTTCTCCTGGGGTCTTCCCTAATTTTAACTCTTGTATTATTTCGTTGATTTCCTCCTGTGTTATATCTCTTTCCATCAAATCTTTGTATGTTTGATCTATTTTCATACCATATTTTCCAAGATGATTCTTCAATTTTTCTAAATCAATTGATTTCTTTAAGTATAATTTTTGAAAAAAATTCCTAGCTACTTCACATTTCTCCAATCTCTTATAACACCTTGTACCTTTTTCATCTATCAGAGAACCAATTTCTCTCTTTTGAGTTTTATTTTTCGCCATCTTTGCCAATAACCTAGAATTTTTATTACTAAATTCAAAAAAATCCCTATTCAAATATCTTAAATTTTTTTTAACCAATTCAATATCTTCTTCTATCAATTTAGTTTTTAATAAGGTCAATTCCTCCAAACATTTTTTATCTTTCGTAAGTGAGAATTGGTTCTCCAATATCTTAATTTGTCTTGTATCCTGATCAATTTTAGCTTTGTATTCTCTATATTTCCTGCTTGACAATTTAATACTTTCTCCTCTAAATATGGCTTTCATGGTATCCCAAACAATTTCAAATTTAACCTCTTCATTATCATTCAATTCCCAACTTTCCTTCCATTTTTTGAATATCCATATTTTATCCTCCTCCCTTTTGTACAATTTTTCATCATATCTCCAACCTCTTTCCTTTTTCTCAAAATTAAAATCTATTTCCATCATAACTTCTGCATGATCAGAATCCTTAAAAATTCCCACATCTATTCTATCTACTTTATTCAGCAAATCTTTAGAAACAAAAATATAATCAATCCTTGAATAAGTATTATGTACCTTAGAACAAAATGTATACACCCTTTCAGGGCCTTTCAACTCTCTCCAAACATCTGCCACACTGTTTTGAAACATCCATTTATTTAAAATTTCCCCTTTATTTGTTTGTCTAAAGCGGGTGGGATTATTACTATCAATTCTATCCCTAATTAGGTTGAAATCTCCCGCCACAATTACTTTCCCTTCACTTTCTGTTTCCAAAATCTTAGTAATTTTATCCAAAAATCCCTTTTGTTTTTCATTCGGTAAATATAAATTAACCAATGTCACTTTTTGCTCGTTAATATTCCCTATAATTATTAAATATCTGCCTTCCTCATCTCTAATTACTTGTTTTTTCTCAAAGTATACCCTATTTGATATCAATATCGCAACTCCTCTAGCTTTGGAAGTCCCAAAAGATTTTTCATAAATTTGCATACCTTTAATATTCATTCTATTAAAATCCTCAGATTTTTGATGAGTTTCCTGCAAAAATAATATATCTGGAGAATCCCTTTTAAATTTAAGTTCCAATCTTTTCCTTTTTATATGATTGCCTGTACCCTTCACGTTCCATGTCATTATTTTTATAAACCGCATTTAAGCGGTAACTTTTTTAATCCTGACCCCTCCTCTTCCTTTATGTGCACACCAAACACCAAACAAAAAAGACATACAAAAACATAAAACTCCACAAACAATATATAACAAACAACATAAACATAAAACTCAAATATCAAACAGAACAACCACAACAAATAACAAGCAATCTTCATCCCCCACATCCTCAATCAGATATCGCCTCTATATAAAGAGTGTGGGGGAGTGGGACGTGCCGATGGTCGGATCACCTCTTCGGGCTGTTCTTTAAATTCCACTTTCAAAAAAAGAAGACAAGACTGGCTTCACCCCGGACTCAGCTTCCTGCTTTTTACTAAGATCCTCCATCTTGTCTGGCGTTCGTTCAGTATCTTCACGAATTTTCTTATACTCAGAAACTGCCGGGGAAATTTCTTTTCTCTTTAAACTCTTGGGATCCTGGCCGCCAATTGCACCTCTTTCTTCCAAAGTTGGGGATTCCTCTTGTACTCCACCCGTCTTAAGCATATAGTCTTTAATTTCTACCAAATCTTCCTCTTTCTCAATCAGCCCAAGCCCCCGAATTAATCTTAATACATCTGTTTCTGGAGTAATAGTATGCATCCTTCCTTTATAAAAAAATTTAAGTTGCTGTAGTGGCCTCCAATTGTACTTAATATCATTGTCTCTCAAGAGCTTTGTAACTGGTTTCAAATGATATCTCCAAGCTCTGTCTTCCCTGGAAATATCCGGAAAAACTTGAATTTCTTTCTCCTCAAACTTAGGAACACCTTCCAGTTCTCTTATTTTTGCCATGACCTCTAGTTTATCTCCAAGGTTTGCAAATCTTACTAAAACATTTCTAATCGCTCCACCTTGCCTCTTATAACCAATTCTAAAAACACTTACTAAATTTGCTGCTGTATATTCAAATCCAAAATCATTCAACCATTTTAGCACCCTCTGCTTCAAATCATCCGATCTATTTTCTGGAATATTACGTATAACAATATTGAATTTTCTAGCGTCTTCCTCCAAAAGACTAATTCTCTTATCTTGTTGCTGGTTTTTATAAAAAATTCCTTCCATCTTACGATCAATTTGTGCATCGTGTGCATGGATTTGTTCAATTTCATCTTTAATAAATTTCACCTCCGCGTTTTGCTTTACAAAACTAACATTCAATTCACTTATCTGTTCTTTAGCTTTTTGAACTTCCAATGTCAAATTCGCCACATGATGCAACCATGGCAACAGTGCTCATTCATTGACAATACTGGGAAATCTTTAAGTACTTTTTCAATCCACAACTTTTGCATCCCACAAACCACCCATACCTACTGAATTAACTTTTAAAATTCCTGATCTGATACCCATCTTTATGCCCTTTCAATGGTGTTCAATAAATTTGTGTGCATGAGTGTGTTATATTAAAAGGCCCAACTTTAACACAATCAATAATGAAACTAATTCACAGCATGACTCATGCTTTGGGGTGAGAAATTATGTCTTTGTCATCAGTCTTGTCATAATTCAGGAGTTGTACCTGAGATCTGAGCAAACTATAATACTGCATTGTAAATCAATTTCCAGTCATTTTCTGGCTGCTGTTTCACACTACAATCAGGCATCGCTATTTGAGCAGAAGGGATGTAGAAGGAAAAAAAAGGTATCTCAGGAATATTTTCCTGATTAAAATTTCATTATTTGTTTGTTTATATGCTGCCTTTCCACCCAAGTAGCTACACAAGGTGGATTTAGCAATGATTTTAATCTGTACTAAGTAAATGAAACCTTAATTTGTCTAGTACACAGTAAATAAAATAATCCGTAAAGAAGAATAGTTTTGTTTTGCACACATTTCAGACATGAGTAAATGGCAGCATAAAGTACAAAACAATAAAGTCTAGATAATTAGGACTCAGAAATACAATATTTAATATGAGACAGATATGAAGAAAACATGCATGGTTGTGACCTGCAATATCTGATAGATTCCTAATTCCCTCATCACAAAATGAAATTAGATTAGTTAGCAGGTTGAAAAGTTTCATAGTCTGGACATTCAGGTGATATGGCATTTTTTAAATGACAGTGGAGTATTTAAATTAATTCCAATAGTCAAACCATGCTGGTATTGGCTTTTGACCCCTATATGGTGACCATGGATTCCTATGTGCCATAGGCATCCCAGTTTTGATTTGTTTGCTGGGGGGGGGGGGGAAGCAGTATGAGGAAAGAAAAGTAAACAATGTTAGTTAGGGACTTGGCATGCTGAAGAGCAAAGCACACAGCTCAAGAATCCTCTATTTTCTAGAATGCACTCTAGAATTCTAGATTACACCTAGTTTTGATAGGTATTCTTAACAAATAAAAATGGTTCTTCTGATGGAAGAACGATAGACCTAAAATGGATGCACAATAAGTGGAGCTGACAGCCAGAGTGAATAATGAAGAGTTGGTAAGTAGAACAGCTCTTCAAACATTTCCAGACAAAGGAGAAGACAATAGCTTGTCAATAATTGCTCCAGAAAGTTTGGAGGTACCCAGCTGGTTTTGAGCATTGGAAGACAAAAGAATAGTCATCTTGTTCAAACAACATTTTGCGCCTTTGAAAGGACCCTAAATTTGCATATTTTTCTAATCACTATTGGAAATTGCTAGCTAACTACTTTTCAGTTATCAGAAAACTCAGGATGAACAAGTTTGAGAGCACTTGATAAGGTTATCTTCAATCTTTAATGAAAGCTTTAACTATAAACTCATGGGATTATTTTTTTTTAAAAAAATAAACAACCAAAGATTGATAAAAACTTTGATTTAAAAAAAAACCTACAAAACATAGTTTTAACTATTTGGAATTAATTCTAAAGAATGCTTCCTGTGAGATAATGCTTTTGTTTTGATTTTTTTTTAAAAAAACAAACACATATTTTAAATATTGGACAATAGAGGTGATTAAAGATTTCAGCTAAAGGAGAAGAGCTAGGCGTGAAATCCAGCAGGTTCTGACTGGTTCTGGAGAACCAGTAGCAGAAATCTTGAGTAGTTTGGAGAACTTGTAGCAGAAACTTTGAGTAGTTTGGAGAATCAGCAAATGCCACCTCTGGCTGGCCCCAGAGTAGGGTGGGAATAGAGATTTTGCAGCATCCTTCCCCTGGAGTGGGGGGGGAATTGAGATTTTGGTGGGCTATGCCCACCAAGCCACACCACACCCACCAAGCCATGCTCACAGAACTGGTAGTAAAATTTTTTGAATTTCACCACTGAAAAGAACACATAAAATTGACTTAATGGGTGCAGAAAAGTGTAAAACTGGAATTGGAAGACTGGAAGTATTTAAGAAGGATTTTAAAAAATTGAGCTCCACTGGGCGGCTGCGGGTGCGAGCGGCGGGGCTGGCGCGGGGCTGGGCGGCCCCATGGCGTCGGGGCACCGAAGGCTGCCCGGGCCGGGCGTTGTGCTGTCGCTGCTGCTGCTGCTGCCGCTGCCAGACCCGGCCGGCGCCTGGTACAAGCACGTGGCCAGCCCGCGCTACCACACGGTGGGCCGGGCGTCGGGGCTTCTGATGGGCGTCCGCCGCTCGCCCTACTTGTGGCACCGGGAGGAGGCCGGGCCGGAGCCCCGCGGCAGCTCCCCGCCCTACGCGCCCCCGCCGTGGCTGCGGCCGTCCCTGCAGCCCTGGCCGGAGCCACCCAGCCCCGACGGCCACTGGGGCTGACGGCCGCTGGAGAGGCTGCCCGTGCGGCCGGGGGGAGCGGCCGCCCTACGGCCGCCTTGCCTTCCGTCGGAGAGCGCCTGGGCCGGGCTGGCGCTCCAGCGGGCCGTGCGGAAGCAGACGCCGCCCGACAGCATTTTTGCACCTGAGATGTGATTTCACATGACGCCCCGTGTCCCGTGGGAGGAACGGCCTGAGAAATGCCACCAGAGGGCCACAGAAACTGATTTGGGAAGCAGAGTGTGAGCAAAGCCTCTGGTTGCTGCGTCTTCTTCCGCCCCCCCCCCGGAAACCATCTCTCCCCCCCCCTGCTTGCCTTGAACCTCCCTGGACTTGCTGGAGACCACGAACAGAGTCTTTGGGCCCTTGGAATGGAGGCTCCTGTTTGATTCTCTTCTGCTTTTCAACTCTTGGGATGCAGGCAAGAAACTCCTGCTGTCTCCTAGCCAACCTCATGCTGACATCTTAGGGTGGAGAAGAAAGAAGGAAATGTATAAAGTTCGTTATTGCTTTTCAGATGTCGCTAACGGCTTTTTGCTATATGATGTGTACTTTGTTTTCCCCCCTCTGGGATACTATACTAATTAAAACTCAAATGTAATTTAAAAAAAAAAAATGGGACTTCCGGTTCCGGCTCCAGCGGCGACGGGCGAGCCTAGCGCTCGCTCGCCGTTTTGTTGCTTTTTCTGCCCCCCCACGGGGGCGAGACGCCCCTTTTTTGGGGGTCTCCCGTAAAGCCGGCTCACCTGGGACGCTCCCCCCCACGGCGGTGGGGGAAGCGACCCTTGTCCTCGGCTTAGGTGCAGGAGAACATGCTGCGGGGGGTTTTCCCTTCGCCAAAGGCAGACGGCACCATTCGCAATCATGAAGAGAGCTGATCTAATGAGTCGGAAGGCTTCTCGGGGCTTCAGCTGCAAAGGGGAGAGTGAGTGATTTAAAACTTTTTTTTTCTGCTGTCAGCCGGGTTGAAAGGACTGGGAGGGGGGTGTTTGTTTGTAAAAAAAAACCCTCGGACTCAAGCGGCACTTGAAAATGGCTCCTCGCGGCAAGGAAGCGGAAATCTTTAATCCTGACTGTTTGCAGCAAGGGAAAGTGATCTGCGGTTTGCTTGCAACAATGTTTCTAGGTCTGGCTGAAACAATTTATTCTACCACTCTCTCCTTCGGGCTTTGAGCTTGGGCGTGGAAGATGGCTTCTCTTTGTTCCTGACTGACTATTTCACTTATGGAAAATTCCCAGCGTCTCTTTGCAATTTGGACTTCCTCTGGTTATTAATGAAGAATTTTTTCTTTTTGGATTTGTGATTTCTTTTCTGGAGTACCTTCGGTATCATACTTATTGAGTTGGAAAATTGTTTCTCTCTTGGTTCCTGAACTTTGCAACTTTACAACCCTGAACGGAACTTTTGGCTCCTGATTGGCCTCATCAGCCTCACCCAGAAAACGCCATTTTAGTGGCATTGATTTTAACAGCTAATCATGGCACAAGAAACAGCACTGGCAAGCTTAGAACAAAGGATGGCTTCTCTTGAATCTGTTATACAAACTTTGGTACAAGAAATTAAGGCCCAGAGGGCAGAAAATATTAACTTTAAGAAGGAGTTATTGGACACACGGAAACAAGTGCTGGAAAACACACAGAAGAATGAAGAATTGGAAGGGGGGCTGGTGGGGGCTAAGGGAGAGATTAAAAATGTTACTAATGAGGTTGTGGAAATAAACGGGCATGTGTCTAGGATGGATATGGAAAGAATGACATATTTTTTGAGATTTCAGAATGTTTTTGAGGAACCTGGTGAATGCCTCCCTGATCTCATGAGCACAATTATAGCAGACTATTTACATAAACCTAAGGATGAGATCAGGGGGGACATTGACCTAGCCTACAGAATAAACTCAGCATGTGCCAGGATAAATGAAGTACCTAGAGAGATACATGTGAAATTTGTTAGAAGGTCAACCAGAGAGGAAATCCTGAAAGTGCAGAGAGGAAGTCCGTTAATTTACCAACAAAAAGAGGTTGCTATCTTGAAGCAGATCCCAAGAAAGATTAGAGATGCAAGAAGGAAATTTTCCTTCTTGTCTAAAACATTGTTTGATCACGGGATTTGGTTCAAGTGGGTGACACCCGAAGGGATGCTGGTGTTCTGGGAAGGAGGAAGAGTGAGGATTAAAACAGTTGCCGAGGCGGAAGCCTTTTTCAAAAAACACTCCTCTGTCCTGGGGGAAGATTCGGGGGGGGGCAGGGGGGGCCACGGCCCCGCCCACTGGGGGCCTGGAGGAAGAGGTTGAAGACACAATTGCCAAGAGACTTAGATCTAAAAAATAACTTTGCCTTGATTTTTCTGAATAATATTGCATAATATCTGTATTTGGATTTTTGTAAATGACTGACAGCATAGAACTGAGAACTTAGGTATATGTACTTGCTTTCACTTTGTAGTGTTACGGAAAATGTTTTTTATTGTTATCAATGTATTTTGAAGTCCCGGAAGGGCCGACGACTTTGACGTGAACGCTCTCAACATTTCTTTGTATCCCTTACCCCATCCTATGGAAAAATGTAAAACCAATAAAACTTTTTCAATATAAAAAAAAAAAAATTGAGTCAAAAGCTAACAATAGTGTCAAGAGAAATATCTGCTTTTATCAATAGATTGTGTCTAAATGATTCTATAGAAGAGGAACAAGAATAATTTTTACCTGACAAGAAAGAGACTGAACAGAAAGTAGATCTACAAAGGCAACTTAAAGAATAAATGAAAAGTGATGTTACACTGGACACACAAAAGAAAAAGGCTGATGTTTAAATAATTAAAAGTGACATACAAATAATAAGCCAAGATATTGACCTGTATTCTGTACTGGACTTACAAAACAGGTTTGTTAAAGCTTTGAAGAATCTCATGAGAAGAGACAAAGAAATCAAGTTTATTTGAATGGACAAAATATTAAAAGAAAAAGGAAGGAATGTAAAGTTAGTTAGTTTGATCAAGATTAAAATAGACATGTTGTCATTGCTAATAAATATTAATGGACTTTGGTTGACATCAAGATTGAAATGGTGGTGCTCTATCAATTTGTTTTTAAATAAGAAATGGGGTATGGGAAGAAGAAATCAATTATTATCATTTAACAGGCGAAAAATTACTAAAATTATTTATATTTCATGAAGATTGTAAGTCACTTCTTTGTATCTTTTATTTTCTTTCTTATTTACTATAATCTTACTGTTTCTTTTTAAAAATAAAAATCTCCTTTTGCACCTTTTACTCCTTTCCCCCATTTTCTTTCTTTTACTTTTAAGTTACTTTTAAAAAATAAAATAAAAATTATAGGTGACTTTGTTCCAGTGCTTGTTTGTAAGTATATCAACCCATGGTTTGTTACTCAGTATTTATCATAACATATTCCAGGAGGTAGACAGTGTGGCAGGAAGCAACCTAACCAGTTTATCATCTGCTAAATTATACTTTGTGACTGGCCACATCTCCCTTTGGCAACCCCATTTTGTGAACAGGCAAGCTGCATTCTTTGAGCACTATGGCTTGTTCTCCTACTGTCAAGCATGTTTCTTACCCAGAAAATGTATTAAAGATTCCTTCATTGATTGCTACCATTTCCCAACTTGGCAATAAAAGCAAAATAAAATGTGGTGATGACAGCAAAATAGAAACCCTCCGGCAACATTCTATTATCCACGACAATTTAAATGAAATTCAACAACTAAAAGAACTACTGATCAACTCAAAATTGGAAAGGCTTGATAGTATTCTGAAGACTCTTATCCTATGAAAACTTTAAAACAGGAGTGCAACTAGTAGGACTCTTTGTAAATCTCTAATGATATGCTGCAATGTACGTGTGGGGTATTAGCAGGATTCACCCCGTTAGATTTAATGTAGGCAGGAGTTTCATCTTGCAGTATGGAGGCATCCCTTGAAGAATAATTTTGATATTGTTGATGGATATGCAATTCTTAATTAGCTTTGTGGGTTTATTAACTTCAGTGAACTAACAATATTAGCAGCTGTGAAATACCCATTTTGAAGACTTCAGATATTTATTCATGTCCATTAAAATGGGTCAGAATTTCTCATTACAATTTTTGTAAAGTGCTTTGTGTGGTTAATTAAGTACATGCCACAAAGCAAAAGCCAGAATTTTAGACACAGCTGTGTTTAAAAGTTCCACTTTTGAACTGTGTCACATGTCCATGGGAACAGACTGCCAGAAACAATGAGTGCATTCAAGAGTGCAACAAACTGACCCTTGTGTGCCAAAACTTCCTTTTGTCAATATTCCCTCTGTGGTTCTAGTGATGACATGACTCAAATTTTACTTCTTGTCTCAACGTTTGTTTATATCAACAGTTTTCAAAGCGTGAGGCAGGTTTCTCTGAGAAGGTGGTGCTATCAGTCTCTAGGCAAAGTGTGAGAAGAGGTCAAGAATAAAGAGAGGATAGGAGAATGGGGAAAGATTAAAAGAATGAAAGAACATGACAATCTTTTTTTTCTACAGGCAATCAAATACTACTTAAAGTTGTCATTAAGAGTCTTTTATATTTAAAGTACTGAGAATGTTCGACATTTCACTTTCATTTGCATATACTGCTGTATACCCATTGGGATCCATAATAAAGGAAAAATAAATATTTTCAGTTCTTTCCTCTTTGACATTTATCTGATTTAAGAATGAAATTAGTTGTGCCAAAAAGTACATATATTGCAATTTGGTCTGATCAGAGAAGTATTTTCCTCTCCAATGTGAGACCAGAACTTATATAAGTTCTCTCCAGAACTTATATTATGTTGCTGCCGAATTATATCTAGATGCCTTTCAAATGTATGGATCAATTACATTTTTCAGCCAGAATGATCACTGCTGAGAATATTAAAACTTTATATAATGTACATATGGGAGAGTATTTTGAAAGGGAGTCTCCAAGAGGAGCTTTGTGCAGCAAAGGAAAAACAATGAACAACAACAACAACAAAAAACCCAGAGAGAAAAAGAAGCAACTTGCTGCCCTGAAAAAGTCTCTCCAAACTGGTAGAATTACTCTCTATTTCTATCGTTCATTTTTAAAGAGTTCATTTGGAAGATACATTCTCTGTATTTTATTCTTTATACAATAATACAATACAATACAATAGCAGAGTTGGAAGGGACCTTGTAGGTCTTCTAGTCCAACCCCCTGCGTGGGCAGGAACCTTATACCATGTCAGACAAATGGCTATCTAACATCTTTTTAAAGGCTTCCAGGGTTGGGGCATTCACAACTTCTGGGGGCAAGCTGTTCCAGAGGTTAATTGTTCTAACTGTCAGGAAATTTCTCCTCAGTTCTAAGTTGCTTCTCTCCTTGATTAGTTTCCACCCGTTGCTTCTTGTCCTGCCCCCAGGTGCCTTGGAGAATAGTTTGACTCCCTCTTCTTTGTGGCACCCTCTGAGATATCGGAACACTGCTATCATGTCTCCCCTGGTCCTTCTCTTCATCAAACTAGACATACCCAGCTCCTGCAGCCGTTCTTCATATGTCTTAGCTGAAAAATTATACTGCTCCCCATCCAATATTTTGTGTTGCAAAAAAGGAACATTTTAACAGAAATGCTAACCATACATTCGAAAACCTTCCAAATTAAGACCTTTAAACCCCTACATGACTTCTGACTCAGACTTTCTCTTCCATATTCATCTGTTTAGATGTTAACTTTTTTTCAAACGGCTTGATTTCCTAGATATTAAAAAAGCTGCCTCCATTATGATACCTTTAGAAGAAAGGCTGAAATGCAAGATCTCTTCCTAAACTTGACCAGAAAAGACCAGAGTCCATTTTATTCTAATTAACTTTCAAAATTAAAATCCTACATATAATTAATTACCTATAAATATATTTCATTGAATCTAGTATCATCTGGTTTTATGGACCAGCCTATAAAGCATACTATAGTTCTTCAAGCAACTGCATTAAATGCTCTTGCAAAGGCAAATATTTTTCAAACCATGTTACTACTGAAAGTACTAGAAGAACTACATCCCCAGCATCACCCCTTTCCCTTCCCACAGAATGAGACAAAAGAAGGAAGTTTCAGAATAGAGGTAAAAAAATTATTGTTGGTAGAAACTGATTTTATTTGGGAAGAAGATATGACTATGTGCAACTAAATAAATATGGGTAATCTAAAAAAGAACTCATTAAAAGAAGGCGAGAAATATTTTATCTACTTTAATTTTTTAATCATCTTGAAGTCCAGCTTGAATCTCCTATATATGCTTTGTGTTTTCATCTTTCCTCTAATGCAGACTTTTCCAGATGTTTTAGAGCAGGGGTCTCCAACCTTTGCAACTTTAAATCTGAAGGACTTCAGCTCCCAGAATTCTCCAGCCAGCAAAGACCTGAAGTCCTTCAAAGATGAAGTGAGGAAAGCTAGGGCTCGCAATGAAGAAAGGCTTGCCAAAAAAGTAAAAAATAACAAAAAAAGCTTCTTCCAACATGTTAAAAATAAGAAAAAAGTTAAGGAAACAATTGGTCCACTGCTGGGAGAAAATGGCAAGAAGATGATAAGCAACAGGGAGAAAGCAGAACTATTTAACTCTTTTTTTGCATCTGTCTTTACACAAAGGGATAAAACAGTCCAACCAATCAAAAACAGCACCACAAAAATCAGATTAGGAACACAAGTTGAAATAGGGAAGAAAATGGTAAGTGAGCATCTGTCTGCCCTGGACGAGTTCAAATCACCAGGACCGGATGGATTACACCCCAGGGTTCTGAAGGAACTGGCAGACGAGATCTCAGAACCACTGAACTATATCTTTCAGAGATCCTGGAGCACCGGGGAACTGCCAGAAGACTGGAAAAGAGCTGATGTGGTTCCCATCTTCAAAAAAGGAAAAAAAAACAGATCCAGGAAACTATAGACCCATCAGCCTAACCTCAATACCAGGAAAGATTCTGGAAAAGATAATTAAACAACAAATAAGTGAACACCTAGAAGCAAACAAAGTAATAGCCAAAAGCCAACATGGGTTTGTCAAAAACAGATCATGCCAGACGAATCTAATTGCATTCTTTGACAAAGTGACAAAATCAGTGGACCAGAGGAATGCTGTTGATATAATTTATCTGGACTTCAGTAAGGCATTTGATAAAGTAGACCATAACCTACTATTAGATAAAGTAGAAAATTGTGGGTTAGACAGCACCACCACCAAATGGATTCGCAACTGGCTGACCAACCGCACTCAACGTGTAGTCCTCAATGGAACTGCATCTACATGGAAGGAAGTATGCAGTGGAGTCCCCCAAGGCTCTGTTTTAGGCCCAGTACTCTTTAACATCTTCATCAACGATTTAGATGAGGGGATAAATGGGGAACTCATCAAATTTGCAGACGACACCAAGCTGGCAGGAATAGCCAACACTCCAGAAGATAGGCTTAAGATACAGAAGGATCTAGACAAACTTGAACATTGGGCACTATCTAATAAAATGAAATTCAATTGTGAAAAAAGTAAGGTCCTACATATAGGCAAGAAAAACCAAATGCACAAGTACAGTATAGGTGGTACCTTGCTCAATAGTAGCAACTGTGAGAGGGATCTAGGAATCCTAGTGGACAACCATTTAAATATGAGCCAGCAGTGTGCAGCAGCTGCCAAAAAAGCAAACACAGTTCTAGGCTGCATAAACAGAGGGATAGAATCTAGATCACGTGAAGTGTTAATGCCACTGTATAGTGCCTTGGTAAGGCCACACTTGGAATACTGCATACAGTTTTGGTCGCCACGATGTAGAAAAGACATGGAGACTCTGGAAAGAGTGCAGAGAAGAGCAACCAAGATGATTAGGGAACTGGAGACTAAAACATATGAAGAACGGCTGCAGGAGCTGGGTATGTCTAGTTTGATGAAGAGAAGGACCAGGGGAGACATGATAGCAGTGTTCCGATATCTCAGAGGGTGCCACAAAGAAGAGGGAGTCAAACTATTCTCCAAGGCACCTGGGGGCAGGACAAGAAGCAATGGGTGGAAACTAATCAAGGAGAGAAGCAACTTAGAACTAAGGAGAAATTTCCTGACAGTTAGAACAATTAACCTCTGGAACAGCTTGCCTCCAGAAGTTGTGAATGCCCCAACCCTGGAAGTCTTTAAAAAGATGTTAGATAGCCATTTGTCTGAAATGGTATAAGGTTCCTGCCCACGCAGGGGGTTGGACTAGAAGACCTACAAGGTCCCTTCCAACTCTGCTATTGTATTGTATTGTATTATTGATTACAGACTTAAAGTTGCAAAGGTTGGAGACCCCTGTTTTAGAGTACAACTCTCTTCATTCCCAGCTAGCATGTAAATATAGCCTTGGTCTATGATTGCAGTTTTGTTATTGATCTTAAGCCTTTTCTAATCACAGTAATTGTCACTGAAATTATTATATCCTAATAATAAATTAATATCATCTATCATCTATCTTTTTATCTCCTGTATATAAAAGATTGGGAATGGTAAATATTGACAAGGTTATTGCCATAGAAACAGGTAACATCTTTTCTTCTGTCATTCATATTGAGACTTGAAAGTAATTATATTCACAGATTAATCTTCAAGCCTATTCTAACTTGCTCATATTTGCAAGAAAAAGCACTAAATTTTATGAACTTTGCTTTATGTAGAGTTTTATCTGTTATATCCAAGTCATTCCTAAGACATTGACAGTGTCAGATGGAGTTTCGAAATAGGCAGAATTGCAGTAAAGTTGGAATCTGTGAGAAGCATCAAAGTCATAGTCATAAAACTTGGTTTCTTATTTTTGCAATTTAGGCTTATGGACATAAGACACAATAGGAAGCCTCACGCCCACTTCCTTTTTCCCAAACACCCATTTTTTCCTTAAATGCTTCTAAATTAGCCTCCCTTATTGTGTTTATTTTGCCTCTCAGTGTTGTTATTATCCTGTTTACCCAACATTATTCTGTGAGCATCTCCAGACGCTTTCCAGCTAACACACACAATGCATTACAATTATACAATTATGCCATTGTAATCAAATAATTAAGATACATGTTAAACATATATTAGAGCCTACAAAGAAAAATGAGCAGCAGGCATAGGCAAGTCATGAGGAAAGAGAAGGGCTGGGAGTGTTATTTAGGCTTTAGTGACTGTGCTTATCTTCAGTTAGCAAAAGACAAGAGGCTAATCATAGTTTTGCAAAAAGAAAAGAGATCATTTCAAGAGAGTTTTCCAATAGCTTACTAATTGGTGTAATTTAAATAAAGCCATTCTACACTAATTTTGCTATACTTTATTTGTGGTGTTTTATTCTGGTTACATTTTCTAACAACTATTAGATTGGCAGAATCAGGTTACAGCCGATTTTCTACCTAATTCTTACTAGTCAATTTGTCTAAGTACAGACTCTCACATAGCAGTAGCATTAGTGCTTAGACTTATATACTGCTTCACAGTGCTTCACAGCCATCTCTAAGCAATTTACAGAATCAGCATATTGCCCCCAACAATCTGGGTTCTCATTTTACCGACTTTGGAAGGATGGAAGGCTGAGACAACCTTGAGTTGTATCAGGACCTGGCAGAAGGCATAGTTAGCCTGCAATATGTCTTCCAACCATTGTGCCATCACAGCTTGACTAGCCAATGCTGGCTGGCCTCAAATCCCATTGCAATGAGGGATAGACTGGCAGCAATTGGAGGTTGTGAACCCAGTGCTGGGAGAGCCATTGTGTTGCGGATTGACATTAGCAAGCTCAGAAAACAGGAAGTGAGGGAATGCCAAGGAGGAAGAATATGATAGTGGTGCTGAAGTGGACAACTGTGAAGAAGGTCCACTGGGAGGGTGGGGATGGTAGTGGTAGCAGTTAGTAAACAGTAATGGATTATAGTGCTGTCCATCTTAGCATGGTGATGGGGGGAAAGGTGGGTAGTGAGGTTGAATCAGAGGCAGTTTGTACAGGACAGAAGAAGTGAGTTTGGCTTGTTCTGTCTCAGTGCTCTCCTGAAAGCATCCCTTGCTTTGGAATATCTGAAGCTTGGAGTTGGCTAAGACATGATCATGACTTGTGAACCTTCTCATCCAGCTTCCAATAAGCAAAAATCAATGTGGAAATCAGCAGAAGGTCACAAGTCATGATTACATGAAATCCTCACTTAACAGTAACAGCCCCGAGTTGCTGCAATTGTCATTGCTAAATAGAACAGTTATGTGATGTTTCACGCAGCAGTGGAAATTCCAATCCCATTTCCACTTGTAACCCAAGGACTACATGTAACCCAGTTCAGCAACTACAAACCTTAGCTTTGAAACTTGAAAAGAAAACTACTCCCTCACTGGCTTGATTTCAAGAAGTGTTATGCACTGGATGCAAAAGAAAAACAGGAAGACATTTACTATATTAAAAACAGGAAAACATTTACTTTATAGGTAATTAATTACCTATAAATATATTTCATTGAATCTAGTAGCATCTGATTTTATGGACTCAGCCTATTACTTATCTGTAATAATAAATGTTAAACATTTGATGTTGGAAAAAACAGAGAAGACAGAAAAGTCCCACCCTCCTTATCTGAGAGGAATAGCTTCTCAGAGCCAAAAAGTAGCTCCGTGCTCAATTTCCTTCTAATCCACAGAAAGATTAGCAGAGAGAGATACAGAGTAATCTCTGTAAAAGTTATTTCTTGTGATTCTTCTTTTAGGATGATTAAATTCATGCAGATAAAAATTGTAGTGTTTCATGTGAAGCTGAAATGTTTGAAGATGAAGCAGAGACCTGATTCTTTAGATCTTTGGACTTGATTTTTCAGATTAGAAAGTGGTAGAGTTAAAAGACTTTTAAAAACCACCAAGCTTGATGTCAAAACAGAGTTGAAAGTAAAGTATAATGTTCTGGATGAAAGAAAAAAATTTTTGGAGCCCACTTAATAGAAATACTGTATATGTCATGGCCACAGAGCCAGTTTTTACAATGCAGATTAAGTCCTACTGGGAGTTGCACCTGGTGATTCAAAGGGCCATGAATACAACACAGATGCCTCCTAGGTCATTCCTCAACCAGCACTGGTCTTTCTTTAGTTAGCACAGTGCCAAAAATCAGGGACACCCTCTTTCTCCCCATAGCCTGAGAATCCTACACCCTTGCAAAGTAAGGACCCATAAGCAAATGGGAAGATGCTGACTCTGCAAGCAAGCCCCATGCCTCACTATTGGGAACCGCCGAGTAGGGAAACTCCTAGCTATGCACAGTCATTCTTCTGTGCAAGAATTACCTTCTTACTGGAAGCAACTTTAGTTTCTGGTTTTGTGATTTGTGAATTCCTGTTCTTGGCTGTTCTTTGTTTTGATCTCAGTTTGTTCCTAATCAAATCTCTGACTCATCCTGTGTTACTTTTCAAACTATTGTGCGGTATTGAATTACAACTTGTTATTTGAATTATGTCTTCTGCTCACCCTCTAGTAAGTTGTCATGCACATGTCTCTCTCTTGCTTCTCCAGGAAATCCTCTGTTGCCTTCCTCTGCCTGTCTGCTGCCATCTCTTCAGACAAGTCTTCTTGACATTTTTACAAGTCTTGCTGTGAATTTACCAGCACCTCTGCAAGCTTTGTACCCCTACCAAGCACCTGCATTCCTCCCAGACTTTGCCTATCTACTGTGTAAATATTTTCCAGCTTTGATTCATCCAGGACATGAAATTATGATGTTTAAATATTCTTTACAATGCTGAGCAAGATCATCTACAGCAGTCTTTATTGATAAATGTACATTTGCCACTGCATCTGGAATAAAAGCTGGAAATTGAAACTGCATATCCATTTCTATTCAGTACAGAACCCCAGTGCCATCATAGTCATTTTTATGATTTATAATACAAATAGGCTTCAATTTACAATCATTCATTTGCAGACTATTCAAAATAACAATGGGACTGAAAAAATGTCCTATGACCATTTCTTAAACTTGAAACCATTGCAGTATCCCCCAGTCACCTGATCAAATTTTGGGTGCTTGGCAACTGGCATGTATTTACAATAGTTGCAGCATCCTGGAGTCATGTTATATGTCACAGATAGATTTAGTAGACATTTGAATTTAATGTATGTCCTTTCCCCATAAATTAGACTGACTATGGATGACACCAGTATAGCATAGTGATAAGATAAGCATGTAACAGACTGGTTTAGATACTGGCTTAATACCAGGATCAATAAGGTTCAAATCCATTCTTAACTGTTTAAGCTAACTGGATGATTTTGGTCCAGTAATCATCTCTCAGTCAAACTGTTTCACAAAGTTGTTCTTTCCAGAAAATTACAGAAGTGTTATACTCTGTGCTGAGTTCTCTGATGAAAGGCAAATAATTGATGCAAGAAAACCTATATTGTTCCACATAAGAAATATATTTTATCTATAAGATGTATTGGAAAACAGACATTAATTGACATTCAAAATCTGTTACCAGTGCAGTAACTTTGATTAACAAGTCTTTAACACTTGTACTAGAACAAAAAATAAGAATCATGGTTCTTATTTCTGAATTTCATTTCCATTTACAATGGATCAGATCATTGTGGCTTGAAATGTTAATCAAAATTTAGATCCTTGGTTAAATGGTAATATTGTTGCAGCTACATTTAGCTCTCATGCAAGTTTATAAGATGGAGTTTAATTTGGAGGATATAAGATAATTTTTAAATTTTCCATGGTAGAAATATATATTTAAAATAAAAATATGTATCAGTCTTGTTCCTCTTTTGATTCGTAGTATCTCAGTCCCTAAATGATTGCATAGATAAATGCAATATTGAATTATCTTCAATATGCAATCACTCTCTAGTAGTTCTATCAATTATTACTATAAATGACAGTTGACAGCTGAAATAGTAATTTGGGAAACTTTTAATGCACATTTGTAGTCTTATTGGACATTTCATGGGAAAAATAAAGGTAAAAATAATATGTTTGGGAAAGAAAGTTAAAGAACTTTTTAATTACATGTGTAATGCAGTTCATACTGGAAGTTTTTTTAATTGTATTTTAATTGTTTTATATTAGTGATTTTATACTAGTTGATTTTTATTGAGGCCTGTACACCGCCCTGAGTCCCGCTGGGAGAAGGTGCGGTATAAAAATTCAAATAAAGTAAAGTAAAGTAAGTAGATAAAGCTTCTATGTCTTGCAAGTTTTAACAGTTCCTTTATGTATTTGATATACAGTACATAAATTATTCAATGAATAATTAAGCACATGTATTGGGAGTATGGAAAACACATATCATTGGCCCTGTCTAAAAAGTAATTCAAACTAATACCATCTATATTATTAAAAGCACTCAGGGCAACGTATCGAATGACTTTGATTTAATAAACCATATTTGTAGAGATACACATAAACCCACTCAATGTTATAATACTATATGAAAAATTACTGAAGAAAACATATAGTTTAATAACAACATAGCTCTTCTTGAGATTATCATGCCCAAACCTTTCATGGATTCTATGAAATGTATGAAAACAAGACTAGTTCACAATGCCTACTGAGTAGTATAAAGCATTTCTTTTTGATCCCATATTGTTGAAGATTTGAAATCATGCTTTGACAAAGTCTGTAAAACCTCCTTTAATAAGACTCCTAAAGCTAAGATTTTGAAGTCTGATAAAGATTATATGACTGTTTTGCCCTTATTTTGGCAGTAATCTGACACATAAACTACAGATTATATTACTTTCAATTATCCATTCTCTATAATCTATTTCCTTTTTGAATGGATGACATGTCTTGCTTTATTTTAGATTACTAATTGATATTTTAGTCCTACATTTTGAAAACTAGAATTAGCAGTGGTGATTTTGTTGGATATGGAAAAAGTCTTTGAGATGATGTAGTTCAAATGGCAGAAACATGTTTTGGCTAAATATTGATTTCCTTCTTTTTGACATTCATATAATTACACTGTGATATTCTAATCCTTTAAACAGGATAATTATGAATGTAATTACGTCTTCACCTACTGAGATGACTGGTGAAACTTGTCAAGGATGCCCTATTTAATTTGATATGGAGCCATTGGTTATCTTATAAGGCAATCAAAGGACACTCCATCTATAAAAATGTCTGGTACTGAACTTAAACTCTCATATGTTAATGATATATTATGTCTTATTGATAATTATGAGTGCTGTATACTAAAATGTGTGTATATTTAATAAAATAATGAGTTAATTTGTAATGGTACTCATTAATTAGAGGATTTCATAGACTTCTGATCAGCTTTAATGTACCTCTGGAAATCAGTAATATTTATGAAAGTGAAAGTTGGACTTTGATAAAAGGATAAACATAGTATTTATATTTTTGAAGTTTAGAATTAGGAAGAGTCCTAAGAATACTTTGAACACCCAAGAAAATAAATGGGTTATCAAACAAATTGTCCTCAAGAGTTTTCAGAATTTTCACTCTAAGCAGAAATGTCCAGGCTAAAATTATATTTTGTAAACAATACGGGGAAAAGCTTGCTCTTTGGAAACTTCTGTGACATTGAGAAAGAGGGAAGAGAAATAGAAGACAAAATTACAGCGGTGATGAGTGCAGGACTAGATGATCTTAAATTGCAGGTTGGGAATAGAAAATGCTGGGGCGAAATCTAAGTATGTGATTGTTAAGTGTTGACTCAAGGCTATATGTTTATCATTGAACTTTATCATTAAACCTAATTATGCTTAGATAATATAATTTGAGAAAATACTTTTCTTTTTTTCTTTTTTTTTATTGAAATTTTTATAGTGTTTTACAATATTTCACCCAGTGCTGTACAAAACGAAAGGAAGAGTTGGTTTCAAGTATCATCTATTATCTTTAGGATCTCCAAAATCCACGTTCTCTCGGTACAGGCGTCGAGACGTCCAAGGTTCCAAGTGCATAGTCCACAAATGGCTTCCAAGTCTTCCAAAAGATATCGTTTTTATAAACCCCCTCTCTAAATTTAATATCACACGTCATTTTATCATTTAAGGCTAATTTCCACATTTCACAATACCATTCTTCTATTTTAATATTTACCTCTATTTTCCAATATCTTGCTATTAGAAAATACTTTTCCAAGTTCATTGGACACAACATTTCAGAGGATGTTTAAAGGAATACATTATCAACACTGTTCCACTAAAAGTGTACAATCAAGTAAGGACATCAACACATATGATATGGGATTGGTCGACTAGCTTCCATTTTAATTTAATATCCAAAAATCCATTAATACGGATTGGAGAAAGGAATATGTTTTAAGAACATGAACTTGATTTTGAATTATATGCCAAAAATTGACAATTTATTGATATATCAAGAATCATGTATTTATGAAATATGGCCATAGGGCATAGCAAGAAATATTACACCTTTACAATGGAAAGGGAGTCCCATTTCCAATTTACAGTTAATGATGTACGTTCTGTTTCTGCATGTGAATGTATTCTTTTTCAAGCATAACAGAAGAGTACAAGAGTGACAAAAAGGCGAATTAATATTATATCATGAGAATCATTTAGAAATACAGAATTCAATTTCAATTTCAATTTATTCGATTTATAAACCGCACCAATCTCCGTCAAGACGGACTCTGGGCGGTGCACAGAGAGATTAAAAACAACAATACATAAATAACAACATTACAAAAGTTAAAAAGAAATTAAATTATATACCTGCGCTAAAATTCCCAATTAAAACCTATCAAATCCTTATTCAAATGTAACTGAAGCTCTATCGGGCCAAGACCTGAGTTCTAAGCTAGTGCAGCTTGTTGGAAGAGATGTGTCTTGAGTGAGCGGCGTAAGAGGGGAAGGTCCGTGATGGTGCGAGGTTCGGGGGACAGGTTGTTCCAGAGGGAGGCCCTGCCACAGAGAAGGCTCTACCCCTGGGCGTCGCCAGCCGGCATTGACTGGCGGTCGGCACCCTGAGGAGGCCCTCCCTGTGAGAGCGAATCGGACAGTGGGAGGTATGTGGCAGGAGGCGGTCCCGCAAGTAACTAGGCCCCGAGCCATGGAGTGATTTAAAGATGGTAACAAGCACCTTGAAGCACACCTGGAAGGCTACCGGTAGCCAGTGCAGCTCACGCAGGAGAGATGTTACATGGGAACTTCGGGATGTTCCCAGAATCCCCCGCGCGGCCGCGTTCTGGACTAACTGGAGCCTCCGGATGCACCTCAAGGGGATCCCCATGTAGAGATAAGAGAAGAAAGACAAAGAAAGTAGTTTCCTCCTCCCCTCCTTTTTTTTGCTCTCATATTTTACCTTCACTGATTACATCAGAGATGAAACCGGGTAGTGAGTAGTGTTAAATTTTGTGTGAGGGCTAGAATTTGGATGAGTTTATATGGTTAGAGATATTTTTAGGTTTATGCTATGGATGGAACATTTATCGATCTTTTCAGGCTGGGATAGACATGCCACCTTTCCTCCCACTTATCATCATTCTGTTGCTGTCAGTTTGAGCCATTTCATAAACCTAAAACAATCTTTAATCATAAAAGCTTATCCTAGTTCACCATAGTTCACATTAAATTTAATCATCTTCCTCAATAAAATTTAACCCTAATCCCTTACAAATATAGATATAATCCTAATACTCACACTCATTCTGAAACATAACAATGCTGTATATTTTCAAACCGATTGTTGATAGCTGGACAATGGAAATGAATTCTACATGCCATTCTTATTATTAATAGGATAATCCTTCAACATTGAAAGATAAATTTATGACTTCAAATACTCTGTGGATTTAAAACCTGATGTTTTTTGCAATTTATGAATGAGTTGCTTACATGCTTAGGTATGTACAATTACAGAAAAATATATTAATCCTTTATTGAAACTGTTATTAATTATAAAGTAGTCTTGATGAAGGCCCTATGTCTCTATCTGTCTCTGTATCCATCCATCCATCCATCCATCCATCCATCCATCCATCCATCCATCTATCTTTTTTTGTCCTGCTTTAGGCGACTTTATTCAACACAGGCTAATTTCCATCTGATCGAATTAAGATATTGTATCATTATACAAAATAAAGAAAATAGATTTCTGTTTTCTAATGCCTATGTGTTTCTTAACATAATAAGTAAACTTTATGCCAGATTTTTTCATTTAAAATTAGTGGATTGGATACCAAATGAAAACACTATTCCTGAAGAACAGGAATATATGTATTTAGATAGCAATGGTCAGGATCAGATTATTGTGTGCATCCTCATCATTTGATAGAAAAAAAATATTCTGTACCCCTCAGGGTTATCTTTTTATACCTTTTTATTTTAAATCTGGTTTTGATCTAATACCAAGAGAGAGATTGTGGGACAGTCTGAAATAGTCTACTATGGATAAAAGACTGATTCTACTGATTTACTTTACTTAAATTTAAGTATACTTTATTGTCAATGTATGTATATAGACAGTATACCCATGCAATGAAATTCATATAACACACAGACACCAGACCCAACAAACATGACAATCCCTAAACACACCCCCACCCACTAAAAATTCCCCGCTCCTAAACCACCCAAGCATCCACACAACAGACCAAGTAATGCTATCCAACAGCTCACTGATGGTGGCTCTTTAGTTCATTGTTGAGTGCAATTATAGCTGGGGATAAAAACTATTTAGAAGACGTGTGGTCCTAGTTTTAATTGTTCGGTATCTTCTGCCAGAAGGCAACAGTCTAAAAAGCTTCATGCCTAGGCAAGGAGTTGGACTAGATGACCTTCAAGGTCCCTTCCAACTCTGCTATTGTATCGTATTGTAAGATTGTAAGCAGGATGGGAAGAGTCTCTGAGAACGTTGTGCAACTTCCTCAAACAGCAAGATGCGAAGATGTCTTCCAGGGCTGGTAGGTGGAGCCCAGTAATATTCTGGGCAGTTCTAATGATTCTCTTTTTGTCTGCTGCAGAGCTGCTTCCATACCATGTAAGAATGCCATATGTCAGGACCCTCTCAATGGTGCTGCGATAGGACAGAAGTAGATGCTGAGATACTTAAATCTCTCCCTGAGAATTAGATGCACTCTTTGGATACATTTATCTAAAGCAGTCCCAGTTTATAGAGATGTAAAACAAGGCTGCATATTAGCTCTGCTATTTTTTAATCTCTATTTAAATCCAATAATCCAAGTGCTTGCTATTTCAGATCATTACCCACCTATTTTAGCTAATCATACAATTCCAGCATTAATGTACACTGATGATGAAGTAATTATGTATACCTCTTAGGTGGGAATGAGAAAAGCACTTACGGCACTAGCTTTCTTCTATACAGTAACTTTCTTCTACTTTCTACAGTAGCTTTCTTCTTTCAGTAAACTCCAAGAAAACCAAAGTGTTAATGTATGCCTGATATCATAAAATTCACAACTAACAAATAAATGGGACACAAATATCTTGAAGTGCAGTTCCATGCTTTTCCTGTCCTGGACTGCTCTCTTTCTCTTTTTAAACAGGACAGGGCAAGTGTCACGCAACTTACCTCTAACACTATCATAAGATTTCACCACTCAGAAAGAGCCCATAGTTTGCATTTTTCTGACCAGCAAAGTCAAAAGGGAAGCCAGATCCATTTACAACTTGTTACTAACTGCAGTGGTTGACTTAACAGCTGTGTCAAGAAAGGTCATAAAATGGGGTAAAACTCCTTTTTAAAGGAGTTTCAAAACTGTCTTGCATAGCAATGAAAAATTTGGACTCAATTGTGGCTGTAAATCAAGGATTACCTATAAATCAAAGTCTCCTGTTAATCATTGAAAAAACACACTGTAATACTAATCCCAATGCTAAATTTAATCATAGACTTCAAGAAATCTAACTTTAACCAAAAATCAATACAAATTCCAACCTTCAACCTAGGATTCAGTCCAAATTACATCCTTAATCTAAGACTAGCAGTAACCATATAAATTCACATGAGTACCATATAAAAATCAGTATTTGTACTAAATATTAGTACAAAGGAAATCTAGGAATAAAATTAACCCAAATAGTCACACCACTAATAACAAATGATGGTAGGATGAACTTTTATGATTTGTTTGTTTGTTTGTTTATATTGTGTTAGTATACATAGACTTCTATTAGTGTACAATAAAAACCAAAATATTTAATAATTTATTTAAGTTTGATGCTGCCTGAGTCCAACCAACTCTCAGCAATGATAACAATGATACAGGAATAAGGAAATTATGACCTTTAAAATTGTCAAAGCCTGTCATTAATTACTGTAACCAAAAATAATACTAGTAATTGCTCTGTGATCATGGATATTCAATTAACATTGCTCAGTTTATATCTTTTGTAAAGTAAAATATTTTGGAGCCATCTGAATTTCTGTGAAAGACTCTTCAATAGAATGAATACTGATTATGAGAAACAAAGTTTTTTCTAGTTTTCTATGGACTTTTTCATTCAGCCTACAGAGTAAGGAGAATCAAATTGACCTTATAATTTCATGTATAAAGGATTGGACTTCAGAGATGTGTGATTTAACTATTTTTGAAAAAAAAAGTGTATTCTGTCAGTGAGGCATTGTCATATTATTTCTTCCTTTGGGAAAAAGTATTCTTGAATGTGTTGGGTAACATTGAAAGTTTAGTTTCTTTTTTTAAAGGTTTACAATGACAGGTAAGCTTGTGATATAATTGTAATTATAGATTTCTTGTCTTGTTATACATTTATTTGATTTTTTTTTCTTTCCATATAATGAACTGTTTATTTTTATATTATGCAAATTTTTTTTGAAAATGGGTAAATAAAAACTGATTTTAAAAAGGAGAATCCTCTTGAACTACATGGTCCCTAAAATTCTAAATCATGTAAGTTCTTAAAGGTCAAGCACTTTGAATTTTACAAGGAAGTTTGTTGGTAGCAAAGCAGGTACAGAAATAACATAGTATGAAAGTATGAAAAATCTCTCTCATACACCATAAAGCATATTGTGACATTTTGAACCGAGCAATTTTTCCAAAGCCTAATTTTGCTTTCCTTTCAATTCACCTTTTGGTTCTTTGTAAATAGAACCAGTTTTCCACATTTGGAGTGCTGGGCTTTTTGGAGGCCCAAGTGCTCTGCCAGAGAAAATGGACTCCTGCAACACTCTGCCAGCAAAAATGGAGCTTGGGAGGGTCATACACAGCCCTCACGTGCTCTGTATTCTCTGGCAAAGGTGCTGCGGGACGGTCCTTTGCTGTTTCTAGGACTGCTCCTCGGGCCAGATCTAAGTACCCCACAGGACAGATTCAGACACCGGGCCTTGAGTTTGATGCCCTGCTCTTTATAGAGTTTACCATTTACCATTCCTGAATAGGAAGGCTCTATGTTCAGTTACTCCGTTCATCAGTTATACCATGGTCATCTCTAGTTTGGATTATTGTAATGCATTCTACATGGGATTACCCTTCAAAATTATCCAGAAGCTTCAGCTGGTACAGAATGCAGCCATTGCAAAACAATGGTGCAAGTAACCCCTTCGCTAAGTGAGCTGCATTGGTTGCCAGTTTGCTTCCAGGTCAAATTCAAGAAGTTGGTTATGACCCTCAAATCCATATATGGCATGGGGCCACGTAACTATGAAACAATCTTTTCACCATTACACCAGCCCAGCCAATTCCATCTGGTCAGGCAGAGAAGATATGTTGTAAGCCCCAACAGTTAAAGAAATCTGATAGCAGTCTAGAAAGAGACTTTTCACTGCTGCTGCTGCTGCTGCTGTTCTTGCATTTGGAACATTCTCCCCTAAGAGGCAAGGCAGACTCCCTGTCTCTTGGCCTTGGAGAAATGTTGAAAGACCCAGCTCTGCCATCTTGCTTGGATGGGGTCACAGAGAAGTGGGGCTGGTTAGCATCCTGAAGGACCTTCCCTTCCTTTGAATTTACTTTTAATATTGAATTTTAACTATCCTTGCCTCTTATTTAAATTTCTAAATTCAATTTTTTTAAAATCTTTTTTATCTTTTATTTGTACACAGCCCAGATTCCCTCTGTGTGGGAGATGGGCCATTTCTAAATTTGATAAATAAATAAATAGTCATTGTTTCATTTCATTAACAGGTTGGAATGAGAAAAGGATGCAGAAGGATTTAAATTATTTAAAAGAAATAGACCAAATAAAAGAGGAGGTGGAGTTGCACTATATACAAGAAATAATTACATCTCTACAGAAATAGAGCACAACAATGATGAGAACTATCTTGAATGTATTTGGGTCAATATTAAAGGTTGGGGGGGGAATGATATTGTCATAGGTCTATACTACAGGCCACCCAACCAAGCAGAGGAAGTGGATGTACTTTTTGCTAACCAGCTAACTAAGGTATGTAGGAAGCACACTGCAATAGTAATGGGAGATTTTAACTACCCTGACATCAATTGGGAAACAAACTCTGCACCAAGTGGAAGATCCAACAGGTTCCTAACAAACCTAGCAGACAACTTTGTTTCCCAAAAGGTAGAGAAGGGAACAAGGGGATCAGCAATATTGGACTTAATTCTCACTAACAGAGAGGAAATGATAGAAGGTGTAGAAGCTACAGGAACTTTGGGGGCAAGGGATCATGAAATACTGGAATTCAACATTATGCAAACAAAAGTAGTTGAACAAAGTCAAACTAGAGTCTTAAACTTCAAGAGAGCTAATTTCAATAAACTCAGAGAGAGCTTGGGAAGGATTCCATGGATGAGAATCCTCAAGGGGAAAACAACTCAAGAAGCTTGGGAAATTTTGAAAAATGAGATTATAAAAGCCCAGACCAGCGCAATACCAATGAAGAAGAAAAATAACAGTTCCCAAAAGAAACCAGCATGGCTGCATAAAGAACTCTCTGACAAATTGAAAGACAAAAAGGATAAATATAAAAAGTGGAAAAAGGGGGACATAACCAAGGCAAAATATCAGCAAATAGCCCGAGCCTGTAAAGACGAAGTGAGGAAAGCTAAGGCTCACAATGAAGAAAGGCTTGCCAAAAAAGTAAAAAATAACAAAAAAAGCTTCTTCCAACATGTTAAAAATAAGAAAAAAGTTAAGGAAACAATTGGTCCACTGCTGGGAGAAAATGGCAAGAAGATGATAAGCAACAGGGAGAAAGCAGAACTATTTAACTCTTTTTTTGCATCTGTCTTTACACAAAGGGATAAAACAGTCCAATCAATCAAAAACAGCACCACAAATATCAGATTAGGAACACAAGTTGAAATAGGGAAGAAAATGGTAAGTGAGCACCTGTCTGCCCTGGACGAGTTCAAATCACCAGGACCGGATGGATTACACCCCAGGGTTCTGAAGGAACTGGCAGACGAGATCTCAGAACCACTGAACTATATCTTTCAGAGATCCTGGAGCACCGGGGAACTGCCAGAAGACTGGAAAAGAGCAGACGTGGTTCCCATCTTCAAAAAAGGAAAAAAAACAGATCCAGGAAACTATAGACCCATCAGCCTGACCTCAATACCAGGAAAGATTCTGGAAAAGATAATTAAACAACAAATAAGTGAACACCTAGAAGCAAACAAAGTAATAGCCAAAAGCCAACATGGGTTTGTCAAAAACACATCATGCCAGACGAATCTAATTGCATTCTTTGACAAAGTAACAAAATCAGTGGACCAGAGGAATGCTGTTGATATAATTTACCTGGACTTCAGTAAGGCATTTGATAAAGTAGACCATAACCTACTATTAGATAAAGTAGAAAATTGTGGGTTAGACAGCAGCACCACCAAATGGATTCGCAACTGGCTGACCAACCGCACTCAACGTGTAGTCCTCAATGGAACTGCATCTACATGGAAGGAAGTATGCAGTGGAGTCCCCCAAGACTCTGTTTTAGGCCCAGTACTCTTTAACATCTTCATCAACGATTTGGATGAGGGGATGAATGGGGAACTCATCAAATTCGCAGACGACACCAAGCTGGCAGGAATAGCCAACACTCCAGAAGATAGGCTTAAGATACAGAAGGATCTAGACAAACTCGAACATTGGGCACTGTCTAATAAAATGAAATTCAATTGTGAAAAAAGTAAGGTCCTACATATAGGCAAGAAAAACCAAATGCACAAGTACAGTATAGGTGGTACCTTGCTCGGTAGTAGCAACTGTGAGAGGGATCTCGGAATCCTAGTGGACAACCATCTAAATATGAGCCAGCAGTGTGCAGCAGCTGCCAAAAAAGCCAACACAGTTCTAGGCTGCATCAACAGAGGGATAGAATCTAGATCGCGTGAAGTGTTAATGCCACTGTATAGTGCCTTGGTAAGGCCACACTTGGAATACTGCATACAGTTTTGGTCGCCACGATGTAGAAAAGACGTGGAGACTCTGGAAAGAGTGCAGAGAAGAGCAACCAAGATGATTAGAGGACTTGAGACTAAGACATATGAAGAACGGCTGCAGGAGCTGGGTATGTCTAGTTTGATGAAGAGAAGGACCAGGGGAGACATGATAGCAGTGTTCCGATATCTCAGAGGGTGCCACAAAGAAGAGGGAGTCAAACTTTTCTCCAAGGCACCTGGGGGCAGGACAAGGAGCAATGGGTGGAAACTAACCAAGGAGAGAAGCAACTTAGAACTAAGGAGAAATTTCCTAACAGTAAGAACAATTAACCTCTGGAACAGCTTGCCTCCAGCAGTTGTGAATGCCCCAACCCTGGAAGTCTTTAAAAAGATGTTAGACAGCCATTTGTCTGAAATGGTATAAGGCTCCTGCCCATGCAGGGGGTTGGACTAGAAGACCTACAAGGTCCCTTCCAACTCTGCTATTGTATTGTATTGTAAGTTGGAAGAAGTTTCAAATATGTTTTCTCCTAAGCCACTGCACAGAGAAAACTGTAAAAGAAGGGCACATAACAAGCAGATGAACTCTGAAAGTGGATAAAAATAGAACGGGCTTTATTTATTAATAATAATAATAATAATAATAATAATAATAATAATAATAATAATAATAATAATAATAATAATAATAATAATAATAATAATAATAATAATAATAATAATAATAATAATAATAATAATAATAATAATAATAATAATAATAATAATAATAATAATAATAATAATAATAATAATAATAATAATAATTTTTTAATTTGTTGACCGCTCCCTCTCCCCGTATGGACTCGGAGCGGTGCACAGGGAAAAAAACCAAAACAATAAATATACAGACATATTAAAAAAAACAAATTAAACGATACCTGTGCTAAAATACCCATTTACATACTAAAATTCCCACTTAAACAACTAAAACCCCATAGAGAGAGACTACCCTAGGCCGGCCAAGCAGAAAAGATATGTTTTTAATTTTAGACGGAAGGAGCGGAAGTCCGTGGTTGTCCTAATGTCGGGGGGAAGGTCGTTCCAGAGGGCTGGGCCCGCCACAGAGAGAGCCCTTCCCCTGGGCGTCGCCCGCTGACAGAGTCTAGTGGACGGCACCCGGAGAAGTCCCTCTCTGTGGGAGCGAATCAGCCGTGAGGATGTGTGAGGCAGGATCCGATTCCGCAAGTTTATTTTAAAATTTAAAAACTTATTAGTGCCTTAGGCAGTTGATCTTGGATATTTTCTAAAGTCAGAGAATTGTTACAGAGGGACTTTTTGGTATTAAAGTAAAACTAAGAAGAAAATAATGGTGTAATTTGAAGTGGGACTCTAGAGGAACATAGCCAATCAAGTTCTAGCTCTCTTCTCCATCTGGATTTTCAGGCTTTCTGGTTCCTTATAAGTTACAAGCATGGAATAAAAAGTATAATGAAATTATAACAGTAACAAATATTACCACTTAAACATAAAAACAAGCTCTAAACGGAAAAAAACATGATAAGAACTGGGTGAAAATATGATAAAGTTTCAATGAAAAATATATTTTATCCTTACTCCTAAACTGTAAAAAGGAGCTTGTTTTCATTCCAGTTGTGGCATATTAGAGGAAATATGTCTGCCATATTGTGAGATAACTTCTTGCGCAAATATTAGCATATGGGGCTTCTAGCCTATGGGGCAGAAAAGAATGTATGGGTATGTGTTTTTATAAGGCTCCTAGCAGGATCTTGGAATTGGATATCTCCTTATCTTTTCTTTCAAAGCAATGAAATTACTCAGGAACACTAATTTTCTATTTGTGGCACACAGTGATCAAATGTGTTCAAAGGATTGTTCCGTGGGACATCTCATGTTGAAATAGAAGGTTAGCCTATTTTTTCTAGCCATGAATCTCCATCAATTTATTATTATTCAAATATTCAGTGGCTGCAGTTTTATGCATGGTTGGCAACAGGTTAATCTGTATGGTGAATGGAACTTAGTTCTCTATAAACATATCCGGGATTAATTGCAAAATCCAGTACTTAGAAATAAACTTACTTTAAGTTAACAAAAGAGGAAGATGACTTTAATAATTATTAAGCTATTTAAAATGTTAAGAAAACACATTTAGTCTTTTCAGTACTGTAAGGAAACTGCAAGAAAACTGTATGCTCTAATCATCACCTTAGGATTCCCTGTGATCACAATTACAAGAACTAGAGCAGCTTACCATATTGTGATTTTTGCAAATGTCTGTCACATCCCAAAGGTTGTGCTTTCAGTGGTTCAATCAACACCCTGATGTTAATAAATCCTATTCATAATTATTATTAGCCATGGTAGGATAAATCCTCCTAACTTGCCTGGGAAATGGAATTGTATCACAGCCCATTCATGATTGAATGCACACCGTTGTCGCTTGCATAGGCCCCCCCCCCCGTCCAAGAATTATTTTATCTTCAGCTTTAGATTTGATATTTTTATAAGAAATTGAGCATGCCCAATAGCAGGTCTTGACAATAGGACTCATTTTGCATAATATGAGTGAGACATTCCATATTGCACCCAGAAGCCAAATGATTTTATTCCATTGCACTTTTCATTCAACCCCTAGTTCAAGTCCTAGTTCATAGAACTCTCCTCCCTCCCTCATCCCAGAGGTGGTGCAGTTTCTCCCTTGTTCATACTCTACAAGCAATCCAAGTTTGTACTGTGTCAGTAAACTTTTGGTCCCTAGTGGTCCTGAAAGGGGGCTCTTGTTTTCTACATTTTATTTTTGAGTTTTATTACAACGTATTTTGATTTGGTATATTGTTGTATGCTTCCCAGAGCTCTCAAGAATTGGAGTGGATTAGAAGCATTGTAAATAAACAAACATTGCTGCTTGGGGAATTCATGCCAAGTAAAATAGATATCACTGTTCTGTAAACCATATATACTAAAATTTAGCCTGTAAGAAAATGCATTGCACTGAAAAAGATATTGAACCTGTTTAGGATAGCATTTGGGACATTTAGTACAAAATGACCATAATCAAGAGCTGTTAGAACTTTGCTATGAGGGCATAATATTGTGATTTTGAAACACAGTATATTTTTGTCTGTGGGCACTGTTCATCCAGTACTCCTGGTTGCCCAGCCATAGCTCCTGTTGTCTACTTGTTGACAGATGTCCAAGAACTCTAACATCTGACATGGTCCTTGTTGTTATTACTATTATTTACTTCTGAGAGGCTAACAGGAATTTATCAAAATGTTTACAGTCATAACATATGTGGCTCAAGTGATAAAGGGGATGAAAGGTTTCAATTCTCCAAGGATATGAAGACAATGCAGCCTTGAGGAAGAGGAGATGAATCTTATTATTGAAAATGCTTTGACAGGGTGGCAATGGGCAAACAAGCTTAGATGATTGTTCAACTTGTAAGCTTGGGAGGAGAGAATAGAAAAAGAAAAATGAAAAAGCGATCATATCAAACCACAATCTCTGCTGAAAGAAAAATTTGCTTCAATAAATTTTTTATGAGGGTTTTTTTTCCCTCCCTGAGATGAAATGTAGCAAGTTGCCAGTGACTGATGGCTCTGGAGCATTTCTGCAAGTAAGCAGGAACTCCAGGGAGCTTTGGGGCAAGATGTGTAGAAAGGCAATTTAAGAAGTTCTATTAAGTTTAAAGACCAGAGTTTGTTGTGCTGTTAAACAGAATTTGGAAAACAGAGCTTCAGTATAAACCATGGATTGTAAGACCTATATTGTGCTTTTGGCACAAAAGACAGCTAGTGATTTTGCTGCTTGGGTCAATATTGCTTTTGTTTTATGATGAATCCATTTAAAGTTGCTTGCCATTAATTATATTATACTGTATAAAGCAAACCCCTCAAAACTAGGAAGCATTCAGCTAGGCAAGAATCATTTTGAAGGAATCAGAGAAGATGCTTTTGATTCAGGCAACTGGGAATAGTCAATAACTCTAAGTGTGCAATAGACAGGAAGCCAGTCAAACAGCACAATTCAGCAATGTATCCTGAAACCATTCAAATAGACAAGGCTGATAGAAAATCATGAGAATGGCACAATAGTTGAAATGCCACCAGTTTATTTTGGCTTTAGAATGGAAACCTAAGGTTATAAATTGGCTGATAAATGCTGTATATATTTGTGCATTCTTACATATTTCTATATTATTTTTTAGTTTGTGCCTTTTGCTGGAGTCAGTTCCGTGCTACTGTAGTATTGCTACAATAGATGATGATGTAGTAATACACAATGTAATAAGTCAAGATAGGCATTGGCGTGATTCATTTACTCATCTCAGTATGCATTACTATTGATGGTATAGCTGTCAATGCAATTTCTCAAACTTTCCCTTTCTTCCTCAATGTATTCCAGGATTGATTTAAAATCCCGTTTGGTAACATTTTTAAACTTACTGGGTTATGGAAGACGGCAGAGTATTTGTTGCTTCCGTTTGCAGCTGGATGGATGGATGGAGAGTAATATAGCTTAATAGATATTATGCATTTTTCACTCTATAAGTTATTTGTGGTAGTGACTATAACAGTTTCAAATTGCCAGTTTGAAGTGCTGCTGCAAACAATAAACAATAAATAATAAATTATTAAATTTCTAAACCGTCCCCTCTCCCCGAAGGGCTAAGGAGTGAGGCCTCTCAAACGTGCCAAAATCAGGAAAAGAAGAAACAAAGAGATCCCTATCACTGATCATAGTAATTGTCCATTGAAAATTGTCCATTGAAAATTGTCCATTGAAAATTGCCCATTGAAAATTGCCCATTTTCCCAAGAGGGAGATGGCCTCTATCATGTGATCAGAAAGAAAATCCAAAGGTTGGTTTAAATTTTATACCAGAATCAGTTTATCCATAACATAATCTTAGCATAGCCTGTCAATATTAACAGTATTTGTATTTCTGTTCTTAGGGGATAAATAGGAAAATTTTACAAATATGTTAATAGCTTGCTTCAGTTAATAAAAGGACTTCACTTACAGTGATCATAATAATGGGTAGTTTTAGTACACATTTGGGAAAGAGTAGATATGAAGACAAGACAGGTGAACATGGCTAGGATATCAGTAATGAATGTGGTTTTTACCTTCCAAAATTTGGTAAAAAAGTTACCAATATTTCCATAATATCCAGGAAACTGCATACACGGTATAATGGTTCTAATTGTAATGTAACAGCAGCAAAAAAAAAGGTAAAACTGGAAATTACCAATTGGATTGTAGCAGACATGATAGGAACAAACTAGAAGACACAAAACGTATTATATATACTGGACTATGAGAAAAATACAGGGGCTTTTCAAACATGGATGTACACTTTTTTATTTACAGTGATATTTAATATATACAATGGGATTACATAACATTATACATATACAGCATTTTACTGTGCTTTCACTCCTGGATTTGCATCTATCCTAGAGAGGAGAACAGGAAGAGAGAAAAATAAATCTTTTCTGGGCTTCTTGGATACTAGCACTCTCTGTCAAATTGTCTTCACTGATCTCTGGTTTGTTGTCTGAAAATTGCAGATCTTTTTATTAGCCATCTTGGTCAGCCATGTATGTGTCAGGCTCTTCTGGTTTACTCCTGCAAGTGCAGATATTTTCCCTTTGGTACACATAGCATAACTAGTCCACATCCTGCAAAAACTATTCCAAGAATGCCTGACAATTTCCTTCTCCATTACATAATGCCTCTGCCTTTTACATCTTCACAGCTATAAAGCAGGTGTTTTAATTAGCCACAAAGCTTCTTGGTAATATAAGAAGTAATTATTGCAAAAAAAAGATAAGTGGTAGACGTAGCAAAATTGAAGTACTTGATGTTAAATATGACTCTTCTAATATGCATAGGAAAATAAAATAAGACACAGGAGTATACAAGCTAGAATGTCAATATCATAAACAATGAAGGGGAAATATAATTGACATAAAGAAAAATTATATACATGGAGAACAAATGAATAACTCTTTTATGATAATAAGCATCACATTATAAATACATAAACACAGATGCAGGACCTTCCCTATATAAAGAATAAGTACGGCAAATAGTTAAAACATTGAAAAATGGCTGGCAGACTTCTATGCATATGTAATGGGGAAAAACTGACATAGATGTTTTAACATTTTTTAAATTTTATTCTGTGATACAGTGACCACTATCCATGTTTAGTACGGTCTCCAAAACAAGCAATGAATATAGATAGACACAGATGATAGATAGATAGATAGATAGATAGATAGATAGATAGATAGATAGATAGATAGATAGATAGATAGATAGATCTTGATATATCAAATATATGATACATTATAGGCAAACATTTTTCTGCTATAATTTGATATATGCGTGTGTATGTTTATATATGTATAGAACAAAAAATGCTTATTTGTTGTTAAAATATCTCTGAAGTAAGGGCATAACCTTGTAAGTATATAATACCTGGCCTGCATTTTGAATACTAGAGATCATTATTAGAAAATAGAAGTATAACTGAATAGATAGTTTTGTATAATAATATAATTTTGAAAGCTAACTACTTAGTCTACCTGCGAGACCGCATCCTACCCCATACATCCCTGCGGCCGATCCACTCCCACAGAGAGGGACTTCTCCAGCTGCCGTCCACCAGACAATGCCAGTGGGCGACGCCCAGGGGAAGGGCCTTCTCTGTGGTGGGCCCAATCCTCTGGAATGACTTACCCCCCGACCTTAGAACAACCACGGACCTCTGCACCTTCCGCCAGAAATTAAAGACACTCTTGTTTCATCAGGCCGGCTTGGCCTAAGTTATTTACCTAGCCTACAGTCTGTACCATAAATTGTTTTAATTGGGTTTTAGATGGGATCATGTTTTAACATTTTAAATTTTAGCACAGGGATAATTTATTTAATTTGGTATTAATTATTTATATTGTGATATTGTGTGTTTTAATTTCCTGTGCACCGCCCCGGGTCCCTTCGGGGAGAGGGTGCGGTTATATAAATTCAACAAATAAATAAATAAAAATAAATAAATAAATAAATAGTCAATGAATTAACATATGGTATTTGTGAATAAAAATAATAATGTTAATATAAACTGTTAGTAATATAAAGCTGGTGGAAACCAAAATATATGGCCATTAGAATAAACTGACATTTTTTCCTTGCTGTGGAAAGTCCTAGAAACATTATCACACACAATCTCGTTCAATGTTGTTCTTTTCACCTGATTTGAAGGTTACCTTTTCAGCAGCGGTGTAAATGTTCAGGTTTGCTGTCACATGATCAGGCAATCCACTGTAGTTTTGTTTTTGTAATATCGGAGATATGTTGTCCCTTATGGATTCACTCATTCTCTTTAAAGTAAAAGCTACTCTACAGTTTACACTTCAAATGTAAAACTTTTATGACCTGGTATGTTCTGGTCAAAAGACAATTTCCCAGAAGGACAATTCAAGTGCAAAGGTCAAGTCTGGAAGAAGAATACCCAGAATGAAAAGGTCGATTTAATACACTGAATGTTGTCCTTTATTAACTTTGGACGTATCATCAACCTTTCTAAGCTTTCACTGGTTAACGCAGATTCTTTTCGTGGTGATGTCATTAAAAGATTTCTTACCAGTCCTGCCTACATTGATTCTATATCATTTCCCCCCCAATCGGTAATCCATTCTTAAAAAACAAACTGGAAATATTCTTGCGCTACTTAATGAATATAAGCTGTGAACACAGCAATTCGTGCTTCTTTTTAATTGAATCAGTTTCATCTATCTTAGCCTCTAAAGTATCTTGGATTTGACCATAGATCTATTCCTTATTGTGTGTGCCCAAGGTTCATTTTATCCTCTTGAAGATATTTAATAATTGCTTCCTTTTCCTGTAGCAAACCAAACTCCCTTCGGGGAGAGGGGGCGGTCTAGAAATCTAATAAAATAAAATAAATAAACTCATTATTCAAGAAATGTAAACAGGGTGGGTGGAGTTTTTGCTTGTTTGTTTTTTCATATCACTCTTCAATTTAGTAGCCTCCCTCATTTAATTCTGCTTATCAGTCAGGAATCTAAACAATTTAACACAATGTGACAAACCTTGGTCTACATCTTGCTTCACCAGGGCCAGCCAGGCATCCAATCACGAAATGGTATTCTTTAGAACTGAGAACACAGACATACATGTACACAGAAAAAGAAGTGTCAAGGTTGCCAGGAATAGAGAGGCCTTCAAAACATTGATAATAACAAAAAAATCTTTTCAAATCGCCATGGCAACAAAAAGGTGCATTACAGGAGGCCAGAAGAAGTGGGTTATTTTGTTCCTGCAGCAATCTTTCCACTTCGTTACCCTCTTTATCAAGTATCTCTTCATTGGACTGAGTAGATATCTGCGTTGCAGAACAGAATAAATGATTCAAATTCACATTAACCTTTTCAGTGGGATCTCAAGTTCTTTGTGGGAGCTTCAATTTCTCCCCTTCTTCTTAGTTCCTTCTCATCTCTTGTTGGCAGAGTCTCCCTTTTTCTAGGCTTCGTATAAATGAACTTGTGAGCCATAAAGAGGGTTAACACTTAAGGGAAAACAAATCCTGCTTTGTAGCACTGTCAAAATTGTACATGTATAAGGAAGATTAATGACTATTGTAACAGAAATATAATCAAATCAGGATGATGAAAAGGGAGAAAGACACAAATGGGCTGACTTGGCTTTGATCCTTTTTAATTTCCTAGAGATGAGCAGCTTTGTCCCATATCATTGTGATGGGCAAAAACTTATGTTTGGCTATTTTGACATTGACAGGAGGAGAAGACAGAATCACAGAGAAAAATATAAAATATAATTAATATAAATATTCTCTCTCTCTCTCTCTCTCTCTCTCTCTCTCTCTCTCTCTCTCTCTCTCACACACACACACACACACACACACACACACACATATCATATTTTAAATATTTTCATTAGGTTTCAATAATATTGAGTTATAATTCTGAAATGTATCTTGGGACAATATATTCATGAACTGAAACATTCAAAGAAGCAAGTTTTCCTTCACTACATTCTCGTCCATAATTTATTGAAAATTGTTGAAAGCGTGATATTTTCTTCAAATAGTTTTCTATTGTAGTCTTCTACACTGTAGAAGACTACACTACACTGTAAATCCTCAATGAAAAACCAGAAAGGATTGCTTTCATTATCCAACACTATTGGAAATAAATAAGATTAACTTGCTTTTTTTGTAAGTAAAACAATTATGATTTAATAGGTTTTAATGGAGACCTTGTAGATAGCTCTCATTACTAAAATGCCGAAGCGGTAGAATTAATGTGATATGGACCTGAAGATGGATTGAAATTCGTAAAGAAGATGATATTAAAAGCACAATTGCAAACAATCCCATTAAGGGAAAAGAGTGGAAAAAGCAGGAGAAGACAATATAGTTGTATAAAGAGTTTAGTGATCATATCTCCTATGTATAATTCTGATGAAAATGAATCTCTTGTAGGATTTTAACTCCACTTTGGCCACATGTTGTTCAAGTGTTCTATTAACATAGCTCAGATAGAGAAGAAAACGTACCAGATATTAAACTGGTTGGGTTCCCCAATATTTTATCATTTTCATCCATTCCAAAAAGCCAATTACTTAGCCAAAAGTCTGTAGCGATTCTCCATCATGCATGTCATAGTTGTCCCAAAGATGCTTTTTTTCAGGAGGCAATTGGACTTTCTTGTTTTTTCTTTTAAAGAAGTTTTGCTTCTGATCCAAGGAGCTTCTTTCACTCTGACAGGATAGTGGGGATCCTTCCATTCCCCACTATCCTGTCAGAGCTGAAGAAGCTTCTTGGATGAGAAGCAAAACATCTTCAAAAGAAAAAACAAGGAAGTCAAGTTGCCTCCTGAAAAAGCACCTTCGGGCCAATTGCTTAGCATTTTGTGGGCATTCTTTTTTTTTAGCATGGATGGCAGAGATGGTGGGGGTTATTTTTGTAGATGGATTAGAAGGGAAAACTTGACAAAACTCTTGACAATTTCCTAAAGTTGGAAAGGAAAGAAATAGCCAGAATTCTTCTGATAAAATTGTTAAATGGCATTTTATAATTCTGCTTGTAATTTGGGCTAGAAGAAAAGTTTTGCTTTTGCCATTTCCACAAAATGGAAACCAAACAAAATGACATTTTACCTTTTATCTGCTTAATCTATTAAACAACAATAATGGGAGGAAAAGTCGTGATTTCAAAATTCTGTTCAAAAAGACAGAAAAGCCAATCCCTTTATTGCTCTGCTCACTGCCCAGTATGAAAGCACCATCAAAAGCAGAGAGGACTGGAGGAGGGGAGAGTGTCATTGTGAGTATGGAAGCATTCACCAGCATAAAGTGAAACAACTTTTTTTTTTTTTATATTGAAAAAGTTTTATTGGTTTTACATTTTTTAACAGGATAGGGTAATGGTTACAAAGAAATTTTGAGAGCATTCACGTCAGAGTCGTCGGACCTTCCAAGACCTCAAATTACACATTAAAAAAGTTATCATAGAAAACATTTTCCATACCACTACAAGATGAGAGCAAGTACATTTACCTAAATTCTCCCTTCCATGCTGTCAGACATTTACAAAAAGTCCGGATAGGAATATTATGCAAAATTGTTCAAGAAAAATCAAGGCAAAGTTATTTTTTTGATCTAAGTCTTTTGGCTATTGTATCTTCTTTCTCTCCTCCCTGGCCCCCGAGCGAGGCCGTGGCCCCCTCCGTCCCCCCTGAATCTTCCCCCAGGGCAGAGGAATGTTTTTTAAGAAAGGCTTCCGCCTCAGCAACTGTTTTAATCCTCACTCTTCCTCCTTCCCAGAACACCAGCATCCCTTCAGGGGTCATCCACTTGAACCAAATCCCGTGATCAAACAAGGTTTTAGACAAGAAGGAAAATTTCCTTCTTAAATCTCTAATTTTTCTAGGGATCTGCTTCAAGATAGTGACCGTTTTTCGTTGATACGTTAAAGGTTTCTCTCTCTGCGCTTTCAGGACTTCCTCTCTGGTTGACCTTCTAACAAATTTCACATGTATCTCTCTAGGCACTTCATTTATCCTGGCATATGCTGAGTTAATTCTGTAGGCTAGGTCAATATCCCCCCTGATCTCATCCTTAGGTTTTTGTAAATAGTCTGCTAAAATTATGCTCATAAGATCAGGGAGGTATTCACCAGATTCCTCAGAAACATTTTGAAATCTCAAAAAATATGTCATTCTTTCCATATCCATCCTAGACACATGCCCATTTATTTCCACAACCTCATTGGTAACATTTTTAATTTCCCCCTTGGCCCCCTCCAACCCCCCTTCCAGTTCTTTATTCTTCTGTGTGTTATCCAGCACTTGTCTTCTTGTATCCAACAACTCCTTCTTGAAGATAATACTTTCAGCCCTCTGGGCCTTTATTTCTGATATCAAAGTTAGTATAGAAGTTTCAAGAGAAGCCATCCTTTGTTCCAAATTTACAAGTGCTGCTTCTTGTGCCATGGTTAAAAGTTAGAGTCACTGCCACCAAGATGGCGTTTTCCGGGTGGGGCTGGTGGGGCTAACCAGGAGCTCAGTTCAGTTCAGGGCTGTGAAATTGCAAACAATTCAGAAACCAAAGGAGACACAATTTCCCAAATAGTAATAACGAAGGTATTCCAGAGAAGAAGTCACAAATCCATCAAAAAAAAATTTTTTTTTCAAAAATCCAGAGAGAGTCCTGCTTTCAAAGAGACGCTGGAAATTTTCCTTAGTTGAAATAGTCAGGCAGGGACAAAAGGAATCCACTTCCACCGCTCATCTCAGCCAGAGGGAGAGAGTAGCAAAATAAATTTTTTTAAAACTCAGCCAGACCCAGAAACAATGTTGCAAAAAGTCACAATCCACTTTCCTTTGTTAGAGACCATCCGGAGTGAAAGTTTTCCGCTTTCTCTTTGCAGAGAAGCCATTTTAACGCGCCGCTTAAATCCGAGGGGGGGTTTTTGAAAATAAACACCCCCCTCCCATTCCGTTCAGCCTGGCTGGCAGCAAGGTAAAAAAAGTTTTTTTAGAAACTCACTCTCTCCTCGCAGCTGAAGCCTCGGGAGCCCTTCCGACTGAGCCGATCAGCCCTCCTCATTGCTGTAGATGGCGCCGTCTTCCTTAGGCGAAGGGAGAACCCCCCGCTAGCATGTTCTCCCTCACCTGAGCCGCGCCGGGAGCCGCTTCCTCCACCGCCGTGGGGGGCACGCCCCCCGACGAGCCGGCCCTACGGGAGACCCTCAAAAAAGAGGAGTCTCGCCCCCGTTGGGGGGCAGAAGAAGAAACAAAGCGGCGAGCGAGCGCTAGGCTCGCCCGTCGCCGCAGGAGCCGGAACCGGAAGTCAAAGTGAAACAACTTTTGTGTTTTTGCTGGGAAGGAGAAATATATCGACTTTCTGATGAACAGAATGTTGTCCATTCCTGCTCTTCCTAAATGGCTTGTCTTGCATTTGAGCAAGCAGGAGATGTAGATCAGCCCAGAGGCAAGGGAGGGATTAGAATCAGTGTGGCAATTTTCATACCAATATTACTTTCTTCCAACTTCCAAAGATGGATGAAGAGTGATTCAACACAGCAGTGGGGAAAGGTTCTCTTTTGCTCTCTCTGCAGTGTTTTTCACAGGTCAGAAATCAATTAAGAGCATATTTCACTGGAAACACTTAAAGCAATGTGATATTTCATTAAATATTACTGCAAGCAGCACCAGATTTGCTGTCCAAGTGTGAATTACAAAATTACTGTTGATTCTTTTAATAAGTTTCTCAATGCTTGCAGTGACTATATTACGGGATGCTCACTATGTAGTTAATCTCAGTGGAATATGGTTACTGAAACTAATATTCATCTGTACTTACATACTATTCTATTGTATAATGTATATTTTATATACAGTACTCATTCATTGTAGCTGCAGTATGTGCAGTCATAAAAACAAATAAGTTAGTGAAATACTTCTCTTGAAGAAGTCTTAAAGGCTTATTAAGCTTATTCATTACAAGCTTATTGAGATTCAACAATGAAATTACAGGGATGCAGAAGGAATTGACATTATTACTTATGCATTATACATCCAGCCATTTTATGTGTTTAAGCATTCTACTGTAAGATTACCTCACCTACCGGACACGGAAAGGATTGACAGATCGATAGCTCTTTCTCGATTTTGTGGGTGGTGGTGCATGGCCGTTCTTAGTTGGTGGAGCGATTTGTCTGGTTAATTCCGATAACGAACGAGACCCTGGCATGCTAACTAGTTATGCAACCCCCGAGCGGTCGGTGTCCAACTTCTTAGAGGGACAAGTGGCGTTCAGCCACCCGAAATTGAGCAATAACAGGTCTGTGATGCCCTTAGATGTCCGGGGCTGCACGCGCGCTACACTGACTGGCTCAGCGTGTGTCTACCCTACGCCAACAGGTGTGGGTAACCCATTGAACCCCATTCGTGATGGGGATCGGGGATTGCAATTATTCCCCATGAACGAGGAATTCCCAGTAAGTGCGGGTCATAAGCTTGCGTTGATTTATTAAAAAAAAAAAAAGATTACCTCACCTAATTCAAAGATAAGGTTTTTTTTTTTAAAATCCATACCAGATATGTTCCTTTTCAGCAGGAAAAAAAGTATAAATAAGTGGACACTGACCATATTTCTGAAATTTAGGAAGTGTTGAATATGGGCACATCAAAACAAAGTTGATGCTTGTATCTATTTTAAAGTCTTTTTAAAAAATTAAAAATAACTTTGCAAGCTTGAATCTGGTCACCAGGACAAGAGATTTGCTTTTCTAAACTTTTTGACTCCTGCTGGAACCTTTCTCTACTGCAATATGTGTTTTGGACAATTCCATGAATTGTATTTATGTGGTGACTTCCAATTGGTTGATTGGTGCATTGAAGTGCAGATTTTGCCAAAACCTTGTATGAAATTTTATGAGATTTTGGTGTTCTAATCAGTAGTGGGATTCAAAAAATTTTACTACCGGTTCTGTGGCTGTGGCTTGGTGGACATGGCAAGGGAAGAATACTGTAAAATCTCCATTCCCTTCCCACTCTGGGGAAAAGTTACTGCAAAATCCCAATTTCTTCCTAATCAGCTGGGACTCGGGAGGCAGAGAATAGATTATAGCAGGGCTAGTCAAAGATGGTATTCACAGGTTCTCCGAATTACTCAAAATTTTCACTACCAGTTCTCCAGCACTGGTCAGAACCTGCTCTGGTTCTAATCCAAAATCACTGAAACCTCATGAGACTCCAGCATCCAATACTAAAATCTCATTTTGTGTTTTCACATACCTTACAGGGTGTGTTTAGATGATGCTATATGAGAATGTGATGATATTTAAGAATTTCTCATGAGATTAAGTTATTATTAATATAAGTACAATATACTAGGTCTATGTAAAGAACAGTTCACGTCTTACTATATTGTACTTTCTATAAGAATTCATAGACCCATCTCATAACACGACTCCTGATAAAATACATGGAAAATACCAATCTTTGTTATGACCAATTGCTGTTACCAAATCAGTCGGTTGTAGTCCTTTTTAATACAGCTAAATTTTATTATACAGTCTGCAAACCTGGGCAGATTTTGACTGCACACTGACTATCAACCAGTAATTATAATATGTTGTCTTTCATTTTATTTTTTAATGCTTCCTATTTGTAATTTTGTCTATGACCTAATAAAAATTAATAGAATTATTATTGCTTAGACCAATTAATTCCCCTGTTAGTTTTGAGATCAGTAGATGAATTAGCTCCATTATGAGTCTCATCACTCTGCTAGGCTATGCAATAGTGATATGTTGTGAGTTCTGTACCAGGGCAATATGGTCCCAGCGCAGTGATGGTGAACCTTTTTTGGCTTCTGTGTCCAAAGTGGGAGGAGCACAGGACGGTTGCGCACCGGCATGCCACACCCATAATGCCATGTGCGCCACAGACACATCTCATTTGCATGTGACACCCCCCCCCCGCTACACACACACTTTTGTTGTGGTTTTTTCATCCTCCACAGGCTCCAGAGGCTTTCTAGGAGCCTGGGGAGGGCGAAAATAGCCTCCGCTGCTTCCCTGAAGGCTCTGGAGGGCAAAAATCTACAGGGAACCCAGAAGTTCAGAAATGGTGACTTCCAGTTTGCCCGTAAGTCCATTTTTCGCCCTCCAGAGCCTCCAGAGCCTCATGAAGTCCTTTAAGGGCCTTCAGGAGGCTTCTCTGAGGCTTTGGAGAACGAAAACTGGAAGTCCGCTCCCGAAGGCCGGGCAACGTCTTGCGTGCCTTGACAAATGGCTCCGCGTGCCATAGGTTCTCCATCACGGGCCTATGACATGCCTGTAATATCAACACAGATTGACTCAGCTAACTACATGTTATGCTTAGAGATAGGCAAAATGAAAAAAAAACCACAATGGACAATCACTATTTTTAATTGCAAAGTGAAATCTTACATAAACAGTGAAATTATTCTGAAAATACTTTCAGCATCTTGGTAAAGTATTCGCTTTCATGTTTATACCAGAAAAAGTAGATTTTGGAGTTTTTTTGTCATAGAGATTGATTCATAATGCCTATTATGCTTTCTGATGAAGTTTCTCCCCCCAGTCTGTCTATGTATTATGCACTTTTAACAAACCTCCTTTTTCTCTGATGACACAAAGTATGGTCTCATAAAAAAATAATACAATAACCATTTTCTCATATAAGACCTTTTTACGTTTATAACTTTCCCTTTATTCTAACCTTATACTTTCTGCTCAGCTTGGAGACCAGTGGTTAACTGCTTCACAGGTGCATCTTTGTTTTATTAGTACACACTATGATCTAGAGCTGGTGGAGATAATTAAAAAGATTTAATTGGATAGCAAATTTAGCTATGTCAGCTTTGTTCCTCTCACAATAGTCAAATAACAGGTCCTTTGTTCTTTGCTTGATATTTGACTCCCATAAAAAAAAAAACCTCTTACTAGGTAACTCATATAAAGATGGCATTTTGGAAATTGGAGAGTCTTTGAATGTGCTTGGAGGCAAGTGAACAAGATGGCCCTGCTGAGATATTGTCATATATTAAGTTCTTATGAAAGATCCTGGCTATAGCTTGAATCAGGGGTGAAATGCTACTGGAATGGTAGTACAAAAATGATACTTGTTCAACCGTAGTTCTGATGATCAGCTGTGTAACAATCAGTTGTACCCTGCGATTTATATTCACTAAAAGCAGATGATCCTGCTTCCTAGAGAATCTAAATCGCAGCTGTTCATCTCCTTGCTGTACTACTTATCTTTGCAGACTAAGAAAATGCTTCTTATTCCTCCTGGTGCACATGCATGTGAAGCGTACATGCTCACATCAACCGAACTCATGTGACAGGGTGGGAGTGGCCACCTTTTAAAATGTGGTGAAACTCATTTAACGCTCTTGCTTAGCAACCAAAATTTTGAACTCAATTTTGAACTGATAGTGAAGAGAGCGAGTAGCAGACTTCAGAGCATTTCACCCCTGGCGTGAATGTCATAGGATTCTTATTGTTTAGGATGATAATCTATTTAAGAAGCCATTCAAATATCCCAACTTTTCACAGGGACTTCTTAGGACAAGACTCCTACTAAACAGCAGAAGAAAATAATAAGAGTTATGAGATAAAGTTCTCATTATTTCGGTCCCTGAACAGAAATATTAAATATTAAATGGTTTAAAGTGAAGATTACTTTAGAATAAAATAGAATAAAAATATCAATATTAGAACAATTGTTTCATTCTCTTATTCTGTTTCGGGATAGCGTTAACATTAATTTTATTGGAATCTCCCTAGTATAATAAATACAATTACATTTATAATGATAAAAGCAATGAAGTGCCTAATGATTCCATCAGGCATCAGTAATCTTTATCTTTTCTATGGATGTTTATATGATCTAAATTTATCTCAGCATTTGACAAAACTGATGTTTAAGATAATGCATTGTAAAATTGTCCAATCAAAATAGTCTACAGATCTTGAAAATTACAAAATAAGCGAGCTGAGAGAATAGTAAGATGAATATGTGCATCATGCATAACTGTAACAGCTCCAAAACATTCTGGGGTAGAATGAATGGAATTCATACAGTTTCTTTCTTTTTAGGGAAGACATCATTTGCCTTTGCAGATTATCTTATCATTGCTCTTTGCACTAAAGAAAAGGTTCAGTTGCAACGAACATGCCTCAGGAGAGAGTATCACTAACCCCTGAGGTTTCTCCATTACTGTAATACTGAAACATAGAGTCTATATTGTAATACTATAGAGGTAATGCTGCTGCAGCAACTATTATTTATATACAATCCATGTTTTGCAGGGTAAGATGTAATGAAATACAACATATACAAATACAAAATGCAACATGTAGTTTCTGCTTCAACTTCCTTTGATTTAATAAATTCTGTCATATGATTTATATCTAGTCTACACATTTTGCATGTTCACAGAGGCACTAGTCTTAGTGCAGGAAATAGGATGTGGTTGTTAGACATGCTGCCTTTGTTTTTATGGAAAGCCTTGTAGGATTATGTTTTTGGCACGGAACATACTGTATATAATATAGAAATTGTTCAACCTAAAGATAAAAATGCCCATATTTCAGTAAAATCTGTCAGAGATATAGTGAGTACTTTAACTGAGCTACTGTACAACTTTTTCTAAAAAGAGGAAGTACATCAGCAGAGTAACTTTTAATAGGAGCAAAGAATCTAGTGTCAGTTTAAAGGCTTAAACCATTTATTATGGCATAAGCTTTTCTGGATTACAGCTGCTACTTCAGCTGCACCAAAACATATTTACAGTTGCTTTGTTTGAGATAAGACGCAATAAAGAAGTGAAGTGCTACAGCAGCAGAATGTCTTGAAGGCTAGGCTGACAATTTGTTTCTAAGTTCTAAAATTCTTTATCCTATGTAAGGACTCTTCCAAGGAGTTTTGCTCTAAGTATTTCTGTTAAATGTCTTCATTTGTCTACCAAAAAATAATTATGGGTCCTATACTATGTTCATTAATAATAATCATACAAAAGAAGAAAATGAATTTTGGAAAGGAGAAGGAAAATGAGACAATGCAGAAGGAAGAAAATGAATTGGATACAGTAGTGCCATCTAATAAGTAATTTAAACCACTTTTGGCAACCTGGTATCACCTACTCATCTCTGCACTGCAGCTTTCAAAATTTTCAGACAACATAAGATAACTTCATATTTATCATATGCAGATTTAGAGGAAACTTATTGTAAGGTAAAGTGCTGGAAAATATTTACCAATCAGCATGCAATTGTTATCAGAAAAAAATTGAAAAAATGCTTTCTTGAGGCAATGTCGCATCTGACTCTTTGCATCATAGTTAATGAATGATACAATTTTGAAAACCCACAAGCAGACTTTGACCTATGATGACAATTGGGAGTAGAATTTCAGTTGTAAGTCATTATGGTCATAGATTGAGGCACTCACATGACCACGCCTAATTTTTTGACCATTTTTATGATCAAATTCATCAAATGAATTAAAGGTACTCCTGGACTAAGACCACAATTGAGCCCAACATTTCTGTTGCTAAGTGAGACATTTGTTAAGTGAATTTTGCCCCATTTTACAATCTTTCTTGCCACAGTGTTTTAGTGAATCACTGCCCTTGTTAAATTAGTAACATGGTTGCTTACTGAATCTAGATTCCCCATTGACTTTGCTTGTCAGAAGATTGCAAAAGGTCACATGATCCAGGGACACTGCAACCATCATAAATATGAGTCAGTTGCCATGCATCAGAATTTTGATTGCATGACCATGGGGATGTTGTAATGGTTGTAAGTGGGGAAAATGGTCATAAGTCATCTTTTTCAATGAAGTAACTTTGAACAATCACTAAATAAACTGTCATAAGTTGAGGACTACCTATTTGGGTTGTAATCTGAATTATGTGATCATTAAGTGAGTCCATTCTCTCACATTTGTATTTGCCCCAGAAAATGGCCAAAAATATCATAAATCATAGTGCTGTAACAGTAGGAGGCTTACAGTTATAAATATGAGCCAGTTACTAAGTGTCTGAAATGTAGACGTGTGATTGTGGGAGAGGGGTGGTACATTTTACAATGCTGAATGTGCTTTACGGATTGTAAAGCATGCTTTCTGAGCTGTGTAACTTTGAGCAAGGTCATAAGTCAATGACTACTTGTACATAGTAGCTGACAAGTGTATATACTGAATTTGGTCCTAATGATATACTGTAGTTTATGCTATTTCTTTCTCTCTACTATATACCAATTATGTGTTTCCTGACTATCCATTGCCTTCCTTATCCTTTAAACCTTTTCTAGAATTCTTAATTTCTGATTCACAATGCCGAGCCCTTGGGGTGAATGGTATAGATAGATAGAGACAGAGAATGGGGGGGGGGGAGGGGAGGGAGGTGGTATTCATCCAGTCCTGACAAGTTCTGGAGAACCGGCCGTGGAAATTTTGAGTAGTTCACAGAACTGGCAAATAGGTTGGTCCCACCCCTGCTTCCTCCAAACTGATCTTTTGTTGCCCTGAACAGGAAAACTGGAAAGCAGGTTAGTGGACTGGGGAGGGAATGTGGATTTTGCAGTAACCTTCCCCCAGGATTGGGGAATGAATGGGGATTTTGCAGCATCCTTTCCCTGCCACACCCACAAAGCTACGCCCACAAAGCCATACCATAACCACAAAGCCATGCCCACAGAACCAGTAGCAAAAACTTTTGAATCCCACCACTGGCTAGATAGATGATAGATAGAGATAGAGATAGATAGAGATAGAGACAGAGATGATATAGATACATAGATGATAGATAGACAGACAGACAGACAGATAGACAGACAGACAGACAGACAGACACTACATAGATACATACATACATACATACTCACTGCAAAAGGTCTAGTTTCCATAGAAATTCTTTTCCTAACTTGAAATAACCTTTTAAGTTAGCAAAGTGAAGCTATCATGTCTATGTTAATTTGTGCACATATGCACACATCATGTCACACTGTGACCATCAGGAACTTTTAACAAAAAGCTGGTAAATCTTTTCCATATTTAAACAATGCAAGAAGAAGCAGGACCCATACCATTTAAAAGCCAAGTTATTTAAAATAAAAATTACCAGGGATAATTAGAAGAGGTTCACTTTTTTTTTTTAAAGAAGTATTTTGATATTTCCTTTTATGTTTACATTGTACTTTGTGTCTGGAATACAAATACAGTATGGCAAGCAAGGAAGAATTTATTTGCTGTTCAAATTTTACTTCTCCATCTTCTTTAAAAAGTATTTTGGGCTATTGGAAATAAAGTAAGTGCCTCTGGCTTGGTTCTAGATTGGTTTTATCCCAGATTGTCATTACTGTTGGGCAGCAGAACCAATTAATTTCTGGCTAAGAATGAGCACAGAAAGAATATTTGGAAGAATCACTGAAGCATTAGAACTTGGGACATGACTCTTGCGAAGGATCTTTTCGATTATCTCATATATCAATTCAGCCTTTCCTATTTCCTACTAGTTCAAGTACCGATGCCTCTCACTGTTTGTTTTTTAAAAGTAAGCAGCCTTGCAGTCCTCCCACTGTTCATTTCCTTTTTAATTGGCAATGAGTAAACCTAGGGAGATGTGAGGATGAAGAAGGGAAAGAATATTTTCCTATTGGTCAGCTGACGGGATCAGGGCTCAACCTATTAATGAAGAAAGTGAGGGAAATTGTGAAATGCTGTTAATTGCTCTGCATGAAGGGAAAGAAATTAGTGGTGATGCGGAAATACCAGTATAATATCATTTTCTACCACAGCTCTTCTTTCTTTGTTCTATACCAGGGGTCTCCAACCTTTGCAACGTTAAGTCTGAAGGACTTCAGCTCCCAGAAGTCTGGGAGCAGAAATCCTTCAGACTTAAAGTTGCAAAGGTTGGAGACCCCTGTTTTATACAACTCAGTCAGTGGTGGGTTTCAAAACTTTTTAGAACCTACTCTCTAGGTGTGGCCTATTTTGTGGGCGTGGCTTGGCAGTCATGTGACAGGGTGGGAGTGGCCAACTTGTAAAATGTGGTGAAACTCATTTAACAACGCTCTTGCTTAGCAACTAAAATTTTGGGCTCAATTGTGATGATAAATTTTCTTTCTTTCTTTCTTTCTTTCTTTCTTTCTTTCTTTCTTTCTTTCTTTCTTTCTTTCTTCCTTCCTTCCTTTCCTTTCCTTTCTTACTTTCTGCCTTCCTTTCCTTTCCTTCCCATTGGGTTACCGGCAGCGGCAGGCCAGACTTACTTCTAGGTCCGCCGGTGGAACCCCCTCTCACCGGCTCTCTAAATTTCACCATCCGGCTCCTTGCGAGTAGGTGCGAACCTGCAGAAACCCACCACTGAATTCAGTCCTAAAGGGCAAAAAGTCAAATACTCATGGAAAGCCTTCAGAAAGGGCTAGATATTTTTATGAGCAATACTAACATTTGTAATTATACATACTACTGTGAGATGAAAGTAATCAATTGTCGTGTTTCAAGTCATGGTCTGCTTGGTAGAAAGGTCAGGAAGCAATTCCTTCCTTCCATTTATGGAATTCTTTAATTGGTCAGATGCATTAAGAGTTCTCCTTTTAGTAGTCTCTGAATTATGTGCCATCACTCATTTCTAAGTCAAGTTTCACAGCTCTTTCATAGGGCAGATTTACAGACATTGCCAGGCTTTCTCTTAAATGAATTTTCATAGGTTGTTTTTCCCACCCTGATTTATCAACAAGGCATTAAAAATAATACTTGGAAGGAAAGGAAACTAAAGAAGGGTCTAGGCCAGGGGTCTGCAAAGTCGGCTCTTTTAAGACTGGTGGACTTCAACTCCCAGAATTCCCCAGCCAGCTATGCTGGCTGGGGAACTCTGGGAGTTGAAGTCCACCAGTCTTAAAATAGCCGACTTTGCAGACCCCTGGTCTAGGCAGGTTACCTGCTTTAGAAAGTTGATAAGATACATTTCTTCTTTTTAGTAGGGTTACAAGCCTTATCTTTCCTGAAGTACTATTTTTGTAAAGAAAACAAAATCCTTAGGATGGTCCCAAAACATTTCAGTGAAGACTCAGTTTACTCAATGGTTACAGCAGGCTCATCAGCTGTTGGGTGGGGGGGGGGAGGTAAGAGAATATTGTACAGAAGGGCATTGCAGATTGATTGAAATAGCAAGCAGCACACCAAACTGCAATATTGCATAATAATTCTTTGGGGGCAAAAGGTTCCACCTTTAAATTAATTATTACTTCTTTCAACGAGTAATGAATAGACACAGTCTACAACACTGGCTGTTGCTAAATTGGAAAGTAATATTATTAACTACTAAATAATTCAGTCTAAGGACAGATTTTATACCTACTTTCATTGCCCAGTTGTTCTTATGATTATTCCACTTAACTGATGATTTTAGTATGGCCCTATAATGTTACATAACCTTTCTTCTGTGTAACATCTCCAATAAATCATATGGTTGTATCTTGTCATGCACTTTATTATTTCCCAAACATAAAAAAGAATAGGCTATTTTTCAATAAAAATGTCGTTTCCCTAACTCTGTTTTCCAGTTTTAATAATAATTGACTTTTTCAGCATGAAGCCCAGTTCACAGACCCTTATAATCCATTCACTTAATGATAGCACATCTTTTTCTTTCATTTAAAGCTGACTACAATTCTACCAGCCGTTAGCAATTCAATGATTACTACCAATTTTCTTGAGGTGCCTCATTCTTCATGTATCCAGAAAGATTAATGTATGAATCATGTCATATCCTGGCATTATATTGATTTTTTTTTTGGCAAAATTTCCTTTCTCAACAACAACAAAACATTTGGGCTGTACAAATGATACATATTTTTCTACACAACTTATCATATTTCATATTATATGGCTGTAAAGAATTCAATCTTTTAGAAGTTAAAGATTGTGCTGAAATGGACAAATTAACTAAAGAAATCCAGGGAAGAGAAGAATCAGAATTCTATCAGATATGGGATAAGTGGATGGAGGAAAGAAACAAGAACCAATGAAGGAATACAACAAAACTTTAAAATAGTAGTTATGAGTAAAATAAGAGGGTTTAGAACGGTGAAATCAAAATGAAATATAACAGAAGGGGAAATAATATAAGATGAGCAGCATCGATTGACAATTGCTATTAGAAAGAACAGGAAGTTCCTGTTCGTATTGTATGGTGCAAATGTAGTGTATGTCTAAGTTTGGTGTGACTGTATTCTACATGTTTGTAAATAAAATTTTTTTAAAAAGAAGTTAAAGACTTTTAAAAATAAGTGTTTAAAAACTTTGATATAACTTTATAGTATCTGAAATGGTTAGAATGGTACAGGGAAGATTGCTGTCACTCTGCATTAGTTGTTTTAACTTGTTTTGTTTATTTACCTCTTTACTTTGGGATTTAGATTCTGGCTTTCCACCAACGGATGATAATAAAAAACATCAATTACGCAATACATTGTATTCTAAGGAACTGCAGATTTAGGGACACAATGATTTATGTCATTTAATTTATGGCATTTTTTGGTCTGATATTGCTTAACTAGAAGTGAGTCACACAGGTTCAGCAGATTGATGTTAAGTGACGTACCAGTTCTAAAATGTTAGATCTGTTAAGAAGCAAAATTCTATTCCAGCCGGAGCTCTCATTATATTGTTTTCTTTAAAACATTTAATTAATTACTTTGCATAATTATCAGCTGATGACTGCTTCATACAACATGATTTTTATACTTCATGTACCAAAAAAATATGTGCTCCCAGCCAAAAAAAACCCACCCTGCAGTGCCAAGTGGTTTAACTCCCAGCTTGTGACTGTGTATATATGGCATTGTTGCAGATTCTATCAAAGCACAATGAAGGCATACATTTGTCACAAGAGTTTCCTTTGACACCAATTCAGCATGATACCACCAATTGGTATCAATTGGCGGCCTGTCATAGTCTTGTTTTAATTGGGTTTTAGTATTGGGTTTCGGATTATGGGCCAAATTGTTTAATATATATTAATATGTCATTTAAACTTTTGTATTTTCTGTTTTTTCTGTGGCTGTTCACCGCCCTGAGTCCCGAGAGGGAGAAGGGCGGTAAACAAATTAAAACAAACAAACAAACAAACAAACAAATAAATAAACAAACAAACAAACAAACAAATAAATAATCTTGCTCTAATTAATATTTGAATACTAGCATTCAGGAGTATGTCTTCACCTCACCTTAGTAAAAACCAGATGAACCTACCCTGTAATGTTACTCCAAAGGACTGGTGCAATAAAAATAACCTGGTTTTGAATATTAACAAAACAAAGGAGTCATTGCTGATTTTAGAAAGAGCCGGCACAGTCATACTCCACTTTGTATCAAAGTTGCAGCTGTGGAGGTGCTCAATAGTATTTATTTATTTATACTCGATTTATATAACCGCTCCTTCTCCATCGAGATGGACTCGAGATGAAGTATTTGTGAATACAGATAACTAACAATCTGACTTGGTCAATTCATATGTTATCTTTAACGAAGTGTGCAAACCAGCATTTGCATTTCCTATGTTGAATGAGGAGAACCCATCTTTCTTCTTCTGTCCTGGGCACTTTTTACAGAGGCACAATTGGGAGCCTATTAACAAACTGCCTCACTGTTTGGTTTACTGGCAGCAAAGCCTCAGATAGAAGATCCATACAGAAAGTGATAAGGACAGCTGAGAAAATTATAGGAAGCTCACTTCCCGTTATTCAGGGATCCTGCTTATAAGTGCTATGTGCTTAGAGCTTGAAGCATTGTTAGACAACCTACCTATCTACTTCATGGTCTGTTTCTGTTGCTCACCTCTGGGAATAGGTTTCGAAGTATTTATAGCAGGACTACTAGATTCTGTAACAGCTTTGTTCCTTATGCCATCCGTCTTGTAAACTCACAGGATTCTTTTCCTTTTTGCCGCCATTCACATGTACACATTCGAACTAGACTGTGATGTTTCTCTGTGTCATATATAATAGTTATCTTTTGAGAGAGGAATGCAATGAAATTTCTTTTTAATGTATGCTGATTACTGTACATTTAAAGTAACAATAAAGATTCTGTTCTGTTCTGTTCCTCTGGTTGGTGTTAAAAGTTTCAAAGGAAGACAGACAATCAAATTTACACCACTAAATAACTTCCATGACTGAGAAGTATATTGAATACAATACACACTAGGAATCCTTGGAAAGAATATCAGTCACCACAAAACTGTTATTCAGTTAAATATCTTTCTTCCTGACAGTGTCTTTCTTCTGATCCAGAACTATTATGCTTTGCAAATATCGTCTTGTCACTTTTGCCAGCTTAATTAACTAGAACATAATTCTTCGATTTCTGATTCTCTTTCTGGCTGAATTCACATTTCAATCTAAGTCATAACCATCACTTACAAACCTCAGTGCAATGAACCAAGGCCAGCAAAGTACTGCATATTAGCACAGTATGTGAACCAGGAATTTGCTTAGGTATTTTTTTTTAAATCACTTAAACTCCCTAACTATGGAGATTATTAACTAATTTTGAATACTTCAGGCTGCTGTTGTGCAAATGGTTTGGCCTTGATGCATATTAAAGCAGGACAGCACTTTAATTTAATTCCAAAAAGGTATTTTGGAGTCTTCAAGAATGCAAACTTAAAACCTATCTGCAACTCTTTAAGCTGTATGTATATTTTGGAAACATGCTGTGGGAGTCCAGCTTTAAAACACCTAAAACACTTTTCCCCACCAAAGTGCTTCAAGATTCTTACAAATTCTATTTAGTAAAGTATTAACAATGTTTCAGACCCTTTAAATGAAGTTCTATAAAAGGTCTAGAACATATTAATTATAAGCCAGAATTCACTGTATATTTTAAGATTAAAATATTAATGTGTGAAAGCAATGTTTAAATTGGATCAGGCAAAACCAAAGATTAGATCTGAACCCTTCTATGCATTTATTCTGCATCTGGGTGTATTCTACTTACTGATAATATCTAAAATCATAATACTATACATCCCTACATGAAAGTAAGTGGCATAGGTCCAAGGGAAGATGGTAGAGAATTGCAGCAAGTGCTCCATGACAATAATGAAACGAGTCAATGAATTTAACAACTCATGATTTTATATCTAAAAACCTCTCTAAAGCTTTGTGTTTCATAATTCAGTTCAAAATGCAGAACTGAATTCTGCTGATAAGTAATCACAGGCTTAAACTGTTTCCATTCACACAACTATGGAATGCACTGCAACACTGAAATTCTATTTTGATTAGCCATGTATGTCATAGGTTCTTTTTCTCATCTGGACAAGATAAGGCTACTGTTTGATTAAAACATGCATTTGTGAAATTGGGGATTTTTTTAATGAGTTCTGAATGTTCACCCAGGACAGCCTGATAGAAGAGATTAAATAAATTAAGCAATTCAAGCTATTTCCCTTGGGGCATCAGTCGTCAGACTCATAAATATCACTGTCAGGTCGTTTTTCTCCCTTCCTGATATCCAGTGTAAATTTTCCTTTGCTTAATGTCATCCCATTAATCCTAATTACATAGCCTTCTATTCCCCTTTCAACAATCTCTTTGTCTCCTGGGCTCTGAATTCTTAGGCACAAGGAGGTATAGCGTGTCATCATTCACTTGTGTTAAGCCAATCCATGTGTGGAGGCATTTTGATGAGAAATGTTGGAAGAATTAAACGGAACAAATATCCCAATCCCACTTCAGGCAAATTGATCCCTTATGGATTTTGCTATTCCAGAGTTTGGAAAAAATAAATAAAATATGAAGAAACAAGTGACAAGCAGGAAACAGTAAAATGATGTAGTTGGGAAAACTGTTAAATGTAGGACCAGTATAAACAAGTAGAAACACAGTTTTTCAAAACCCTGAAATTTTGGAGATTATGGAGAGATATGTATAATTTAAGAAAGACACAGAATAGACATTAACTTAAATAGTTTGCTAATAACATTAACTAATAGTTTGCTAATGAGAACCAAAAGGCTTATTTAGTGTGTACAAAATGAAAGAAAATAAAAAACCTATTATAACAGCCAAATAGTCACAAGTAACCAAGAAAATGTTATATGTCTCATCAAGCAATTTGGAAGAGACAAGGATGGATACGGAGACAGGTAGAAACAAGGTTAGGGAATATCTATTTAGTTTGAATGAGTTGAAAATTCTTGGATCAAATGAGGTTTACCCTAGGGTACACAGTAGGAGAACAAGTTAATTCCTTATCTTTAAGTAATCTTGGAAAACAGGAAAAGCAACTGGAAGAGAACAAATGTTATCCCTGTCTTTAGAAAGAGGGAAAAGTGGAATCAGATAAATGGTGGTCAGTCAGTTTTGTGATGATATTCAAAAATGTCCAAGATAGTACTATCTACGTCAGATGTGTCAAACTTGATTTCTTTGAGGGCTGCATCAGGGTTGTGTTTGACCTTAGGGGCCCAGGGTGGGCATGGCCAGGGTGGGTATGGCCAGCTCAACATCATTCATGTTGGGTGTGCCTGTGATGGCTTGAGCGCTCTGCCAGAAAAAATGGGCCCCAAGGTCCATTTCTGGCAAGTGAAAATGGAGCTCGAGCAGGCCACGTGTGGCCATCATGAGCTCGTTTTAGCTGCTATAGCTTCCTGCAACCTCTGCCAGTAAAACCAGAGCTCCATTTTCACTGGCAGAGGCACTGGAGTCCTTTGCTATTTCCAGGTTGGCCCGCAGGCCAGATTCAAGCACTCAGTGGGCCAGATCCAGCCCCCGGGCCTTGAGTTTGACACTCCTGATCTAGGTACTACAGAGCACTATATTTATGATGAATTAGAGGAAAGTAGAATGACAATATGGATGATCAAGAGACTAGATAGAGTTGCAAATGTTTAATCTTGAAAAGACCATACAAGGGATTGTGGGAGATAAGTATTTATTTGATTTAATTTATACCTAGAATAGAATAGAATAGAATAGAATAGAATAGAATAGAAAACAGAGTTGGAAGGGACCTTGGGTTGAACCTCCTGCTTAAGCAGGAAACACTATCCCATTTCAGACAAATGTTTTTCCAATTTCTTATTAATAAACTTCCAGTGCTGGAGAAGTCACAACTTCTGGAGGCAAATTGTTTGACTGGTTAATTGTTAATTAATATTATTTGATTTGATCTATATCTTGCCTTAATTAAGTTGCAACTCAAGTTAGAGCACATAAGTATTCTTCAAGTATTTGAAAAACTATTGATAAATTAAGGTGAAATTCTCTTCGGGTTATTGAGCATACAAAATGACAGATTCCAGTAAGACTAATTTGATAGGGTGTGAAAGAAGGAAAGGATAGATGACAAAGAGAACACTGCCCCATTTGATAAGTTTCCTTATTTGGTAGGGCTTGAGAAAAGAAGTGGGTTGATAGAAGAGAAGGAGTTAGAAGATGAAGGCCAAAAATAGAAATAAAAAATAGGAAAGACAATTGGAGAATCAAGGTAGATATAGAGAAGAACTAAAAGTTTCAGAGCTGAGCTAAGAGGAGCAGCAGCAGGAGGACCTAAGTAGCACAGTTGACAAGGAGTGGTGCTTCCCAATAATTCAAAGGTAAGAGAACTGAGAGATATGGAGCCTAAGGAGAAGTACAGTTCAAAAGACCTAGTGGGTCATGGCAGCTCTAGAAGCATTCAGTACTTTCTGACTAATTGGGCTTAATTAGCCAGCATCAACACTTAGTACTGGCCAAGGCAGTTTCTTAGAAGCAGCCCAAGTAACTGAAAAGCATACCCCTATTGCTCTGATTAGCAAAAGAGATAGTTTGGAAGATTTCACTGGTTGGCAAGATTATTTTATGCAGATTTCCTGTTCAAAACCCAGAAATCAGTGATACAAAAGTGAAGAGTTAAGGGAAATGCTTGTCCAATCTTAGTTTGCAAAGGTCATCTTTAGGTCCTTTTAATATCATTTTTATTCCCTGTTGCTACTAGAATTGCTCTAGCAAATGAAGCATGGCCTACTAGATTGCTCTACCAAATGAAGCATAGGCTCTACTTTTTTTCTCCAAATTGGATTCCTTTTCCCAATTTAACTCTTTCTAATGTATAATGGCTTATCGTAGAAAGGAACTTTTCTCTGACACCAGAGTTCTGATCTGCTAGCTAGACTACAGTGTTATGGCTGTCCATCATTTGACCCAAATTGGAGTTACAATTTAGATGGTGGAACAAATGGAGGTAATAATTGCTTTGAAGATAAAGATGTTGTAGTCTCAGAGAGGGTGTTTAATTTATGTCTGCTTTGTAACAACAAATCATGTCTTTCATTTCAATTACCTACCTCCATGAATAAAGAGGAACAGGGTCTGAATTGCTCATTAAGCAACTTGGATGCACTTGGATCATGGGTGGGACCTACATTGCCGAAAAAGTCTCAGTAAGTGCTCTAATGGCATGACAGCCCATCCTTCAGCCTATAGGCATGCTAATTAATAACACCAACTTCTAGCTTATTAGATAGGGATAATTCTTTAAACCAGAGATGTTACATTTTGACCTAAAACCTTGCATGGACAAATATATATGTCTTCTTACATATACTGTATCTTCATGTTTATTTTTAACCAACATATTTAGAATTTTGTAGGATGCATGAAATTAATTGGTAGCTTCAATATAATGTAGTGAATGAAACTTCAGTCTTATTTAAATTTTGGGGAATGATAGATAGCAGTGCTAAGTGAATTGTGCTTTTAAGATCATGATTAAGAAAAAGGCTAATATCAAAAAAAGAATAAAAAAAATGTAATGTGTATTCATTTTTTGCCCATCCAAATAGAAAGAAAGCATAGAATGGGAATTACTGCTAGGATTCATTGCAAAAGTAACATACACTTTTTTTCACATCTGGAACTACTAATTTGTCACAACCAATTAAACAAATGTGGCAATAGCCATGATTTATAAAATATGCTATACTACAGATTCATTGGTTTTATGTATTTTTCTTCAAGAAATTATAATACCGATTATTAAACAAAGATTACCCCACAATCTTTTAAATACAAGTTATGGAAAATAAAAAAGAAAATTATAAAAGAAAATGAATGCTGAAATGTTCAAAATTTTCTCTCCCATGGCTTCCAGGAAGAGGTGGGAGAAAGATTTAGATGAATTGCTACTTTGGCATAAGTCTTCACTTGTAACTGTTAGTTAAGTACCAAGAGCTAGCAGTCATATTTAAAAGTTTCAGTGTAATATTTTACTAGCTGCAGAATTAGTATCTGAATATATAACATATTCCTACTACATAATCATAATTCTTTTCCACAGAAAAGAAATAATTAAAAAATGCAGATTTAGGAAAGTTCTAGTTGACTAGCTCAACTCATAAGTTGATTCTAAAAGACAGTCTTAGAATATAAAATCAGTTATGATGGAGTCTAAATAGACAATAGTGGTTGGCCAGGTTTGTCCGGCATAGTATCTAAATAGAGTCAGATCTGGTTAATACTTCAATGGGAAATTCCCATGGGATACCAGGATTTTAGTCTAGACTGGATAGTTTAAAAAATCCTGGTACAAATGCTAGCAAACATCCCTATATTGTTTCAAGAAAATTATATGAATGTGTTTATGATGTCAGCATGAGTCAAGTTCAGCTAAGTGGAGACTTATCTTTAACTTCTTCCTACTTAAGTAACATTATATTTGTTTCTGTGATCTCATGTTGATGGTTCAATTGTTCCCTCTTTCTCATCTGTCAGCATACCATACTGCAAAGAAAGCACTCAGCCTCTAAAGGTGATGAAGATGACTAATGAAGGTTGGAATTGCTTCTGCAGGTTGACTGCAGCATAGCAGAAAAGTATACCATGTTTGAGATACACTATATTTCCAAAAATATTCACTCACCTGCCTTTAGTCGCATATGAACTTACAGTAAGTGACATCCCATTCCTAATCCATAGGGGTCAATATGACATCGGTCCACTGTGCACTGTTCTTAAGGTAATCTGAAGGCCACATGAAGTTTGGAGGTCTGTAGTGATTGACTCTACAGAATGTTGGAGACCTCTTCACACTATGCGCCTCAGCATCTGCTGACCCCCCTCCGTCAATTTACGTGGCCTACTACTTCGGGGCTGAGTTGCGGTCATTCCCAAACACTTCCACGTTCTTATAATACAACTGACAGTTGACTGTGGAATATTTATATTTGGATGGGTGAGCAAATACTTTTGGCATTATAGTGTATCTTAACTACCGCTTTACTGTGTGACAGTAAACTTTTCATTGCTCTCAGATTACTCTAAATTGCAATTGAAAAATAACATTTTTCCAATTTATATTAAGGCTTAGAAATTGGGAAAAACATGGTGTTAAGAACTCCCCAAACCATTAAAAAAAACCTGAAACTGTGACTACAAACACTATTGCAAAATGTTGACAATAACTAGTCTGGTACCAGAATTATATGGTTGTCCTGATAGGTCACCTGACCCCTATGACGAATCAACTTGCTCAGAAAGTTGGATAAAGTCTGCCTAAACTGCTGTTTTCTATGCAGTAAGGAGGAAGAGCACAGACAGCAGCTGTAGTAATAGCAGTTCTCTGATACTAAACATCTGTCTTCCTGTTTGACAAATATGTTGGGAGATATGACACATGTATTACTTTCTCTAACCAAAATAACTTCTATAGCTCTCTAAGATCTAAGGATTTCCCCCAGGTCTCCCTGTAAGATTTATAACTGAACAATTAGGAAAGGGAAGTTAGAAATGGGCAATTCCCCTTCTGCTGCAAAAACAGCCCAGGCTTAGATAATTATGTCAACTTCATGACATTCGTGGCATCAATCTTTTCAAACAAGTGACCATCAAAGTGACCATTGATGACAGGTGTGGCCTGCCCCCCAATTTATGTTTGATTTCATATCTGGCACTCTGCAAAATCCCCCCCCCCCACTTTGGCATGACATTTAAAAAGCTGGTTGCCAACTTACTGGAACATTTCCAGTACTTACACAGATAAATCCTGATGCTCTGTGGTTTCCAGCTACACTGAAAACATATCTAGTCTAACTCTAGCCTATTGCTCTCTGGTCTTGGTAGAAAGGGGAAGAGGGATGTGAGATAGAATGTACAGTGGACGCAGATTAAAATATATGATTTCTTTGAAGTACTACCATAATACTGGACAGCAGTAGACAATATTTCCCTCTACCAATGTCCTTATAGCCGAGCTATTGAAATTGTTGTCAATACATGTTGGTCAATATTTTTTAAGGCTTGTGAATAAGAAAACATTATTGTATTTACAAATAAATTATTAGTCAGAGAATATTAACCAGACTCTGAAAAACATATTCTAAAAGTATGCAAGTAATTACTTTTCTGAATATATGGAATAACCCAAGTTTCTGCAACATTCAGTCCTTTTTATTATATGAAAGAAAATCAGGCAGGAGATGTGATAAAAGATACATGAACAAATGAATTTGCATGTTGTGAAACTTCACTGAATAAGATTCCTTGCATAAGCTGAGTCATGTGTTACAACAAAAACTGAAGATTACAAGAGAGAATTACACAAAACAAAACAGTATATTGAAATAAGGAAGCAAAATTACTGCTGTCCAATTAAGTATAAAGAAAGGTTATTTATTTATTCTGGCAAAAAAAAAATAGGACTGTCAATTCCAAAATAAACCTGGCCGAAGGGAAAATCAAAGTTCATCATGTAACTTTACTGATAAAATTATTGTAAAGAAAGTTGACATAAGTGTTGAAGCCACACTGCGAGGTAAAATTGGCAGAAAAGCCTGTTAATGTCTATAAACCATCAGCACAGAACATACTAAAATGTGAATAGATCCAAATTTGTCTCAGAACAGACAAGTGATCTAAACACACTTAGTGAAATTCAGAGGAGGTTTTCAAAATAACCCACATTATTATTAAAGCAGAGTAGATACTGCACATTCAAAACCAATAAAGCAGAAACTTTAGTTTATTTCAGTAATACACTGAAAAAAAATGTACAAATCATGCTATAATTAGTTACGTTGATCCTTCACATAGTGAGGGCATTTTAACAGTATTTTTAGTATCCAAACTTCATGGAAAAATAATAATATATGTGTTACTCTTACCCAAGAGCTATTGGTAAATTATCCTGAAGTGGAATTATAAAAAGGTCTTTTTTTAATGCTTCCATTTTACAAAATTATGTTTGTCACCCCTAATTCTCCAGAGACTAATGCACAGAATTCTTCTAAACAGGAGAAAATAGTACAAATATTATCTGGATAATATTGTGATTTAGAACACTTCTTGAGTGGGGACATTTTCAACAATTAAATGTTATTTCCAGTGTCGAAGAAGCTATCTTAGCCATTAATGTAACCAATGTTATCTGGATTATTGTTAACTGTATTCTAGAATAATGTCTACATTGTAAACTACAATAACCTCAGGAAGAAGTTAAGTCAGAAGATCTTATCCCTTTTGATAAGACAGGCCAATGTATAAACAGATAACTCCATAACATAACATAAGAATATAAGAACCAATATATATTAGTGTTTTTGTGTCAATGTATATTTTTTTATTCCATGCATTCCTGGAAATAAAATACCTTTTCTACTATATAGTTTTTTCAAGACTTGCCATGATTATAAGGGAAATAGTAATAACTCTCTAAGATAACTCATAAAGAATAACATTCCACTATATTTTGATTCCATAGACTGGTGGCTGCAAAATATTAGCCCAATGTCATTTTTATAAATTATCACCTTCCTCAAATTATCACTTGACAGTTATACTGGTTTGTAGGTACCACTCCCCTAATTTAATGTCATCCACAATCTTGGTCAGCTTACCTCTACCCTTAAGTCAATATTATTTATGAACAAATTACATAATATTGGTAACAGCATAAAACCCAAAAGGACTCCACATCTTCTTTCCATTGAGAAAATTGTTTTAATTGCTTTTAATCAGTGGTGGGTTTCTGCAGGCTCGCACCTACTCGCGAGAGCCGGTTGGTGAAATTTAGAGAACCGGTGAGAGGGGGTTCCACCGGCGTACCTGGAAGTAAATCTGGCCCGCCGCTGCCAGTGAACCAACGGGAAGGAAAGGAAAGGAAAGGAAAGGAAAGGAAAGGAAGGAAGGAAGGAAGGAAGGAAGGAAGGAAGGAAGGAAGGAAGGAAGGAAGGAAGGAAGGAAGGAAGGAAGGAAGAATTTATCATCACAATTGAGTCCAAAATTTTGGTTGTTAAGCAAGAGTGTTGTTAAATGAGTTTCACCACATTTTAAAAAGTGGTCACTCCCACCCTGTCACATGACTGCCAAGCCACGCCCACAAAATAGGCCACACCTACTGAGTAGGTTCTAAAAAATTTGAAACCCACCACTGCTTTTAATCCAATTAGTAATCATTAAAAGGATAGATTCTGTTATGTCATGGTCACTAATATATTCAGGAGCCTTCAGTTTAGAAATTTTCAAAGATATACATACATAATACATACATACATACATACATACATACATACATACATACATACATACATACATACATACATCCCCTTAAGGGTATGGCTAGCTGATGAGAGCTAAATAGCTCGAAATAGATCTATCCTAGTCTCCCTGATTTATTTATTGATCAGCTCAAAAACCTAATACACACACACACACACACATGCAGATATAATTTATATCTCTCAATACATTAATGCTCATGATATCAGCATACAGTATATATAACACTCCTCCTTGTGATTGTCCAACATACAGCCAGTAGGGTCAGGATATATTTTTGGCAGGGCAAATGAGAGCTGAGAGTTATAATTGTGCCCCCATCTGGAAAAATCTCTATTGGTTCTGCTTAGAGACCCGTTGGTGAATCATTTACTGCTAGCATTGGGGAGTCTTTAATAATACCTCATGTGAACATCTCCTGTTTGATTTAGCAAGTTATGTGCCTTATTAAGCATGGAGAAAGACCAGACCTGCAGGTGCAATCAATCACTCAGTGATTTCTAATGACTCTGTAGAAATCTTTCTATCAGAATAAACATTAAGGATAATCTAAGTCTAAAGCTGGCCTGCAGGTATTTGATGTCCAAGAGTGCTTTGGATTTTGGTGCTTTTTTATATGTCTTTGCTGGAAACAATTAGTAAAATTTTTGCTGAAACAACTATTGCCAGATTTTAGTTCAGGCAGAACATGGAACTTGAAGTAGACGATCTCTTAATAACTTTGGTGAGAAAAGTTGTTATTAACATTACTGGCTTGAAAGTAAGACGAGCTGAAAGTGAGCATAGCTGTTCCAATAGAGATGGAAATATTAACACATGTATGGGATAAAATATACTCCATATTAATATGAAACATATAGAAGAAGTTGAGTGTGGTTTTAAAATTTAAAAGTCACTTATATCATCCTTATGCCAAAATTCTGAAAACTTAAAATGCAAATAATCTGCAAACCCTAATAATGAAAGTAAAGAAGCACAGTAAAAAATGGAACTAAGATTAAATATAAAGAAGAGTGTAAACCAATAACAAGAACTTTAGAACTGACAATGAAGATATTGGACAGGTCAGATGGATATCTCTCACCTTGTCATGAGAAAAGAAACCAGCATTTCTATGGACTAGGCTGGCAATGAAGATCTTCAAAAAGATATTCAGATGCTGTGAGGAAAGAGATTGAGTAGATAGTTAGCAGCAAGATGGACGTACTTGATTATAGCGGCAGTGGATGTACTGTTGGAAGATCTGAAATATCAGATTAGAGATAGCCTGTCTATGGAGTTGGTAACTATTGCTGATTGCTTAATACATAATCAATTAGATAAAAGTGTTATTAAAGCAGTACAATTGTATTAAGAACCAAAATCTCTTAGAAAATAATATGATTTCACCTGGCAATAAAAACATTAACAGGCCATACCAAGTAAGTCTGTTTGAAAAGAACTCAACAGTTTTCCTATCATTGTTATGAGAAACCTGCTTTTATAAATTTCATAAAATTGCTGGGACACTTGGATTTGATGTGAATAAGATGTTTACAATATTAATAAGGGAAGACATTATAGTTATCCCATATAAGAAAGAAAATATGTTGGAGAGCATTATAACATGGCCAAAAACATCTGCTAAAATTAATAACTAAGCATATGATCAAGATGAGTTTTCATCTGAGAAAATTGGCACACAGCTATTACTACCATCCACACCCATGGAACTAGCCTTGTCCACAAACAGTATCTGTCATGGCATCTTAATTTCAGGCTTGTAGTAAATTGCCTGCTCTCCAATTTTGGGTAGCAAGTTAATGCCTTTATCTGATAGACACATGAATTTGAAGATAAATGGAAGAAGTAGAATCCTGAGAATGAGTTTGATAACAGCATTAATCTTGTTAAGAGAAGAAGGAAGCTATAGAGTAAAGCTCTGATATTGCTGCTACTTTTGGAAAACCAGTTTTTATTTCCACTAATGGATTATGGCCCCAAGTAAGCAATAGGAGAACAATTAACCTCATCTGTTCCCAAAATGTTCAGCTTTACAGTATATAAAAGAAAGCAATGTTATTTGTTATCATTTAAATCAGGGGTCCCCAACCCCTGGGCCATGGACCAGTGCTGGTCCATGGCTTGATAGGAACCGGCCCGCAGTGAGTGGCGCAACTCTTAGAAAGGGCCGGAGAGGAGGAAGAGGGAGGAGAGGGCAGCCCCCAGGCAGAACGTGCACTGGGGGGCCGGAGAGGGCAGGCACAACTGCTCGTGCTGTTGGGGGTCTGAGAGGGGTGAGTGAGCCGACTCATGCCCCCACGAGTGCATACACTGCCTGTTCCCCCTCCCCCCGAGCTCCCTCTCTACGCCAGCCGAGCCATGGCCACCGGTCCACGGAATTTTTTTAACATGAAATCGGTCCCTGGTGCCAAAAAGGTTGGCACCCCTGATTTAAATTATGACAAGTTATTACAGTAGACAATGTATCTATATGTTTTGATTTTCCCTCTAATTTTGTAAAACCTATGAAACAGATAGGAAGTTTTTTATTTTTTTATTTTTATTTTAATCATATTTATATCCCGCCCTTCTCCACAAAGGACCCAGGGCAGCGCACAGGAATTTAAAACATACAAAACAATACAATAAATACAGAATTAAAAAATATATTAAATTAAATTATAATCCTATGCTAAAATCAAATTAAAATCCCCAATTTAAAACTATCTAAATAGTCTCTACGGGAGGGTTAGGCTAGGCCGGCTTGCTGAAAAAGATGTGTCTTTAGACACTGGCGGAAGAGGCGGAGGTCCGTGATGGTACGCAATTCAGGGGGTAGGTCGTTCCAAAGGGCAGGGCCCGCCACAGAGAAGGCTCTTCCCTGGGTGTCGCCAGAAGGCATTGCCCGGCTGACAGCACCCTGAGAAGGCCAACTCTGTGGGAGCGGATCGGCCGAAGGGATGTATGGGGCAGGAGACGGTCTCGCATATAACTAGGCCCCGAGCCATGGAGCGCTTTAAAAATGGTCGTCAAAAACTTGAAGCGTACCCGAAAGACCACAGGAAGCCAGTGCAGCTCGCTCAGGATCGGTGTTATATGGGAGCATCTAGGGGCTCCCGTAATCACCCATGCGGCTGCATTCTGGACTAACTGTAGCTTTCGAGTGCACTTCAAGGGAAGCCCCATGTAGAGAGCATTACAGTAGTCGAGTTGGGATGTTACGAGAGCTTGAGTGACTGTGCGAAGGGCAGCCCGGTCCAGTAAGGGGCGCAATTGGCGCATCAGGCGTACCTGATAAAACGCCCCCCTGGCCACGGCTGCCACATGGTCCTCCATAGACAGCCGAGAGTCCAGGAAGACACCCGAATTGCGCGCCCTCTCCACGGGGACCAGTGTTTCGCCCCCAATGGCCAGAGTTGGAGTAATCTGGCTGAACAGGGGTGCCGGAAACCACAGCCACTCAGTCTTGGACGGGTTTAGCTTGAGTTTGTTATTACCCATCCAGATCCGTACGGCCTCCAAACACCGGGACAGCACCTCGGCGGCATCATTGGGGTGGTATGTTGTTATGGTAAGTTACATCTGATAGGTATTATTAATTTTTATAAGACAGAAAATGACCAACATGGCAGAGGTAGGAAGAAGGAATTAAAAAGAATCAAAACACAGATCTTCCTGTGAGCAAATCTGGGTATTTGATCCCAGTAGATTCATGAGGCTTAATAGGTACTTAGTGTTCCCACAGAATAAGTGTAAAATAGGACCGTTTACAATTATCTAAAAGACTCTTTTCCATCTTTCTTTCTGCTGTGCTATTTTTGATTTTGCACACTAGAAAGATATTTCCCTCTTCTAGGACATTAAACATTATACTTCATCTGGAACGTTAAAAGAGATTTGTTGGTGCACACAGGAACAGTTTTATGCTAAGTTTCAATAAGTACTGGTCTAGGGCACCAAAAGGTAGGGGATACCAATACTTTATCTTTAAATCATCCTAAAAATGCAAATTGTCACATTAGTGGGACCTGGCCCTGGCAGACAACATGGTCTAGGGGAGCCATCTACCCTTGACCTACAAATGTGAACAAATGCATTTTTGGGTGGCAGATTGTGCAATACATTTCTATCCTCATAGGAATCCTGTGTTATGATTTCCATATTAATGATAAAGGAGTAGATCAGAGAGAAGGTTGTCCAAGTATTATTATAGTAGAGAAAATTTTGAACCCAGGTATTTTTTTAACCTAGAGCTCATGAGTTATTCAGTAATCCATATACAATCTCTTAACTACTTGCCAATGGCAATTTGAGCAACTGTTTCAAAAATCTGGTGTTTCTAGCACTGCCATCCCACATGCTCTTTTTACCAGCTTCTCAACTAAATCAATCTTGGTGTGGTATTACTGAGTCAAGATTTTCTTTTATTATTATTTTTTAGGATCTTTTGTGCCTTTCTCAGTAGGAATGGTGACTGTTAGTTTGTTTGTTTGTTTCAGGACTGCTGACTAAGTAGAAGCAAGGAAAAATGCTTCTTGTTTTTTTTCCAATACGTAGCACGAAAGTGGCATTTTCCTCTGTGAAATCACTTTGCACTTTCTTTAACTAGCAGAATTGCTCTGCTGGTAAACATTATCCACTTGGTCTTTTAGGTACATGAGGAAAAAGAATGCGAATGCATTGGTACTTGTTCTTTTTTTTAAAGTAAAGGTGAAAGGAATGAGAAAGATTAACTTTCCTCGGAGTATATAAAGTATAACAGGAAAGGGCACCCACAAACTCAGAAAAGGAAAAGGAACAGTTGGAGAGGAACTGTTCTCCAGATAGTAATTAGCAGGCCAGTAGTTTGCTTTATGTTTGTTAGTGGCAGGGCTCCATAATAAAGCTGAACCCATCTGTCAGTAAGAGGCCCACAGATAGGACCTACATATGTTCAGACAATACATGTCATACAAACGACATCATTTATGCATCCTGGTTTATATACAAAAGCCAAAGGGGAGTAGTAATATTCAAATGAAAGTTCCGTGTTCGATGCCATGGACAAACATGTCATCTTTCTGGATGAAAAATGGAGAAAGCAACCGGAGCCCCTATGGAATTGATTCAATGGTTAGATTCTGCACAGAAGACATCCAGGCTACAAAAAAAAAAAGGGGGGGGGAGAAGGAACTTCCTTTAGACCAGGGGTCTGCAAAGTCGGCTCTTTTAAGACTGGTGGACTTCAACTCCCAGAGTTCCCCAGCCAGCATAGCTGGCTGGGGAATTCTGGGAGTTGAAGTCCACCAGTCTTAAAAGAGCCGACTTTGCAGACCCCTGCTTTAGACCAACAGTGACAGAAGCTCTTTTTCTGTTCTCTTCTAGTTTGAACAGAACGGGCAGCAGGTGGCAATTTTAAGCGCAGACTAAGACAGTTGCAAATTGATTAATGAATGAATGGTGGTAAATGGTAGGAGCAGCAGTTGGCAAAGTTGTGACAGGAGCGTTAGAGGCTTTGGTTCATTTCCTGTGCAGGTGGGCAGACAAATGTTCAGCGGAAGGAAACAGAGCTTCTTCCCAAAAAGTCTGTCCTGAAGAAGGAAAAGGGGAAGGAAGTTGTAATTTTTTTTTGTTACTGCATATCGGAAGGCTGATGATCTTTGGAACCCAGGAATGTTTGCTCCGTGTGTGAAAAGGGTCAATCTGGTGGCCACAATCAGGTGATAAAAATCTTGCTCCTTTTTTCCATATATAGTGACAAACATAAAAAAAAAATGGCAACTTGACATTGTCACTCACTTCCTCCAGTCATCTCTGTTGGAGACTCATCAATTTCTCAAAGAGGTTAATTTCGTAAATCAGGTTGTATGTTACCAGAAACTGAAAAAGGAAGGTATAATTAGCAAACATAGAAATTTACTTTCTTTGCGTTTCCTGAAGCAATCTAAAATCTAGTTATCTTTTGAAATTCCCACTTTATTGTATTCAAGGACAGTTTTCCAATTAAAAAAGATTACAAAAATAGAAATACTACACACACACGAATATTACATTGAGATAAATGTGCATGAAAATACTCAAATATATACAAAAATGGAATATAATGTACTCAAAATTGGGAAACAATGGATTGGACTATGTTAAGTATATGTTTGTGTGTTTATGCAACTCAACTTCCTCTATTTTTTATTTTTTTTAATTTGATAACTCAGACTGACAGCGGATGAAAAATTGGATTTTTATATTTTTCTGAATGTTGAAGTGTATCTGGCATCAGACAATTCTATGCACAAATCAGTGTATGAGTAATATTTCTAGTATTCAGAAGTTAAATTTCCCTTAATTGAGCTAGCTGACATGTATATCATGTTGCTCTAGAAGCTAACTATAAAAACAGAGTTATGTCTTGGTCACTGGGTAATATATTTTGTTGATAAAAGTGATCCCCCCTCCCTATTTCCTAACGTAAACATTATGAAAAATGATGGCAATGGGAAGGATTTTGTTAATTAAAGGATCCATTTCCAAGCAAAGAAAATATTCTTTTTGGAAAAGAAAAAGAAAACAGATAAAGGAAGAAAGAAATGGGAAATCAGAGATATAATACATCACACCAGGATGGTGAGGATACATTCACTATTGATTGCTTTAATGCTTACAGTGGTTGAATGTCAATGCAAGATTCTTTCCTGGAACAAAGAAGGCAAAGCAAGCAGAAAAGGAAGCGTTACGTTTATATGATATAATCTTAGTCTCACCTCAGATTATATGCTGTTGGCTCTTAGATGTTATTTTTGCCTGTTATCCATAATATACAATTTGCTTTCTTTATTTTTGCCCTTATAGTAAGTCTGACAGCACTATTGTTCTGATGACTGTGACTATTTTTCAGTTCTCAGTACAGTCCTAATGTAGCTCAGTTACCACAGATGGATCTGCTGTCTTGTAAGATACAAACTATGAACTCTAGTGTGATCTGTCATGTTGTCCCTCTTCTTCTTACTATAGTTAGGGCAAACAAAGAATACCAGCCTTCTCTGTTATTATATAGTTGAATCTAAAAGGCTAGCAGCAGGGTTGAATGTGGTCCTGTACATTGCATGCCTGTCTTCAAATGAAAGGATCCAAATAAATTGTAAGTTGGATAATACTCTACTTGAAAATACAGCCAAGTAGCATGGCTACTTAGAGCTTTTCCTTGTGTCCCCTATAACTGTAGCACAAAGACGTCCTGTGAGTCACTTTTTAAAGGACATGCCTTGCCTTTGTCTCATATCCATCCTATCCCATCCTGCTGAAAGTATCTGGTGTTACAGTTTTAAAACAGCAGCTTCTCTCTTTTCCAATGCATTAACCCACCTTGATGATGGCTGTTCAGATCTATCCAACTTTTCCTAGACTCCTCCATCCACTAGTCACTCATTATACGCCATTTTAATAAGAACTGCAGAAGAGGGGATTCTGGACTTCCACAAAGGTGGGCACCAAGGCAATGCCTAGCCCTGGTTTTTCTAACCCTTCTCAGATTTTATAGACTTCTCTGAATCATTTAATTAAATTATTTAATAATTATTAGATTATTTAATTAATTCACTTTTTGCTCAGCGAATTCATGGAGAGCTAACCCTAAACCTAAGTGGAATTTTCCCCAGTAGGATTTTCCCATGTATTTTTCCAGGAAATATATATAAACCCGACTCAAAAGGCATGCCCCCTCTTAACTACCCCTCCTAACCACACCGACAGGAAATGTACATAAGGCCGGCTCAAAAGGCGTGTCCCCTCCTAATCAAACCCGATGGGCTCCGAGTCCAATGGCAATGTCTGTTTTGCTCTGTGAGTCCTCTGAGAGCTAACACTAACCCTAAGTGGAATTTTCCCCAATGAGATTTTCCAATGTATTTTGCCAGGAAATGTACATAAGGCCGGCTAAAAAGGCGTGCCCCCACCTAACAATACCGACAGGCTCCAAGTCCAAAGGTGATGTCTGTTTTGCTCAGCGGGTTCATGGAGACCTAACCCTAACCCTAAGTGGAATTTTCCCCAATGGGACTTTCCCATGTATTTTACCAGAAAATGTACATAATCCTAAAAAGGCGTGCCCCTCCTAACCTTACCGATGGGCTCCGACTCCAAATTTTATTTATTTATTTTATTAAATTTATACCCTGCCCTTCTCCAAACGGACCCAGGGCGGCACACAGGAATATTAAAATACATACAAAATCATATAAAAAATGTAAAAAACTTATTTGATAATCATCCTGAGCTAAAACCAAATTAAAATCCCCCCAAATTTAAAGACTGTCTAAAAGTCATTATGGAGGTTACGCTAGGCCGGCTAGATGGAACAAATGTGTCTTTAGGCACTTGCGGAAGAGGCGGAGGTCGGAGATGGTGCGAAGTTCAGGGAGTAAGTCGTTCCAAAGGGCTGGGCCCACCACAGAGAAGGCTCTTCCCCTGGGTGTCGTCAGTCGGCATTGCCCGGCCGACGGCACCCTGAGAACGCCCTCTCTGTGGGAGCGTATCGGTCTCTAAGGGATGTATGGGGCAGGAGACGGTCTCGCAAGTAACTAGGTCCCGAGCCATGGAGTTAAGAATGTTTATCATTTAAATAATAATAATTCTTTAAGACAGGTAAATTCAGATGCAATGCTAAAATTACTAATGTTGGTCCATAAGAAGATATTTTCTAACTATTTGGTGAATCAGGGTTATATCAGCAAAGTGAGATGGACTGATATGCCTAATAAGATTCTACATTCCCTCTTTCTTTATTTCCACACTGTTGCCATTTTACAACTTGAAATCTTCCAGGTATGTTAGTATGTGTTCTCCTCTTTCCGCTGAATAAATTCCATGAATACTTCTGTCCAGTTGGTCCATGAAAAAGCTAAAAAAAGTGGCACTCTAGACAACACTCCACCATCCTCATCCTTTCCTCAACATGCTGGAAAGGATTTATTTTATTTTATTTATTTTATTAAATTTATACCTCGCCCTTCTCCTTGTTAGGACCCAGGGCGGCGCACAGGCATCTTAAAAATACAAAATACAATAAATATCGATTAAAATATAATTAAATTCATTAACCCGTGCTAAAAACCCAATATTAAGAACCCGTACCAAATTATAAATTTCGTTAAAAGTCAGAAACGGAGGCGATGAGGATAAGGGAAGCCCTGATTGTTGGGCAGAGAAGTGGAAGTTGTCCTCTGAGGAAGATAACAATAAATACAATAATACTTATTTGATTTTTATTCTTCTGTTAGTTTATTTTGCAAACTAATCAAACTCTTGGTGGCTTACAAATCAAATGGATTTAATGACAGAATAACAAAAGTAATGTAAAGCAAAGCCAACTTCTATTTCTCATCTGCCTGTCTTCAGGGTTCAACCGCTCTTCAGAAGAGCTATGTAGTGTTGGGAATAATCTAACTTCAACCAAGAGGCCACTCCAAAAGATCAATACTACAAAACACTTTTAAGATTTGGCTGCATTGACCTCCCCTAAAACCAGAAACAAACAATTGCTTCTCCTCACACAGTGGTTGGGTCAATCCAAGAGGAGAGATATAATACTGTAAGGTGTTGTAATTCACATCTCTGGTGGTCTCTAGGGGCCCAGTTCCATAAATTACCAGAGACCTTATTTGTGAAATGTGATCATAGAAATTGCTGTTTACTTATCTCCTTTCCCAAATTGTAGCAATATCTTTGTCTGTGTTTCTAGAGCTTAGGCTGGTGATCAAGTTCCCTTCTGGAGGTCTTCAACCTGCCTTTTCTGGGCCCATGGCAAGTTTCATGGCAACCATGGCAGCCATGGACTGGTCCAAGTTATTCATGCCTTAAAACTCTTGATTGTGCTATGGGGCGGGGGGTGGGACATAGATATTTGATCTGGTATTTGCATTGGAGTAGTTGTGTCAGGTACTGAATTTGGTGAATATCTACATCAGTTCCTTGTCATGAACAGAACCCTCTCTTTTGGCCCCAGAGTTCTCCACAACTGCCCCTCATTGCAAAGAGGCAGGGTTTATATGATTGGTGTGTCCCAAGTGCTTGATGAACCCACTTGGTTTAGAGTGAGGTTGGGCTTTCTCCAAAGCTCCAACATACAGTTCAGTTCAGCTAACATGCTCATCACAGCATGGAATAAGCATGTGATGGAACTCTACATAAAATTGTCCCTGTGCAAGCTACCTGTGAATGCCGACCTCAAAGACCACCATGGTTTACCAAATAGTTCCAAGAGATGAACTGACAGAAGAGATGTCTAGAGTGCAACCTGAAGAAGACAACAGGTAAGAGTCTTTATTAGGCCTTATCCTGTGACAATAAGAAAAGCAAAACATATTTCCTTCTCTGCCCTGTTTATGTCAACAGATAGCCAACCAGAACACCTGTTTTTTTGGTATGCTGGTCTTTCCTGGTTAAGACATGGACGTGACATGTGGTTGGGTTTGATAAGTGGGTAATACCTTTGCGAGAAGGGAAGGTACTGCACACCTTGAACAAGGATGTTATTTTAATGACATTCACAGTGTATAGGAGACAAGTTCTGAATACTAGCAAAAGTATTTGAATAGGATGTTTAAAATAAGGCATAGTGCTTTTTAGCATTGTGTCATTTTTGTAGAGCCAGTACCCAGAGCATCGCCTGAATTTTAACATGCCTTGAAATTTAAATGTAGCGATTTCTTCTCCCTTTAATTTCCTTACTCCCATGCTTTATAATAACGTAATGCTTATTTAGAGCAGCAGTCATCTGTGAATATTGTGGCTGGCATTGCTAAAGTTTTCTATTGCTTTTTTCCCATGGTTAGATGAAACTCATAGTGCATGGAGAATTTCCCAGGACAGCTAAAGCTCTCTTTGATTATCTTTTCGATTCCCCCAGAAAAAGATTTTTCACACACATTTTTTTGCTCATCCAAAAGACCACTCAGTTTAACAGACTTTGAAGGCTCATTACAGAGTATTCTGCTATTTTCATGAAATAAAATGATTTTTCTGACAGTTAGGCACCACCTCCTTCTTGAGGAAAGCCAAAATCTGCCAACTTTGATGTGTTTTGCACCCAAGTATAGGAGAGATGGCTTACTGGCTTTATCCAGTTAGTCTTTTATTGTCAATTTCCTAAAAGTTCTATTCACACACACACACACACACTCACACACACACACACACACACCAACATAAACATCCAAACACCTTGTTTCTGTCTAATAGTAAACTTGGGGACATGTTTGACCACAAAAAAAAAAATGTTTTTTCACTGTTGGCTGATTCTATAGGTTTTTTGTTTGTTTGTGTGTATGTGTGTATACATATATACATATATATACACACCTATATACCTATACATACATACATACATCAGTATATATGAAATTGTAAAGAAGGACAAAAGCCCTCCCCACTCATGCCCAAACAATGTAAAATGTTCAGTGATATTTTGTTGCCATTATTACTATGTCTTTATTGCCTTGATTTATTTCTCATCCTTCTGTTGAAATAAACCTTTAAGTCAGCATGCAATTAATAAGGTATAAATATAGAAAACTAAGAGTAAATAAATAAACAAAAGCATGTCCTTTGTTGAAATGTGCTCACAAGACAAAATGAAGAGAGTGATAAAAGGGCCTTCTACCAGATTTATGTACCTTATTTCAACAGTGTGGAGGATTGTCTGGTCTCAGACCAGTAGAGAGAGGATTTTTTTTTATAAAAGACAGAATGCAGATTCTTTAGTCTTGCAAGATTGCTCGCAGTGACCAGCCTTCATTGTAAAATAGTTATAAAAGGAGGCATAGAATAGTAGACTGCTCCATTCATTCTAGTAGCTGGTCTTATAATTTCGGTGGAAATAGCTCATGCAATTATTCAGGCTGAAGTTTAAGGCTTTCTTTTTAACACATGTTCGCTTTAAAGCAAAAAAAAAGAAAGAAAAGAAAGGCAATGTATCAGCCATGTACTGCTTATTAGAGTTATAATAATCTTATGAGATACAGAAAACAATGGAGGCGATGAACAAAAGTGGCTGCTAAATGTCAAAAGCAAAGAAGTGCTGTGGATCTGGATGGATGGATTTTGGGGCAATTTTGGGGTAGGAAAATGAAATAAAATTGAAGCATAATACAAGTTGAGGCAGATCGTCAGAGCATGCCAATAATCGTATCCATGGATTGGTGAGAGGCACCTGCATAATGATTAACCTACTTCTCCTTCAAAAGCAGAGCCAGGATATTGTAATCTTATAAAAATGCCACTAAGTTACTCCTATCTTTTAATTAGAAAACATATTTCATTATTTTTGCCCTAAAGCCTTTGCCGGACTATTGGAAGAAGCAACATAATTATCATTTCCCTATGTGCCTTTGTTATAGAATTTCTATTTGTAGGTTGTTTTGTGCTCAGCCTCTCGCTTGCACTTGTTAAAAAGTCATTAAATAGACCCGTTTTCTGTGGTAAACTGGTTGCTATCATCTGTTCCAAGTTTTAGTCTTTTCTTGTTTCTCCTATGCTAACCAAGGCATCTTCACATAGTTAAAGCTTTGTATAGATTCTAGAACAGTGATGGCTAACCTTTTTTGACTCGCGTGCCAAAAGCAGGGGGAGCGTAGGGAGGGTTGTGCGTTGGCGTGCCACACCCATAATGCTATGTGCGTGATCCCCTGCTTTTTTTTTTGTGCCATCCCCAGGCTCCAGAGGCTTTCTAGGAGCCTGGGGAGGGTGAAAACAGCCTCCCCCCACCTCCAGAGGTTTCAGGAGCTTCCCTAAAACTTCTAGAGGGTGAAAAACTGCCTCAAAAGAAGGCCAAAATCAGCTGGCCAGGGCACACATGCACGCTAGTGCTGACAGGGCAATGCCTCGCGTGCCCTAAGAAATGGTTCCGCGTGCCACCTGTGGCAGCCATGCCATAGGTTCGCCATCACTATTCTAGAACATTAAGATAATTTAATATGAGTTTACAGTTGATCAAAGGGACATAATAAATGAGGAAAAACAGAATTCAAAATCCATGGTGCTGTACTGTCCTTGCTGCCATGTAAGCTCAGAGCTTATGTGTAACAAAAAAACAAAATCAAGAATATTGCCATAACTTCATAAATTCTAGTGCACAGTGCCCTGCAGCTTTAAGATTCATATTTGCATTTTTGTGCTTTTTCTAGATCTCCCCCCCCCCCTGGTGATTACCCTGACTTATATTCTTTACTCCAATTGACCTTCAAATCCTTATTGCAATCCACTTTTTTTTTCTTTTTGTGCCAGTGTCAGCCAATTATTCACAAGAAAAAGCTGAAATTACTTGAAGGTTAGGAGTGTAGAAAGCATAATTAACTTAGCAAATATCCTAATTTTTCTTTATATGTTCCCTGCTGTCTGCAAAATATTTTTATTCATTTTGAAAAGGTGGTCCTCTTTTAATTAGTAAAACCCCAAAACTAATATTTGCAATTATGGTCGCCTTCATGTAGATGAATGCGTTCATAAACACATGCTATGTGAAGAAAGCAGGGTTAAAAAGTCAAACTAGCAAACTATGTTGGGTCAGTAATGAAATCATGCAGCTAGAGAGACTAAAACCATGCTCATATTAGCCTATTACAATAATGTTATTCTCTTGACATTCTCTTGGACCCTAAAGGAGCACATTTATCCAACATCATCTCCCATCATCATTCCTTGCATTTACTTATCTATTTGTTTCTGAATTTAATAATGTAAGACAGTGTCAGTCTATGAAAGAATGTATCCCCATTAGGCCTTCCATATCTGGCTTGGAACAATCCAGTCAATCATTAGATGGTGGCAAAGAAATTTCAGGAAAGAGATGCAGACAACCTGGATATTTTGCTGCCATCCAAACGTCATCTGGACTTTTACTGCTCAGATCTGATAGCCTGACTGCTTTGATAGTATATGCATGGTTTCCCCCCTAGTTTATACAGCTTCCCATCTCCAAATATGTGACTACGGGTGTCTAACAATACTTAAAGCAGGAAAAAGTTGATAAAATTATAATAAAATATGAAAAAATTAAAATACAGAAAAACAGGGGGGGGGGAGAGAACAAACCATTACAACATTTAACATTGTATAATGGTCTCTACATTTTCAAGGCCCCAGGTGTGAGTTTGGATCACGATTCTGACCTCAAGAAAATGCTATATCCACAAGGAAATGAGCATAAATTTCTATGAAGCAAAATATCTAATGCTTAAATTGAGTCATAATTATGTTTATCAATCTGTCTGTCTATCATCTAGAAGCATCGTGGCTCACATATGTAGGGATTCTGGTTTGACAGGTATCAAGCTAGTGTTTGAGTTCTGCCTTTGAGCGGATTGATCTACAATGCTTTGCTCTGGTTCCTGCCAGGGACATGAAAGGAACCCCCAACTGGGCATACCCTAGGCCAGTGGTTCTCAACCTTCCCAATACCACGACCCTTTAATACCGTTCCTCATGTTGTGGTGACCCCCAACCATAAAATTGGTGTCTTGGTTCCTAAGACCATTGAAAATACGTGTTTTCCGATGGTCTTAGGTGACCCCTGTGAAAGGGTCATTTGACCCCCAAAGGGGTCGCGACCCACAGGCTGAGAACCGCTGCCCTAGGCGATGGTAATGCCACTGACTAATCATTTTCACCTGGATGAACTACAGTGTCAGTCACTCTGTCTGTCTGTCTGTCTGAATGTCATCCATCCATCCATCTATCTAAACCAAGTATCTACATGCATAATAGCCTCTTACATATAATCTAAAAAGAAGAAACGCATCATGAAGAACACAAGTGGGGTTTATTTAGGTTTCTTTAAGTCTGCAAATGTGCAACTACAGATGAAAGTTTAGAAACAGTACAGTTTCGTAGAATAACTGTACACTTCATAATGCCTTGGTCTGCTTCACTGACCACTGGTATTGGAAGACCTATATTTTAGCATTTTTCTCTTTTCTGTTTTAAAAAGTGGAGCTGAAGCTTTTTGATAAAAGTAATAAATTGTCTAAGGTACTGATATTCTCTCTCTCTCTTTAGCTTCTTTGTCTTGTAAGAAAGTTCATCTTGGAAACACAGCTGAGAAAGCAAAGGAAAAAAGAAAGTACAAAAATGTGGGAAGTCTCCACAATGATGGAGGTAATATCCATCCATATTGTACTGTACTAAAAGTAGAAAACTAAGCACATGGCCCTAAAATGTTTCAGAAGCTTCAAGGGAATATAGAAGAGCTTTGTAAATGTGAGAGAAGCATTTGATCAAGGTTCTCTGGCAGGCAGTTTCAAGCATAAGAGTGCATTTCTGTCATACTAGCTATGGGCCGAGCAATTATGATGTCACACAGAATTGGCATTGAGGTTATTTCATGAGAAAAGCCTATGAAAATTCTAAGACAAATGTTTATAAAAACAGAAGTTTTGTTCCGTAAATCAGGGGTCTCCAACCTTTGCAACTTTAAGTCTGAAGGACTTCAGCTTCCAGACTTCTCCAGCCAGCCAAGCTGGCTGGAGAATTCTGGGAGCTGAAGTCCTTCAGACTTAAAGTTGCAAAGGTTGGAGACCCCTGCCGTAAATGCTTCAGAAAGAATGTTTATTCTTCCAATATTGGAAGAAGCATTGGAAGCTTTGGTTGACGCAATACTTCTGTAGGGATGGTAAGAGAAGCATAGGGAATTCCAATCCTGTGAGCAATCTTTACCTCTGGAGTGTTAAATGTTTTATACATCTTTTACACCACAGTGAGACTCGTTAGGATTAGAAAGCACCGGGCACATTTGTCTAGAAATGTGATATCACAAGCCTTGCCCTCGGCAAATCATGGGCTTGCAGGGCACAACTCCAAGTGGGGGTTTTCTCATGCTGATAGGAAACTCCTTGGGGGCCCAGGAAGTGAATTAGCATGTAGTCTGCTTCAAGCACATCTGCAATATGACACATGTGGTGCTCTGTAGTTGTCACCATGATTAATGGACATTATGTTTCATTTCCTGCTTTATCAAATAACAATTATATTTATGATAATTTTGAGAGTTGCTGTTGCTTCGGGATCATTCATTTTCTTCCCCAAGGGACACAATGGAAAAATTTCCATGCCCCGCACATTGCCAATCCTTGAAATTCCATTTTAATTGCTTCTCTTCTGCATTGAGATGCAGCTCTGCCCTCGGTGTATCGATCCTATGCTTGATAAGGTCAGCAGAGGAGTGGGGGCAATGGGAGAATGACATTTAGAAATTATTTCTCCTTTCTGGACTAGAATATGCATTTAAGTTGTGGCTGTGGGGAATGGGAAAAGGAAAAAGGAACGGAATGGAATTGGGAGATCTGAAGTCTGCTAGCTACTGTATGTTTATTCATCATGCATCATTCCAGTCCTAGGGATTATTCTGAAGGCTCTAGCTCTAGATATTTCCTCATCTGATAGGATAACCTGAAATGAAAATTGCTTTGGCCATACACATTCTTGCTCACAAAGACAGCAATTTGGATGTGGTCATATCAAATGTGACATATCCCACTGTTCTCTAGTCAGAGGAAGTCTCTTTATAAGCATTGCTTTATTTCGACTGCCAGGATGACCTTTTCCTTTCTGCATTATGCTCAGATGCATATCTGGCAATGAAGGAAGCAGGTTGCCTTACTCAAAGCTGTAACTGTAACATGCAACCCAAGAATCAAATGCAGACATGGGATTTTCCTTGTTTTTGCCTCCAAAGCTCTTCTGGTCAGGTCACTGAAATTTGTCATACAGTTACTGGAACTGGTAGTGCCAGTTCCAAACATTTTTAAAGAGCAAACATTAGAATAGGGCCTAAAAAAGAGGTCAATGTTCTTTGAAAAATAAGCATAATGAAATCTTTAGAATAGGAAAAGTATGAAAATGAAAAGTCCTTTTAATATGAATGATACAGCTTTACACATGCGATGTTATATCCTGCCCCTTGGCCATTGTCCTTGGCGTCTACCAAATTTTTCAATTGGTTCCCTGGTTGTATTCTGCATTACTCAGTGAATTGTCCAGTTAAAATGAGAGTATTGTGTATTTACCATGCAAAAGCTTATCTTTCCAATGTTCAGTTTTTCTTTACTACCTTTGATTCCACCACATTTAAAAAGTCTTGTGCACATTTATTAACATCTTTTCTTTGCTTGCATGTAACCGTTCTGTCTTGATTGCTTGCAGCAAACCATGACTATCCATTTTTCTTGCTAAATACAAAGAATCTGTATTGATTCCTGGATGTAGTGCATGGTGCATTATCATAAGGCAGGGGTGTCCAAACTTGGGAACTTTAAGACTTGTGGACTTCAACTCCTAGAATTCCCCAGCCAGCCATGCTGGCTGGGGAATTCTGGGAGTTGAAGTCCACAAGTCTTAAAGTTCCCAAGTTTGGACACCCCTGTCATAAGGTTTCAAATCTTTAACCTAACCAACTACTTCAGCTGATGCCTGATCAACAATAACTGCTGGGTCAATGTATTATAGGAATAACCCAAGTATTAATAGTTTTGATTCTATTGCTGCCATTCAGCTTTGCTTTTATAACTTTTCTAACTTGCTTTAAATATCCATAGCGGGCTTTCTTTTTCACATGGGTACGAAAAATTTATTGATTTTTACGTATTACAGTATGCTTCCAAAACAACCAAATACTTATAAATAGTTCTTTAATATTATTACAATTCCATTATTCAAGTCTATCAAAAAATTTTTTTTTAAAAATGCCTATGATATTGCAAATGCATCCCAATTTTATTTTGGTGCCATTGCTAAAGATTTAAACTTTTAGTAAAAGTAATTATATTTACCTAGATTATTTTGAAATTATACGTAAAATCAGTTACAGAAATGCAAACATCCATACAGAGCAAATATTAGACCTGTATTCCTTGCTTGGATAATTTGTAGCTAATTAAATTTCATTCAAAATCAATGGAAATAATTGAATCAGAGTATATTAAAAACTATGGGAAGAGTCTCCTTTAAAAAAATGTGTCTGATTCTGATTTATCTAAGTTTGGCACACCATTGTTTTCAATTTTTCCACTGTATTATTTAAAATAACATCTATCTTTTTAATTTTTGAAATTTTCTTTTTGCTTTACAGAATACAATTAATTTCATATCATATATTTGACTGCCAATATTTCATGCTAATAACTTTAATAATATATTCAGACAAGTGATTGGGGGAAATGTGTGTTTTGTTTTGTCTTTCATCTTTTGAAAATTCCGCTTGTAACAACCCAATCATCTATTGATTCTTTCTGCAATATTTAACTGAAATTATTTGCTAGATAAGAATATAAAATGGAGAGAAGTTTCAGCCAAAATCCACAAAGTGGATTCCTGGTACATTCTACTTCTTCACCTAATAGTTGTTATTTTATAATTTTATAATTGTTCTATAATTTTTCAACTTGTTTTGATTTTCTATTTTGGTTTTTGTTTTTTGTTTAACTTTTGTAAGCTGTTACTATTCTCTTGAAGTTGATTTATTTTCTAGTCTAATTTTCCTGCTTGGTATCTGATTTTTGGTTTGGTGGCTTGCTTTCAATCATAATCCATTTGTAATATTATTACTTTTGGTGAAATTGTACATGGACTGATAAATCTCTTTGATTATTTTTGTCCTTATTGGATTAGCAATATTTGCATCATGCATGCTAGGGCATTTAGTTCATTCTAAGTACTGTGGCACCGTTTCCTGCAGTCTGAAAAAAAATGGATGAGGAAAGAGATTGAGCAAGAAAGACAAAGTGGTAAAGAGGATTAAGGAACATTTTTTCTGATGTACCAAACTTCTAGTCTATTTAAAAGATGTTTTTCTATTTTTGGCCTTTCTAATTCCCCCTTTATGATAACTGTTGTGCCTTTTATTTGTTTATTTATTAAATTTCAGTCAACCCATATCATGTTCTGCAGCTAGGGAGAAATATGCTTCAAGTAACTCAATAACTAAGACACTGAGCTTGTCTATCAGAAGGTCAGCAGTTCAGGGGTTCAAATTCCTAGTGCCGCATAATGGTATGAGCTCCTGTTACTTGTCCCAGCTTCTGCAAATCTAGCTGTTCAAAAACATGTAAAAATGCAAGTAGAAAAATAGGAACCATCTTTGATGGGAAGGTAACAGTGCTCCATGCGCCTTCAGCATTTAGTCATGCCAGCCACAGAGACGTCATCGGATAGCACTGGCTCCTCGGCTTAGAAATGGAGATGAACACTGCCCCCTAGAGCCAGAAATGACTAGTATGCATGTACAGGAGAACCTTTACCTTTATGCTTCAAATAAAGGAATAGGTTTCTCAGACAGGTCAAAGTATTTTTCACCCATTCCATGTAGACAAGCCAGCTAAGGTGGAAACTGAGTCCTGCTTCAGAAACTGCGATAGGACAACATTCTTTCTTGTAGCTTCTTAAAGAGTACAGGGCAGCCTTAGGACATATACTCTGTCACGAATAATTCACTTCCCCTTTGCCTCCTGCCCTGCCTTGAATCTGCTGCCTGAGGTAATTATTCTCCCACAATGTGCAGAGAAGAAAGAAATGACGGCGAAACAAGAAAATATCTAAGGGTGGAGGACTGGCATTCAGACCAACACAAATATATGTCCCTGGTGTTGACTTGATAATGGTGAACTAGACCTTTCAAAGACCTCATTTTTCCCCCTGCTGTCTGTATAATGGCGGTTCAGTGGCAGCAGACTTAAATAAAGAGCAGAAGCAGAGCAATATTTTAAATCGTGCCTATGAAATAGCTGTCAGCATAGAAAGCAAGAGTAGGGACAAGAAAGGCAGCCTGTTTCTACTGCCAGCTTGGTAGATGTCAACATGTCAGTTGTTTCCCTTATAGATTCTTAATGAAATTTGGTGTGGTATAATAAAGATGCTAGACCAGGCTTAGGAAGATTCAAGTCTTAGTTCTAGAATCTTAATGGCTGTTGGCCAAACAGTCTCTTTCAGTCCGACCTACTTCACAGAACAAGTGATTTTGGCATAAAATGAAATGCCCATTTAAACTGTGTTGAGCAGCTTGGGAAAAGATAAGACATGTTTAACAAGGCAATTTAAAAAATACAAAGAAAAATAACCTTTTTAATCTATATATCCTTATAGCTACTCTCTGTTTTTGTTTTGCTTCCTTTATTTTCTGCAGCAAAAATCCTTGCATTCTCATCAGTATGGCTTTGCATTTTTAGCACTTTCTGGATAATCCATGTGGCCTCGCTGAGAATTCTTGGAGCTGCACTGACAATATATCTAGGGCAGGGGTCTCCAACCTTTGCAACTTTAAGTCTGAAGGACTTCAGCTCCCAGGATTCTCCAGCCAGCAAGCTGGCTGGAGAATCCTGGGAGCTGAAGTCCTTCAGACTTAAAGTTGCAAAGGTTGGAGACCCCTGATCTAGGGGGTATCAAGTTGTGGAGGTTCTAAAAAAACAAGTTGTTCATATTCACTAATTCAGTAAGTTTGCTAATGTTGCTATATTGTTGTGTGGGGTTTTTTTTAGTTAAGGTACATTGAGACTATCTGGGCAAGACAGTTAAGACATATTAAAATATCACATTCTTAAACTTGATGTGATACTTTAGGCAATTCCTGATTCCTAGAAGAAGGAACTGGGTTAAAAGAAAGTTTAAACCAGCCAGAAAAGTCAAAATTAAAGGAATATATAATAAGCTTACAAAGTAGTAGAAAATATAGGTTCTTTTTTTAAAAAATGTTTCTTCTCATATTACTTGAGAACAAAACATGATGAAGGCAATAATAGCTGCTTGTAATCACCTGGGCTTCTCAAAAGTCCCATGGAATAAAGGGCTGGGACTAAATGTATTTTGTATATAAAATATTTGTCTTCATCACACATTTACCTAATTGTTGTTGTGTGAAGGTTAACGAAACACTCTACAATAGAGTGTCAAACTCACATTGTAATGGCAGCATCACATGATGTATTGAGACATTTTTCCCCCTTTGCTAAACTGGGTGTGGTGAGTGCATGACACATCCAGCCTGCGGGCTAGGAGTTTGGCAGCCCTGCTCTGCAACATAATATATTTCATGTTGTTGTAGTAGACCTCCGTGTGATTCCCACATTTTAATACATAACTGAGTTGGGGTATCACTAGACATTGAAACCTATACCACTAAATATGCTTGTTTATTTAAAATGAAACAGTTAATGTGGACTTACTCTACGTCATAGCAAGCAATTATATAACCCATCAACTCCAAATGCCAGTCCTTGTGGTCAACAGATAAAGCTGAAGCTCTTAATGGCTCACCAGTCCATGGAGGAAAGGGTAGAAACCCAACAAAGATATAGGGTTGCCTGCTGAGTGCCAACCCTTTCTTGATCTAAAAGAAGTTAATGAATTCATTAATCAGTTAATGGCAAGGAGAGTCTTTAGGGACAAGCAAAACTGTTAAGACTTCTGCAGGACAGACTCTGGTTGTCATTGATCTAATGGACTAGAGCTATTGATTCACAGTTGGTTACACTAGCTGGAGTTCTCTTGGGAAAGATTAAGAATTTCATAGCATTAAGCATCATTGCCAATATTACAACAATGTCTGCTAGACTATCTTCAGTGTCAGTGTGATGGATACTATTTATAGATCTCCCCAAAGTGCTAGACTAAAATAAAAATCATCAATCATATTATATAGATGGAAAGTGGTGGCCCAATGACATGGTTTATTCCAATTCAGTTTTTTAAATATTCTGCATAATATCGGCTAAACAGTGAGGTTACATAATTGCAAATATTTCCATCTTCCCAGCTTCATCTCATATTTTCTGCAATACTCTTAAAACATCATCCTTGGTTTTATTTTGCTTTTCTTTGGTTTGTAGACGTTACCATGTTTACAATAATGTTTTTACTAAAGTTTGGAGAAAGAAAGATAAAATAATACTGAGAAAAATATAAAAGAGTAAAAAAAAGTGCAAAACAAATTTAAGGAAAAAAATGACAAATGATGTCAACAGGAATGCTGATTTACCACCAGCTTATCAGATACTTAGGAGCTGATGATTTGGCAACATAAGGAAACAACAGCCAACAACTTAATAGTCATCCATTGATGCTCCAATCAACCAATAAGAAGTTACACTCAACCAGGCACCACATAAATATTATGCATAGAAGAGCCCAAACCACACATTCTAGTAAGGCTCCACCATGAGTCTGAAAGCTTGGAAGATTAAACCTCTGGTCCTGGTGACTGACCCAGATTGGATCCTGCAAAATTATCCTGGGACCCAAATATTTACCTTCGTTTATAAATGATTCCTCCTTCATCACAAGAACAAACAATTTCAATAACTTATCACCTTCTCTGATACTACAACAAAAGATCTCTTCTTCCCATATCTCAATTTTTATCAATAAAATTTAATGCCTCATCATTCAATCCTAAACAATAAAAATCAGTCACCTTTAAGTGATAAGCAATAACATGTATTTTAACTTTAATGTAACTTTATATTCCTTTACTTTTAACACACAGTACCATTGCTTCCCCAAAAGTCTGATTTTGAAAGAAGGCCCCATTATGATTTTTAAATGGTGTTGCGGTATTTTACAAAATAAAATGCTGCACTGATTTCACTTCTTTTCAACTTGTAAATATCATCATCATGAAAGAAATTGCTTCTGAAGAAAATTTTACAAAGATTGTTTATTTCCTTCAGAATTGTAATGCAATTCCCAAATGAACAAATTAAGTCTAGAAAAATAAATATTAGCCATTAAGGAAGCCAATAATTGGGCAAAAAAAAGCAACAAGTTTATCTGGAGTCCATAACAACAATACTAAATTTCTCTCTACATTCAGGACACATCATCAGTTGACCTTCTTTTAGAAGGAAGAATAGATTCATACCTAACTTCCTCTGAAATTCTGTTAAGTAGGTAGATAGATTAGAATAGTTCAGTTTTGTAGCAGACATATGTAATGTGGGCAACCTTCTTAGAGACAGAAGAAAATAAAATAGCAGCTAATAACAGATTACAAAAGTATATATTTTCTGGGGCAAACCACGAAGAATAATATTATTGATATAACATGGCAGGTAGATCAAATAGTCTCAATTACTCCTTATTGGAATAAGATGTTCATTAAGATTTCATTCAATAAAAACAATGGATCTTTCAATAAACATGATTACAGAAAAAGGGCTCCAGAAACTAAAACTCACATAGAGGATCATTTTAGAGTTTCTACATTACTAGGCTAAATAGAATACTAAGATACTCATGTAGATATTACTTCTTTGTCTCTTGTGGACCATGGGTATACATAGGGAATATACATGGGGAATATACACTCCCAAAATTCTAATTCAGAACAGGCTATTTCAAACTGCAATAATCAGAATTGAAATTCTCCTCTACCACCACTTGTTTAAAATACAAATTATCAGGATTAGATGATAAATTTTACTATAGCTGTCTATCATCATAATTCTCTAATTGCAAGGAGATTACAATGCAGCTCACCATAATTTTCCCAACATCTACTATCATTTTCTGGTTAATTTGTTGATTAAAGCAGGGGTCCCCAACCTTTGCAACTTTAAGTCTGAAGGACTTCAGCTCCCAGAATTCTCCAGCCAGCTTTGCTGGCTGGAGAAATCTGGGAGCTGAAGTCCTTCAGACTTAAAGTTGCAAAGGTTGGGGACCTCTGGATTAAAGCATAGTAAAGCATGGAGTTATTTGTTTACTTCAATGAGAGAATATTACTCCTGACACATGGATCCCTTGATGTTTGTCATCCCCATATATACTACACTATATTCAATCTAGGGACTGAATAAAGATCTGTTATTTTCAAAATTGGGATTAGCAGACATCTCTAAACTAGTAATAGATCAATATTGTAGTTATCAAATAAAAGTTACAGTTATTGAATGTTATGTATCGACTTAGTAGGCGATATCCTTAAAGCAAGATTATCAATCTTTTAAATGATGTTTATCTAAACTGATATTATCCAGATATATTCAGACTGCAAGTCTCAAAATCCTAATCAGTTTACTTCCAACAGTGCACAGTTTTGAAAAAGCTTTTTGAAAGAAATGTATAAAATGCACCATTATGAAAAAAACTGGAGGCAGTCAGTTAATACTTGTAGATGTTCTACCATAATACTGTTTAAAATTCAAGCATGGTGAACAGATTATGGAAAGTTCACTGGAGGAGAAGCTCTATGTTAAGATGGATTCCCTGGTTACTGATGCTCAGTATCCCAAAGAGATGGAAGCTCTTTATTAATCCTGCTCAACATAAGGAAATAGCTTTTTTTTTAAATTAGGAAATGATGCATTCTAATGCTGTACTAGATAGATTTAACCAGCCCTTTTATACTCAAGACAGAAAGCCAGCTAATGATAGGTGCCTTTTCCCCCTTTTAATCCCAACATTTGAAACATTTATTACTCTAAATTGCCTTCTGCACATTTTACAATAATTGAGACTAGTGTTTGGCTTGTTATCTCCACAGTTACTAACATGAATGCCATCATTATCCTGGTCATTAGCAAAATTGATGGGGGTTGTCCGGAGTTGCCGGGTGCAGGCATGCTAGTGATAGGGTTTATGTGTAAATTAATCCTGATTCTCTTTGCTCTCCTCAAAGATATATTGTTCTATTCCATCTTCTCAAGAACCAGTGAGAAAAGTTATGCAAGACAGAAGCTGTTGAAGGAAAGGAACAGGAGAAACAATTGCTGTTACCAAACTATATGTTTGGAAATCCAGGGGGAAAATGTTGAAAGGCAATAGCATTCTGTGTATCTGCTGATAATTTCTTTCGTTCTTTAAATTATGGTCTCTTGTAGTGATCTACAACATGACACTTCAGGCCCTTATGCAGTTTGTGTAAACTGTGGGCGTAACACTCTAGGGATCTTCAATTTGTTATTATTAATTTGTGATATTTTAAAACAAGATGGGGGGAATCATTACACACATGACTGAAGAATGATCATATTACTACATTTAATTTTAATTAAACATATGTGCGAGTAAAATTAAATCATTTAGATTTGACCGTGGTCTGATTAATTGTTTGTTGAAGTGGTCTCTTACACTGAATTCTTTTAAAGTGAAGATGGAAGGGAGAATAATGAAAGTCTTCTCTTATTAAGCATGTATTAATACTATGACAAAAGCCTTTATTGCATATAGTCTCACAATACTTACTAACATTTATGTAAAAATAAAACCCTTTTTCATCCAAAAAAGGAGAATGGGGAAACCCGTAAATTATCCCAATCCTGCCCATATGTATAAAGTAACCTACTTCAATTTTTATCACTATCTCACTTCCTGTAGTCCTTATCTTCTCCCCTTGCAAAAAAATAATAGAAGGCACAGGTGAGTGATGTGAATGATGACATAGATCTGAGACATATGACTATTTGTTTAATGGCCGTTTGACATTATGATGGCCTTGAAAAGGTGATTTAAAAGTATTACCATTCCATTGCCCTTGTATGGGATTGCAACTTGGATGTTTGGAAGTCTATTTGCATTTGCAGCATCTTGATGCCACATGATAACAATTTGTGACCTTCCAAGATGGAGTTTGTCAAGCGAAGTCAAAAGTTCAACTGGGAAAGTTGAATTTCCTTCACAGCCATGGCAAAATGGTCATAAAATTAGGTTCAGTCACATGATTACTTGCTTAAGTATTGCCTCTCTTAGTGACCAAAATTCCAATCCCAGTTGTTATAAATCAAAGACTATCTGTCATTACATTAAAAGTATATTAGGTTGTAGGTATGTAATTGTGGAATTTGCATGATATAGCAACACACACATACTATCATCCTTTTGTTATTGCTGTATTTGTTGCTGGTTATCCCTACTTTAGAGTAATGTGTTTGAACTAATTATGTACAAAATAATATATGTAAAAATGAAGTGAAAGGCCTTTAACAGGGGTGGGCAAACTTTGTAACTTTAAGTCTGAAGGACTTCAGCTCCCAGAATTCTCCAGCCAGCAAAACAAAGTTTGCCCACCCCTGGCCTATAACACACTGGCAGATTTTGTTCTCTCTACATCAGGGGTCTCCAACCTTTGCAACTTTAAATCTGAAGGACTTCAGCTCCCAGAATTCTCCAGCCAGCAAAACAAAGTTTGCCCACCCCTGGCCTATAACACACTGGCAGATTTTGTTCTCTCTACATCAGGGGTCTCCAACCTTTGTAACTTTAAGTCTGAAGGACTTCAGCTCCCAGAATTCTCCAGCCAGCAAAACAAAGTTTGCCCACCCCTGGCCTATAACACACTGGCAGATTTTGTTCTCTCTACATCAGGGGTCTCCAACCTTTGCAACTTTAAATCTGAAGGACTTCAGCTCCCAGAATTCTCCAGCCAGCAAAACAAAGTTTGCCCACCCCTGGCCTATAACACACTGGCAGATTTTGTTCTCTCTACATCAGGGGTCTCCAACCTTTGTAACTTTAAGTCTGAAGGACTTCAGCTCCCAGAATTCTCCAGCCAGCAAAACAAAGTTTGCCCACCCCTGGCCTATAAGACACTGGCAGATTTTAATAATAATAATAATAATAAATCTTGAATTTATTGACCGCTCCATCTCCCTGGGGGGACTCGGAGCGGTGTACAGGGCAAATAAAACCATAAAAAGCAACATACATACAATAAAAACGAATTAAATACATCCCTGCACTAAAATCCCAGTTAAAACTACTAAAATTCCTAACTAAAATTAACAGTCCTATAGAAGGGAGACTACCCTAGGCCGGCCAAGCAGAACAAATGTGTTTTTAGTTTAAGACGGAAGGAGCGGAGGTCCGTGGTTGTTCTAATGTCGGGGGGAAGGTCGTTCCAGAGGGCTGGGCCCGCCACAGAGAGGGCCCTTCCCCTGGGCGTCGCCCGCTGACAAAGTCTAGTGGACGGCACCCGGAGAAGCCCCTCTCTGTGGGAGCGAATCGGCCGTGAGGATGTATGAGGCAGGATCCGGTCCTGCAAATAGCTAGGTCCCGAGCCATGGAGCGCTTTAAAGATGGTAATTAAAACCTTGAAGCGCACTCGGAAGACGACAGGCAGCCAGTGCAGCTCGCGCAAGAGCGGTGTTACATGGGTAAACCTCGAGGTTCCCATAATTGCTCGCGCAGCTGCATTCTGGACTAGCTGAAGTCTCCGAGTGCTCCTCAAGGGGAGCCCCATGTAGAGAGAGTTACAATAGTCCAGTCGGGACGTCACGAGAGCATGAGTGACTGTGCGCAGGGCGTCCCGATCCAATAGGGGGCGCAACTGGCGAACCAGGCGAACCTGGTAAAACGCCCTCCTGGCCATGGCTGTCACTTGATCTTCCATGGACAGCCGGGCATCCAGGAGGACACCCAAGTTGCGCACCCCATCCACTGGGGCAAGATGTTCGCCCCCAATGGCCAGCGATGGAGTCAGCTGGTTGAATCGGGCAGCCGGAAACCACAGCCACTCGGTCTTGGTCGGGTTGAGCCTGAGTCCGTTTCTTCCCATCCAGATCCGTACGGCTTCCAGGCACTGGCACATCACCGCTACGGCATCGTTGGGGTGGTTTGGGGTAGATATATACAGCTGAGTGTCGTCAGCGTATAGATGGTACTCTACCCCAAAACCACGGATGATCTCACCCAGCGGCTTCATATATGTGTTAAACAGGAGAGGCGAGAGGACCGACCCCTGAGGCACCCCACATGTGAGGGGTCTCGAGGTCGACCTCTGCTCTCCTGCCAACACAAATTGCGATCGGCCAGAGAGGTAGGAGGAGAACCACCGTAAAACGGTGCCTCCCACCCCCAACCCCCCCAGCCGACGCAATAGGATACCATGGCCGATGGTATCAAAAGCCACCGAGAGGTCTAATAGGACCAGGATGGAGGAACAACCCCCATCTCTGGCCCTCCAGAGATCATCTACCAACGCGACCAGTGCCGTCTCGGTGCTATGCCCGGGCCGAAAGCCGGACTGGCGCAGATCTAGATAATCCACTTCCTCCAGGTGACGGGGAAACTGTTGTGCCACCACACTCTCGACAACCTTCACCAGAAAGGTAAGGTTGGAGACTGGACGATAGTTGTTTAAAAGAGCTGGATCCAAAGAGGGCTTCTTAAGGAGGGGCCTCACCATAGCCTCTTTTAGGGAGGCAGGCAAGGAACCCTCACTTAAAGATGCATTGATAACCTCTTGGAGCCAGCCTCGTGTCACCTCCCAGGATGCCAGTACAAGCCAGGAGGGACACGGGTCCAATAAACATGTGGTGGCTCGCAGTCGCCCACGTAACCTGTCCATGTCTTCGGAAGAAACGGAGTCAAACTCCTCCCAAACAAGATCTGTCTCGTGGCATCCCACTGGGCCATCAATGGGGGCTAGCTCGTTCTGTATTTGAGCGGTTTTCTCCTGCAGAAAAGACACAAATTCCTCTGCTCTACCCTGTAACGGGGCTTCCCGCACCCTCTGTTGAAGGAGGGAGCGGGTCACCCTAAACAGGGCGGCAGGGCGGTTTTCTGCGGATGCTATGAGAGCGGCACAATGATGACGTTTGGCCACTCTCAGCGCCACAATGTAAGTCCGTAAATGGGCTCTTACCTGAGTCCGGTCAGATTCAGATCGAGTAGACCTCCATCTTCTCTCTAGGCATCTCTTGTGGCGTTTCATCACCCTTAGCTCCTCGGTAAACCAAGGAGCCAGGGTGGCTTGCCGCCGCAAGAGAGGCCGCAAGGGCGCGACCCGATCCAAGGCCCCCGTGGTCTCAGTATTCCAAGCGGCCACGAGGTCCTCGGTCGGGGCGCGGGTCAGGGGTACAGGAAGTGGCCCAAGCGCCGCCTGGAACCCATCAGGGTCCATCAGGCGCCTGGGGCGGAACCAGATAGGTAACTCAGGCTCCGCCTCCCCGCGGTGGGGGCTGGCGGTTGGAAAGTCGAGCCGGAGAAGTGAGTGGTCTGACCATGACAAGGGTGTGATGACTATATCCCCTGTACCCAGATCACTCTTCCATTGGCCAGAGACAAAGATGAGGTCCGGTGTGTGTCCACCCTCGTGGGTGGGGCCTTGAATTAGTTGGGTCAGGTCCATGGCCGTCATGGAAGCCATGAACTCCCGAGCTACCTCGGATGATTCGCCCACCAATGGCAAATTGAAGTCCCCCATGACTAACAGCCTGGGGGTCTCCATTGCCATCGTAGCGATCACCTCGAGGAGCTCGGGCAGGGCTGCTGATACATAGCGGGGAGCCAGGTATACAACCAGCAAGCCCAACTGCCTCCCTAGGCCCCACTTCACGCAGAGGGACTCGCAACCGGTGGCCTGCGGCACAATGGTCTCTCTCGGCTCAAGACCTTCCTTGATAATAACCGCTACCCCACCGCCCCTGCCTAGGGCTTGGGGCTGATGAAAAGCGCGGTAACCTGGTGGGCACATTTCAACGAGGGGGAGTCCTCCCTCGTGGCCCAGCCAGGTCTCCGCAATTCCTACCAGGTCCGGCTCCCCCTCTGACACAAGGTCATGAATGAGGGGGGCTTTGTTGACAACGGACCTGGCATTGCAAAACATCAGCCGCAGGCCCTGGCTCTGTATTCCCTGACCACCTAGCCTGCAGGGGTTGTGGCACCTGACCGTTTGCAACCAACGGCCGCGTGCCCCCAACCGGGTGAATGGAACTTTCCCCTCGGACCTGCCTCTCCCCACGACCCTATTGATGGATATGCCCTCCACAGGGACGACTCTTAGTTCCCCCCCCCTAGCGGTACCTTCCGCCTCCCTCCGTCGCCTGCTGGCCTGGCCCTCTCTTTCTCCCTCCGCCTCTACCTGTCTATAATACCCACCCCCCTCCCTGGTACCCCCTAAAATAAACAAAAGCCTACTACTTAAAAAACCCCTGAGACCACGTTTCTTCCACCTCTCCAGATTAATAAATCCCTCATCGAGGCGGGCCCTCGTTAGCATGGAGGGACAAACCTGCGAGAGCGGGGACTCTCGCAGTCGTAGCAAATCTAGCTTCGAGTACATTGTATTAATAAATAATTAAAATATAATTATTTAAAAATAACAATCAGTTGTAAATACATAAATAGATAAAAAGCATGGGTCCTAAGATTTTAAAGCATCGTTTGGCCGCAATTCAGGTGTAAATAAGGTTAGAAGGCTTTTGTTCTCTCTACATCAGGGGTCTCCAACCTTTGCAACTTTAAATCTGAAGGACTTCAGCTCCCAGAATTCTCCAGCCAGCAAAGCTGGCTGGAGAACTCTGGGAGCTGAAGTCCTTCAGACTTAAAGTTGCAAAGGTTGGAGACCCCTGCTCTACATGACAACAAAAGCCTTCTAACCTGTAGTTGTGGTTCTAACAAAAATAGATGAATACATACAATACTCTTAAAATGGTTATTAAATTTATTCACACAATACACCATCAACTTACCAAATAGTGCTTAACAACATGCCAACTCATAACAAACTCTGTCAAAATCAATACAAATTAAGCTACATATGCTCTGCAAATCTATCTGCTGGGTTATTTTTACCTCATCTGATTAAGTATATTGTGAGCCACTTTGCTTCTATGGCCCCAGATAAAAGTTTGCTCTTCAGCTGACTTTCATCTAGTACCACATGAATTTTGAGAGACTTTTTATCAAATAAATTCATCTCTTCTCTTCTACCTATCTTTATTTAATATTCAGCCTGAAGAAAAGTTCAGGTGAACTCTAAACTTGCTTATTATTCTAACGTTTTAGTTGACCCCACTCAAGATACTATTCTATTATAGCTATTCTAATTGAGTAACACGGGCTTGCATTTATTATTAAACCAATTTCAGCTGTTCAGGAGATGAACACTGAAACTTGACAAAAAAGGCTTATTCTAGCTAATATCCAAACTTGGCTTAATGGGGATAAAATAGATATAAGCAATTACTTTGAATTTGGCTTTGAGTGGTACCATATCTGATATACTCTCTTTAAAGTATCCACACGTTTATTTTTGTTTAAAAATATGTGCATGGCTTCTTTATTTTTGCAAACAATCAAAATTAGTCCACATTTACTCAAAATAAGTGTGACTTCTCTTACAAAAACATTTTTGTATAGGATTTTTGGAAGTAGTATTTCTTGCCAATGATTTCTTCTGGAAAGTTTTTCAATTTTCTAGCCTACCCATTTTGAAAGTACCAGTGGCTGCCTATTAAAGCACCAACAAATCAAATTCTGTTTGGCTTTTTGGGGAGCAATTAAGGTTGGTCCAACATGTGATACTAGCACAAATGATGGTGCAAACAATAATTATTTATATTATAAACAGAACATTAAATATCTTTATCATTGTCTAGCTAATTGTTTTGTTCTGTGAAAAATAGCACTTTGTTCTAGCATCTTTTTTTCTCTCTTTCAAATTTTAGCCATCTTAAACGTGCTTGCTATTTTCTGAGATTTTTTCATTCATTATAAGTAGGTATTATTGCTGTTGGGTTTATTTTGTTTTTTTCAGTGGAACAATATGTCAGACCCCCCCCCCCTTTTTTTGTAAGATTTCTTTGCAAAAGAGATTCTGGCCTGTAGCCTTGAGAGGCCTGAATGGGTTCAGCATTTTAATTATTAATCCCTGGATCAAAACAGTTCAGCGTTCTCTCCAAGATGCCATTAACACCCACTTCTCTTCCCCCAGGCTTGCTGCCACTGTTTAGATTCCTCTCAGCAGCAAAGACCCTGGCCTGAGCTGGAGGTCCAGAGATGATTTTCCAGATGAGTGGCTTTTAATGGCCTCTCCAGATTTGCTCTCTGCATCCTGTGACTGACTAGATAGGAGGAGGTGAGGAAGAACCGAAGATGATGCAGTTGTTTTTTGCTGTATGAAGAATTATGAGATTGACCCAAGAAGTGCTTTGGCAGTTAAAGTGGCAATAAAGACTGCTGCATGATTAGTTTAGTTTCCTATCCAACATTAACTTAATATTAATTGTATGTCAGTAAAAGATGAACAGCTTGGGTAAAGTGACCGGATTTTCAAAATCCCAAAGCAGGACACCGTCGATGGGGGGGGAGCGTACGCGCGTGGGCACACCTGCGCAGAGGGCAGAGGGGCAGGGGCACGCTCCCAACAGCCGCTGCGGCTTTAAAGGCAATGGCGGCGGACCGATCTGGCAGCTCTCAGCGCGTAGGGATGGCCTTCGGGGCGGCTGCTGGGTCTGGCGCGCAGCTGCTGGGTCTGGCAACAGTGCAGGAGGTGCCGGCCGAGCTGCACGATGGCTCCAAGCGCGAAAGGCAAGAGTGATACGCTGGGACGCGGGGCCCGCAAGGGGCTGCCCAGTGCAGGGAAGGACACTCAGGTGAGCGGGCCAGGCCCTTGTGAGCCCCGCATCCCAGCGTATCACTCTTGCCTTCCGCACTCGGAGCCATTGCGCTGCTTGCCCGACACCTCCTGCGCTGCTGCCACCCAGCAGCCGTGCGCCTGACCATTGGGCTGAAGGCCATCCCTCACGTGCTGAGAGCCGCCGCCACTGCCTTTAAAGAGTGCCCCGCGGGGGTGGGTGCGAGCATGCACCGACGCCCTCTGCAGGTGCGTGATGCGCCGGAGCGCACGTGCCCCCCCTCCAAGGCCCTCCCTGCCCGAACCGTGTACAGAGCGCCTGAAGTGGGACATTTTGAAGAAAAGGCGGGTGGTGGGATATCTAATGGAGAAGCGGGTTTGTCCCACCAAATTCGGGACGACTGGTCACCTTAAGCTTGGGCCTTTTTCTTGCGCCTAGCATGTGATTTGCAATTATCCCACAGGTGGGAAAACCTACAAAGCTACCAATTCTGTTGGTGAAGCATGGACCAGAAAAGAGTCCTCAACATTTATCTGTGCCCTCAGGGTCACCTGACCTTCTTGGCTGCAGGATGTTTTCTGCCCTGTCTCCCTTTACTGTTGAAGACAGGTGCAGACTTTTAGAGATGAGTCTGTGTTGTCTACATCTCAAATTGAAGCACAAATGGTTCCTGTAGTCTGCAGTTTTTCTGGAAAGCTGTTCAACAGTGAAAGGACATAGGGCAGAAAACATCCTGCGGCCAAGAAGGCTCCACACACATTTGTATAACTCAGGTGACCCTGAGGATACAAATAAACCTCCAAGTGGCCTCAATGTGACTCTCTAAAAGAATGCAAATGACCAGCTGTGTGCAAGGAATATAAATCCTTCCATTCTGCACCATCCTGTCAGAGCTGAAGAAATCTCTTGGATGAAAAGTGTCCAGTTGCCTCCTGAAAAAAGCACCTTTGGGACAACCATGACTTGGATGAGTAAGAATCTCCATAAACAGCCATCGACATTTGACTAATTTGTAGTAGACAGTGGCAGAAAACTTTTTGGCCCATTGTAAAGAAAGATAGTATGAAAAGGATTTTATAAAATGTGCAACTCTTCAAAGTAAATATTTTTGTAGACCAACTAAAGTTATATAGGACACTGGCCACTATATTGTTCTGTACACCTCCATTGTGGTAACTAATATCAGAAAACTTTGTATCTTGTGCCTAAAAATATCATTGCTGAGTAGAATAGTACTATACAATGTCTGCATTTTACAGACAGACTCATCTTCTAATAAGAAGGATGTTTTTGTGACTAAGTGGTTCTTATTTTCTTTAATTGAAAGGTGATTATGGGATATGTATTAATGTCCTGTGTCTAGGCTTCCTCTATTTGCACCTAATCAGGACAAAAATATATCCTAGCAACAACTTTTTCTGCTGTGCTTCTGTAGCATTGCCTTTAACGTCTCTGTGGCCAATGACCAAGACACTCTTAAATTACCTATTGCTTTAGTTGTGGAAGTTGCACACCATCCAGACTCACTATTGTGAGATAGGCGACCATAAAGACAAAATCATGGACATACATGAAATAATGGTGTTAAAATTGTATCTCCCTATTCATTGCAACAAGAGTGAACAACCGTAGATAGCAATTTAGCTCAATACTGAAAGGTTCTTCCATCATACAATCATCACCCAAGCAGTTACTGCTTCTCTACTTCATTTGTTTCATTTTATTCCCAAGGAAAAAAAATAAAGGGTACGACCCTTTAGGTTTTTGCAGTAGCAGTGTTATTGTCACTATTAAGGAAAACCTCTTTCTTCTCATGGAAACATTCACAGGATTATTCGCCTACATTCTCATCCCACAAATTTCATCAAGAATTCAATTTTCCCCCTCCCAGCTTTAAATCCTTCAGCTGCCATCCAGTACTGCCCCATCCCATTTTCTACCTCTGATTGTCTTTGTTGCTTTTAAAGAAACAATCCTAGGCTATGGATCTGACAGTTCATATCTTTTTCTTTTGATATTGGTGCAAAAAAGAGCTTGCTAGGCATAGGAAAGGAAAGTCATAGGAATTGCCAAGAGGAGAGATTGTCTATGCACAAATATTCAATTAGTGAAAGGCTTCAACTGAAATGGATAAAGCAATGCAACAGAACTGCAGTCACCAAATGTTTCTGGCAGAACAAATAGTTATTAAAAAAAGAATGCTTAACAATAGCAATTGAAATATGACTGTTGAGTTTAGTGGAAGAGAGAGGCCTCTGCACCACTGGTATCTGGTAATGATGTAAATCTTAATTTCTATCAGCTTCAACACTTCTCTTCAATGATGTATAAAGTAATGGGATGTCCTTTCCCTCATCACACAACAGCAGAGATTAAGAAAAAGGTTCACTGCTTGTCACCTTTTCCTTAAAACAATAAGCGGCACAAAAACAGCAAGAAGTTGTTAGGCTGCAACAGTAGGATCATTTGGGAGATTTATTTTCTCTGCTTGCATCATATTCTTCTTGCAGCTCAATTGTTTCCAAACATCTGAAACACTTAGTCAGCTGTGAAGTAGCCTGTAAGAATTAAATTCCTTCACAAATGCAGTGTCTTCTAATTGCACTGTGACAAAGCAAAATAACAGCTTCTGGTTTAGTTAAATTATATTCTCATTATTATTTTTTCCACTTCTTCTTCTTCTTACAACTAAGAATTTTTTTTAAAAAAAAATATCCCTCCCCAGGCAGGCAAAGCAAGTCATGGATAGCTGAGCACTGCTACCTAAATAAGAAAGGGAAATATGGCAGCTCTTAAAGTAGCCACAGCCATGAGTGGGCCTCATTCTAATAATTTATTTTTAATGCTGCATTGTCTTTAACTGTGCAGCTCCCTCCAGGGTGTTTGCTTTGAGATTGCAAGATAATTACATCTCAGAAACCAGGCTAATTACAGTTAACAGCCTGAAAACTGAAGGTGCCCATTTAGCCCTCCCACCATTTTTTTTCCACCAGATTTCTTCATGATTGCTTGTTAAAATGTGCAGCATCAATTAGGAAACCAATTTGGCAGAAGTGATGAGGAAAGAGTCTTTCCTCTTCAGTTCACATACTGATGGGCACTGGGTGGAGACATTCAACCTCCTATTGGGGCTTATATACAGAAGCAAACAGCAGAGAGAGCATGACTTAGGAAATAGCTAAAAAGTCAGAAGTGATGCTTCAAAGCTTTCACTTTGCAAAAGGTCTGCAAACTGTAGATTTGATGTTTTATTCATTGTAGATCATGGTGGGTGGAATATATCCCCGCTCTCTCTCTTTTAATGCCTTGAAGTCAATGTTGACTCCTGGCATCCTCCTAGACTGATTCCCTGCAGTTTTCTTTGCAAGGTTTCAAAGGTGGTTTGCCATCGCCTCCTTCCTAGGACTAAGAGTGACTAGTCCAAGGTCACTCAGTTGACCTCCTGCCTAAGGCAGGTCTAGAATTCCTGGTTTCTAGCCTGGTGCCTTAAGACCTCACCAAACCTACTTTCTACTATACTACTTGCAATGCTCTTTTCATTTTTCCCTTGGTTTATTTATTTTATTAGATGTACCCATGACCCAGTGGTGAAATTCTTTTTTTTTTTACTACCGGTTTTGTGGGCATGGCTTGGTGGGCATGGAAAGGGAAGGATATTGGGAAATCTCCATTCCAACCCCACTCTGGGGCCAGCCAGAGGTGATATTTGCCAGTTCTCTGAACTACTCAAAATTTCCACTACCGGTTCTGCAGAATCTGTCAGAACCTGCTGGATTTCACTCCTGTCATGACCCCTGTCTCCCCTTACCAAAACACTTTGATACTGTAATGTTCCAGCAGTTTACCCTGAGCCACTGAGATGCCAAAGAGAGTGAGAGTCAAGACGAGGCTTGCAAAAAGTATCAGCTTTTATTTATGGCCATTGTAAAGCTGGGTGAAAATACCATATCCAAAACATACAAACAAATGCATGTAAGGAATAGCTACACTCCGGAAGAGTATCTCAGAGTATTATATATATTTTAGGCAGATAGAAGCAAAGTTTATCCGATCAGAAACAAAGATTTGTTACCAACGTGATCTTTAAAGTGTTCTTTTGTTCAAGCTCTTGTCTCTGTCTACCTTATCTGTGGAGTATGCCTATAGCCTTGTATAAGGGGTGGCAGCCCCTCTTTGCCAAGTTGTTTTTCAGCAGAATGCTTTAAGAATTTATGAGCCTTAAAACTCCCTAGTTTGATTCCTTTATCTATGCAGCTTGATATTCCTGTGTAACTATTTCTTCTACTAGCTTTCAAAAATGTTCCTAGCTTTGAAGCCATTCTTTGAAGATTAGAAGCGAGACGCAGCAGTGGACTAACATTTGCAGTCTAGGATTAAGGTTACAATTGGCTATGCTAGAAAACAACTAATTTCTGACAGTATACAATAATATAAGTAGAAGCCAATATTGATTCATATAGATCCATATATCCCTTCAGTACAAAATTTAACTGTTCTGAGCAGTAGCATATTGATAATCCTGATCATACATAAAAATACATAAAGTAGAACATTTTGACTTCAAAATGGACCATTCAAAGTGTCCCAAGCTTAAAATAAAACCAGATAATTTTGTTATGACTTTAAAGACATGTCATAAACCACATTCAACTTAAAAGCTCTGATGGAAGTAAGAAGGCTGTTTGGTTCCAAATTTAAGAAAAAACACATTTTCTATTCAAGCTTCAACTATTTCTTTGCTTAGTTGAAATCACGATGAACATTTCTTCAGCTAGGCTTGCAATGAAACCCTTTAACTGATCTTAAAAACAATACCAAAGCTCACTTTCTATATCGTTTCAGAGAGAGCCCAACCTCTGCTTCTATTTTTATTGCTTATAATCCATTTTTTAAAAGACAACATTTTCCTTTGGGGAACTTGGATCAGGGGCTAATTTAATGAAGTAGTTTTCCCCTCCATGATCAAGCCAATAGTTATAAATTGTTAACAAGTTGTGGTGGAAATTGTATCCCTGAAGACTTTGTTAATACTGAGGGAAAAAAAAACATGAAGGGGAAATTAGTTGCAACGTGATAAGCAATTGTATCTGCATTCTGCTGGGCACAGGTAAAAATAGCCATCAGATTCCTGCAGTGAATTTGTCAGGTATGATTTTTCCTGTGTAGTTGTTGGGTTTTAAAAAACAAAATGATGGCAGGAGAGCTCAAACCAGAAAAAAAAACTCGGCCAGTCACTTAAAGCACCAGTCAGAGTGTTCCCTCTCAATGCCCATTTTTGTAAAAGCTTGTAAATATCCAAGATTTATTTGGAAAGCAGTACACCCCGCAAGCCAGAAAAATATGTGGAAATAGTGTAATAAAACTCAAGGGGCTATTTCACTGATTGCCTAGCTTCTGACACCAATTCTTTCTTAATTTAGAAGCGAAACAAACCAGAAAAAGAACCTTATGTGACCAGCTAGGCCTATGAAAACAACATATTGCAAAGGAAAGCTTTCATGATTTTCAGTGCCTCTGAATGCTGCGTAGGTCTGCTGCTGTGGCCTAGAGGTGGAGCTCTCGCCTCCCAATCAGGAGGTTGTGAGTTCAATCCTAGGTAGAGGCAGATGTAGGGTCTCCTGCTTGGGCAGTGGGTTGGACTAGATGACCTGCAAGGTCCCTTCCAACTCTATTAATCTGATCTCATAGACATCTTCAGAAATAATAATTCAATGCTTGGTTTGAAAGTTCCCCTTATTCCACAAGAAAACATGCAAAACGAAGAGCAGTTGCTATGTAATATTTCTAAATGGTTGTTATCGATTTTTAGGTGGAAATATGTCCAGGTATTCTAATAGTGACTGAGTGCCTAATGATTGGTCACATCCATCATAATAGCAATTTAGTGAACAGGCAACTTTCTATTTTTTCCCTCAATGGCAGCTACTCTATGTGTGAATATCCAAGTCATACTTCTCATAGTCCCAAATACTCATAGCTATGTGGGGCAGCAAAGAAACCTGCCATCTACTGTCATGTACATGCTTGCAGGCCAAGCCTGGCACCTCTAATTGTGCAGCAGCATATAAAAGTTAGATTAAGTTAGGCATTTATATAACATCTTTCAATGGTATGGACTTTGAATAATAAAGAACAGATTAGACATTTAATGGAATATCCAACTATTTAGTTTTTCTGACATATTTGGGAATATGTCAAAGCCAGTAAAGAGACTCTTTTAAGGATTACAGATGTTTCACAAAAATTAACCTTCCTTTATGTATATTGAGACTTTCTAGACAGTGTGCCCCAATACATCTGGGGAACATTATGCCAATATTTCCTAACTGAGTCCCAAGCAGTGGTGAAATCTAAATTTTTTTACTACCGGTTCTCTGGGCGTGGCTTGGCGTGGCTATGTAGTCATGTAACTGGGAGATCAAAAGTCAGAAGCTCACTTTAACAATGTCCTGCTGAAGCAGGGTTGGACTAGATGACTTCCAGGTCCCTTCCAGCCTTGGAGTATCCTCTGAAGCTGCTTCTAGTGCCTTGTTTTTAGTCCTTCCTTCCTCTCCTTTTCCCCTCCATCCCTTTCTTTCTTTTATCTTCCTTCCTTCCTTCCTTCCTTTCTCAGCATGTCCCCCATTTTTGGCCTACCAGGCCTCAGAAAAGCCTGCTGAGAGCAAAAAAGGACTCCCACCCCCACATTTCTAAAGAACCTGTAGTAAAAAAATGCTTACAAAGCAAAAGAAAAAAGTTGCAAACATCATTCATACGATCATTCTCAAAAAACTTTTTTAATATGTTTTTTACTACCAGTTCTGGGAACCAGTAGCATTTCAGGCAAACCAGCCCGAACCGATAGAATTTCACCCCTGGTTCCAAGGACACTTGTTTCTAAGATACCACTGAATGGAGTAGTTACTTGCAACTATATGAAACTGGGGGGACTCTGGAAGCACCAGGGAATTAATTCCACTAGAACGGAAAACTTTATACCTGTGAATGGCTAAGGAAAAAGAGAAATTATTATTATTTGTTCATAGAGAAATAAACAAAATCTGCTCAATGAAGATATTCATTGTATGAAGAGAGATGGTGCAACTGCATAGCAAAAAGTTGAATATAATCTTTGACAGGATTATCAGATACCTAAGGCATTTATTTTCTTCAGACATGGGGTATGTGTGTGTGCAAAGATTACTTTCTGGGGTTGACCAGAGATTAATAAGATATCTGTCTGATGAAAACAGAGTTCTTCTGTTTTCTGATCTATCCACCCAAATATAAAACAGTTATACAGACCCAGAGAAAAAATATTAGGAAATCCTCTTTGCATCCAGCTAAGACAATCAGAAGATTCTTTCTTCCTTTCTCGTAGATTAGATATCTTATATAAAAAGAAATAATATCTCTTCAGAAAGAAGGGATCTCAAACTTAACAGTTGGATGATTATCCACAGGATGCCCAAAAGCTTGTGGTAAAGAGCAATTAAACCCATAGAGAAGGATACAGTATACATAGCTATGAAAATGTATTTTTCCAACTAGTCAGTCTGAAAACTGCTCCTTAAAAGGAAGCAGTCTGAGCTCTTTGTCTCACCCTCCTCTTTCTACTCTCATCCTTCTTTTGTATCTTTAATAAGATAGATAAGATAGATATCAGATAAACAGAGGAAGTGTCAGAAACATAAGATAAAATGCCATTTAGAGACGCTTTTTGGTTAAAAGTAGATTAAAATTGAGTGATGAATAGCAAGTTAAAGCAACAACATATTTTAAGTTATTCACCTTCAATAATACTGCAAGGCACCACTGAAAGAATGCTGAACAGTTGTATACAATTGTTCTCTTCCCCTACTGCAGGGGTCTCCAACCTTTGCAACTTTAAGTCTGAAGGACTTCAGCTCCCAGAATTCTCCAGCCACCAAAGCTGGCTGGAGAAGTCTGGGAGCTGAAGTCCTTCAGACTTAAAGTTGCAAAGGTTGGAGACCCCTGCCCTACTGGATATAGCTTGATAAAATTTAGTCTAATGAAGTAACTCTGATTTTTCTTTAAAAAAATTGAACAAACATAATAATCTACTAATGATGGAAAATATTAAATAATTCCCAAGTATTTCACAGAGATGATAGATAGTTCAAAGAAAAATGTAATTTGCACTATACTCAGTGCAATTATCGGTATAATGATGCTTGGGAGCCATAAAAAGCTTGAATGACTATAGACCCATTGCACTGACATCTATAGTGATGAAGTGCTTTGAGAGACTGGTCCTACAACACTTCAGGTCCTGTCTTCCACCAAATTTTGATCAACACCAGTTTGCATATAGAAACAACAGGTCGACATGGGATGCCCTCACCACTGTTCGACAACACGTCTCGGGTGATTGGAAAAGCTGAACAGAGACTTCATTTCCTGAGAGTCCTGCGGAAAAATCAGGTGGAACAACGGCTGATGACCTCTTTCTATTGGTCCACCATATAAAGTATCCTCACATATTGTATCACAGTGTGGTATGCTTTTTTAACAGTTGCAGAGAGGAAGACACTACAGAGAGTGATCAATTCGACACAAGGAACCATCATTTGCCCTCTGACATCACTGGATAACATCGCCAGATCTCGCTGCTTTAGCAGAGTAAGGAAGATTCTCATAGATGATTCACACCCTGGTTGGTATCTCTTTGCACTTCTACCATCAGGCAGAAGATATCAAAGTATAGCCAGAGGAACAAACAGGTTTAAAGATAGCTTCCATCCTTGGGCTGTGAGACTTTTAAATTCAACCACAATCACTCCATGCACATGCTAGCTTTTTTTTCTTTTTTCTTTTCTCTCTTTTTTTTGTTTCTGTTATAATTTTGCACAAGTGAAGTTAAAACCAATTTAATTGTAATTTTAGTACAATGGCAATAAAGATTATTATTATCAATGGTGAAACTTTTGAATTAGTTTCTCTCAGTTTCTCAGTTTCTCCAGTCTAACAATTCTAATTTCTTTCAATTTTTCCAGTTTTTCATTCTAAATTGGTTTCACACCATTTCCATAATAATCTGAGAAAGATGTTTTAATGTAATAAAAACTTGTTTTTATTTTTTTTAATGTGCAAATGTATATATCAGGGTTCCGATGCCCTAATTAAATCATGAGCCTTGAGCCAAGCTTCAAAAGAAATCCTGTCATTTATTAGGAGCTTCATGTTGCCACGTACCCAAGTGAAGCCAGCCGACCCCAGTAATTTACAGCTCCAATCATGACCCTATTTCCTCCCTCCCCCCTGGCTATGTCATCAATCACAGTTCTCAATCGGACAATTCATGGGTTGTAGAGGCCACTCTGCTCTGGCCACTGTAAGTGACCCTGGGATACAGCCTTGAGAGAGATAAGTCTGGAATGTGCATTTGTCTTGTTCTGCTGTACCGTTTTATTGGTTTCTCATCGCCCCTTTCCTATGGCAACCAAGAGCAGGCCAGGGATGCTTTGTGAGTTGACAGTAAACATATTTTGTTTTGGTGTTCAACTCCTCCACATTAGGTATCCAGAGTGTGGTTAAGCAGGAAATGCAGGCCAACCTATAACCGTGATAGCAAACCTATGGCATGTGTGCCCAAAGTGGCATGTGGAGCCCTGTTGCCTGCAAACGCAGCATAGCCCGTTCCTCTTCTGGGTTTCTGGTGTGTATGAGATGATCAGCTGGCCTTTGTGCATGTGGCAGTGCCAGAAACCAGAATAGTTGGTCTTCCCTTTTCTGGCATGAGGATGCATGCTGGCCAGCTGATCTGCGCATGTGCAGCAATTTCTGGAAGACTTGCTGAAAACTGGAAGTACATTTTCTGGGCAGCTCCTCTTCTTGATCATGGCCCAGACGAGCACACACAAAGTGCTCCCTTTTCGACACTCAGTGCCAAAAAGGTTTGCCATCACTGACCTAGTACATCTATTAGATTCCTCCTTGTACAACAGAACTTAAACTGGCTGACTGGCATCCTGATTCTTTGAGTAAGCTGGGCTGCTTTTGTATGCTCAGTCATGGTTTGGAAGCCATTGTTAATATTCTAACTCCCCAACTCTGTTTTTCACCATTTTGTTCTCTTCAAATATGCATTTCAGGACATTGTTACTCCTAGGTAATGACAGCTGGGAGGTATGTTGAAAGCCAGTTACACCAGTGGGAAAACAAAGAACTGGAGGAATGTATAATAAAGGAATTCAGGTTTGAAGTGGAAGATGCAAGAAAAAAAACTTTCTATGAAGATGATTTTTCTTTGTTTGTTTAGTACTTCTGATGAGTCTCGACTAGCCCTCTCTTGGAACTATGATATTTCTGTATCCTGTTCAGCAGTAGATGCAGGAATTCTCTCATTAGTTTCCTTATTTATTATGCAAGGTTTATGAGCACAGTATAATCAATAGAAATTCAGAAAATCCATAGTTAAAAAAAGAAGGAAGTTTCAAAATACAAATATTAAAAAAAACACCACAGTCACAGCTATAGTTTAATGGACTTTCTACCAATTAAGAGGGAAGAGGCAATTCAGATGTTCAAGGTCAATCTATTGCACAGGCAGCTGCAACTGAAAAGACACGCTGCCATGGTCTCTGCAGGTGGCAATCCTGCAGAGGAGACCCAGAGCAAGCCTAATCATTGTACTTTATTGGGTAGGCAGATCTTACGGTATGCGTTCCCTTCTTCCTTGGACATTTCTTCACTGTTAACTCTAAGTGCCATTCGCCCATCATTAAGTTGGTAAAAAATAATGTGAAATGGGTTGCGCTTCGTTTCTGATCCCTGTCCTGCCTTTCTGTTGTTCTGTTGCATCTGTTCTCCCTTACTGATGAATGATAGTATCCCAATTATTCATATGCAGGGTAAGGAAACTGATTAATTCTTTCAACTCTGCTTCTCTTCCCCTCACTGAGCATCTCCAGTTAACAGGAAAACATTCGCCAATCATGACAGTGATGGAGGAAAGGGATAGGATTTAATGACTGTGAGGTTCTGCGTCCTTTCTCTTGATAAATATAGTTTAAGCACTGGGAAGTGAATAGAATTACAAAGAAAGCTTCCTCTTTCTCATGCACACATCTTGCACTAATGTACAGAGAGCATACTAAAGCATCACTCATGTATTCATGCATAACTCTGTAACTGTGCAGATCCACTTTACACAGCAGTAATCCAACACCAATATTTCTATGAAAGCACAAAACTTCCCTTCCACTGCTTTCTCCCCAGAGAACAAAAATACAAAACAAGAGAATATATACTAGGAGGCCTGTGTCACTTTAGAAAACCCAAAAAACAAAAAACAAAAGAACTTTCCAGAATTGTTTTACACACCAAGTTATGCTTAATGGTTTTGAAAGGAAAACTGAATGGTAAAGGTAATGACTTGGGAAACAGTGGACAGAGCTGTGCTACCTCAGTCTAAACCAGGGATCTGCAAAGTTGGCTCTTTTAAGACTGGTGGACTTCAACTCCCAGAATTCCCCAGCCAGGCTCTGCTGGCTGGGGATTTCTGGGAGTTGAAGTCCCCCAGTCTTAAAAGAGCCAACTTTGCAGACCCCTGGTCTAAACCAACTGATACATGCCCAGCTATTCTCAAACCTAGAGATCCCTGGTCCACCACCAGGTGGGATAGGTGTGTCATGAGGAGCATACATGGGTTTCAGATGGATTGGACTGAAAGAATCAGCGTGATTTTATATTCTAGTTTTCTTATTTTATTTAACTTAAAAGACAGTGAAAAGTAGTTTCACTTTCCCAGCTTCCAGCTATGCAAGTGATTTACAACTCATTAATTGCTTTGTATTTCACAGTGAACACTTCCCTCTCCATCCAAGCACAGCAGCCTATTGTAAAAGTAGAGGAGACCAATTTTTTTTATTTCTTCTGCATTTTGACTTTTAAATAAAAGTCATTCTAAACATGGATACCATAGCAAATTATTATATTAACTTAACGTGTGTCTATCTGGCATCAGGGTTCGTAGCGGTTCATAGTGGTTTGGCCGAGTAGGTAGTAACTTGGCCAGCCATGCCCCTGAACCGGTTCTATTGGCGGTGCTATAGGAGGTGACATAGGCACTGCCATAGGTGGTGCCATGTTGCTTTTTGCTTCTGCGCATGCGCAGGAGCATTTTTTACCTACTGTGCATGTGCGCATAGCAAAGGTGAGCAAAGCATGCATGTGCCCGAAGCGCATCCCCGAGTAAATTGGCAGTAGAAGAAGCTGGAACCCACCCCTGTCCTCTATGTTGCTAAATACAAGTCATCCTTAGAGTTAAAGTGCTTACTAACTAACTAACTTGACATATCTCTCTCAAACAAATGATCAGAGAATTGGCTCAGGTTCCAGTTGGTGACCTCTAACAAGTAAACCTTTGATCTATCTTCTGTCTTATGCCCACTATGGGTATGAATAGGTTAGTTAATAATTCATCCCATGGTGTTTTATCTCTTGGATGAGTCTCTCCTGGGAGCTACAGACACTTCCAGAATTTTGGATCATTCACAAAAAATAGTAGTGTAGTGTAGTAAAGTACAGTAGAGTACAGAATACAGTACAGTACAAATGCTGCCCTATGTGTGTTAAGAGCACTAGTTACACTTATCCTACATTATAATTGACAGTTCATCTGAGCTGTCTAAATTTATGTTACTTCTTTTGAGCTATCAGCCATTACCTCCATTTCTACTCTTTTCTTCAATAATTTCCTGGATCTTTTAAGATTTTCTCCTTTGCTCCATAACTTTCTCCCCTTCATTTTCTGTAATACTACCATATGTCCTAGTATGTCTAGTCTTCTATTTCCAGCTCTATTTTAACTAAGGATAAGAGAGATAATGATAATAATAATAATTTTATTTATATACCGCATCCTCTCCCCAAGGGGACTGGGAGCGGTGCACAGGGAAAATTAAAATAACTATAAAATACATAAATAGAATAGATAAAAACAAATTAAACTGAAATTATCCCTGCCCTAAAATCCCCAATTATAAATTAACTAAAATCCCCTAAAATCCTAATAGACGGAGACTAACCCAGGCCGGCCAGACAGGAAAAGTGTGTTTTAAGTTTTTGACGGAAGGAGCGGAGGTCCGTGGTTGTTCTAATTTCGGGGGGAAGGTCGTTCCAAAGGGCTGGGCCCGCCACAGAGAAGGCCCTTCCCCTGGGCGTCACCTGCTGGCACAGCCTGGTGGACGGCACCCGGAGAAGTCCCTCTCTGTGGGAGCGAATCGGCCGCAGGGATGTATGGGGCAGGATCCGATCCCGCAGATAACTAGGTCCCGTGCCATGGAGCGCTTTAAAGATGATAACTAACACCTTGAAGCGCACCCGAAAGACGACAGGCAGCCAGTGCAGCTCGCGCAAGAGCGGTGTTATATGGGTAAACCTGGAGGTTTCCATTATTGCTCGCGCGGCTGCATTCTGGACCAGCTGAAGTCTTCGGGTGCACCTCAAGGGGAGCCCCATGTAGAGAGAATTACAGTAGTCCAGTCGGGATGTCACGAGGGCATGAGTGACCGTGCAAAGGGCATCCCGATCCAATAGGGGGCGCAACTGGCGTACCAGGCAAACCTGGTAAAACGCCCTCCTGGCCACGGCCGTCACTTGATCTTCCATGGACAGCCGGGTATCCAGGAGGACGCCCAAGTTGCGCGCCCCATCCACCGGGGTAAGATGTTCGTCCCCTATGGCCAGTGATGGAGTCAACTGGTTGAATCAGGCGGCCGGAAACCACAGCCACTCGGTCTTGGACGGGTTGAGTCTGAGTCTGAGATTTAGGACAGAAAGTTGTTTGAGTACCCTTATAAATCCATGTACTGGAGGAGCCAACAAGAAACAACCACTCAAAACAGGCTCATTTCAGAGTATTAAAGCATAACAGATTTTCACATTTTGCAATTGCTATTAAGGTTATCACCTTAAGAGGAAAATATTATTTTAACACCAGGGTCTCTAAAGTCAATTTTCAGTCTATTGCAATCATGTGATGGGGCCAATGGCAGAAAAAAATTAACCATTTTGGTTATCTCTAATGTGGAAAGGACTTTTATCCTTTGGAGAGACATGCCTGTTTCTGAATAAGATAGAAACAGTGGAAGTGGCAAAATTGGAAGGAAGTGGCAAAATTCTACTGGGTGGTGGGGGGCAGAAACAGAGGGAAACATGTCTCACTCCTCTTAAAAAATTGAATAGAAAACAGTATGAGGAAAATGGCCTTATAATGAAAACAATGCTCTTCTAACATGGCCCTACACATTGCAGAAAAAAAGAAAAGAAAATGTCAGTTATTTTCCAGACATTACAAGACAAAACTCAGTTCAGCAGAGGTCTCCCAATCATTGATAACTATCCTCATTGCAAACCAGCCAAACTGATTGCTACTTCCAATATCCAGATCCCTCTTACAGTAGAGTGGTTCAATCCAGGGGTGAAATTCAGCAGGTTCTGACAGGTTCTGGAGAACCGGTAGCGGAAATTTTGAATAGTTTGAAGAACTGGCAAATACCACCTCTGGCTGGCCCCAGAGTGGCGTGGGAATGGAGATTTTGCAGTATCCTTCCCCTGGAGTGGGATGGGAATGGAGATTTTGCAGTATCTTTCCCCTGCCATGTCCACCAACCTACGCCCACAGAACCAGTAGTAAAAATTTTTTAATTTCACCACTGGTTCAATCCTGTATCTTTTTATGTCCTACCCATGAATTAATGCATTCTCTGTAAGGTTCTTGGTGGCCTTAAAGCTGTGTTGTTACATAATTCCAACTTTAACCTAGAATTCCCTGGCACCTTTACTTCTTATATTCCTTCCCTCTTCTCCAGTATTTTTCTTCTCATAAAGATGCACTTGTAATCAAAGTGTACTATTTTTTTTAATTCTGTGCAGCCACTATGCCACAGAGCAAATAAATATTACATCAAAGCAGTGGTGGGTTTCAAATTTTTTAGAACCTACTCTGTAGGTGTGGCCTATTTTGTGGGCGTGGCTTGGCAGTCATGTGACAGGGTGGGAGTGGCCACCTTTTAAAATGTGGTGAAACTCATTTAACAACGCTCTTGCTTAGCAACCAAAATTTTGGACTCAATTGTGATGATAAATTCTTTCTTTCTTTCTTTCTTTCTTTCTTTCTTTCTTTCTTTCTTTCTTTCTTTCTTTCTTTCTTTCTTTCTTTCTTTCTTTCTTCCTTTCTTCCTTTCCTTTCCTTTCCTTTCCTTTCCTTCCCATTGGGTCACTGGCAGCGGGGGGCCAGATTTACTTCCAGGTATGCCAGTGGAACCCCCTCTCACCGGTTCTCTAAATTTCACCAACCGGCTCTCGCGAGTAGGTGCGAGCCTGCAGAAACCCACCACTGCATCAAAGGATTATGCTTTGTTATGTAATATAATAACTGCTTCTCCCATTATTTTTAATTAAAAGATTCTAAAAAAATAAAATTGAATGTACTGAGAGTTTGTGAGAATGCTTGTGCACACATTGGTTATCAATGTGACTATTTTAGCTTGGTCACTTCAGATGTCTTTTCCTTCTCTCTTCTCTTTTGTAGACAGTATTAATGAGAAATGTCCTTGCATGATTTTAGCTGTCAATATGAAATTTTATATCTCTCATTGATGTACTTATTGTATCCCAAGCACGCATGTGTGCATATGTATATATATGGGATGTCGTTGTTCATTTGACTGTGCATTTTCCTTTCCTTTCCAATAGCTAGACTTGTGCCTAGCTAAGTGACAAATCCATCTTTTAGAGATCAATTACAGTGTCTGGCTGCAAACCTTCAAAATCCAATTATCTCCAAAATAAATTTAAAAAATGAAAAATAGAAGCAATCAAATGCATACATCAAATGGGAAATGGTGCAAACATTCAAATAATCAGAGGAATTTTAACTCCATTTTTATTTTGCCACCCCAATTCTGTCAATCATTTCAGTTTGTCTTTGTTTTGCTCCAGAATAACTCGATCTATTTGAGTTTGCCTAATTGTTCTAATTTCTTCTGGAAATCTAAAACTCAAAACTGCTCTAGCAGGAATTAGTTCAACAGCATGAGTGCATCATGGCCTCAGTTTTCTAATCCATGTGCAATCACGGATCTCTTTTACATGATGAAAAATTACATCTTTTGTCTATAATATTTCAAGTGTCCCTTTCCTATAGTGCTAACAGACAATTTAAATTCTTTTCTTCTTCATTTTGAAAAGCTAATGCATTGATTATTCTGGATGACAACAGAAATTCATTGGAAGAAGGTTATCCTACAATTAGATCAAGTGAAGATGCTGAAGTGAGGATTCTGAGAAGATATTGAGGGTTGTGAGAATGTAAAACAATAGAGATTTTTATGGTTTTAAAGACTAACATTTTTATTATATCATAAACCTCCTCTGTGTCTTATATCTTATTTCTTTTAGATACTACCTCATTCTTTGGCTAGTTGATGCTGATACATAAAGTAGGGTCTCACTAAAACACCGCTCCTGCGCGAGCTGCATTGGCTGCCTGTCGTCTTTCGGGTGCGCTTCAAGGTGTTGGTCATCATCTTTAAAGCGCTCCATGGCACGGGACTTAGCTATCTGCGGGATCGCATCCTGCCCCATACATCCCTGCGGCCGATTCGCTCCCACAGAGAGGGACTTCTCCGGGTGCCGTCCACTAGGCTATGCCAGTGGGCGACGCCCAGGGGAAGGGCCTTCTCTGTGGTGGGCCCGACCCTCTGGAACGACCTTCCACCCGATATTAGAACAACTACGGACCTCCGCTCCTTCCGTCAAAAATTAAAAACACACTTTTTCTGCTTGGCCGGCCTAGGTTAGTCATCTGTTTATTGTTTTAATCAGGTTCTTAAGGGGTTTAGTTTTTAGTATTTGGGGTTTTTAGCGCAGGGATAAATTGTTTAATTGGATTTTATATATATTTATGTATTTATGTTTGTATGTTTTAATTACCCTGTGCACCGCTCCGAGTCCCTTCGGGGGGAGGGAGTGGTCTACAAATTAAATTAAAAAAAAAAATAGGAAGAGAACCAAGAGGAACTTGGAAACATTTTTATGATTATATGCATAAGGCAATCCTTGAAAGGATTGGATTTTACAGACCAATCGCTTGCAGAGATATTGTTAAACATGATCCATCATGTAAAAATGGATCCTTAGAGGTTGAAGGTCTGCTATAGAAGACAATCTATTTCTACCCGTTGTTGCTATCCTTCCCTCCTGAGATCTGCTTTCCGTGAAGAATCATTCCCTGAAGCCCATATTGCATGCCAACATTAATTAGGTCTAAAATCCTAGATAGGACCAAAATCCAACTGGGTAATTCTCGTGACACTCCTTTTTCTCTTCCTTATTTCTCACAATCTCTTTTCCATATACACCCAATATGCTGTGGAAAATAGATAAATTTCTTTTGCAAAAGATAAGGTAAAAGTTCTCCTCGCACATATGTACTACTCATTCCTGACGCTAGGGGGAGGTGCTCATCTCCATTTCAAAGTCAAAGAGCCAGCACTGTCTGAAGATGTCTCCGTGGTCATGTGGCTGGCATGACTAACTGCTGCAGGCATACAGAATGCTGCTATCTTCCTACCAAAGGTGGTTCCTATTTTTTTACTTACTAGGTTGGCAGAAGCTGGACAAGAAATGGGAACTCCCTCCATTATGTGGTGCTATGGATTCAAACTGCTGAACTGCTGACCTTTCTGTTCAACAAGCTTAGTGTCTTAGCCACTGAGCCAGCACGTCCCTCTCTTGCAAAAGATATAATTTAAGAATTGCAAAATAATTTTGAAACCAGGCTGAAAGGTACCTGTGACATTATCTATCTTTGAAAAAAGTGTAAACTAGATAGTTGCATAATAAACAAAAGGCATGTACAAGGGTACATGCATATTTAGGAAGCATATTTATTGGTATTATTCACATAAACTAGGGCTTCACACAAACACAAGGCTGTAGACATGCAATATTCCAAGATCGTAGTTTCTATTTTTATTAGTATTTTTAAAAAATATTTGTAAAGTAGGTGGAATGGAATAAAATATCACAACATGAGACACTGACAGCATCTCTGATCTGCCATCTCTAAACTCATCCCTATATTCAGTGGAGAAGCTAAGCTCCAAATCGTTATTGAGCTATGAAAGGAGAAAATAATAAACTAGGATAAAATGATAATAATGTTAAGGATATATGGGGTTAGTATCTCTGAGGAGCTGATGTAATTTATTATAAATTGCTACAGTGTTATACGTAATCATCTTTATGTATCACTTCACCTTTATCACTTTTTGAACCTATCGAGCAAGAATAAACACATTAATACTTGTAGACTCTGACAAAATAAAAGAAATGGTCCCTTATCCAGACAGAAGGAAAAGGAGGAAGATTCAGAGGTAACAAATGTGTTTATAATGCCGTCTCTGTGCAAGATCAATGAAAATGTTGTGTTATTTGGCATGTTAAAAAAACCATTAAAAATAGAAATAAAGTCTAACATTGAATAAGGAAGGAAAATAATTTTACTGTAAATAGAGAAGCGCAAGAGGACTTAAATTGTGATCCATAAATCAGATTAGTCTAAATACTTTGATTTAAGCAACTGAGTCCTAGCAATTTTTTTTTTAAAAATTGGTTAGTTAAACCAAGTATTCAAGTTTGTGAACTGGATAAAAAGTGAGTGACAATACAATAGGCATAATATGATCTTTCTTTCTTTCTTTCTTTCTTTCTTTCTTTCTTTCTTTCTTTCTTTCTTTCTTTCTTTCTTTCTTTCTTTCTTTCTTTCTTTCTTTCTTTCTTTACATACATACATACATACATACATACATACATACATACATACATACATACATACATACATACATCTATCTTGATCAGCCTATCCGAGGTCCAAAACAATTTCTGTCTGTTGGCTTCATTTAGTCTTCCTTCATTGTCTTCATTTGTCCTTTCCCCTTTTTCCCATTACTCCTTATTCTCTCTCATCCATTCTAATGTTTTATTTCCTCTTTCTTCTGTTTTCATAATGTGTGCTTTGTTTCACTGAAAATAAGACCAGATCATAATTTCTTTTGGGCCCCAAAATAATCACTAAAGCTTATTTTCAGAGGTGTCTTAATTTTTTTCCGGGTACGGGAGGCCCACTTCTTCTGTTTGCTTGCAGTGGGCCAGGAAGCCCTGCAGCATTCCAGTGTTGTTGCCATGAGGTGGCGGTGGTGGTGGCTGGAGCTGTCCCATGCGTCCTGCATTAGCTGGCCCCTACATCCAGACCACACATGCTTTGATATTTGTCTCACTTCATGGCAGTGGCTCTAGCAGCCCCATCCCACAGGACCCTGCATGGCTACCACCTCATTCTTTCTGTTTGCTCACAGTCACAATGAAATGGGAGGCCAAGTGAGGTGAGGCAGGGGGTGGAGCCTCCTACTTCATTGTGACATGCCTCATACTGGCTTACCTCACAGCTGCCACAGCCAAGTCATTCACACCCTGACGCCTGCCTTGTCCTATGGCTGTGGCACCAGCACACCACTCAGCTTCCTGCTCCGTTGCAACCACAAGCAAGCAGAAGAAGTGGGCTGGTGACTATGTGGGCTCCTGCTACACATGGTTGTTGGTGCTGCCGCCGTGAGGCAGGTGTTGGGGCATGGATGACTGGCTGGGGGGGGGGGCTGAGATAAGCAGTACAGGGTATATGGGGCAGGTCCACCACCATTTTGCCTCATCTCATGGCTGTGGCATGGCGAGCCACAGAGGGAATGGGCAGGTGGCCAGCTGTGCAGGCTCTTAAGTAGGACTTATGTTTACCTAATGAATTTTTGGACAAAACATCCATCTTAACCTATAAAATGGTCAAAAATTTTCAAAAGGCAATTTGTATCCCATTCTGTATGAGGGAAATGTGATGTAAGCATGTCTCAGCTTATATTTCACAAAAGCCAACATGAGGAGCTATGAAAGTGATGGTGATTTAGTAAACACAGCTTAAGTGTTGCTGTTTATACAATGTTTGCAATAGTGGTGAATATCTATAGCTCAGGTGTAGAATGAGGGTGAAGTTCATTCTCCTAGTTGTGGGTTGGTTTCCCAATATTTCATTACCAGGCTAGGTAACATCCTTGGCAAAGTTTAGGGGATGTCAGTGTCAGTGTTCTTCTGTTTATAAGGAATCCTGACCTGATAGGACCTTCACCTGACATGACCTCACCATCACAAAGGCCTCCTGACCACACAAAGCCCTTATAACCAGAAGAACATCCCCTAAACTCCACTGAAGATGTTACCTAGAACATATGTAAACCTACCCACGAGCTCAGAGAATGAAATTTGACCCCCATTTTCTTATGATTTTGGTATATTATATTATTAATAAATAAACAAACAAGAAAACAAAGAGGGGGCGAGAGAAGAGGAACCGAACAATTTATATGGGTAATTTCTCCTGTGAATACATCAAGCTTTTTTGTGCAGTGGACTTGTGGCAGTTGGTGCCAGGGCATTCTTTTGGAATATATTTCCCATTATGTGTATTTTTACTCTTTTTCAATTCCTTCTCCTTATTTTGACTGTTTTGCAAGGAGGAAAAATGAAAAAACAACAACAGGACAACATATACCGACAGTAATGGTAATCACATGACTAAGGAACCGCTATGCTCCCTTCGGGGAGAGGGAGCGGTCAACAAATTTAATAAATTATTATTATTATTATTATAAATTATTAAATGGTCACTGAACAAGGCAGTGAGTAATTGAGGGCCATCTGCAATGCCTTTTTAATTGAGGTTTCTACATATTAGGTTTTTTCTTCTTTCTTCTCAACTCTCAATATTGTATGGACTGAAACATAGTGGCCAAGGAAAAGTTTTAATTTTTCAAAATCCTTCAACTCGCTGAATCATAACCAAATTGGACAGGGAACTTGCATGCTTGTTCTAAAATCAAAGCAAAATAACTAAAAAGTACATAAATCAGCTCTATTTACATGCTACCATGAACATTGTAGCTTGACCATAAGTCATTTAAATCAACTGGGATAATAGTCCAACTCTATCTGAAATAATTTCATGTCAGTTTATCAAAATCCAGTCTAGGATTGAATCAGTAGCTGTTGCCAAACCTGAAAATGGTGAGTGAATAAACATACCTTGTTGGAAAATCACCTGGATGTGTTTTCCCTTCTCTCAAATCCAAGGTAAGCTGCAAATAAATGCATGTCTGTAGCCACAAGCATCAATAACTATATTTTCCCCAGTGTGCTTGTTTCTTGAATAAGAATGTGCACCTTATTGGGACTGGAATTTGGGTAGATCTTATGTACTTCGTTTTGCTAGTTCACCCCAGAGGCCTCCCAAAGGCATTTTCATACTAACAAACTTTCAAGATTTTGAGTATCAAGATTTTTTTCTTTTTACAACTTTAGATAATATGAACCAGCTGTCTTTCTTTCACAAGAAAAGCAAGAATGCTTCCAAAATGATTTCCAGATAGAACTGTACAAATCCTTCCAAAGGCAAATTTTGCAATGCTGGTTTCTAAGGATTTGCTTAAATCTTTATTGTCAGAAATAATATTTTGCTATGAAGACCCTTTAGTGACTAAATTGAATCAACAGAATACAAGATAAAATATAACCATGGGATAAGAGTAGACAACTTGGCTCCTCCTAGATTTTAGACTCCATCTCCCAAATTTCCTGGCTGGTGATCAGGGAATATGATAGCAGTCAAACAAAATGTCAGAGGAATAGCAAGTTGTCTACTTCTCCAGTAGAAGGTGGAAAAAAGTATATACAGCCAAATTACAGAATGAAAACTATTATATTTTATGTATAATTTACTTGTGACCAGCTAGGTAGGGATCTAAGGCTTATAAATATAATTGATCCTATTTAGCCTAGCTACACAGTACAGGTTAAATGGCAATTGCATTCTTGTCTCTGAATCTTCCCAGTGCATTATATCTAAATAGAAATTGACTAATCATTCCTCACATAATAAACCAGTTTGTGCCTGGATCATAATGCTAGTAAAAGCTACATAGAGATGCATCCACTAACTTTTATAAGTTTATATGTTAGAATCATATGATTGGAAGAGACTCGGGTGCCTTCTGGTCTAATTCTCAGTCCAAGGCAGGAATCGTCAGACCATCACAGACAAATGACTGTCTAATCCTTCTTGAAAAGTTTCCAGAGCTAGAGCACACATGCCTCCAGAAGGCAGACTATTCCACTGTTTAATAATTCCCATGATTGTGAATTTCCTCCTTATTTCAAGGTTGGATATTTCTCTGTAAAGTTTCTACTCACTTGGTAATTGTCCTAACTTTGGGACTATGGAAAATAGATCCATATATCCTATTTTCTTTGACAATATTGAAGACAGCTATGATACTTCACTTTAGAACAGGGGTGTCAAACATGTGGACTGCAAGCCAGATGCGCCATGTGCTGACCACGCCCACCCCCGGTTTAGCGAAGGAGTGAAAAAGTCACACTATGTCATGACATATTGATGACAACGTGACACTGTGAATTTGTGCACTTTTCAGTGGCAAATGCGCGCGAACAGCCTGCAAAAATTGGCGCCAGGTAAATCGACTGCCCGCCACCGACCCCACGCCCTTCCAGTTCTTGCTGCGAGAGCGGCTTAACATACCTTAGAACATACAATGGTTTTAATCACTCACCATAGGATTTAACCTCAAAAACCCTCAGCCTCTTTGCTTCAGTTCCTCAGCATTTTTCTTACATTATGGCAAATCAAAGTAGAGATGGGACTTCAGGTGCAGCATATTACTATACAGAACCATAGCTCTGTTGAGGCAGTCCAACATTGCATTGGCTGTTTTGGCAGCTGCAGGACATTGCATATTTGATAAGGAAGACTTTCTAGCAGAAATAGGACCTATTGGATCAGCCAAGAGCTGAACTAGCCTAGCATTCTGTATTCTGTGGTAGCCAGATAAATCCAGAAAAATAACAGAAGGGAAATAACTCTTTTTCACTGTTGTTCCCTACCATTTCTCATTTAGGGTATGTTACCCATTGATTACAGAGACAGAGTGACAGCCATTAAGCCTCATAGCCATTAACAGAACATTGTATGGCTTTATCCCAGTCTCTTTTAAATAGTGCCTAAACTGGTGATCATCATAATGTCAGATAGCAGGAATTTTGAAGATTTATTAGTATTGTGGTATGCATGTGTGCAAAATGTCTTTGCATTTAGTTTCAGTAGATAATCTGAATTTAATTTCATGGAGCCTCCCTCCATGAAATTAAATTCAGATTATCTAAATCTCATTCCTATCAATATTTTCTAGTCCATGCATGATTTTCTATAATGCTGTTGCATCTCTTCTTGTCAACCTTAGCTCCAAGGGAAACAATGGGATTGGTCAAAATTCTGATTTGGCTGTTTAAGTCCACTTGATCAAAGCAGCAAATCAAAATGATTTTCTAAATTGGTTTGACAATTTGGACTGAATAAATGAATTGAAATGGATGTCCTTAAAAAGCCTATCATTTTGAAAAATTATACCAAATTGATATGTACTTTATGTCCAGATTGGTACATACTTTGAATCTATGTGTCAGACTGATTCAAATTGTTAAATTGGATTAAATCAGCAAGTCTAATCAAATCAGCAATTCTCTTCTAAAGGGCTCCAGTCACTATAATCTTTCTTCCCACTCACCCTCAACATGTAAGGATGGTTTACACATACACTCCTTTTTTTGCACTTTGTTCCCCTAGAGCAGGGGCCTTCGAACTTGATAACTTTAAGACTTGTGGACTTCAACTCCCAGAATTCTCCAGCCAGCGGCTGGAGAATTCTGGGAGTTGAAGTCCACAAGTCTCAAAGTTGCCAAGTTTGGGGACCCCTGTCCTCGAAGAATATAAAATTCATCTATCTGTCTATCCATCTGTCCAAACACGTTCGGCCCTGCTTACAACTGTTTGCATCACTGAAAGGTGTAGGAGTGCCAGAAAAAAACTGGCCTTTTCCTCATCACAGAATCAGGAAATACAGACCTGGTCCCATTGGTCTGTTTTCAGAAACTGCCATTCTCTCTGCCAGACCTGTTTGTTCGAAGCCTCCCTTCTTCTAGTTGCTAATGTATTGATTAGGTTGGCAGCACACCTCACATTGTATTATTTATAAGAGAGAGAGAGGGGGAAAAAAACTTTCCTCCCTCAACAGTGTTCTCTGGCTGCAAGACCTGGCTCAGCATGATTTTAGTTATGTTTCCATAGCTACCTTGTAAATGTGGTTTGCTCCATTTTAAAGTCAACTAGCACACACATACATGCGGATACATCAACAAATGAAATACTTTCAAGCTAATCTCTGGACTTGCCTATTACTGCCTCATTTGTATGCAACCTGTATGTATGCTGCATAAATAATTGGGGAACTTGATTCTTGCTGGAGGTATGTGTGCCTTTCTCTCTCTGGGTGTAGGAAGGTTAGGTGGTGAGGTGTTTGAAAGGAGGCATCCTGGCATTTCCCCCCTGTAGTTTGTATGCTGTATTCAACATTTATAATATTAGAGATATTTTATAGATGTTCTTTAAAAAAATACATATATAGGAAGTTTAAAGTAGGATGGTGTCCTCTAGTGGCTATTGGAATATTTGCAAAGGGAAATCTGCATGATTAAACTATCTAGCGCAGGGTCTATTAGAATAAGTTTTTTTAAAATTTTATATGTTTTATATGTGTTTTAACATCCCTGTGCGCCGCCCTGGGTCCGTTTGGAGAAGGGCGGGGTATAAATTTAATAAAATAAAATAAAATAAAAATATCTAGAAGATAGAAAACAAAAGGGTTAAACTCCGTCTTTCGCAATCAAATATCTTAGTTGTAATTTTGTTATGAAAATCCAGCTTCATGGGAGGCATTATGTGTAGATACTGTAAATAGTGTTTGACCAAACAGCATCTTTAGTATTTCTTTCAATAATCTGCAGGAAGCTTTTTGCGTATACTTTGGAATACTCTTTCCCAGTCAAATTTCTTCCAGGTATGCTGTACCACAATTATAATATACACAAATGCTTATTATCATACAGATTGTATGACAACAAAATACAATGCTTGACAAACATGTGGCTATGAAAACATGCCATAATTTCACTTCTTAAAAGTTACTTAAAAGAAGTATGGTGAATCTCTGTAAACGAGAAAAAAATCAAATAAAGAACATTGGAAGACAACCAGAGTGCTGAGAGTAAAGTGTTCAAAGTTCATTGATTTATTCAATTCTTGCTCTAGTTTTCAGAAATTCATTAACAATGAATCTTGTCAAAGTCCAAAGGCATTCCATACTACCCATATTTTCATTATATAGACTCTCAATAAAAAAAAAGAACCAGTCCCATCTATGGTCATTATCCCTAATACTGAATATGAAACACTGGACTAAGCAACAAAGGATGTCAATCACTGCTCCCCCCCCCCCCCAAAACAGCCATAAGACCTGAGGTTAAAATTGTCATTCTCAATCCACAAAAGAATGGAAAAAATTCCTAGCAGTCTACCTGCAAAATAATTCACATTACATGAATTTATCTTGCTGAGTTTAGAAAAAAAAGTTGAATTGTGCAGCCATCAAGACTTCATTTCCCATATTTAGTACCAGTCTTTCTCAAGCTTGGCAACTTCATGAGTTGCAGACTTCAACTTTTTCCAGAGAGCATCCGGAGGTCAATGAAAGCTAGGAATTTAGAGTTAGGAGTTACCTCTAATGTGAAACACCCCCCCCCCCAATTCTGCAAAGTTGTTGAATGTTGATGTATTGCAAAAGAATAAGCAAGCTGTGGTACAGTTTTATTTATTTATTTATTTATTTATTTATTTATTTATTTATTTATTTATTTATTTATTTATTTTATTACATTTATATCCCGCCCTTCTCCACAGAGGACCCAGGGCGGCACACAGGAAATTTAAAAAGATATACAAAATAGAAAATGAATAAATAATTTAAAATATATATTAAATAATCCCAATCCTATGCTAAAACCAATTTTTTGAAACCCAATTTAAAACTTTTCTAAAAGTCCCCATTTTGATGTCACCAGAGCCAAATATGAAATAACATCAGCTCAGCACAGTTGATGAGCATAGATAATGTTACGATACAACTGGAATGTTTTCTAACCAATCCACAATTCCTCCATTTAGAATATTTTTGTTTGCCTTGGAGTCCTCCTTGCACAGAGGGCAGAACCCTGTTTTGCTTCAGCTTCAAAGAGAAACTATTATAATGATAGAGTTACTTTACATTCCTTATCTTGATCTAACTGAAGTAAGAACGAGTGCCTCAGGTTACCTTCAACTATAAATGTGCAGACTCTGCTATAGGAAGCACTGTTTTTGTTGGTTTTCTGATTTATAGAACATGTAATAAGAGCCAGCAGCTGAAATATTCATCATGCACTATGCTCAGCATTAAGAAGATTTGTATTTTATTTTAATCAGTTCAGTGTTTTATAATAATAATTCAATAGAAGTGTAACAGTTTTAATAGATATGCTGGCACAAAACTGTTTCTTTAGTCACTGCCAGATTCATCCTAGGGAGGACAGAAAATTTAAAATTTTCTACCCGCTCACCATTTGTGGAGTTTCTGGAAGTGACTTGATCTTCATTGCCATAAATCAGGGGTAGTCAACCTTTTTATACCTACCGCCCACTTTTATATCTCTATTAGTAGTAAAATTTTCTAACCGCCCACCGGTTCCACAGTAATGGATCTGTGGGATTGCATCCTACCCCACACATCCCTTCGGCCGATTCGTTCCCACAGAGAGGGACTTCTCCGGGTGCCGTCCACTAGGCAATGCCAGCGGGTGACGCTCAGGGGAAGGGCCTTCTCTGTGGCGGGCCCGACCCTCTGGAACGACCTTCCCTCCGAACTTAGATCTATCCCGGATCTCCGCTCCTTCCGCCAGCAACTAAAAACCTACTTTTTCCAACAGGCCGGCCTGGCCTAACCTATCATACTTAGCCTAGTTTTTTAGCAGAGAAATTCTACATTGGGCTTCAGGGATTCGTTTTTAATGGGGTAGATTTTAGCACAGGGTGTAAATTTAATATAGTTTTAAGTATTTATGTATTTATTTTGTGATGTATTGTGTTTTTATATTTCCTGTGCACCGCCCCGAGTCCCTTCGGGAAGAGGGGGCGGTTAATAAGTCGAATAAATGAAATGAATGAAATAATGGTGATTTATAAAGTAGGGAAGTCAATTAAATTAAAAAAAGGAAAGTGCTTCAGTATCGGACAAAACCCCTACCGCCCACCATGAAAGCTGGAATGCCCATTTGTGGGCGGTAGGGACCAGGTTGACTACCACTGCCATACATGAATAAAGTCAAGTAGGCTGAAGCAATAGCTAGCAGGCATTTATTAATTTGATGCAGGGTACTTATTTTCTGAAAAATCAAAAAGTATTTTTTCCTTTGAATGATGCTTAACTGATGCTTAATGAGCCATAATGGTGCAGTGGTTATAATGTAGTACTGCAGTCTAACTCACCTTCTGAGGTCACTCCAGGAGTTCAATTCTGAGCGGCTCAAGGTTGATTCAGCCTTGCATTTTCTGAAGTCAGTAAAATGAGGACCCAGATTATTCAGGTCAATATGCTGAGTCTGTAAACCACTTAGAGGGAACTGTAAACCACTGTGAAGCTGTATATAAGTCTAAGTCCTATTGCTATCAACTCCTGTTGTCTTAATACATAACAAATCTCCACAAGAATCCCTTGAAGCAGCATAGAGGGACATTTCCTTTTTCCAGCATTTTGTCCACTTCTCAGTTTAGTTTACAATCCTAGTCTTCCCTAACAGCAGAGAGAATCTGCGGGGTGATAATGTCAAAACCATTAAGACAGTAGCAAAGTGTTGCAACGCATCCCTTTTCAATGTAAGAAATGATTTTATTGCATCATTAACCAGCACAAGGGACTTGGTGTACAAATATCCCAAATTAAATTAACAATATGAGAGTAATTAGGAAAGGTACATGCAAACAAAGAATTTTGGCTGAAAGACAAATAAAAAAATTCTAGGATGTTTATTCAAGCTACACACGTGGGAACAAAAGGGAAAAAAGATTAAAATTAGAAATCCAGACAGTATAAACTTTGATCTGTCAAGTGTACACCAAACCATAAAAGAAGAAGTTGAAAAATAACTAGTGGTTAATGTTGAGCCAACCCATTTCTGGCCATCCATTGTAGCTGACAGATTCAGCTCTTCAGTCTTTTCTTGATTTTTCAACATGCAGAAGCTACCAACTTTTTGTGTTATTTCAGGGTTAATGAAATAAAGTAAAAATTATACTATTTTTGATTAATCGTGTTTTGCTGCTCAGGGATGGTTTAATTACAACATTTCAACATTCTGTATAAAGCAATATTCTGTATAAATACAGAATAACATGTTTCAATCAGTTTTTAAAAATGTATTGTAGTAAACTAAGTTACAGAAAAAATACAAATTCAAAATATATTATCTGCATGTATGTTCTGTTAAAAAAGTTGAATTTTAATATTAATCCATTCCATGATCAACATACTGCACATCTTTTCATCTTGAAAAAGAGTAACAATTTGTTCTTTGTCAAATTAGTTTTTCTTGCATTGGATGCCATGATGGAGATACAAAAGTAAGCTATCCAAATTCTCAAGACCTATCCAGCTGTGATCATGAACTCTTTTTCTCCTGTCCTAGGGCCACACCGGTCAGGAACTTGCTAAAATTAAACACATGTAGTGTACTAAGATTGAAAAATTTAGCCCAGCTGAGAAGTACTGTCTGGAAATAACTTCTTGGTAAGTAGACAGAACTTTAAATTCCGCTTATAACTTGGCATCTGCCAGCAGCTACAGTCTGCTGCTTTGCTTCAGTGCCTCCACATCTCAATAAATCCTTTGCAATTCTGGTTGCTGCCTTGGCTTTTCTTGGTCATTCTTCGTTACTCTTGACTGCTTCTTGTCTCTCTTCATCAGTCTTAGCAGGGCTCGTACTTCTTGCCTCCCCATCTCACCAATAAATCCCATGCAGAGCAAGTTTCAAACTCAATAAGCCCCTAATATTTCATATCTTCATAAAAAAAATGGTCATGCCAACCTGAAGGTTGACAATGGAGTATTATAAAGCCCAAAATTATTTTTCCATGGAAGGCAAAAGTTTTCCTCCTAAGAATTTATTTCAGTGATTAAATAACCTGAGAAAGAGTATTCATTTCCCAGATTCCATAAAGCAGTTGTGGAATCCAGTCTCAGATCCATGGGCACTGTGGAATCTTAACATAACATACTATACTGCGCTTGGTGCTAATAAAACATGTTAGTTTCATCAATAGAAAGGTTAAGTTTGGAATATTTGGTCAATTGGCCACTTCGTCATCTTAAATTTCCTCCTCTACAATTATGATTAAAAAAACGAAAGTAAAATACATATGGAAAATGTGAAGAGTATTTTATGAAATAACTTTTCTTTTATAACCCAGCAATCACACATTTTGGTAGGGGTTACACCTGGAGTTTTGAGACCGTGCCATGGGCACTCTCCCCATATAGGCACCAAACAAGAAGCCTACATAGGGATTAAAGGAGTGACTAAATTATTTGATGTGACAAGACAATTCAATAATTTTAAACATTAACATGTGGCATCACTGAATTTTGTCCTGAGCTGTGTTAAACGAAAAGGGAAAGGGATCTCTTTGACCTTCCTCAAGTGGCATCTCAGCAACAAATTTGAGAAACTACACCCATCCCCATATGGACAGGATTTCCAGCAGAGTGGTAGATGAATTTTAAGCAATGGGGTCAAGTTCAATCCTATTTTTTTTCAGATAGTGCATGAGAGAACAACATTGGAAAAGCAGGAGAATTTCTGCCAGTTAGTTTACATGCTGCTGAAATAAATAAGCCTGATCTGACTCAGGAAAAATATTATGGCTCCTATTATTGTTATATTAAACATTTCTTCCCCATTTTCAAGTATTTTCCTCAAATCTATTAGGTAAAACTTCTTTCATTCCCTCCACATCAGTAAAGCAGCAGGATATAAAAGTGAATTTCTCACTAGTTTTGAGGTATGTGTGTAAGTACCCTGTTTTCCATTGCTGAATCTTCTCTAATGTTATAGCATCTGTAGCCTCCCTGCCTTCTCAAATAAATCCCAATGGAAGACATCACATAGACGTTCCTCTCATGATAAATCAGTAACTTTAAGTAAGTTTAAGTAGCTGGGGAGCAGGGGTGGGTTTCTAATTTTTTAGAACCCACTCTGTAGGTGTGGCCTATTTTGTGGGCGTGGCTTGGCAGTCATGTGACAGGTGGGAGTGGCCACCTTTTAAAATGTGGTGAAACTCATTTAACAACGCTCTTGCTTAGCAACCAAAATTTTGGACTCAATTGTGATGATAAATTCTTTCTTTCTTTCTTTCTTTCTTTCTTTCTTTCTTTCTTTCTTTCTTTCTTTCTTTCTTTCTTTCTTTCTTTCTTTCTTTCTTCTTTCTTTTCTTCCTTCCTTTTTTCCTTCCTTTCCTTTCCTTCCCGTTGGGTCACTGGCAGCGGTGGGCCAGATTTACTTCCAGGTACGCCGGTGGAACCCCCTCTCACCGGTTCTCTAAATTTCACCAACCGGTTCTCGCGAGTAGGTGCGAACCTGCAGAAACCCACCCCTGCTGGGGACGTTCCAAAATGAAGGAAAACATCATGTCATCTTCCAATAAAGCCTAAATAAATTCTGCAGCTTCCCAAGTATGAAGTAGAAAAGCCAAACCGTTTTCACAGAGAAGTAAATTTCCAAGAAATTTAACATAGCTTTTTGCACAATATCTACTCACATAGCTCCTAAAGTCAAATGTTGCCTTGTGGCAGCTACCACTACTGAAGTGCTCCCTATTTAGTTCTTTCTAAGCCAGTAGTTTCCTTCGTCACTTCCAGATCACAACATTTCCATTAAAGGTGGTATTCAGCCAGTTCGGACTAGTTCTGGAAAGCTGGTATTGGAACATTTAAGTAGTTTGGAGAACTGGATAATACAACCTATGGTTGGCCCCACCCTCCCACTTCTGCCGTTCCCTGCCCTATATTCCCTTGTTTTTTAGCTCAATTGATTCGCGCAGCAGAGCAGATTGCTGTTCCTCAGCTGAGCTAAAGAACAGCTTATGAGTGCTGACAATGAGAGTGGCCTTTTTGTGCTGCACGCTTATGCAAAGCGCGTGTGTGTGCATGAAGCACGCTCTCATAGAACCGATAGGAAAAGATTTGAAATCTCAGCACTGATTTCCATCTCCCGAGTCTTAATAATCCATTCTTAAATCTTACATCCTTTCATACATCCCTTTGCCCGCTCCGCTCCCACAGAGAGGCTCTTCTCCGGGTGCCGTCGGCCAGGCAATGCCGGTTGGTGACACCCAGGGGAAGGGCCTTCTCTGTGGTGGGCCTGGCCCTCTGGAACGCCCTACCCCCCGACCTACGCACTATCTCGGACCTCCGCCTCTTCCGCCAACGTCTTAAGACATATCTATTCCAACAAGCCGGCCTGGCATAGCCCCCCGTTTCTGACTTTTTATATATAAATTGTAATTTGCAGGGTTTTAAATGGGTTTTTAGCACGGGTTTAATAATTTAATATGTTTTTAATGATGTATATTGGTTTTTGTTGTTTTTTTTTTTGTTATGATTTTAATAATGCCTGTGCGCCGCCCTGGGTCCTATCAAGGAGAAGCGCGGGGTATAAACCAAAAATAAATAAAAAATAAAAATAAAATAAATAAATCTGCTCTGAATATTTATCATTTTTAAAAAACTTTTTTTGGATCTAAAGTAGGCTGTTACTCAAATTCTTTAAATCACTGTTTCTCAATCTTAGCTATTTGAAGATATGTGGATTTCAACTCCCAGAATTCCCCAGCCAGCCATACTCCCTGCAGAATGGCTGCAGAATTCTGGAAGTTGGAGTCCATACATCTTGAAGCAGTCAAGATTGAGAAACACTGCTTTAAACACCGTCCAGCTGGCATAGTAATGAGTATGGAATTTGCAAAGGTAAGCCAGTCAGTGTTTCCCTCCCCCCCCTCCTCCCCAAGTTTTCTAATAACTAAATATACTTGTGAGACTGTCTATAAGTCTGATCCCATGATGTACCAGTTTGTGAATTCACAAGAATCTAGCCATATTTCCTTTTAAAAAGAAAATAAAAATTACATTCTCTCCCATCACCCTTGCCCTGCCTCTTTCTCTCAATGCATTTGTAAATTTTGCTGGTAGTTTCTCAAAAATATCTTTATTAAAATAAATAATGGGGATAGGAAAAGGTGGTTGTTGACAAACACGTAAACAAATAAATTCATTGAAAATCTTAAAGGATGTTTGGTCTCCATGACACCAGACCTCCACTGCATTCTCAAACTGTGCAAATTATTGAAAGCAGCATGTCTGAAAATTAGCATTTGAGAGCATTTACAAATGACTCTGACCAAGGCAACACATTGTATCACAAAACTAGGAGTGGGAAAGAAAGAATGATGAACAAAGGACTAAATAATGCATGTAGAAACATCAGAATATGGGAAGTGCCTATTAAACCTCTAAGGGGACTAGGAAGGGTAGATGGAAAGAGAAGTTAGATTGTAGCTGCTCTGTAAGCGTGGATTGTGGAACATGGCAAAAATGCTTTCCAATGGGAAAATATACTGTCTCTGTGGGTGGAGTAATATATGTCAAGGTACAACAAAACAAAGGATATTGAACTGAAAAAGAGGAGGCTCTAACGCCATAAAAATTGTCAGTAAATGGGATAGTCTGCCTGTAGCTGGACAAAAAGGAAGCCTGAAAATATGTCTTATCTTAATATCAGTCGCATGCTTTATCCATTGGGAATATACTCACAATACAGAGAGCATGATTGTTACTCAGGCAGCTTTAAAGCTCAGACTGTGGCTCCCAGTGGTTTATATCTGAAACGTTTCATTTTGGTTGTATTAGAAATTCAGATTCTAACATTGTCATTGAATCTAAAATCAAGGCTATTTTTGTCAACTCTTGTTTAAAATACAGTTTTGGGTTTAGCTGTGTTTGTGAAAAAAGATTATGTCCCAATTGCATGCCTTGATTGTCCGTTTCTTCTTCTTTTTTGTTCAGTCTTTCAGCAAAGCAAGTTGTTTTGAACTTCATCTACATTTATTTTCACTTGCTTTAGAATATTTTATCCTGTAGAGCACTTTTCAAATTCAAATTGTATTAGGCAACCACAAAATATAGGGCTAAGTATATTGCCTCATTCAACTTTTTCCTTTAAACCACATCACACAAACTTGTTGATGTTAAAATATGTTTATCTTTTTATTTCATTTCTCTTTTGTGCTTCAGCGAAATGAAAACAGAACAATTCTAACATCAATCAGTAATCAAATACATACCGTATTTATCGGCGTATAACACGCACTTTTTCCCCCTGAAAATAGGGGGCAAATGATGTATGCGTGTTATACGCCGAAGCCATTATTTTTACAGTGGTCGGCAGCAGAGGGCTCGGCATGTACGCGCGGCTCCCGGATGGCTCCGGCGCAGCCACAGCCCCTTCGAGCGAGCGAACGGGCGGGCGGAATGCCCGGGGCTGTGGCTGCGCCGGAGCCACAGCCCTCTGGAGCGAGCGAACGGGCAGGCAGAATGCCCGGGGCTGTGGCTGAGCCGGAGCCACAGCCCCCTGGAGCGAGCGAACAGGCGAGGGGAATGCCCGGGGCTGTGGCTGCGCCGGAGCCACAGCCCCCTGGAGCGAGCGAACGGGCGAGGGGAATGCCCGGGGCTGTGGCTGCGCCGGAGCCACAGCCCCCTGGAGCGAGCGAACGGGCGAGGGGAATGTCCGGGGCTGTGGCTGCGCCGGAGCCACAGCCCCCTGGAGCGAGCGAACGGGCGGGCGGAATGCCCGGAGCTGTGGCTGCGCCGGAGCCACAGCCCCCTGGAGCGAGCGAACGGGCGGGGGGAAGGGCCAAAGAGGGGGCATCGGGCAGGGAAGCCGCGCGCATCTCCACCGGCTCCCTCTGACAGCCACCACGGCACACGTTTCTCCTCCCTGTCGGAGGGAGCCGGTGGAGATGCGCGGGGCTTCCCTGCCCGATGCCCCTGCCGGGCGCAAGGCTCTGGGCTAGCTGCTAGCCCAGAGCCTTGCGCCCGGCAGGGGCATCGGGCAGGGAAGCCCCGCGCATCTCCACCGGCTCCCTCTGACAGCCACCACGGCACACGTTTCTCCTCCCTGTCGGAGGGAGCCGGCGGAGATGCGCGCGGCTTCTCTGCCTGACGCCCCTGCCGGGCGACCTGGCCCGCTGTGGGAGGAGGCGTTCGTAACCTCTGGCATGCCGGCCCTTCTGCTGCTTCCCGGGTTGGGGCGGGGGGAGAGGGAAGAGAGGGAGTGACTGACATACACAGAGAGAGACAGAGGGGAAGGGAGGGAAAGACAGAGACAGACAGAGACAGAGAGAAAGAGAGGGAGGGAGAGAGACGGAGAGAGACACAGATAGAGAATGAATCGGAGACAGACAGGGGGAAAGAGGAAGAGACAGACATACAGAGACAGAGAGAGGGAGGGAGAGAATCAGAGTGAGTGACACACACAGAGAGAGGGAGGGAGAGACAGATAGATAGAGACTGATTAAGTGAGTGAGAGAGACAGACAGACAAACAAACACAGAGTGAGAGAGATGGGCAGAGGAAGGAGAGAGACAGATAGAAAGAGAGAGACGAAGGGAAAGAAAGAGAAAGAGAGAGAAAGAAAGAGAAAAAGAGAGAAAGAAAGAGGAATGGAGAGAGGGGGGAAGGAGGAAAGAGAGAGAGAGAAAGAAAGAACTTATGACCACAATTGAGCCTAAAAGTTTGGTTGCTAACCAAGGCCGTCGTTAAGTGAGTTTCACCACATTTTCCTTTTACATTATTTACCTTATAAGTGGTAATAATATTAATAAAAAAAAGTTCTGAGCTACCCTTATTTTGCTTCAAAGTTCTTTATTTGAAATTTAATTTTTTTTCCTGAAATTTCCCTCTTAAAATGAAGGTGCGTGTTATACGCCTGTGCGTGTTATACGCCGATAAATACGGTATATATTACTGTTTGTATCTCTTAGCTCATATATGTTCAGAATCAGTGTGTAAATAACAGAATTAAAAGCAAAGGTTGATGTTATTCATGATAAAAAATATGCAAATTCCAGCAGATATGGGGAATATTTTGCCCTTTTAAACAAATGTTTAATGATTCCATCATTTCTTCATTGTTGTCTATATCTGTAATTCATAGGAATGAGTTTATTTTGTATTTCTTATAAGCAGATATTGCGTCTCCATATCAACTGAATCTATCCACTTAATTTCAAAACTAAGATATGTAGAATCTCACCCACATGAACTTCAGTGTGACAAAGCTCATAGATCCTATTGAGTCATGATTAAGTATCAAGTTGGGCAAATTAATTACTTTTATTTTTATTTGCATAATAGAGTGCATAATAGAAATAAAAATAAGTAATATTTTCCAGAAATATATGTACATGTACATGCACATGCATTTTATTTCACCACAAATAATCAGAACTTTTACTATTTTGCTATTGATTTGTTTACTACATTTTCTCCTTTCTATAAATCCCAATTATTGTTAAATCAAACTACAAAAACAAATCCAGTAAAAAAGCTATCTAAATAATTATAAAACCCAAAGTCCATCATTTTAAATGTCATTGCAGATGTTTCATGATCCATGTTGAAGATGATACATGACCCAATTACCGATGTCTCATTATGCAACTTGAAGACGTTTCATGACCCAATTAGGTAACATCACCAGTGCTAGAAGAGAATGGGGTTTATGGAGAGGAGGAAGCAGAGGATAAAGCCTCTGGGATATGTGGTGCTCTCTGAGGTTGGTTGTTTTCTTGCAGATGTTTCATGACCCAACTAGGTAACATCATCAGTTATAGAAGAGAGTGAGGCTTATGGAGTAGAAAGGGAAGAGGAGGAAGAGGATGATAAAAAGGAAGTGGTGGACTGTGGGGTCCATGGTGCTCTCTGAGATGTTTTTCTGGGTTTTTTTTTCCTGCGGATGTTTCATGATCCAACTAGGTAACATTACATTAAGATGCAGTTCACTGATGAGAAAAGTGAAGTCCTTCACTTAGGTAGAAAAAATTAAATGTATAAATATAGAATAGGAACGGACATGGTGACTCAGTGGCTAGGACATTGAGCTTGTTGATCAGAAAGGTTGGCAGTTTGGTGGTTCGAATTCCTAGCACCATGTAATGGAGTGAGTTCCCATTACTTGTACCATCTTCTGCCAACCTAGCAGTTTGAAAGCATGTAAAAATGCAAATAGAAAAATAGGGACCACCTTTGGTGGGAAGGTAACAGCATTCCATGCACGTTCAGAATTTAGTCATGCCAGCCACATGACCACGGAGACATTTTTGGATAGTGCTGGCTCTTTGAAATGGAGATAAACACCACCCCCTAGAGTCAGGAATGGCTAGCACATATGTATATGGAGAACCTTTACCTATAAAATAGGAGGTAACTGTCTCAACTGTCTGGTCGCCACAATTCAAAAAAAGATCCTGAGGCCCTAGAAAGAGTACAGAGAAGACCAACAAAGATAACTAAGGGCTTGGAGGCTAAAACATATGATGAATGCCTAATGGAATCAAATATGTTTAGCTTAATGAACAGAAAGTTCATGAGAGGAATGACAGCAGTCTTCCAATATTTCATTCCTATGTATAAGCATAATTAGCAATAATTCAATTTAATTGGACCTTCATGTTTTGATCTTTTGCGCCTGATCTTTTGCATGTGACAGTTGGTCTAGTTCAGCATGTCAGCCATTACACTACATAGACAGCAGATATAATCTGTCCCTCTTCTGTTTGACCTAAAGAGAATTTGGCTTGGTGGCATTTTTACAAGAAATTGCCAACATTTTCAAGTTTCTTCATAAGCAAGAAGATGGAGTGAACTTTAGAATTTTCTTTTTAAAATAATTGGATAAGAAAGTGAAAGAGACAAATTGTCCACCAGTAGGTAGAAAAAACACCAGCCTCCTCCTTTTTCCAGATGTCAGTATTCTTTAAAACCCACAAATCTATTTCCCTCCCTTTACACCACACCAGTAATGAGGACCCTGGTCATTCGTCATCAAACTCTTTGACCCTCCACTTGAATTCCCATGAAACTCTGAAACATGCAGCAGATCGAACAGAGCAAAATGAACCACAGGCAGCTTCTTCCCATTCACCCCCCACCCCCAGTGTTATCTTTAACCAGATTAAATATTTAAATCAATACCACATCCAATTCCGTAGTCGTTTTGTTATTTATGTTAATATTTAATTCAATAAAAGTCCACATTTTAGAATGCCTTTCCATTTATTTTATGTCACAGCAGCTATAATTTTTGTATGCTATTGACAAGCTTTGCCTAATGTCCTTTTAAAAGGAGAGGTGCTTTCTCTCTCCTGCTCTGTCCTTTCTTTGAACGATGCTTGTTCAAGAACATTGTATTTCTATAGATAAAAATGTGGGCCTCCTTATTTCAGTCATTACCCTACCCAGAAAGATCGCTTATCCTTGGTAATATAATGGCACAAATAATCTTAAGTATTTGCAGGGCAAGGTAAACTGGGAATGTTAATGGATTGATCTTCAATCTGAACAATAAACTGATTTTTTCTACCCAAACACTTAAATATTGTATTTTTCAAAGAGGCACCCTTTTCCCTCAAAAAAGAGGGTGAAAATTTTGGTGTATATTATGCACTGAATACAGCATATTTGGCCTCCCAAAACTCTGCCGCCTTTGCAAAAATGGCCATGCATAGCCTTTAGAAGGCTTCCAAAGTGCTCCTGGGGGCTGGGGAGGTGAATGAGTGAAAATGGGCCTTTTTGCTTGCTTTTCCCCCCCTCCAGCCCCCCCCCCCCCAGGAGCACTCTCTAACCCTCCTAAAGGCTGTGCATGCCATTTGTTTGACAAAAAATGGGTCCATTTTTGTGAAAAATGGGCCATTTTTTGCTCATTTTTGACAAAACAATGGGCCTGTTTTCGGAAAAATTGACTGTTTTGGGGAGGTCTGCAGAGTGCAAAAAAGGTTTTTTTTCTTAAATTTTCCTCTTCAAAATCTTGGTGCGTCCTATACTCCGGTGCATCTTATATTCTGAAAAATGTGATAATTTAGAAAGGAATTACACCACAGACTTCATACTATTTCCTTTCATAGTAGGCTATTATACGTAATGCTCAAAACCAAACCAAACTAAGTGAAAACCACTCCCATCTAGCCTAGGAAGTCAACAAATATATTCATGTGTATTAACCTCTTGTCATCTGCCACACTCTTGGTTTTCATATAATATTCTTAGTGGAATAGAGTAAACAAGGTTACCAACCTAGGTTAAACCTACAGTATACCACTGAATTATTCTCTGGTAATAGTAAAGACAAAAGACAACCAATTTGCACTATGTTTTGATGACTGAGCCACAACTCAAAGTCCATTTTTACCTATTAGACTCTACAAACGAGGATTTCTAATTTAATGGCTGCCATATTACAACTTTGGAAGTATGTTCAGCATTTTCATATACTCAGGCTACTATAAAACAGCTTTTTTTTCGCAGCACCCATTTTTTCTAATGTATGTTGGACCTCAGAATTGGGCCCTTATAATGATCAAAATGTGCATTTTAGAATAAAATAGTTATATATAATTAAGTTTTAAATTGTAAAATAGTTATATGTAATTAAGTTTAAAGTTAAATCTTGCGTGAGCTGCACTGGCTGCCTGTGGTCTTTCGGGTGCGCTTCAAGGTGTTGACTATCATCTTTAAAGCGCTCCATGGCACGGGACCTAGTTCTCTTCGGGATTGCATCCTGCCCCATACATCCCTTCGGCCGATTCGCTCCCACAGAGAGGGACTTCTCCGGGTGCCGTCCACTAGGTAATGCCAGCGGGCGACACCCAGGGGAAGGGCCTTCTCTGTGGAGGGCCCAACTCTCTGGAACGACTTAGCCCCCCAAACTGAGAATGATCACGGACCTCCGCTCCTTCCGCCAGAACCTTAAAACTAATTTTTTCCAACATGCCGGCCTGGCCTAACTCACAACACCTAGTCCATAGTTTGCAGTTAAATTGTTTTAAATTGGTTTTTAGGGATATTGTCTTAACATATTTAAATTTTTTAGCACAGGGATATTAATTTAATCTGGTTTTATATTTTGTATATTGTTATGTTCATATATGTTTTTAAATTGCCTGTGCACCGCCCCGAGTCCCTTTTGGGAAAGGGTGTGGTATATAAATTTAATAAACTAAACTAAACTAAATCCATGCAATAATTAATATGTGATTAGATATATAAAGAAAACATTTGGTGCATATGTTCCAAAAAGTCTGGAAGCTGAGTCATGCTAACTTTTGTATTTGTATTTATTTGTATTTATTAGTTTGTCAAACATGTAAAAGATAGCAGGTATAAATATAAACATGGACACGAATACAAGTAAAAGGATGATAGGCACTCTCGTGCACTTATGCATGCCCCCTTTAGGGACCTCTTAGGGATGGGGTGAGGTCCACGGTAGACACTGTGAGGGTTTGAGGCTGTAACAACAGAGTTGAGTAGAGCATTCCAGGCATTGACCACTCTGTTGCTGATGTCGTATTTTCTGCAATCGAGTTTGGAACAGTTTAGTTTGAGTTTGTATCGATTGTTTGCTTGTGTATTATTGAGGTTGAAGCTGAAGGCATCATTGACAGGTAAGATGTTGTAACAGACAATTTTGTGTACTGTGCTTAGATTGTACCACAAGCAGCACCGATTATCCAAACCCAAAATTTTGAGCCTGGTGGCATAGGGAATTCTATTGTGAGTAGAGGATTTGATTTTAAACCTATTAGATTTAAAACATTTTGCTAGTTATCCACGTAGTTTCTTCAGTTCTTCAGCTTCTTCTGAAGAAGCGACTTAGATAAGCATCAAAGTATTTCAAATCAACCAGAAAAGAAGTCCAGTTGCCATGACTCAACTACCAGACAACTCTACCTCGATGACTGAGAACCTTCATCAACGCTTCTGAAGGGATTTTTTTTAATAATACAGATTTATATATAAACTAACTAGTAGAAGGCTAGTAAGAAAATAATCAATGGATTATGTGTAAAATAGAATCACCCTTTCATTAGTTTATGAAGATTCATCACTCAATACAAGGCAATTGCTTAGTTTTCTTCAGAAACAATTAACAGTACATTTGGGGAGCAAAATAGAACGTGTTAGCCGAAACCCCTAAGAAATGATGTAATATTTTATCATCACATAAAAGAACTGATTCATACAGTAAACTGATTCCAAATTAGGTTTCATTATTACTTACTCAGCATTACTCTCCTTCTTTTCCCCCCCTAAAACATTTTTGCAGGAAGCTAAGTTTGAAAAGTGGTTCCATGTGGCATTTAATCTAGTGCTAGATTAGACTACAAAGCTCACCCTTCTGGCCCAAATCCTTCTACAACATTGATCAGAAGAAAGCTTTAATTAACAAAGGTTCCAAGTTTCTCCAATTATGTACTATTTTAGTTCACAATACAAATGAAGAGGAAAAAATAATGAGATAAATAATCTTACCAACACTGACACTGACTAATTAGGGGCAATTAGACAGCTATTAATCAGTTATGCTGTGGCTGTACTGAATAGGAAACCATAAAAGAAGCAGAAACTGTAAAAGGATGTTACTAATTAAGGTTTAGTAGCCCTGACAAATCTCAGTTGTGATTTATCAATCCATACTTAACAGGGGACTATTCCAATCACAATTTAGATTTCTACTTTTTTTTTTCAAATCACAGTACAGTTTTGCTAAAAAGATGAAGTGCGTGGATGAATAGCTAAGAGCATCCAGGAGTACATCAGAAAGATGGCACCCAAAGATGAGTCGCTGAGATAAAGCCTGAGGTGGCAGCAGTCATGGGAGAAAGATCAACCAGTGGAAGTGACATAGCAAGACAGGACTGGGCATGGAATATACCATCAATAGTTAGCTGAGAAAGTAAACATTTTACCAATGACTGGACTTCGCAGGACTAAAAGTCAGTGCTGACACAATGATCAGAGCCACAAGAGTACAGACACTAAACACAAGGTATACCACTTTATAATGCCTTGGTAAGGCCACACTTGGAATACTGCGTTCAGTTTTGGTCACCATGATGTAGAAAAGATGTGGAGACTCTAGAAAGAGTGCAGAGAAGAGCAACAAAGATGATTAGGGGACTGGAGGCTAAAAGTTATGAAGAACAGTTGCAGGAACTGGGTATGTCTAGTTTAATCAAAAGAAGGACTAGGGGAGACATGATAGCAGTATTCCAATATCTCAGGGGTTGCCACGAAGAAGAGGGAGTCAAACTATTCTCCAAAGCACCTGAGGGCAGAACAAGAAGCAATGGGTGGAAACTGATCAAGGAGAGAAGCAACTTGGAACTGAGGAGAAATTTCCTGACAGAACAATTAATCAGTGGAACAGCTTGTCTCCAGAAATTGTGAATGCCCCAACACTTCAAGAAGATGTTGGATAGCCATTTGTCTGAAACCGTTTAGGGCTTCCTGCCTAGGCAGGGAGTTGGACTAGATTACCTCCAAGGTCCCTTCCAACTCTGATATTGTATTGTATTAAGAAGCAGGGGCTACCACACCTAACAAAAACCAAGGTGCAAATTATACCAGAGCAGCTTCAGAGACAAACCAATACATAGTGGCATGTGGAAAGTAAAAGCCAAAGTAGTTCCGGTAGTAGTAGTAGTAGCACTTGGAGCTGTAAACTGGGAGAGTGACTTTAACAGATCCCAGGAACACATGAACAACATAAGAATGCTCTATTCAGAATAATACAGTGCTAGAAATGGCTAAGATACTGAAAGATATCTTCAGATCTGTAGGCCTCTGATACAGGATCCAAGATTGAGGAAGGCATGCAACCACCATTGGAGTGAGAAGGAATTATATCTATATTTATTTGACAGTACTATCAGAAAATAGGTCAACATTACAAAGCCCTGATGACAAAGTTCTGCATTTTTCAGGGAAATTACATTTCTCTGGAGCCAAGACCATCTTATTTTCTAGAAGAATAGCTGAGACTTAGCATGGCTGCCCGAATGAAAACTGTTTGAGTATTCCTTCATTAGCATCCCAGCCTGAACATTTGGGGACATAAAATTAAGAAAAAAGAATATGAAAAGGAACTTCTAGATTCCCTGGCTGACATTTCCTTTGATTATGGATCATTTAATAGCAAGGAAGAAAATCCACTGTGCTTCGAAATTAGCTCAAGTTAAACTATTTTTTAAACTTATCTAGAATCATCTGGGACCTAATTAGGAGATGAAAGAAAAGAGAGTAAAAATAATCATTTTTCATATTTTAAAAGCTTTCTTTATAAAGTAGATCATGCAAAAAAAAAAAAAAAAAGGAAAGGAATTTTGCAAAAAAAAAAAAAAAAAGACCTGGGTGGATGAGATGACATAGGACTAATAAATTGTGTCTCAATTGCCCATCAGTTCTTTTCACAGTTTCTTATTTAAGAATATCAGATGTGGAACTAATATTTGTTAAATTTATTAAGCTTTGAAAGAAAATAGAAATATCTCTACAGTGCATGAGTTGAATTTCCTACAGCAGATGAAAGCTGAGAAAGTTGGCTTATAATGTTATAAACTGTAGAAGTTCATAAATGCTATTAAAAATAAGGGGGTGGGGGGAAATCATTTGGTGCTCATTTTACTAGAAACTTCATTTCTCAAGTTAATATGTAAACCAGAAAACCACCACAAACAAGGGTGGTTTTCAATATTTTTCCTGAATTTGCAATGCAATTATTTTTTTAAATAAAATCCAAAATGCATATACAGTGGTACCTCGCTTCACGAACGCCTCTCTTCACGACCAATTTGGATTACGACCAAAAATTTCACAAAAAATGTGCTCCGCTGCACGAACTCCGCCTCGCTGCACGAACGGCAATGTTCGTAAAAAACGCTCCGCTGCACGAACTCCGCCTCGCTTCACGAACTCCGCCTCGCTTCACGAACTCCGCCCTCGCATCACGAACAGAAAAGTTCGTAAAAATGCCCGGATTCACGACCTCCGTTTCGCTTCACAAACCGGAACCGCGGACATTTTAAAAACAAGGTCGGAACGGATTAATCGGATTTACATTGAACCCTATGGGAAACTGTGCCTCGCATCACAACCAAAAAACAAGGTCGGAACGGATTAATCGGATTTACATTGAACCCTATGGGAAATTGTGCCTCGCATCACCACCAATTCGGATCGCGACCAGAGTCATTTCACGAATTAAGTTCGTGATCCGAGGTACCACTGTATTAAGAAAAGATATACAAAAATGTAGACACTGAGGAAAATTGTGACCACAGTGATATATGTTTCAAAAATTTGTTTGAGCTATGCATATGTTAAGGAAATTTTATTTTATTTTTATTTTATTTTATTCATATTTATATCCCGCCCTTCTCCACAGAGGACCCAGGGCGACGCACAGGAATTTAAAAATGTACAAAAAATAATACAATAAATAGAATTTAAAAATAGATTAAATTAAATTGTAATCCTATGCTAAAATCAATTAAAATCCTCAATTTAAAACTATCTAAATGGTCAACAACGGGAGGGTTAGGCTAGGCCGGCTTGTTGAAAAAGATGTGTCTTAAGACACTGGCGGAAGAGGCGGAGGTCCGTGATGGTACGTAATTCAGGGGGCAGGTCGTTCCAAAGGGCAGGGCCCGCCACAGAGAAGGCTCTTCCCCTGGGTGTCGCCAGACGGCATTGCCCGGCCGATGGCACCCTGAGGAGGCTCTCTCTGTGGGAGGGGATCGGCCGAAGGTATGTATGGGGCAGGAGACGGTCTCGCATATAACTAGGCCCCATACAAACATAAAACTTTAGTCAATTTTAGCTACAGAAAACTACAAGATCTACTTTATTTTTTCTGGTGAGGAGACTGGATACTGTTTTGATTGTTGCTTGTTCTGTTTTGTTTTGTTTTTTTGACTGGCCATTGATCATGCAAAATTTCAACCACATGGGGAGTAATCTATGGCAATCCATTTCGATAAATATTCTAAAGCATGACCTATAGTTTGCCTCAACTTTTATTTACTGCCCTATTGGGGAGAAAGGAAACTTCATTGTGTGCCAGAATTTCTAATCATTACAATATCTCTCCTATCACTTCTATTGGCATTTTTCTCAAACCATAATCAAATTCCTGGCTTTCTTTTTAAAAATCTTAATTAAAAAATAAAGAACAGATAGGTGTGGGCATCCATATTTTTTTCTCCCTCTCTATGCTTTTTATATAAAGAAATCCTACCAGTTTTTATGCATTTCATCCAATACATGGATTATTATTGATATTTGTCCTATAATGTTAAGAACAATTTGATGAAAATTACAGCTAGGTCAAAGTTTTTAAAGAGGCTGTTAGGATGCATCAAAGGAGGATACCTGCTGTCTTAGGGGAAAAGAAATCAAAATATCATAGGTCAGGAGTGCCACTCTATTATTGCCCAAGTTATTGGGGGCAAGAGGGTCAATCCTACTTCCATTTATAATGCTTCCTTAGAAATTGTTTTATATGGTTCCAAAGACCATTATTTATTTACTTGTTTTATTTGATTGGACATCAACAGACTCCAGAGTGACCATGGGCTGTTCACAGAACACCAAACAAGATAAAAATCAGAAAAATAATTCCATGTAATCTGAATTATATTTCACTCTGATGTAAACAAGTTACTTAAAAGTATATTAAATCGTGGAACTATGTACATAGGACCATGAAATTTAGATTTCACATAAGAAACATAAATCAAATAATAGTGACAAAGTAACCTGTACAAATTTTGTTACTTAGAGTTTCTTTTTCCCTTTTTTCACCATTATCCTCTACAGTATTAAGTACTTTTTTTTTCCTACCAAGAATGTAGCAGCCTGCATGGCAGTTATTTCAATTTTCACAATCCCTGAATCGATTAAACTCACTTTATGTTCATTGCTAATCAGCTTCTGGCCTATTTTAGTGGAACCCAACAGAAAAGGAGAAGAAGCAATTCTAAGAAATGAACTCGAGGCACCTTTCCCTCAACTCTCAGTGCATACCTCAATGCACATGTCACATCTTTATATCCATTAAATTAAAATAGGTAACCGACCAGATCAGTGAGGCTAAATAGTCCATATGTGAGCATATGCCCCATATATGCATATCATAGAGGAAGGAAAGGAAAGCATAAAATCTTATCCAAGGCAGAATTAACATCCATTTTCAAGAACTTAATCCAAGCAATCTTAATTCAATATTGGTTGGCTGGAACATACATGAGTATTGTCTGTGATGAAGGAGATCAAAGACTCCCTGGGGAGCTGGAAGCGTGCCATTCTCCTACTCTCTATAGCGCTAACAATTATGATTGCAAGCCACCTATAGCCATCTTTAGGTGAGACAAGCAGCTTGTAAGTTTATTAAATAAATTAATAAAATATTATGGAATGCTCATGCAGCACCATTTGTTGCGCAACATAAGGAGATCGTATTTCACTAGCTTTATAAAAGAGACACTCTTCAAGGACCAACAGGCTACACTTACGCTTGGGAGGCTGAAAGTTGCAGCAAAGAGTTATAAATAAAGAGGTCATACATGCTAATGAGCCAAGGATTCTGTGTGCTTCACTCCCAAATTTGAAGAAAATATGCTTGTATGTGAATGTGTTTTGTGGTCTTTTGGTTTTTTGAAACCTTTTTTATTAGTCTTGCACAAAGTTGCACAAAGTAGCAGAATCCTCTTCCTTCTAAGAATGAAGTGGCTGTGTTGCTTTTTTTCACTTCCCTGCTAAAGTTCCTTCAGCCAGTTCTAATAGCAGAAACATCCTGAACCTCTCGAAGTGTTAGAAGAGGCAGTCACATTCCAGAGTGCATATACTGTATATATACCTCTTCTATGAAACTGCCAAATTTCTGAGGCCATGTCAAGCACTTCAATAAAGCAAGTTGGGTCTCCTGCATATCTCAATGAAGATACACAATTTGATGTATCACTTATGATGTTGGACTAGAAACTGGAAAATTATGGATTCGAATCTTCTTTAGGCATGAAAACTGTCTTTGTGCCAATCATTCTTTTTCAGCCCCATCTACCTCACAAGGTTGTTGTGGAGAAAAGAGAAGGCAGGAGAATTATGTTTATTGTCCTGAGTTGCATAAAGACAAGATATAAATCTTAATATTACTCTGTTGAGAAAAACTACCCTCCCTCCTCATGTAAAACCTATTTTAGGATTTATACTATACTGCACATGCATGTCAGGGGTGGGTTTCTGGGGGTTCGCCTGGGATCGGGCGAACCCTTTCGTAAAATTTCCGGATCCCGAGCGATCCCTTTGGATCGTGGACCCGGAAGTAAGTCGCCGCTGCTAACTGCTGCTCCCAGCTGGGGCGGGCAGGCAGGAAAGCAAGCAAGGCGACTGCGCTGTCTTCTTTTTCTATCAGCGAAGCGCCGCCTCCTCCTCGCCCATGCTTCGCTGAGAGAAAAAGAAGACAGCCAGGCCGGCTCTCCGAAGGGGTCCTCCTTTCCCCTTCTCCATGGGGGTGGGTGGTGGGGGTGGGCCGCTCACCTCGTCGCCCCACAACCTGCTGCCGTGACAACTCCGAAGAGCAGCGCTCAGGCCAGGAGCCGCCGGCCAAAAAAAAAGAAAGCACACACACACACACAACCTACTTCAGGCGGCGGGAAACACGCAAGGAGAATCCACTCCCAGCTGTCTTCTTTTTCCTTCTGCGAAGGGTACTGGCCGCTGGCAAAGCGGGAGGCTCGGGAAGGCGGCGGGAGCGCCTTTCCCCCCCCCTTCCCTTTGCTCAGCCACCTCTTCCCCCCTACGCCTAGCCGCGAGTGGATTCTCCTTGCGTGTTTCCCGCCGCCTGAAGTAGGTTGTGTGTGTGTGTGTGCCGCCTTCCCGAGCCTCCCGCTTTGTCAGCGGCCAGTACCCTTCGCAGAGGGAAAAAGAAGACAGCTGGGAGTGGATTCTCCTTGCGTGTTTCCCGCCGCGGGTAAGGAAAGTTGCTGCGCGCCCCAAAAATCCTCTGGCCCGCTGGCCGCGGTTGCTCGCTCGCTCGCTTGCTCGCTCACCCATCGGACGCCAGGTTCCTTCGTCCGGTGGATGGGTGAGAGAGAGAGTAAATACAGCCAGCGGGTTCTCTGGCTCTCTGGTTCCCCCCTCCCTCCCTGTCTCTCTGTGTGTCTGTCTCCCCTTCCCCCCAAACCTCCTCAGCTCCTGGAAGTAGCCTGACCGGCTACTCTCGCTCTCTCTCTCACCCATCCACCGGACGAAGGAACCTGGTGTCCGATGGGTGAGCAAGCGAGCGAGCAAAGGCTTTTGAAGCAAAGGCTTCAAAGGCTGCCGGCTAGGAACAGCGCGCTACGCTGCGCGAACCCCCGCCCCACCCCCTGCCAGTCGCGCTAACAGGGAAAGTTTTGCCGCGACTGGGGGGGGGGGTTCGCGCAGCGTAGCGCGCTGTTCCTAGCCGGCAGCCTTTGAAGCCTTTGCTTCAAAAGCCTTTGCTCGCTCGCTTGCTCACCCATCGGACGCCAGGTTCCTTCGTCCGGTGGATGGGTGAGAGAGGCTGAGGAGGCTTGGGTGGGTGGGGGGAGACAGACAGAGAGAGAGAGGCACAGACACACAGAGAGACAGGGAGGGAGGGGGGAACCAGAGAGTGACAGACACACACAGAGAGACAGAGAGTGGGAGGGAGAGAAAGATAGACAGACAGAGAGAAAGAGAGAAAAAGAAAGAGAGACAGAAAGGAAAGAAAGAGAAAAAAGAGAGAGAGAAAGAGAGAAAGAAAAGAGACAGAAAGAGAGAAAGAAAGAAAGAGAGAGAGAGAAAGAGAGAAAGAAAGACAGAAGGAAAGAAAGAAAAAGAAAGAGAGAGAGAGAGAGAGAGAGAGAGAGAGAGAGAGAGAGAGAGAGAGAGCTTATGACCACAATTAAGCCCAAAAGTTTGGTTGCTAACCAAGACCATTGTTAAGTGAATTTCACATTTTCCAAATTGGCCACTCCCACCCGGTCACATGGCTGGCAAGCCACTCCTACCCGGTCACATGGCCAGCAAGCCACTCCCACAAAGCAGGACACACCCACAGAACCTGTTCCAAAAATTTTGAAACCCACCCCTGATGCATGTGCTTCTTCTTTAACGTTATGGGAAATTGTGCCAGCATTGTTTTGTCTATTCTGGATAGAGGTGGTTTCAGAGATAGGAGAAATTGATGGACCATAAGCAGCACTGGGACTGTAGGTAGTGAATCCTACTCTAAAGAAGAATGATAGATTAACAGAGTTGGAATGGACTTTGAAGATCTTCTAGTCCAGTGATGAATAACATTTTGGTCATCTCATGGTCACATCCACAATGCAATGCACACCTCCCCCCTGGGCATGCATGCATGAACTCCTGTGCCCCCCTCCCCCCTAGCATGTACATGACCTCTCCACTCCTCGTGTTGGGCCTAGAAGGCCTGCCTGAAGCCTCCTGGGACAAAAAATGGGCTGTAAGTGGGGGGGCTTACCCTTGTGCCCCATTTTGGCCCAAGAAGGCCTCCTTGAAGCTTCCTAGGACCCAAAAAGGGTTGCGGGGGGGGGGGCATCCCCATGCCCTGTTTTGGGCCTAGCAGGCTGCCCAGAAGCTTCCTGAAAACAAAAACAGGCTGTGTGTGGGGGCATCTCACTCCCCGAACTTTCCTGACACTCTTGCACATGCCTGCACAACCCCCACCACCAATGTGTGTCTCCTGCATGCATAGCAGAGACCCCAAAATCAGCTGGCCAGAGGGAGGTGCACCACATGCACGGTGGAGCTGAGCTGGGCGACTGCTTACATGCCAGCAGAGAGGACCCCACGTGCCACCTGTGGCAAATGTGCCATAGATTCGCCATCATGGTTCTAGTCCAACCTATACCATTTCAGAAAATTGGCTGTCAAATCTCTTCTTAAAAGCCTCCAGTGCTAGAGCTCCTTCAGCTTCCGAAGAAAAGCCATTCCCCTGATTAACTGTTCTCACTGTTAGGAAATCTTTCCTTTGTTTTAGGTTGCTTCTCTCTTTTAGAAGCAACCTTCTATCCTTCTGGTGCTTTGGAAAATAATAATAATAATAATATAATAATAAATTTTATTTATAACCCGCACTCTCTCCCCTAAGGGACTCGAGGCGGGGCACAGGAAAATTAAAAACAATAGACACAAACAGAGTACAAAATTTAAAATCACAATTAAACATATCCTGCGCTAAAAACATCTATAAAAACTAAAAACTATCCCTAAAACCCCTTAACACTATAACTTAATTAAAATTACCCTAGGCCAGCCAAAATAGGTTTAACCCCTCTTCATTGTGGTAGCCCCCTCAAATATTGGAAACCTCCCAAAAGCTATTTGTTACTCAAAAACACTGAATTCAATATAAGGAAATATAAATGAAAAAAAAAATCACAAGCGGTGTCTGCATTGGAAAAATCTTCCATTTACTTCTTGCAAAATTTTATTTGTCCTTCCCTGTGGTTTATTGGGTGGATCTCAGAGGTATGTCTGCACAGCAAGCCTAGTAATGACTTGGCTTTGGCTCTGGCAAATAAGCTTTTCATTAGGTCTGGATTCTGCGAGGGTATTTGCATTCTCTTATAACAAACAAGGAATCTTGCAGCAAGAGTCTTGTGTGCAATGAAACTCATTCCAACTGTCTGCTATCATTTAATCTACTTATCAGAATCAGATTTTTGTTCTTAAATAAAATCTTCAGCTTCAGGGAAGTGGAAGGTGTGCTATGATGATAAGACTATTTTCAGTCTACCAGGAAAGTACCGGGGCTGGCTGGAAATATAAAGCAATTTTAATCTTTAGCTGCGATGTGTCTGAACTGAGGTCTTTCTTTCTATCCCCTCCCCCCACGTCTATTCAATGTATAACCCTCATCCGCCCATGCCAATAGATTGCAGGGATTGAATTTCTTTTGTTGGAAACCTAAAGCCTGGGGAACATTGTTAGAGCTTTACACTGAGCTACTAGGGGAAAAAAGGATTAGTTAGGACCAACCAAGAATTCTTCTCCTGCCTTCTTTTGTTTCAATGATGGCACCAACCCTCTGAATGTTCTATGAGGAATAAATGTCTTCCAAAGACAATGGTAATGTATATCCTTCTAGCTAAAGACATATTTCATTTACTTTCAATTTCTTTTGGACTCTGTGATTGACAACTGAAGAGTGGCTCCCGCTTCCTTCCCCTTTATCCCACTTGATAAGAGCGAGGCCATGAAAGGACAGATAATCTCTTGAGATCACACCTGAGCCTTAGTGCCTCTTTTGGCAGCTTCAGTTTTCTGCCTCGGGCTCTAGATTGCCCCAGGCTACAAGCTGGATGGATCAACATCCCTCAATAAAGGACAGAGAGCCATAAATCACATCAGCTTCAGAAAACATTTTAATTAAAAAAAATGACATAACTGCAGCTTTAGTGCACATAAAAGGAAACAGCTGTGGTTCTCCCCTCTGTCTTTCCCCTTTTCCCCCTTTCAGATCTTTTTCTTCAAAATCCATTTCAGCTGAAAGCTTTTATCTGTTGTCCCCAGACTCCTCCAGCAGGTTTCATCTAAAGCCTGCCTCATCACAGGTCAGGGATATGGGTGTAGCTGGGCCACGCCAGCAGATTTGGAAGGTGTGTAATTTAAGAAATAAACAGCATCGACACCCCAAAAAGTATTTCTGACACTACACAGTGGACAGCAAAGTCAAAAATGCTTTCATCTCCAGAAGGATGTGTATTTGTGAACAATTGCGTTGTTACAGTTTTAATGTTAAGGCTGTTGCCTTGGATGTTCATAATTCCTGGCAATTCAGAGTGCTCACTTCACAGGAGTCTGACACATTGAGATATATGACTTCAACATCTCCTGGCCTGAAGCAGATGGTCAGTTTTGATAAAAGCAGCCCTCAGCAGTCCTGTGGATATTTCTTTACTTTTTCAAAAATAAAGGGAATGATAGCAATAGTACTAGCACTTACATATTGCTTCACAGAGCTTTACAGCCCTCTCTAAGCGGTTTACAGAATCAGCCTATCCCCCAATGATCTGGATTCTCATTTTACCAACCTCAGAAGGATGGAAGGCTGAGTCAACCTGGAGCCGCTCAGAATTGAACTCCTGGAGTGAGCAGTGAGTTAGCCTGCAGCATTGCATTCTAACCATTGTGCCACCACCAAATTACAATCTTTGGAAAATATAATCACATTATATATGAACATTTCTGTAAACGTGGAGTGAGTTTTTGTTATAACAGGGGAAAATACATAAGCATTACAGTAAGTCTAGGAATGGTGTGATTTTTCTTTTTCTTTCTAGTTTATTATCTAACAAGGAACTATTCTGCCTCTTCAACCGAAAAATTATTTAAAGTTCCCTTTCCTCGTCATTTGGACTTTTGCATCCCACCCTCATCGCTCCTGCAACCCAGTAATCATTTCCCAATGTACTTCAGCAGCAGCCAAGACAATTTTCTTTCGGTTTAGCTACATCACAGCTTAAATATTAATACTCCTGTTTGGCAATTTGTGATGCTGAAGTTCCAGAGATTTGGCTGCTGGGCTGCTTCCCATTCATAGGAACTCTCATCTCTCTTTGCCTCCTAGTACCTGGATCTGAACTGGAAGCTTGATAGTAGATTTCATAGGCAACTAACAAAGAACCCAATCTTAACCATTTAATCAGTTTCTGACTGTACAGTCCCTGGTTTGGTTTGGTTTTGCCCTGTGACTTAATCTTCCTTCCTTGTATAAGTAGCATTCATTGCCTTATCCTGTTTCTCAGTCTTAAGGCTTAAATGAGCCATCACTGTCTCTTTCCTCTTACACACATGCCTGAAGTAAAAGTACCTGAGAGCTACACTATAGTGCTATTTAATCTTCTCAGTTTTCTATGGGAATGTATTATAGGAAGGATAACACCTTTAGTAGATGGTTTTTCTCTCTTTCTTGCATGTGTGTGTGTGTGAGTTGTGCATAAATATACAGCATGTACTGAAAAGGTGGAGGGTTTTAGATTACTACTACTACTACTACTACTACTACTTATATTATTACTACAGCTACTACTTAGACTACTACTATTACTGCTATCTCTGTGTGGGAAGGAGAGAGGTTTCCACAATCATTTAAGTGATACAATAAGTAGAATTAGAAATAAATAATGGTAAATTCAAACTTCAATACATAAGCATGACTACATCCACAACAATCACATGCACATTTCCTAGAAAGTAAGCTTTAGGGCAGAAATTAGGAGCCCTTTTAAATTGTGAAGTCAAATGAAAATGTTTCAGTGAAATAAAAGATGACAGAAACGGAGATTGTTAGCTGAGTATGTTAGCTGAGATCGTTAACTGAGTATGTATATAGGTATGGATATTGATGAAATCAAATAAAACTTAAGTATTGCCTCATTCATGGAATTTATGAAGGTCCACACAGCTTTCTCCATTTGAATTCCCTGACCTTGAGAAACTGGGGTAGAGGAGATGCATACATGAATACAGTTTTTTTTTTAAATCCAGGCTTATATAGGATAGAGCCCTTTTGCTTCTTTTTCCCATGAATTTTATTTATCTACTCTTTTGGTTGTTGAGAACACTAATTAATTAAGAAACTATATTTGGAATTAAGGGCAATTCTATATGTTTCAGATCCCATATTATATGTGATTTAATACTGTAGAGAGAGTTGACATTTAAGTATGTCTAGTTTAATGAAAAGAAGGACTAGGGGAGACATGATAGCAGTGCTCCAATATCTCAAGGGTTGCCACAAAGAAGAGGGAGTCAAACTATTCTCCAAGGCATCTAAGGGTGGAACAAGAAGCAATGGGTGGAAACTATTGAAGGAGAAAAGCAACTTAGAACCAAGGAGAAATTTCCTAACAGTTAAAGCAATTAATCAGTGGAACAACTTACCTCCAGAAGTTGTGAATGCCACAACACTGGAAGTCTTTAAGAAAATGTTGGATAGCCATTTATCTGAACCGGTATAGGGTTTCCTGCCTAGGAAGGGGGTTGGACTAGAAGACCTTCAAGGTCCTTTCCAACTCTGCTATTGTATTGTATTGTAAGTGATCTCTGGAGGGCGCGGGATAGAGGATATTCCTCTATCCTAGTCCTATTAGACCTCTCAGCGGCTTTTGATACCATCGACCATGGTATCCTATTGCACCGACTGGGGAGGTTGGGGCTGGGAGGCACCGTTCTGCGGTGGTTCTCATCCTACCTCTCTGGTCGGTCGCAATATGTATTGGCAGGGGGGCAGAGGTCAGCCTCGAGGTCCCTCATATGTGGGGTTCCTCAGGGGTCGGTCCTCTCGCCCTTACTGTTCAACACATATATGAAGCCGCTGGGTGAGATCATCCGTGGTTTTGGGGTGGGATATCATCTGTACGCTGATGATACTCAGTTGTACATATCCACCCCAGACCACCCCAACGATGCCGTCGAGGTTATGTCCCGGTGTTTAGAGGCCGTACGGATCTGGATGGGTGGTAACAAACTCAAGCTCAACCCTGCCAAGACTGAGTGGCTGTGGTTTCCGGGGCCCCGGTTCAGCCAGATTATTCCAACTCTGGCCATTGGGGGCGAAACACCGGCCCCCGTGGAGAGGGCGCGCAATTTGGGTGTCCTCCTGGATTCCCGGCTGTCTATGGAAGATCATGTGGCAGCCGTGGCCAGGGGGGCATTCCATCAGGTACGCCTGATGCGCCAATTGCGCCCCTTACTGGACCGGGGTGCCTTACGCACAGTCACTCAAGCACTCGTCACCTCTCAACTTGACTACTGTAATGCTCTCTACATGGGGCTTCCCTTGAGGTGCACCCGAAAGCTGCAGCTAGTCCAGAACGCAGCCGCGCGGGTGATTACGGGAGCGCCTAGACACTCCCACATAACACCTATCCTGCGCGAGCTGCACTGGCTCCCTGTGGTCTTTCGGGTGCGCTTCAAGGTTTTAACGACCATCTTTAAAGCGCTCCATGGCTCGGGGCCTAGTTATATGCGAGACCGCCTCCTGTCCCATACATCCCTCAGACCGATACGCTCCCACAGAGAGGGCCTCCTCAGGGTGCCGTCGGCTGGACAATGCCGACTGGCGACACCCAGGGGAAGAGCCTTCTCTGTGGCGGGCCCTTCCCTTTGGAACGACCTACCCCCTGAACTCCGCACCATCTCTGACCTCCGCCTCTTCCGCAAGTGTCTGAAGACACACCTATTCCATCTAGCCGGCCTAGCATAACCCCCATTACTGACTCTTAGATAGTTTTAAATTTGGGTTTTTTAAATTCGGTTTTTAGCGCAGGGTCTATTAGAATAAGTTTTTTAAAATTTTATATGTTTTATATGTGTTTTAACATCCCTGTGCGCCGCCCTGGGTCCGTTTGGAGAAGGGCGGGGTATAAATTTAATAAAATATAAAAAAAATATAAATATAAATATGTGTAGAACATTTCCCACAAATCTCCCATGTAGCATAAGCAAGTGATTGAGCAAACCGGATGTGTGGAACTATGTGATCTCAACCTGTATCTGATTTCATGAGCTCATGCTTTCAGACAAATAAGGATGAATACATGTTTATTCAGTGAGTTCATTGCAGTAATCTGACTGATTCCAGAATCTGAATAGAAAAATCCTCAATAGATATCAGATATAGGAAGATGATACCTTTTATATATATATGTTCATCTCATAACAAAAATGAGGCATCCACTTTGCTTCATATATATTTGCAAATTCACATTTTAACTGATTGTTTAAACAACCAAAGCACAAATGATTAATCACATTACATTTATTTTGGACCAAGCTTAAGTCCTGTGAACTCTAATTTTATCCGCAATGGAAATTTATCATGTGGCGAGTTAATCTAAGTTCTCTTGCCTTTTCTATAATTTCCAGATCCTTGGATTGATTTCATGTAAAATAGCATGAATTATTCATGGCAAATGATGGCAGTTTATAATGAGCAAAGGTATATTGGTCATTTTTAATACAGTAAAGCAACATTTATCCTAAACTGAGCTGAGTTTGTTCTGTTTGAATGATAACTAATTACACTGCAAGAAAAGGAAGATCTATATCTATCTAGGCACACTTTCTATGTCTCTCACACATACACAATTAAACATGTTAAAGTATCAACATCTCACAGGTGTCAGAGCTTGTCCTTCTTCAAGGTGACCTACTTTTTCAAAGTATATAGAATTAAATGCACAGAACTGTATCATGAAAGATGGTGACATTCAAAACAGTTCAATGTACTTTCCATTGGAGTTCATGAGCAGGATAACAGAATATGAGCTTAAATAAGAATATAATATACTCAGCAGTTGCCAGAGATCTGATGAAAATCACTCCTTCCTGCGTAAATTTGGCCCATCTTACATACGGTAAGTTATCAGTATATGAATACTTCAATGAATGCTCAAAATGGAATCCACTGAGACTGAGGAAATCTGTTTCTCTCTTATATTTGCCTCCAAGGTTCAAAACTGAATTTAATTAAAGAATGCTTGTTGCCTCTGAACGTGCAAATAACCTCAGTGCATTGATTTGTTGCACATGCTAAAATTACATAACTATTCAAGGAATTAGACAGAAATAATTTTAGAAAAAGCCCAGACATTTCATTAAGAAGCCTTCTGAGATAGTAATGTTTCAATACTCTCTACCATTCTGGGGCAATAAACAACAGAGTTAAGAACATGCCAAGGCCCAAAGGCATGCTGTTTGACATATCCCAGATTAAATCACAATAGCCGAAGGCTAGAAGCTGCCAAAAACAGTTGGCTATTTCAAATCAGAGTGTTAAATGTAAGATGCAACTAGTTGTATCTGATCAGAATAGTCAACTCCCAGTGGAAGTTCACAGACATTGTTCAGACATTCTTGCTTGTCTTAAGGACCAACTTTAAAGAGTATTGTGGTAGCAGCAACAAAATGCTGCAGTGCCATGGGCATTGTTTCTATTTCAAGATGCTTATGAGAGTGAATGGTTTCTTTGGACTTTGATAAATTGAGAATGGCTACAAAGAGAAGTCAGGTGACAAGTTGGAGATAAAATATTCTTTGCTTTCCTTAGATTTTACATTGGTTCCTGAAGGCACTTCCCAGGGAGTCTAGGTATTTGTCTGGTTCTTTCAAAATGCTTGCTGTAGAATAAGAACAATTCTGGCTAGAAAAATATAGGGAATTCTATTTCAGAGATTTAGAGAAGTCAAGCACAAAAACATATGTAGAACTATTAATAGGCAGAAAATCCAAAATTAAGACAATCAAATGCTGAGTCATTTATTCATTTCCCTTCCGGTTTTTATGAAAGGACAGGATTGTTTCTATCTTGCCTTTATCAACAGAATTATTTCTTTTTCTTGAGAATGGCTGCAAGTCATGCAAAACTAAAGGCCCAGGCAATACCAGCTAAACTGGAAGCTAGATATTTTATCAGCAATTTGATTGATTGAATTTACCATTTGTTGGTGAAACTCAAACTGTGTTGAGGAAATAATCAACACAGAAAAGCAACAGTACTGCTCTGTTGTTATTGCATCTGTGGATAGCTGACCTGTAGTCCTGGTTTCTTAGGTAGAGGAAGCTCAAAGAACCCTTACCCAGGCACGTGGAAGAATTTGTTCAACATCTGTCAGACTAGACACTGAAATTTTCTCACACGTGGACACTGCCCTTGCTGCAGGTCCTCGGGAGATGCTTGGGAAGGAATTTTGCCCAGATATCTGGGAATGGTTCAAATCAGTTGGGCCTGATGATATAGATAAGGCCGTTAGGACTGTGAGTTCAATTACTTGCTCCTTAGCTACATGACCCTCCTGGATTGTTAAAGCAGTCGGAAGGGCATGTTATTGTGTGTCTACCAGTGATTAAGACTTCTTTGAGGAAGGGAGTTGTTCCTTTACCTCTCAATGAAACACAGGTTGCATCCCTCCTCAAGAAGCCATAACATATTGGACAATTTTTATCCAATATCTAACCTTCCCTTTCTCATGAAAGTGACTCAGAAGGTGGTTGTAATAGCAGTTTAGAGGACTTTGGATGAAGTGGATTATCTGGATCCTTTTCAGAAAGGATTCAGATGGGAGTATGGAATGGAAAAGATATTGGTTGCATTTTTGGATGATCTTGGTATGGGCAAGATGGCAGTTTTGAATTAAATTATACTATGCACATCTTATCCCAGTATCTGAAAGTTGTGCGGAATGGAATGGGAAACAACAGGCTTCAATCAGACCTGGCAAGACCGTAGTTTGGGGTTTTGTGGTGCACTGATTCTAGTCCATGCCATCTTTGAAGCTAGATGGAGTTTCACTATCCCAAATAGACCCAGAAATCTAGGGATCCTCCTAGACTCATGACTCCTGCTTAAAGAACAGGTGGAAGTCATGGCTAGAAGGACCTTTGCTCAACTTTATATTGTGCAGTAGTTGTACCAATTCCTAGACTAAGGAGGAGGGGTTGCCCTTGAAGAATATCTCAAAAGTTCACTTAGGGCAGAATGTATTAGCATGAGTATGTGTGCATGTTTCTTGAAGAACATAATTGCACCTTTGCTCTATAACCTGCTTTGGTTAGAAGTCTGTTTCCAGATCAATCCAGGCTGACGGTTTTGACCTTTAAAGCCCTACAAGGCATGGAATTTTGTTTTTAGTGAACTGACTCTCCTCAGTTACATCTGCCCATTCCACTAACTGACAGGACATGCTTTAGCTTCCCTTGGCTACGGAACTAGATTTGAAGAGGCCTATGTAGCAGATCTTTTCTGCTGTGTTGCCCACTTTACAGAAGATCCTTTCTCCTTTCTGAAGTGAGGCTGACTTTTTTATTTTCTGGAAGTGTGCCAAAATCTGGTATGTCATCGGGTCCAGAGATGATCTAAGGTACTGGTGAAATAGTAAGTGACTCCATTATCATTAATATTTCCTCTTTGCCCAATATTTCTTCTCTTTTTAGCTTTGTCATTGGTTATACTTTGAGTTACTTGTGAAATGAGTGACTGTGTAACTTTGATGAATAAATAAGTGACCAAATATATTGCAAAAAATATATATTGCAATTGAGATTCTACTCATCCACTCAAAACCTAGTAAAAGAATCAGGTTTTAACTGCCTTCCTAAAGATTCAGGGCAAGTGATATATCTGGGGAAGATTGCTTCAAAAGGCAACAGCGTAAGGTTTTTGAAGATACTTTTACTAGAGATTATCTTTTATTTTGTGGGTAGAAATCAGTATAAATGGAGTGCTTGTGAGAGATTTTGGGACATAGGAAGCAGCTGACTGAGATCAACCTCTTCCAAAAGCAATTGCTTCTTGCTTTTCTTTTTTCAGTCTTATTCTCCATTTCTGATTCTGTTAGATAAAATAAAGGCTAAAAAATCTTAACGAATCTGTGATATTCATTCTGGGAAAGGGAACTAGTTTTCTTACCAGGAATATGAAGGTAAATCAGTCAACAAGAAGATGGAGCTAAAACCTGTGTCAGCATTTCTGTTCAGGCATTATAGTTGCAGGAGGAACACTGGAAGATACCTGATGAGATCCAAGCCACCATAGCCTGTGTACATAGGTTTGTCTTCTGCATTACCAAGAATTAATGTGGAAAATCACACGTTTCTTTGAAAATAGAAAAGGAACAAAATTAATTTTCCTCAGCCTTTTTTACCCAGCATATATTTATTCCATTGCCAGGCCAAATCCATTTGCACATTTCTTAATAACTGCATTTTTATATGTGCTTTACCAGAAAGGAAGATGACTGGATTTAAAATAAATCCATAAAAAATAGACAAAAAAAAGATAGAAGATAGACAAAAGTCCTATGCTATGCCCAGCTTCATCACTTTTCAATTTAGGATTGCCAACTGCAGCAAAAAACTAATCCCAGTGATTCCACTCATGTGTGCAGGTGACAAGTTTGAATATGTCTGTGTATATCTATGTGTATCTATATGTATATCTATGCCTGCCAGAAGCCACACTTCAAAAGAGAGAGGAAGGGGGAAGGAAGAGGGGGAAGGGCCAGGTAAAAAATCTATTAGATGAATTATTAACTACTAATTAAAATTAATTGCCTGTAAAATAAGGTACCCCATTTACAAAATTAATTGCTCTCCCATCTGCCTGTAGCAACCATTCTGTCTCAGAAATGCAAATTGCTGTCATACGCAGAATAATACTACATACAAATACACATTTATTTTCCACTCTGAAGGAGAAATGGAGGAGGAGTTTTTAATTGTGTTTCAAGCAAGCAAAGCAACATTTAAATAAGTTGTAATTTTAAAACGGCAGTTTTATATTCGTCACTCATGCCCAGCACATTTGCAGTCCTAAATGTGATTATCAGAAAGTAATAGTTATATTTACTGAATTTTGATTTAACTTTGCTAACCAGAAAGCAGCTGAGAACAATATTATCTATATCATAATTCTTTATAGCTCCCAAAGTAAAGGGGCTAAAGCAGTTTTCCTCAATCAAGTACTTACTATCCTGACATATCGGAACATATTAAAAGCCCATTTGAGTAGCTTTATAGCAGAAAAAGGTAAGTCTGGACTCTACTGCAATGAAAGCCAAATATTTAGGAAAGAATTTCTAAATGTTTCTGATTAGATGCCATTCCCAGTTACTATGGCTTATGAAATAGAATCAACAGCTATTGAATCTGTTGGACCAAGGCGTAAGTGTGTAATTGAATGGAAAGGAGAGGTTAAGCAAAATTTTAGTACCTCATTTCACACATTTTGTATTTTGTTATACTAAAGAAAGATCTAATAGTGACTATACAGCTTAGATCCACAGCGGTCTTTGGCATTTCACTGACTTGTAACTGAAAGCCCCACACTTCAGGATCACTTAAATTGTTGACAGCTACCCAAGCAGAAAGCTGCATCTGTGCCTCCATGTACTGGGGATATTTTACTTTGTTTCTTGGCCACTATAGTGAGAAATCCAAGAAATAACTATTGAGTTTATATATTTTTTTACAGAAAAATTTGAGTGCTTTGAATGAAAAGCATTGATCCCTATGATTATTCCAGTTATTCTAATTATTTCACATCTTTCAACTATACTTTGAAAAGCTTCCCTCCCATGAATGGGGCTGTTGGAAATGGCTTCTATTGTTTTCGCTTCCCCCATCTCCCCAAGGTCTCTGGATCCTAAAGGAGCTTGTAGAAAAAAACAGAAAACAGAAATATCGTATAGATACAGAGAATCCAGGCCTATTCTCTGAGGGTTGCTTCATAGCTAGTCCTCTGCTGATTGCTGTTTAATCAACTATTTAAAATCCTGCTCTGAGACTTTCATCAATTCCCAAATCCCTGAGACTGAAAGGAAAATAAATTAAAGCAGAAAAAGAAATCTCTGTAGAATCAAAGCTATGAGAATATGACCTAGTTTCAAAGCTGGAGTCCCACCCTGATCAACAAGGGCTATGATGCTCTCATGTCCCAAACTCAACCAACAGAAGAAGGGCTCAAATAGGATGGGGAAGTGGTTCCTCCTTTATTCCCCATTTTAGGAAGTTCTTTTGCGTTTGGCATCCTCTCACATCATAGACAGAAAAAAAAAGCCAGGGCTTCAAAGGGATTAGGAAAGATTTCTTTTTCTTTTTTCAGAGTGAGATGAAAGAGATGCAGGGGGTTACATAAATCAAACTGAAGTACAAGGATCACTAGCAAATGAACCTCCTTCTTCTTTTTTTGATGACCTTGTTTGTTTTATTCGTGCTGGAAAGTGATTCATTTCTGATTCAGAAGTTTAAAGGTACATGAAGCCTGTCTAATAGCAGGAATGTGATAACTTCTAGTGGTAGGATTATTTCAGAAGTAATTATTATTTTGGAAATGAGATCACTGGAGCATTATGGCTGCTGAAATTATACATTTACAAATTATAGAAAAAGAACATAGCAAACTCAGCAGTCCTATCCCCTGCATACAATCAGTTTTCTGAATAAGATCTATGGTAAATTGTTTGGGCTAATCTTCAGGGACAGTGTGTTGTGTGTGGTTTGTTATGATCGTCTCTTAATTCTTTTCAATTGTTCTATATTATTTCCTGACAGTTAGAACAATTAATCAGTGGGACGACTTGCCTCCAGAGATTGTGGGTGCTCCAAGAAAGATTTTTAAGAAGAGATTGGTCTGAAATGGTATATAATTTGTCTGAAATGGCATATAGGTATAATGATATAAGGTTCCTTCCCACTCCATTATTCTGTTATTATGCCCAGTTAAGCAGTCAGATCACACTTTAGAACATGTCAATATCTATATCTTGTATCTTACAAGATACCTGATAACAGCAGATCACAGATTTGTTCTTGATGCAGAACTAAAACTGAAACCTACATAATCTCCCAAATTCTCATTCAAACACCAATTTAATATAATTTTTAAATACTTTTTTCAAAATATTTAATGCCTGAATTTACTCAGAGCTTGAATATATTTCTGATATTTGACTTGGCAGTATTGGATAGTTGCAAATGCTATTTAATATTAGGGCATGATCATTGTCATGACATTAGTATTAGTAATGAATAGAAGACTACAATGTATTTAGTCAATTTAAAGTACATGCCTAGCCAAATGTCAGCCTACAACATACACTAACCCAAGAAAACAAGTCCACCAGAAGACTAAGCTATCTTTAATAAGAATGGCTGTACTATAGTAACAGAAACCTGCGAGTTTGCCTAGGTTTTACCTACTATATCCCTAAATATTAGAAGCATATCTGGCTAAGACCTTTTACATATCTTCTGTATTACTTGGGTTTAAGCCACGTCTTTCACTTAATCGTTTTGATAATGGATCTCATCTGTCAAGGTCATCTTTCTTTTTTCATCAACTCATGGATTGCAACTTTGGGCAGCTAACATTTGATCAAAATTAAAAAGATCTACTTTCAACATAACAATAAATAAACAGCTTGGAAGAAAATATACAGAAAATATAGGGGGGGGGAAACATAAACTGAAGCTAACACACTATCTTTCAGCATTCTCCCTGATACAGATTATTCATCCAGCACATAGCCCTATGATCTTAGAGATGCCAAGTTTTCCATGTCTTATGAAAGATTTGGCGTCTTCTGAATCTTGAAGTATATGCTATCCGAAAGGATTGGTACCATGACAGACAATATCTGGGACTTGCCAGATGTCACCATTTTATAGAAAGAACCTAGAGCATGCTGACTCTGTCAGATCTCATGGGACAGAAAACAACCTGACACAACTTGTGTCTTGAGCAACATTATAATCAGCTCTGTAATTTACACTGAAAAGCCTACTGAAAGTACAGCTCAGGTGAAAAAAAGTGAAATCAATCAATCAATCAATCCTTGTTTTGTGTATATAAATGCCCTAGTCTACAATATCTTACTACATAATCATGTAGTAGTACTTGATTACTGATAAATATAAAAGTACTTTGAAAGTACTTCAAAAACCATTTGCATAACTAGAACATCTCATAAATAACATGGATCTTTATTTGAAGATTTGACTTACATAGTGGACAGATTTTCCTTCATGCTTATGCGCATCAGAATCTACCAGAAGGAAGGCGGTGATTGAGTTCTGTTGTGTCTGAGTGGCTATTAAAACATAAATCTAAATAGTATTTCATCATGGATCCAGACTAAATACTGAAATAGATATTGGACTATTCACATAAGAATTAATAATTGAAAACAATTAGCCAATTTTTAAAGGTTCATTCCAAATAAAATTATGCATTGGTTGGCCAAAGATTCCAAAGCTGTAATAGTGTAATGAAAATATTTTATGTTTGCAGGTAGGTTAACATTGTTTCCAAAATATGATTACAATGGCTTTTGGTTGAATATTGGAAATATACTGAATATAAATGTGACACATTACAATTCTGATAAAACCAGAACCTGAAGATAAATATGTTAGGAATGCCTCCTTCAAAGAAATTAACTGCTTCATAGAAATTATATACCTTCCCTTGCTAAGTTCTGCAATACTTTCTTCCTGCTCTGGGCAGCCTCACTGCTAAACCAAATCCGTAATGGGTTTCTAATCTTTTTATCCAAGAAGTATATTTTGAATTCCAAGAGTGCAATCTGGGAGCATTCTCAAAATGGCTGCAAAATGATTAAGGTCACTTAGAAAATATTAGCTTCCCAGACAACGAACCACTGATATTGCCACCTATCATTTCCTGATTTACTTGAATTGGCCATATAAAGTCAGCCTTCTTCTGTGAGTTGGAGGAGGGTGTAGATTGCCAAGCTCTTGTTTAACTTGCAACGAAAAGCTTGCAATCTCACAAGCATACTTAGAAGTAAAGGCAGTGTAGAAACTAGAGCTTTGCCAATTATAATGGATAATGGACTATGTATGTATGTATGTATGCATGTATTTACAGCTGGGTGGATGGATGGACAGACAGGTGACAACAATAAAAATGAATGAAAAAAAAACCTATAGGCACAATGGTTTTTCTGAACACCATGTTTGAGACCCCAATTTATATACAGTAGAGCTGTGACACGTAACCAAATGCCCTTTGTTCCAGTATTCCATTACAGTAGCACTGGGCAGATTTCATCACTATTGCCAGTTGTGCCATGGTCTAAGAAAGCTTATTTTCCACTTTCATTTGGTCATAAATACCACTGAGGAGTGGACTAGGCATCACTATATATTAGCATTATGTTGCAGTACTCTGTTGCTAGCAATTTATTTGATAGAAGTAGAAGGTAAAGGGTGATGAAATACTTTCCCAAAAAATACCCAATCTGAATGTGACCAGCATTCATAATACATGAAGAAGAAACAGTTATATTTTTGGGGATATGGAATAACAATATTATGTGCTTTAATTCATTTGGGTTTTGTAAAACTTTATTTGGAAAAGCAAAAATTATGGAATTATTAATAAAGATTTAATTTCCAATGATTTTTTTCCCTTTGTTCTTTTGAGTCATTGTTGACTTCTGATAGCAGCCTGGACAAATCCTGGCAGTTTTCTTAGGTAGATTTTTTTTGGTAGTGGTTTGCCAGTGACGGCTTTCTAACACTGACAGAGAATAAATGGCCAAGGTCACTCAGCTGGCTTTTTGCCCAAAGTGGGATCAGAACACATAGTTTCAAGCCAGTAGGGTGAATTATTGCATTTTACTCATAAACAACTATCACTATTGCACAGCAACGATCTATTCTAAAACATAAAAAGGAAAATATATTAAGGAAATGTATAAGGAAAAAAAAATCAGCTTTCCTCATTCCTGCCTAAAATTGTAGTAGGAGTAAAAGAGCAGAGTAAAAATGTAAACATTTGAATGAATGAATGAATTTTATTTTTATAACCCGCTCTCTCTCCCCGAAGGGACTTGAGGCGGGGCACAGGGAATTAAAAACAGTTAAAAAGGCAAAATACAAAATTAAAACAATAAATGTACATAAATAACTAACTAAAAGGCACATTAAACAACTGACCCTGCGCTAAAATTCCCCAATATATTTACTAAAATCCCTAAACAATCAGGAGTGACTATCCTAGGCCGGCCAAGCGAAAAAGATATGTTTTTAATTTCAGACGGAAGGAGCGGAGGTCCGTGGTAGTTCTAATGTCGGGGGGAAGGTCGTTCCAGAGGGCAGGGCCCGCCACAGAGAAGGCCCTTCCCCTGGGCGTCGCCCGCTGACAAAGTCTAGTGGACGGCACCCGGAGAAATCCCTCTCTGTGGGAGCGAATCGGCCATGAGGATGTATGGGGCAGGATCCGATCCCGCAGATAGCTAGGTCCCGAGCCATGGAGCGCTTTGAAGATGACAACTAATACCTTGAAGCGCACCCGAAAGACGACAGGCAGCCAGTGCAGCTCGCGCAAGAGCGGTGTTACATGGGTAAACCTTGAGGTTCACATTATTGCTCGCGCGGCTGCATTCTGGACCAGCTGAAGTCTCTGGGTGCACCTCAAGGGGAGCCCCATGTAGAGAGAGTTACAATAGTCCAGTCGGGATGTCACGAGAGCATGAGTGACTGTGCGAAGGGCATCCCGATCCAATAGGGGGCGCAACTGGCGTACCAAGCAAACCTGGTAAAACGCCCTCCTGGCCACGGCTGTCACTTGATCTTCCATGGACAGCTGAGTATCCAGGAGGACACCCAAGTTGCGCGCCCCATCCACAGGGGCAAGATGTTCGCCTCCTATGGCCAGCGATGGAATCAGCTGGTTGAATCGGGCAGCCGGAAACCACAGCCACTCGGTCTTGGTCGGGTTGAGCCTGAGTCCGTTACTTCCCATCCAGATCCGTACGGCTTCCAGGCACTGGCACATCACCACTACGGCATCGTTGGGGTGGTTTGGGGTAGATATATACAGCTGTGTATCATCAGCGTAGATATATACAGCTGTGTATCATCATTTGTCATAAAATCTGAAAATGGATGCTATTTTATTCTAATTTTGTAGTCCAAAAGCCCATAAATGTCAAGTATTCTCTGCTCTCGGCTCTGCCACATACATCTGAAATTATTTTTTCAAATTAAGATCATATCTCACATTTCTGAGGTCAGTTCAGGAAATTCATCTTTTCTTTTCCAGTTTTCAGCTATGACACCTTTAGCAATTGTGAATATATTATAAAAAAAAGATTATCTTCTTTCTATTTATTTCACAGGTTGTGATATCATTGGCTGAAGTTTTATCTGTATTCTTCATAGTATTCTGAATACTGTATTCAGTAGTATTCTATCACTTTGCAACTTACCCATCTGGAATGATAGACAGTAAATGTACATTTTATTGTGCGGAGATGGGCATAGCTACAAAGCAATCATTGAGTTGAAAAATGTCATTGTGGGGTGATAAAAGGTGGTGGTTTAAACAGTTGTAGTTTATTACTCTAGAATTATGAAAAACTGCAAATCAGACAGTAAGCTGGTATAAAAGAACACATGAAGAGGGTCTATATTTGATTCCTGTCATCTCTACATACAATAGGCAAAATTTCTACCCAGAGATATTCGTCTAGTAAGTGTTGACAGTATTAGACTGAGGGATCGATAACCCGATAAGAATGAATCAGGAGAATTTTCACAGTTACGGCAAATTATCTGGGTTGTTTTAATAGGTAATGCTGCCTTTTAGATGTGTAAACTCATTCCCACTGGAGGGCTTTTGAAATGCCGGCATCTATTGATGTATTGGGGTCATTCTGACTTCCTTTGTTCAAAGGATGACTGGTGCTCCAGGTTTTATGAGAACGCTGAGATTTTCATAATATTTTCATCCTGTGTTAACCAATGAATATGGATTAAATAAAGGAACTGCCATATATACTTCTGTGTACACAAGCATAAAAAGGCAAGCATTGTTTTTAGAAGACCTATTAACTTTTAAATCAATAATTCAAGGCAGACAGGAAAGCAAGCAAACCATGCCACCCTTACATAATTATTATTTCCCTAATATTGAGCATCCTGTGTATTTTTGGCCTTTTCCTTCTTTATATCTTCAAACTTAACTTGTACATCACGATTCTCTTGCAGTCTCCGATGAAGTCAGTAGCCCTTACCTGCACTCGAAGCTATTAAACATGCAATACTTTGGATACAGATTGGGGAAGAATGAATTCAAGTTGATATTAATTCAAATAATTTTAATTCATCTTTATTCTTAGCTGCCAGAGTTACTAAATAGCTGAGATCTAGTCTCTGACTTTTGGGAAGCTTAGAGAAAAGTTGGTTTAAAAAATATGGCAAGGGATGCTGAGAAGTAGGAAATTTAAAAACAAATTGTTGAAGATTTATATAACTTGAAGTTGATCTAAGAGATATCAGATTAAGAATGAAATAGCTACTTTTGATCTGGTATGCTAGGTGATTATTTACAATAGTTTTACTCATTGAGGAAAGACATAAATCATTGTTGATCATTGTCAGGGGAGGATAAACACCACAATGAACTGCAGATTGAGGATAGGACTGGTGAACACCTTTCTATGAGTCCTATAATGTTCATTCATAGCATCAGGCCTGATTTAGACTGAATTTCTCGATTATAGTAGTAGACAGTAAAATTGCCAATGGTATCATTGTTTATTGACCTAATGAAGTAAGTATAAAAATCACTCAATTTCTGCTCATATTCAATGGTCTTGTATCCAGATAAATGGCTAGAGAATACATTGCAATTAAAAAGTGATAATTTAATCCAGCTCATCCTTAAGGCACTATCACAAGAACAGGAATATGTCCTTGGTTCAACACCAAGAATATGTCCTTGGTTAATCATGCAAATTAGATACCATATATTGTCTGCTGGTTGTTGTAAGATATTTCCTGACTCTTCAGTTTATTCGTTTATAAAGTCTTCCTATTAGTTTATCTTTCTTTCCCCACCCTCCACATATCTAATATATCAGAAAAAAGTTTGAGCAGGTTGAAAGTTAATGAAGAATATGTGGTAAGCCTTTGCAGCCACTATGATTAAATATTAGATGACAAAATAAGGTGAGGATTGCCAAGATCATAACAAATATGTGGCTAAGTTTAGCCAGATCACAAGTTTGAGCAGAAGGTAATATATTCAGACAATTAGGCCAGGCCACAATCGCCACTAAAATAATTTAATTTGGTTCCTGTGCCAGACTATCCTCCCCATTTATCATCAATTTATTTATTTTCTTAAGTGATGAAATTTTAAGACTCCACTTTCTGGAAAAAAGCTTCCAGGTTGCCTTGGGTTCATGTAAACAAGCAAATAACTGTACCAAAGAAAAGTGCAAGTATTGCAAGTGAGAGCTAGAAGAAATGAATAAAAGTAATTGTAGGGATTGGTGGTTCAAAGGTTGGTGGTTATTCAATTACCTAAGAACATCTACTTAACAATATTGGGGAAACATGCTACTGATTTCCTCAACATTATCAATAGATGCAACTTTTCTCCTATTCTTTGCTACTTCAGTGTAAAAGCTGTCCTTTATGAAAATGTGGAAGAGATCCTCCCCCTTCAACTATGAAAATTAGCCATAATAAAACTGTGGTATCGTATCTCATACTTCTATTTCAAGACCAGTACAGTAGAGAGAATGTGGAACTGATTTATTTCCTATATTTGCTATGATAAAGATTGATGTCAGCCCTTCAAGGCAGTCCAGATCAGGAAACCAAAACATGAATACTAATACTCCTTTTATTATAATATTACAGTTACAGAATCTTGCAAAGTCTGAAAGTACTTCTCCACTCTCTGCCGTTCTCTGCAAGAGAACTAGAGAAGGTCAAGTTTGAGACACTTACTTAAATTACATTCCTGCTTTGGATTCAGATTTCATTTATCAGACCATTGTCTAGGCTGTGCTTCTTTCTTCTGTCTTTCAAGGTTAGCCTCACAGCCCATTATAGTGGCAGAGTAACGTTCTATAGGTATAGCTCTACATTAACTCTGGTGACCATTTAATAGATGGAAAGTCACACTTTCCTGGAATATAAGAAGCAAAAGGAGATTGAGATGAATTTAGGAGAAAACATAAAGTTTGTGAATGGGAGAGATATGAAGTTGGATAAATTCATTTAATCTCATGTTCTCCCTTACTGCCCTGTGGAAAGTTTAGGGAATGAATGGAATAGTAAATTCTATATCTGAAGAATACAAAAATTCAAACTGTCCCTAATTCTCAACTACATTCTTATTATTATATAAGGAAATAGTGCTGAGAACTGTGTTTTTTTTAAAGACATGATAGAAAAATAAAATTGCTCTTCTCTAATTATTACTTTAGTGATTTGCTAACAGAAGAGCTTTATGTTTGTCCAGCGCTCTGATGTAGTGAGCCTTGTTAGATAGTATTCAATTTTGATTTGGTTTTGTTTTTTCATATTGATATTTAATGCACTTTCATACAAAATATTCATTAAAACACTTCTATTTTAAGTTTTTTTTAAATAAAGAAAGGGGATTCTGACAATTGCAAAAATGCAACTATGACCCTTATAATTTGTCTGCTGTAGGCTGCCCATTCTGGTAAAAATGGTTAAAGAATTGAATGAACTGGGTTACAATCCCCAGTGAAATGTAAAATTTGTTGCAAACAAGTCTCTCAACTTGGCTTGCTGATAAGGATGTTGTGAACCTAAGTGAGAATGATTTTTATATGCTGCTCATCTTCTGAGTTGCTTGGAAGAAGACAGAGAAATGTAATAAATAATACTAAACAGCTTGATTGTAGCTGCTATTGTAAATAAGGATCGTAGTACAATGCAGTAAGTACTGTAATTGCTATATTTAAATTATGTATTATTTTACCTAGGTGATACGCCACATAGAAATTGTATGCGTGTTTCACTGTGCTGCCAGGGTAAAACTCACCATGATATTTCAAAGTAATGCTGTTAGGAAACATTCCCCATGGTTTGTCTTGTGTTCTTAATTGAAAACATTCCAGTTAGTTTTGTTTTACTATGCAGCAATAAATAATTCCACTTCATTACAGTGCATTTAAAATCTTTAAAGTTTACCAACTAAGTCATGCATCTCTTTATCAAGCAAAGTATATATGGCTCCTTTTATTCTGCCCAATTATTTTTTATTTTAATAATTGAATGAAACTCTCCATCTTCAGCAGTGTGTAGGCTTTCTTTCGATTTGAGAAGATAATGAGAGCTGCTTATAACAGGGCATGTGCATCAGGATGGGGTGGTGGCAAACCATAAAGATAAGGGTAGGCTCTTCTTGGATATTTGGCTGAATTAATTTAGCAGCCTCCAATCTGAATTTCCCTGGCAAGGTTTGTTTTTTATCCTTTAAAAAAGATAATGGAAGAAAGAGGCAATGCCATTTACTGCTATAGTTCTCAGTGCGTGTTATGCATAATGTATATAAGATGGCATGATGTTTATAAAAGCTGCAGCATAGCTGGAAATAATTTCATTCCTTGATTCATTTTTTGGTTGTTTAAAAAAGATTGTGGTGTATGGCCACTTTGTTTCTTTGTCATTTTCTTGATGGTTATTCTTGAAAAAGCTTCTCTTTTATGTTAAGATGATTCTGTCTCTTTGAGCAGGCTGCTCAAGTAAACATTGAACCGATACTCAGAAAGCAGATGATATTTTTCTTTACTTTTTTTAACTATTAAAGGATTAAAGATGAGATTGGACAACCCTTTGTCTTAAATACAATTCAATACAATACAATACAATAGCAGAGTTGGAAGGGACCTTGTAGGTCTTCTAGTCCAACCCCCTGCATGGGCAGGAACCTTATACCATTTCAGACAAATGGCTATCTAACATCTTCTTAAAGACTTCCAGAGTTGGGGCATTCACAACTTCTGGAGGCAAGCTGTTCCAGAGGTTAATTGTTCTAACTGTCAGGAAATTTCTCCTTAGTTCTAAGTTGCTTCTCTCCTTGATTAGTTTCCACCCATTGCTTCTTGTCCTGCCCCTAAGTGCATTGGAGAATAGTTTGACTTCCTCTTCTTTGTGGCACCCTCTGAGATATTGGAACACTGCTATCATGTCTCCCCTGGTCCTTCTCTTCATCAAACTACACATACCCAGTTCCTGCAACCGTTCTTCATATGTTTTAGCCTCCAGTCCCCTAATCATCTTGGTTGCTCTTCTCTGCATTCTTTCCAGAGTCTCCACATCTTTTCTACATCGTGGCGACCAAAACTGTATGCAGTATTCCAAGTGTGGCCTTACCAAGGCACTATAGAGTGGCATTAACACTTCACGTGATCTTGATTCTATCCCTCTGTTTATGCAGCCTAGAACTGTGTTGGCTTTTTTGGCAGCTGCTGCACACTGCTGGCTCATATTTAAATGGTTGTCCACTAGGATTCCAAGATCCCTCTCACAGTTGCTACTATTGAGCAAGGTACCACCTATACTGTACCTGTGCATTTGGTTTTTCTTGCCTATATGTAGGACCTTACTTTTTTCACAATTGAATTTCCTTTTTAAATGGTATAGAATTTCCTGCCTGAGCAGGGTAGGACTAGAAGTCCTCCAAAATCCTTTCCAACTCTGTTATTCTGTAAATGAAAGTACTGAGGGAAGAAATGTTGTCTTGGTTCAGCTTTTCATGGTGAAGAGTTCCAGACAAACCTAAAAACTGGGATCTTAACCTATTTAAAAGAAAAAAACAACCCAAACAAAAGAGAAAAAAACCCCAAGTCCATACTAAATGACGCTTTAGCTCCATTAATTTCACCTTACCTTCTTGCACAATTTATATTACAGGTTTGCTGTGACCTTTGCAATTCTTGTCCCCTTTTCCAAAACACTACATGTGTTTCCCAAACACATGAAAAAGAAAAGTTACCTTTGATTTTCCCTCTCCAAGTTCTCTCTGTTTTGATTGGTCTAACTCATCTTCTTTCTCTTTAGCCTGACAAACTGGTAGATTGTATGCATTGATCTGCTATAGTCCATTTAACCGAGTGCTGGGTTTCTATGAATTGTCTGGTTCTCCTATTTTTTGATGATCCACAGTGGCGCAGTGGTTAGAGTGCAGTACAGCAGGCTACTTCTGCGGACTACTGGCTGCCTGCAATTTGGCAGTTCAAATCTCACTAGGCTCAAGGTTGACTCAGCCTCCCATCCTTCCGAGTTGGGTAAAATGAGGACCCAAATTGTTGGGGCAATAGGCGGACTCTGTAAACCACTTAGAGAGGGCTGTAAAGTGCTATGAAGTGATACATAAGTGCTATTGCTATGATCTATTGTTTTCACATTCACATTTACTTTTGATGATGTATTAATTTTACATTCTCTCAGTAATGTGACCTGCATTAAAACTATGGTTGGCTGTTAAATATTTGTGATCCTGATTTTTATTGCAGTTATGCATTCTTTAATTCTTTGATACCACTGGGCCCTGTTTGCCCTGTCTATTGTGCTAGTTGCAATCCTGGCAGTTAATTTTTTTATAAATTGATGAGGTGTGCCATTTTTTTATTTGCACACGATTCTCGATTGGAGAGCAGTATGGCTTTTAAACTGGAGGAAGGAGCATCAATAATTTGCACTGTGCAGATGATGCCTCTGATAGCTGCAAATAAGAAAAGCTCTGTATGTTCTAACAATGAAAATCAAGAAGGATAGTGGGGGGGAAATGGAACTACGGTTAAATATAAAAAAAGCTAGTGACAAGAAGTACAGCAATGAGCTTTAGAACTGACAATGAAATTCTCATTAAACCTTTGCCATGTGAAAGACTGCACAGCTGGATATACCTTGTGTTTTCAAACTGGCATAAGATTTGTTAACGGTTGTATTTCTGGGCCTTGGCCATTAACACTTGGCTTCCTCTAGAAAGTCTAAGATAAGTCAGAAGATTCAGTCTGACTGACGCTGTTTTATTGTAATTATATTGTACTGGAAATCCTTTGAAATAAAGCGTGTGCCAATGAGGTTTTAAGTCATCCCTTCTCCCAGCTTGCAGCAATAATACAGAGCAGCGTTGCTAAACACAGAGATCCTCCTCTTACTCATAGAATGGTGGGATGCTCATACCAGAAATGACCTTGATTAAATCATCCCATATTGCTGGCAGCATCATCTTCTTTTTCCATCTGCTTTCTCTGTATCTAAAATCTCCTTGCCAGTCAGCTGAGATAATGAAAGTAGCGGCATCTGCTCAGCACCAATCCAGAGTTTTAACTTCACAGGCTGGGTAACAGACCTTAGTCCTGTGCCATTTAATTCATTTTCATTAGCTCTGGTATACAGACCTTTTTCTGAGTCACTGAACTAGGAAAGGATAAAATGGACTGTCAAAAGAACCACAAACACAAAGACAAAGAGGTCTTATGGTAGGCATTCTGTGTGTGTGTGTGTGTGTGTGTGAGTGTTTGTGTGTATGTGACAGAAATCTTACAAAGACTTATTTTGATAATCCCTTGAACATAATTTAAAAGGATGAGGGTTGAAAGCCTGTTAACTCAACAAGTGTTATGGATGATTTTAATTTTATTGCATTAGCATTTCCCTTTTTAACATATGGTCCCTTTAGACATTTTGTAACATGCAAGTCAGTCCCATAGGACAAAGCTGTTAATTATTCAAAATTGATCAATATACTGTCCAATTTATCAGATGATAAACAATAGTTGCTTTCTTTAAGGCTATGAATATTAATTGATTTGACAGAATAAACTCCAGTAAAAGAGCAAGCAGGGGCATCGGGACATCAGTGTATTAATTAGCCATGCAGAAGGAGCATTTAATTGCTCCTGAAGTATAATCAATATATTACCATCTGAGCCTTAAACAGCTTATAAAAACAGACTTTGAAATCATATAAATCGGTGCAACGTTGATGTTTTAAATGTTTCATGTATTCTTTGTTTTGAGACTTATGGTTGATTTCTAAAATCAATACTAGCAAGGGCAATAACAATAGCAATAGCACTGAGATTTATACGCCATCCCAGAGTGCTTTACAGCACTCTCAGAGCAGTTTACAATGCCAGCATATTGCCTCCAACAATCTCGGTCTTCAGTTTACCAACCTTGGAAGAACGGAAGGCTGAGTCTACCTCAAATTTCCTCGGGATCAAATTCCTGGCTGCAGGCAGAGTTACCCTGCAGTACTGCATTCTAACCATTGTGCAACAAAGGCTCCTAAATTAACAGATGACCATGCATTTTATTAGCTGAAATGGGACTGTACACAATGTGTTCTTTACCTTGGAGAAGACGTTAATTTTTTCTCTGTACCTAGAAATGTAATCATGATCATTTTCTTATGCCAGGTAAGCAAACTTGCAAGGAAACAATGGAGATGATTGTGGCAAGTGAGGATGATCAAATAGCCTTACAATTCTCAGTCTTGCATGGGTAAAGACAAATAGTTCCTTAAGTCAAGCTTCCTTCCAGGTTACAAGAACTCATCTACATGGTTCTCATGAGTGAAAACAAAAGTAATCTGTCATTGCTTTCTTCTGGTATATTTTCTCCCAAACATCTCAAATTAGTCCACAATTCTGAGATTTTGTCTGCCTCCCATGCAAATATAAACTTAGCCAAGATTTACAAAGTTTGTATTTCATTTTGCCTAGCAAAAACTTCAAGGGCATTGAAGATTTATGAGGACACAGTACAAATAGACCTTGGGAGCCAGTTTTTTAATGGTATTGTGATTACAATCCTTTCGATGGAAGACTAAACTTACCACAAATAACAAGGAGACGCTTCTTTGTCATAAACATTGCTTTTAAAAATTGAATATACAAAGCATCATTTACAAATAATTCTTAAAAACCCACAGAAATAAACATAACAAAACCAAAGCATTCTGTTGATGCAATTTTCATGGAGGTTGTGGGTTTTTCTGAAATGTAGACTTCAGTTATGTCATCTCGTGTGTGTAATTCAACTGAAAATAAATCCATTTTAAGAAATGCCTTTCTGAATTTCAGGATCCTCCTTTCTTCTGGATTTTATGTGCAGGCCATAGTTGCCATGCATTCTCACTGATGGATTTCCATGTTCATTCAACCTTCCCTAACCAGAGAGAAAGAAAAAAAGTAGTATAACATGATGGAGGAGGAGGAGAAGGAGACAGGCATATCTTTCATTGTTCTATCAGTGAATTTGTTAAAAACAACAATAATAAAAACCTTCCAGAGTTTTGTTGTTCCATTAGTAATTTGTTTTCTTTTTATGATTTTGTAATCCCTTTTTTTAATCAGGGTGGATTCTCGGCGACTGAATGTAGCTGGATGTTTATTGGCCAGATGTTCTTCCTGATGCCTATGTGGAGTTCGTAGCAGATATCTTGTCTTTGCACCCTGGTAGAAAAACATCTGTCACTGCTTAGGATTGAACTCCCAACCTTCGGAGTGGGAGGCAAGCATCTTCAACTCTTGGCCACCATGCACTCACTGTTCCATTAGTAATTTTGCAAAATGGCTGTAGAGAACAGTGATTAGTGATTGGAAACATTGCTCTTACAATACACAATGCCCAGCTGGAATGAAATTCTTAGCCCAGGGGTGGGAAACTTTGCAACTTTAAGTCTGAAGGACTTCATCTTCCAGACTTCTCCAGCCAGCTTTTCTGGCTGGAGAATTTTGGGAGCTGAAGTCCTTCAGACTTAAAGTTGCAAAGTTTGCCCACTCCTGTCTTAGCCTCTAATGATAGTGTAAGATACAGTGACATATTTTATGTTATCTTAAAATGACATAAACATTTCATACTCCAAAGTCCTTTTTTCAGGTTAATACCTTGGGATTGAGGGCAGAAACATCAAATTCTGGAGTTACACCAGGGGTCCAACCGAAACTGCCCACAGAGGAAGCAGAAGCTGATCACTGCTCCTTAAAAGGCTGTATAGAGGGCTATCTAGGAAGATGATAAATGATATTTCGTTTCTAATCATACAGTTCATGGCAGAATCCTGTTGTTCCATATAGAGCAAACTATTTATCACAGAAATTAATTGGTTATTTCTAAGTATCCCATGAAAGCAATATATGATATTTCAGCAGTAATTTTGTGAATAAGTGATTGCTACATTGAATATTGCTTAAGGGATGTGGTGGTTCGGTGGCTAAGATGCTGAGCTTGTCAATCAAAAAGGTCAGCACTTCGGGGGGGGGGGAATCCCTAGCACCGCATAACAGAGTGAGCTCCTATTACTTGTCCCAGCTTCTGCCAACCTAGCAGTTTGAAAACATGTAAAAATGCAAGTAGAAAAATAGGAATCACTTTTGGTAGGAAGGTAACAGCATTACATGTGTCCTTGCTGTTTAGTCATGCCGGTCACATGACTACGGAGACGTCTTCGAACAGTGCTGGCTCTCTGGCTTTGAAACTGAGATGAGCACCGCCCCCGAGAGCCGGGAACGACTAGCACATATGTGCAAGGGGAACCGTTACCTTTTACCTTACTTTGAATATTTACTTTGCTACATGCATATTGGAAGAATATTTACTTTACTTTACTTTAGTTCGACTTATTAACCGCCCCCTCTCCTCGAAGGGACTCGGAGCGGTGCATAGGAAATATAAAAAACACAATATATCACAATAAATTACATAAATATTTAAAACTATATTAAACTAACTCCTATGCTAAAATCTTCCCGTTAAAATTACTATAAAACCCAATATAAAAATTTCTCTAATAACTAAGGCAAGTACAGTAGGTTAGGCCAGGCTGGCCTGTTGGAAAAGGTAAGTTTTTAATTGCTGGCGGAAGGAGCGGAGGTCCGTGATGGATCTAAGTTCGGGGGGTAGGTCGTTCCATATTGCATAGGAGAAAAGCAAAAACTTATGGTTTGATATGAATCGGTTCAGCTCTTGTTTTCATCTTCTGAATTTTTGATCACTATTTTCAACTACTACTTGCCTATATGCCCTGACACATATATACTGTAGACATAGATACATAAATGATCACATATTTTATCACCCCATTTTAAAATGGTCTTTGTTCTTGCTCCCAGTGCATTGCTATTGCTACTTGCAATTTGTTTTGTAGCTTCTTTACTTTGAAATATTGGGATGTGTATTTTGTTGCCCCTGATGTGCCTACGGTATATATTTACATATTAATAAGAAGCCTTTGTGCTTAACTCTCTCTTGTACTGTCTTCTCAACTACTTAGATAACAAATATTAAAAAGCCTAAGGAGTTTATATTTAGTTTTTTTATAAACCGACCTTTATCACATAATACTGTAGATGAAATTATAGCTGAGGATATTTCAGTGCTAAATGTTGGCAACTTTGATAGTAATAAGTTTTTACTAAAGAAAAAATAATTTGTTTCTGCACTGCATATGAAAATTGTGTTTTTACAGAACTGTACTGTCATGCTACCCTGCAAGGGATCATAATATTTATATGAGTTCTATGGTGGGGAAAATGTCCACTTAATTAAACAACCAAAGTATCAATGCAAGAAATTATCTTTTACATTCATATTTTAAAAATAATAATAATTTTATTGATAATTTTACTTGAATAAAAGAAAAATAAGGAATATATAAAAAAGAAGAAAAGAGAAAGAGAAAGTGCACAAATCAATACAGCTAAAAGAAAAAATTCAGAAGGGTGCACAATCCTGCCCCATACATCTCTTGGACCGATACGCTCCTACAGAGAGGGCCTCCTCGGGGTGCCGTCGGTCGGACAATGCCGACTGGCGGCGCCCAGGGGGAGAGCCTTCTCTGTGGCAGGACCAGCCCTTTGGAACAACCTGCCCCCTGAACTCCGCACCATCTCCGACCTCCGCCTCTTCCGCAAGTGTCTGAAGACACACCTTTTTCAACTAGCCGGCCTCGCGCAGCCCCCAATACCGCCAGTTATAAAATGGGGATTTTAATTCGGTTGAACACAGGCCCTTAACGGAATAAGTTTAAAAAAGAAAAAGAAAAAAAATATTTATATGTTCTGTATGTTCTGATTTCTTGTCCGCCACCCTGAGTCCATTTGGAGAAGGGCGGGGTATAAATCCAATAAATAAATAAATAAATAAACCCTCATTATAGAGTTATAAAGGGACAATAATCCTGTTGTCTCCTTATTCAAGACTTTTTCAATTTATGTCTTTCATTTTCAGCAAAAAGTTTATTAAAGGTACTTGTAATTTTATCTTCCTTTGTGGATATTTCAATATATTTCCATTTAATATGTATAACAATCTTTCTGGACAATGAAATCATTTCTTCTTTGGTGAATGTATAAATATGAGTATCAAACTCGATCAGGTCATGTGACATATTGTGACGTATCATGACTTTTTTTTGCCTTTGCAGAACTGGGATGGGCGTGGCCTGTGTGTGAGGCATCATGCCTGTGGGCTGCCAGTTTGACAGGCCTTATCATAAGCAAATATATTCTTTTGTAGTGGTACAATAATCCTTTCCTCTCTATATCATGGTCCAAATCTTTCACTCCCTTTAGTAATAACCATGTTTTTCTTTAATTCACCTTGGTAATTGATAAATGAGGAGTAAAATAAGAGGATTTTTTTCTCGTGTCCATAACACTTTAATCCCTTTCAGTCTTTAGAACTTTACACAAACATTATCTTCTTTATGTTTCCCTTTTTTTCTATTTACCTCTTTATTTAACATAGTCAACCAATCAGCTCCCTTAAATTTAAGTTCTTCCTTCCCATGAAGGTATACAGTATATTATCTATTTATTTAATTAAAAATATTGCCAAGAAAGCAATGTTCCGAATGTATCTGTGCCTTTAGTTCATTCTTTAACTTTCTTCGTTCAAAATTCTGGATCCTATGCTTTTTGCATTTAATTCTTTTAAAAACTTTGTAACTGGTTCCTTCCTTTTTACTTTAATGTTTCCCAATTTGAAGGTACACTCACCCAGATGACTGTAAGTGCTTTCCTACTTTGAAGATCTCTTCACACTTGCATTAGAAAATGGATTGGGCAGATCCAGTGTCCTTCACCCAGGCTTTGTGAGTGTGATGTCTTCTATCAGGGCTGCTGATGCTGTATATGCTGGATAGCCATTTGTCTGAAATGGTATAGGGCTTCCTGCCCAGGCAGGGGGTTGGACTAGAAGACCTCCAAGGTCCCTCCCAACTCTGCTATTATATTTGTATTTGTATTGTATTTGTACTTGCAGGCACCTGCAGAATCCCACAATGTTCATGTGGCCACCTCATGGTTTCTCCTTGTTTGGAGAAGGTCATTACCTTGGGCCTTTTGATTGGCTGTTGGTCCTTACCTTTGCATCCCCCCCATTATTTTGCTGAGACATGTTAGACTCCTATGTTTCCGCCCAGAAGTCTCTACTGGCATACATATCTACACTGATCATTGGGATCATCGTCAAAGGAACCCAAAAGAACTCCAAAGTCCACAAAGATACAAGAGCCATTGTAGTGCACAGGAACCATTGTGGCACAGTATTCAGAATTCAATATTGCAGGCTAACTCTGACCACAGCCAGGAGTTTTATTCTAACCAGCTCAGGGTTCTCTCAGCCTTCCATTTTTCTGAAGATTAGTAAAATGATGACCAGAATATTGGGGGCAATATGCTGACATTGTAAACTGCCAAGAGAGTCCTGTAAAGCATTATGGAGCAGTACATAAGTCTAAGTGCTATTGCTACATATGCTTGGGAAATAATACATAGGACTTACAAAAGCAGTATAAATTTGTGTACATGACCATTATAGCAGGCATGTAAAATCTGATAACAACGTGGGGTCAGCTTAATATCGTCTGATTCAGTACCTCTGTTTTGCTCCAAGGGTGCCATTTCTACTGATACTCGCATCTTCTAACAATATCTTTTGTTGTACACACTGTATATGTTTACTCCACAAAAAAGTGTTTGTCATTTGTCACTTTTCTCTCAGGCAGTTTTGATTTGCCTGTTCTGTCTAAGATGCATTTCAGAACCATATATTTAAGGAGAATATCATTGTTTCACCCTCAGCCAACATTTTCTTATTCTTGCTCAATACAATTTTTGTCTTTTGGTTATATGATTTTTCTTAAATCACCATATCCAAATATTTTGCTGTCTAAAACAATTATACCTTAAGCCAGTGTTTCCCAGCCTTGTCAACTTGAAGATGTCTGGACTTCAACTCCCAGAATTCCCCAGCCAGCGAATGCTGGCTGGGGAATTCTGGGAGTTGAAGTCCAGACATCTTCAAGTTGACAAGGTTTCCTTTTCTATGCTAATGTCATCAGAAATCAATGTTATGCCTAATGTACTAAATACCAAATGTGGTTTTGTTGACTGTGAAGCTCTCAAGTAAATTTTAATAAACTAGTGCTGTGTCTCAGAATATTAATAACATTTTTACTGCTAATGTGGAATGCCCCATATCAGAACGATGAGTTCATGAAATGGCTATGGGAAGGGATTCTTCCATGTAAGGAAAATTCACAATACAAAATAAGACAAAATCGTGTTGCTAAATTTGTCTTCCTAGTACGTGAAGGCACATATGACATTGTTTGCAATTACTGAAACTTGGCGGAAACTTCTCCAGACTCATCTTTTAAATAAGCATGTCCACTTTCTTCCCTTTAGAGTTGGTACTGAAATATTTATGGCTGGTAAAAACACAACCTAGGAGTAAGAAGGAATGAACAGTAAACAGTAACAGAGTTGGAAGAGACCTCGTACTAGGGACTGGGATTCGAACCGACAGACTGCTGACCTTTATGATCAACAACCTCAGTGTCTTAGCCACTGAGTCACCTAGAAGGGTTTTTGATTTAAGAAGTGAAACAAAATACTTACTTGGACAAAAATCTGAATCAAGTTAGATCTACATAAAAAACTAACAATCCTTTATCAGCCAACAGACATGCAAATAGAGGGAAAGGATCTATGAGCAAAAGTAAAACTACGCAACTGAGCAATGCTATACTGTAAAAGGACAAAATATTGCTTGGACTCCTGTTTATACTTTCTCAGACACTTGATTATATCCATGTGGAAAGTCATTCACATGGAGGTTCTTGAAAAAAGTTTTTTTTTTTGCAATAAATATTGGCATTCCCATTATGTCCCATTACTCCAAATATTTACTTGTAATGTTAACATTCCAGTCTCCTCTAATTTGCATTTGTCTGTGTGTATGTAATGTCAATAAAGTCTTGCAAAATTAGGGACCACTATTTATAATATACATATAATGCATAACTTTTTGCTTTAAAAATACACCCCAGCATTTGTGTGTGTGTGTGTGTGTTTGTGTGATTAGACATGGAAAACCATGGCATGTAACTTTACTTCATAGTCACATGTGATTTGTGCAATTATTGAAATTCAGAACAAGATATATTGAACAGATGCAGCTCCTAACTGCTACCCCCATTCCTCAAACTGGACAAATCTTAGCAAAGAAACTGAAGCAGTTTTATAAAGAGTGGAATGGATTGTAGCTTTACAGCCTCCTGAAATGCCCTGCATAGTGGAATACAGGTCATCCACTTTAAGCTGCCTGGCAATCCTCCTTTATCAGCCCCAGGGCTTTCTGTTCAAGGTAGGATTATATCAAATTTTATCCGTTAGCTTCAGTACCATTCCACTGAATGGCATATGGAGGATAGTTTTCTGCAGTCACCTTGCATCGATCTCATTTTTCCACTCTGCATCCCTTCTAACCTTGCCATTTTCATTAGACTAACCTGCCAAACCCAGTTATTCATATTGCCAATAAACGAGCACTCCACACTCATTATCTGGCAAGAAGTGCAAGATGGATGCGTGTGCATACTGTGGGTTGGGGGAGTGCCAGTTGCTGGAGGGTTTTGGCCCTTCTCTTCTACTGTTAATCCATCTCTTTGTGAAGAAAGACCCTTTGCTTGAAAGAAACAATACCAGTTGCATGTCATCATTAGTCTGGAAATTATAAGAGAAACCTTCCATCACTATCGGCACAATTACCTTCCCATTCGCCTACTCTACCTCATTAAAAGAAAAATGTTACAATTATGGCAGAGACGGGAAGAACAGATTAATGTTCTGTTTCTAATGCATTGATGAATTGGCACTTAGTCAAAGAGATCCTTTTAAAAAAATTAATGAAAGGCCTTTTTTCCAAATGAAAATTATAAATAAAATAGAGAGTTCAAAATTATTATCTCTCAGCAAAATTAGAACCCTTCACATACAAATCAGCAAATGGCGTATTTTGCTAAATATCCTTTCTAAAACAATCTTCATGGGATTTTTTTTAACTGTTTCCCTTACTTCCTGCCCCATTAACCATGCTTTCTTGACATCTCTAGATATTTCCAGATATTCCTGCCTTATGAATATTGATGGACTCACTTATTAGTGTCGAGGATTCAATTAGACCAGGGTGTTTATTTGAGAATAAGATGCTTAAGTCCAAACAACGTCTACTTCTAAAGACAGCTGGCCCTTTCAAGGATCCAGAAAGTTGTGCTCTTCCAATTTTTAAGCCCCTAATTAAATAACAGTAATGATTCCCCAATCAGCTGGTCAGTGGGGGGGGGGATAATATATATAGGTGGGTGGGACAGAAAGATGACCAAATTCAAAGGTAGCCATTGTGTGTGTGTGTGTGTTAGTTTTATGAGCTCATCACTAGCACACATATTAAAAATAAATAAATAAATTTAAAAAATCACACAACGGAACTCATGGCTTTCTGTCTAGATGGTCTCTGGTGATGAGCCGAAAGGCAGAAAAGGAAACAGTATGTCTCCTCCATTAATTGGGGCCCTAACAGGGTGTTGGAATTCCACAACACCCTGTTAGGGCCCCAATTAAGGGAGGAGAAATACTGTTTCCTTTTCTGCCTTTCGGCTCAACACCAGAGACTATCTAGACAGAAAGCCATGAGTTCCGTTGTGTGATTTTTTTTAATTTATTTATTTTTAATATGTGTGTTAGTGATCAGCTCATAAAACTAACAGCTCATAAAACCATTTTTTAATATGTGTGTTACGTTTTTGAGCTGACTTATTTATTGATCAGCTCAAAAACGTAACACACACACACACACATATATATATGGGTCTACCTTTGAATTTGAGCATCTTTCTGTCTCACACACTCACATCCTTTCCCAGTTTGCACTGAATTCTACAATTCTTCTCTGCACATCAAATCTGTGAGAAAAAAAGAAAAAAGTGAAGAGGAATGGACATGCAGCATAACCTCATCTATTTGCTATATAGACCTGTGATCTTGTTTCAAGTAGAATTCTCACAGTTGATTTTCTCCTTTGAAATTTTTAGCAAGGGCAGTGAAATACTAATGATGCCAACTGTTCTTTATGATATAGAGATGCACATGATTGTCATGGGAAGGAAGGAAGTCCAGCTATTTAATTCTTCATTCTTTAAGGGGAGAAGGAGATTATTTTTCTCTCTCTTCCTTCCAGTTTTTATAGGCCCATTCAGGGTAGTAGACTACAGTAGCAGTCTTTCAAATTATTTCCCAACAGAGATTTCTTACTCTTAATGGGATAATAATTCAGGTTTGGTTTACTTCTGTATTAATGTCAGTCGGAATTGAAGCTAATGATAGACAATGAATTAATGTGATATGGTAGTTAGTTCACAGCTAACTCTGTGGGGAGCCTGTTCAAGACTGTTAAGTTCACGTGAAGATTTTCTTAACAGGAATAATAAAGAATAAAAATCTTAGACACTGGTCAAACAAATGTAAATAGCTGCATTCAATCCCCTCCCCTCCCCCAAGTTAATCAGACGATGTTCATGACGCTTAGGCCACAATCCTAAAACTATTTGCTTTATTGGAAGAACATAGGGGTGCATGGCTTCTACTGGTTGGTGAGCAGTACTCAAATTTTCTTTTAAAACTCTGCATAACATTCAAAATGCTCCATGAACTTCAGGCTAATTGGTTATCCTGGTCATTCAACAATGTTTTCGTTTTCAACAAGTGTATTCATTTTCAGCTGCTCTTTGCACTCCAGATTATGTCTAAGAGTCACTCACTGGAAAAACTCCAGAAAAATATTTAATTCACAAATTTTCACAGTTTTATATTGTTTTATAAAATTGTTTTTATAATCTTGACCTTCATAGCTTTATGTGTCTCTTTCTTTCTCTTTGTTGCAGTGCAACATGGAAAAGAAAAAAGTAACCACAATGCGGTAAAGGTTACAACTGCTTTCTAAGTATGAGGAGCAGACTCTGTTAGAACCCTTTAATGCTTTGTATAATTGCTTAGCATTAATTTTCTGGGAGAAACACTGAAGTGACCTATTCAGGCACTGAGAGATCTTAATTCCTGCAGTGCCGAAAGAAGCAGAGCTTACATGATACTACTATTAATTATGGCATGCTTACATGATGGCTTTAACTGTGGACAGCAGGGTATTCAAAGCATCCACTGGTACTTAGGAAGCTATATCTGTAAAAAAATATTAGCTAAATTTTACATATCAGTAAGAATCTATTGGTTATTATTATTTTTCTTTTGCAAGCTAATCAATTGCCAATATTTTTTCTCAATATGTTGAGAAATATGTTTACAATATGTTGTAAAAAGAACCACAAGACTGGCATGTACATGCCTTTGGAATGTAACATCTTTGTCCCAAGGAATACCCATTATTTTAAATCTTATGCTTAATCTTGACCTTGAGTTAGATATTCCTTACATTGAGTTTATAATAAGTAGAATTAGCATTTCCATTCCATTTATTATTCTTAAACTTTTAGGCATTGATTCTTCAATGATATTGTCATTGATCTAATAATTTACAATAGCAGTAGAACACATTATGAACAAATCTGGACCCAATAGTAGGTTTAGAAAGGAAAGGTCAAAATGTCCTAATTAAGCCCTTGGATCAAGAATTTGCTAATAGGTCAACTCTAGTAATACCCTATTTTATCAGCAGCAATAAAGAAGGATAAGCCAGAATATGTGGCATAGAGCTATTGGTACATACAGAGGCCCTGATTCTGATAGTGACACATAAAGCACTTACTTTACAAAAATGGAAAAGAACAGCCATAAAGTTTGAAGGGCAAATAAATAATGCGTATCGCTTCTCTCAGACTCTTCTCAACTCTGGTTGAATAATAAGATATAAATACAACTTTCAGAAATATATAAGAACATAAGAAAAATGCTCCTAAATCAAAATAACTGCCCATCTACTCCATGCATTCAATGTCATGCAGTGGCCACACAGATGTTTTCAGCACTACAATATGAACAGCAGGGAACGAGGCCCCCTATCAATTCATATTTAAGGTGTTTTAAGAATTGTCAGGCTTCTCTGTTGGCAGCTTAAACTGAATATGATTAATTCTATAAATGTATCTCTCAGAGGTCTGATTATGATTTGAGGTATCGAGAAGACTGCTTTATTAAGAAAAAAGTAAAATTAATAACCCTAGCATTCCAGTAAGTACTTGATTTTCAACTGAGAATCCTGTATATAGGCAAATTAGCACAGGAAGTTTCAGGATATTTTCTCTTGCTCTTTCAGTGTAAAGGAAATAAGCTTGGTCCCTTCTAGAAAAAAATAGCAATCCACACCTGTTGATTGTTTGGAAAATGGTTTGTAGACTTATCTCTTCGACCTATGGACATTTAAGACCTTTAAGAACTTTTCAATCCTCTAAAAGATCTATTGAACACAACAGCCGGACTAAACTCCTCACTGATGCACTTTGAAATTCTGAATTTATATTTTTAATATATTTATTATATTTTACATCTTACAACTGCGGCCAACAATGCCTTTTAAAATCTTTATGACCCATGCCCTTTTTATGTATTCAAATTGTTTATATTGTATTTATAGATAATTATTTATTTATTTATTTAATTGTTTATTAATATTAATATTATATGTACTCGAAGCTGGACCTACTACGACTGCGAGAGTCCCCGCTCTCGCAGGTTTGGCCCTCCGCTCTATCGAGGACCCCCCTTGATGAGGGATTTATTAATCCGGAGAGGTGGAAGAAGCGTGGTCTTAGGGGTTTTTTAATTTCTAAATTATTGTCTATTTTAGGGGGTACCAGGGAGGGGGGAGGGTATAGACAGGTAGAGACAGAGGAGGAAAGAGAGGGCCAGGCCAGCAGGCGACGGAGGGAAGCGGAAGGATCTGTTAGGGGGGGGGGAAATACGAGTCGTCCCTGTGGAGGGCATTTCTATCCAGAAGGTCGTGGGGAGAGGCAGGTCCGAGGGGAGACAAGTTCGATCCTCCCGGTTGAGGGCACAGAACCGTTGGTTGCAAACGGTGAAGTGCCACAACCCCTGCAGGCTAGGTGGTCAGGGAATACAGAGCCAGGGCCTACGGCTGATGTTTTGCAAAGCCCCCCTCATTCATGACCTTGTGTCAGAGGGGGAGCCGGACCTGGTAGGAATTGCGGAGACCTGGTTGGACCACGAGGGTGGACTTCCCCTCGTTGAAATGTGCCCACCAGGTTACCGTGCTTTTCATCAGCCCCGGGCCCTCGGTAGGGGTGGTGGGGTGGCGGTTATTGTTAGGGAAGGTCTTGACCCGAGAGAGACCATTGTGCCACAGACTACCGGTTGTGAGTCCCTCTGCGTGAAGTGGGGCCTAGGGAGGCAGTTGGGCTTGCTGGTTGTATACCTGGCTCCCCGCTATGTAGCAGCAGCCCTGCCCAAACTCCTTGAGATGATCGCTACGGTGGCAGTTGAGACCCCCAGACTTGTAGTAATGGGGGACTTTAATTTGCCATCGGTGGGCAAATCATCCGAGGTAGCTCGGGAGTTCATGGCTTCCATGACGGCCATGGACCTGACCCAACTAATTCAAGGCCCCACCCACGAGGGTGGACATACACCGGATCTCATCTTTGTCTCAGGCCAATGGAAGAGTGATCTGGGTATAGGGGATATAGTCATCACGCCCTTGTCATGGTCAGACCACTCACTTCTCTGGCTTGACTTTCCAACTGCTGTCCCCCACCGCGGGGAGGCTGATGGGTTCTGATGGGTTCCAGGCGGCACTTGGGCCACTTCCTGTACCCCTGACCCGCGCCCCGATGGAGGACCTCGTGGCCGCATGGAATACTGCGACCATGGGAGCCTTGGATCGGGTCGCGCCCTTGCGGCCTCTCTTGCGGAAGCGAGCCACTCTGGCTCCTTGGTTCACCGAGGAGCTAAGGGTGATGAAGCGCCACAAGAGATGCCTAGAGAGAAGATGGAGGTCTACTCGATCTGAATCTGACCGAACACAGGTAAGAGCCCATTTATGGACTTACATTGTGGTGCTGAGAGTGGCCAAACGCCATCATTGTGCCACTCTCATAGCATCCGCAGATAACCGCCCTGCCGCCCTGTTTAGGGTGACCCATTCCCTCCTTCAACAGAGGGTGCGGGAAGCCCCATTACAGGGTAGAGCAGAGGAATTTGTGACTTATCTGCAGGAGAAAATCGCTCAGATCTATAACGAGTTAGTCTCCATTGATGGCCCAGTGGGAGGGCACGAGGCAGATCCTGGTTGGGAGGAGTTCGACTCTGTTACTTCCGAGGATATGGACAGGTTACGTGGTGACTGCGAGCCACCACATGTTTATTGGACCTGTGTCCTTCCTGGCTTGTACTGGCATCCTGGGAGGTGACACGAGGCTGGCTCCAAGAGGTTGTCAACGCTTCTTTAAGTGAGGGTTTCTTGCCTGCCTCCCTTATAGAGGCCATGGTGAGGCCCCTCCTGAAGAAGCCCTCTTTGGACCCAGCTTTATTAGTCAACTATCGTCCCGTCTCCAACCTTCCCTTTTTGGCGAAGGTTGTAGAGAGTGTGGTGCCACAACAGTTTCCCCGTCACCTGGAGGAAGTTGATTATCTAGACCCGCGCCAGTCCGGCTTTCGGCCCGGGCATAGCACCGAGACGGCATTGGTTGCGTTGGTAGATGATCTCTGGAGGGCCAGAGATGGGGGTTGTTCCTCCATCCTGGTCCTATTAGACCTCTCAGCGGCTTTTGATACCATCGACCATGGTATCCTATTGCATCGGCTGGGGGGGTTGGGGGTGGGAGGCACCATTTTATGGTGGTTCTCCTCATACCTCTCTGGTCGATCGCAATTTGTGTTGGCAGGAGAGCAGAGGTCGACCTCGAGACCCCTCATATGTGGGGTGCCTCAGGGGTTGGTCCTCTCGCCTCTCCTGTTCAACGCATATATGAAGCCGCTGGGTGAGATCATCCGTGGTTTTGGGGTAGAGTATCACCTCTACGCTGATGATACGCAGTTGTATATATCTACCCCAAACCACCCCAACGATGCCGTAGCGGTGATGTGCCAGTGCCTGGAAGCCGTGCGGATCTGGATGGAAGTAACAGACTCAGGCTCAACCCGGCGAAGACTGAGTGGCTGTGGTTTCCGGATGCCCGATTCAACCAGTTGACTCCATCACTGGCCATAGGGGGCGAACATCTTGCCCCTGTGGATGGAGCGCGCAACTTAGGTGTCCTCCTGGATACCCGGCTGTCCATGGAAGATCAAGTGACAGCCGTGGCCAGGAGGGCGTTTTACCAGGTTCGCCTGGTACGCCAGTTGCGCCCCCTATTGGATCGGGATGGCCTTTGCACAGTCACTCATGCCCTCGTGACATCCCGACTGGACTATTGTAACTCTCTCTACATGGGGCTCCCCTTGAGGTGCACCCGAAGGCTTCAGCTGGTCCAGAATGCAGCCGCGCGAGCAATAATGGGGACCGCAAGGTATACCCATATAACACCTCTCTTGCGCGAGCTGCACTGGCTGCCTGTCGTCTTTCGGGTGCGCTTCAAGGTGCTAGTTACCATCTTTAAAGCACTCCATGGCTCGGGACCTAGCTATCTGCAGGATCGGATCCTGCCCCATACATCCTCACGGCCGATTCGCTCCCACAGAGAGGGACTTCTCCGGGTGCCGTCCACTAGACTTTGTCAGCGGGCGATGCCCAGGGGAAGGGCCTTCTCTGTGGCGGGCCCAGCCCTCTGGAACGACCTTCCCCCCGACATTAGAACAACCACGGACCTCCGCTCCTTCCGTCAGAAATTAAAAACATACTTTTTCTGCTTGGCCGGCCTAGGTTAGTCTCTGCCTTAGGGTTTAGGAATATTAGTTTTAATATGGGTATTTTAGTGCAGGGATAATTAGGTTTAATCTGTTTTTTATTCTAGTTTAGTGTAATTATTGTATATATTTTATGTGTTTTAAATTTTTTCCCTGTGCACCGCTCCGAGTCCCCATAAAATATTATTATTAAAAAAAAATTAAAAAAATTATTATTATTATCAAATTTAAAATCAATTTTCACATCTGTGATTCTGGAAATAGATAGTAGCTGTTGATAGTCTAGTCCTTCATGAATTTTTCCATTTTCTTTCAAAGCCACAGAAATTGATAACATCTGATAGCAGCAAATTCCAAAGTTTAAGTATGTGTGGTATTAAAGAGGAAGGGGAAAAATCCTCCGAAGCTGAAAAGCCTCAGATGCTGTAGTCTTTCATCATAACGAGGGTTCTGTAGCTCCTTAATTACTTTGACTGCTTTTTAAAAAGTTTTTTTTCCAAGTTCCATAACACAGTATTCCTTTTCAGAAATGGACATAAATGAATTATATTTATTGGCAACATTATTCGGATGCAATTCTTGAAGATATATTGACCACTAGGAGGCATCAATCACATTATTGGTCCATCCTTATTTACCACATATTGTATCATCATGTCAAAGTGTGAATGTCAAGTAAAAACTCTGAACATGAGGTCAAGGTCATAACATAATGTAACCTCTGATCTGATAGCTTAAGCCACAGGACTGTCAAACTCAAACCCGTGGGCTGGATGTATCATGTTCAGGCCACGCCCATCCCAGTTCTGCACAGACAAAAATCACACTACATCACAATATGTCATATGATGTAATCAAGTTTGACACTCATGGCTGAAGGGAAAGTAGGCCATACATGTCATTCTGATAGCTTTTACAGAAGGATTTGTTCATTGTTTCTTATTTACATCTTGAGAGCTTTGGCTAATTAAGTCTAAATCTATCAAAATGTGACCCTGCAGACAGAAGCATAGTATCTATAACTTCAGTGGATCAAAAGTAGCCTAGTCTTAGTCCTAGATTAGACCCTTGTATCCGATCACCAGGCCACCATCGAACCGAAGATTTGTCAGGCACAAGAGTAATAGATGAACAAAGATTTAGAATATAAAAGGAGAAAGAAATGACATGAACAGTCTATGGAGGAGTTCCGGGTTCATTCTGTTTTCTATTTTCCTTCTTAAAATGAGCATCAGTATGAAACAGTGACAGCAGGATTACCAGGATAATCTAGAAATCAATTGCAGAGTGTGGTGCACTGACTATTTGATCACATCATTTTGGCTTTATTGACCACAGCATTATCTTGCGGACAACCCTGTAATTAACATAGGGAAACTTAAGATTTGGTCACTAATATTTTGCCTTGACTAAGAATCTCTTCAAATAGTGATCCTTTAGAGCAGGGTGTCAAACTCATGCTGTCACGGCAGTGTCACGTGACATATCAGGACTTTTCTCCCCTTCACTAAACTGGGCATGGGTGTGGCCAGTGCGTGACGCATCTGGCCCATGGGCCAGGAGTTTCACAGGCCTGCTTTATAGCAGTGTTTCTGAACCTTGGCAACTTTAAGATGTATGGATTTCAATTCCCAGCATGCTGGCTGGGAAATTCAGGAAATTGAAATCCACACATGTGAACCACAGCCAAAGTTCAGAAACAGTATTATAGAGATTTCATTGGAACCTTTGCATCAAGAAAGACAGAGTAAAGCAAGATCTAAGTCTCTGTTTCTCTGACAGTCAAATCCCGTTACTTTTATTCCAAATTGAATTTACTGCTTCTCCTACACAAAAGGCCCCAGAACCATCACTTAAAAGTCCTAATTGTACAGAACTAGATTTTGCATGTGTTTTAGGGAAAGGAATAGTATAAATTGTGCAAATTGGTTATTCAGATTGCCTACGTTATATTACTAGTTCAGTTCAGAATAAAGAAAAGGAGCTAATTTTCCTTACATTGCAAAGATATAGTCCTAGCCTGGCAAATGTACAAATAATAGCTTTGTAAGAATTTGTCACACTGAGTTTCTTGTGTGCGCAAGGCCTCCAGCTAAACTTTTGACAGCAATAAATATGAGTGAAATGTTATTTGAGCTTTGACTTCAGGAGTAATTTTGTTCTCAGCTACTGCATTCAGAACAGTGAAGAATAACAATAGCCACCATTTGGTATGGCTTGGATTTGGGAAAAGAAGCAAGCAAGCAAGTCCTAATCCTTAGTCACTGTTGCCAAAGGAGATCTCAGTGTTCACTATTCTTCAGGGATTGCTATTATATGAAAGTGAGCAAGACAGGTACCTGTTAGTTCAGCTGAGAAGAGTCAAATAGGAGTCAAAAATAAACCCTATTCAAAATCTCATTTCAACTACAGCATTGTTCCTATTTTGTTTTCCATACGCTGGTAACTGGACATTGATAATAATATATCAAGCCTGCAGATAGGTAAATAGGAATCTGCAGAAAGACATCTAAAAACTAGGATAAAGGAGTCCCTGCTGATGTTACTCTGCTAGTTGTTACCAACTAGAGGGGATAGTGGTCATATTTGATTCAAGGCCATTGAGCCAGCATTGTCTGAAGACATCATGTGGTCAGCATGATGTCACAGAGAACTGTTATCTTACCACTAAAGTGGTACATATTTATCTACTCACATTTGCATGCTTTCAAACTGCTAGGTTGGCAGGAGCTGGGGTGAGGATAGGAGCTCATCCCATCATATGGAACTTAACTCTTGAACCTGGGCTGTTAGCTTTCCACCTACAAGCCCAGCATCTTAATCGTTGAGTCAACATGCTGATTTTGAAGGAAGACATGCACTAACATATTCTATAGGTCCACTGAAATTACTCCCCAACAGCTTAGGTTCCCAATAAAACGGGAAGAGAGAGATTTGAGGTGGGTTTACAAGAGCAAAATAAAGCAAACTCTCATAGACATCACTCTAATGAAGCTGAAAGCTGAGACTGCTTTATCACTTTTTGATGAACAACAAAAACAATATACTGAATAGAGTATATTTAGAAATAGAGACATGTAGCTAAGAGATTACCACTGTCTCCCTGGACTTGGTCCGTACCTCTCCAAGGAAGGTACGTCACATGGTTTGGGAAACTCTGATCTTTGTAGTAACTCAGAGTTGATACCAACTTGATGGTATATAATCAATCATGTAGCAACATTTTGAAAGTAATTTGTAAGAGAATGAAACAATTTTGAAATTTAATTTAATTTAAATATTACTAAAAGTTGCATTTCCACAAAGGTAGCAAATCAGTTTTGCACACAGCATCTCAGCTGTTCAAAGTCACATTATTGGAAAGTACACCTATAGAGAGCAAATTAAGCTCTGGGAGTATAACTTTGATATCCAAAATAGCTTCATATTTTAAAAATAATTCTGACTCAGAATTTAATTCAATTTATTCTAGTTTTGGATTATAACTCTGCATACTGATATATACTATATATAAATTTGGGTTTCTATTAATACGAAATCTTTAATCGCTTATACAGAAATTATTGCTCTGTTAATTTATACTATGTTGATTATTTCTGTTGTAATTCATCTATTACTTGGATTTTAACAATAGTATTTAGAACACCAAAGAACATTCAGTTACTTGAATGAATTACTTAAAAAATTAATATGTATGACACTTGTAAATAACATTTATATACTTTGTGTTTTCTTCATTTTTGGCCTTTCTTTTTTCTCTTTTTGCTCTTCTTTTTTTCTTTAGTGTACATTGTTTTATTCCCTTCCCTTAATAAAGAAATTATTATTAAAAACAGTAATGACAACAATAGTAAAGCTTACCTATAACACTTTCACAATGCATACAGGTAGACCATCAATTGAACCAACACTGCCATTGCTCAGCAATGTGATCATAAAGTGAATCTGGATTTTGTTTGTTTAAATTGAGCTTATATTGAGAATAATATTCTCAATGAACCAATTTAATAAACTGAAAATATACTTTTCAGTTTTAATATTATTCTGTCTTCTTATCATGACACAAAGAGCAGAACAAGTAATTGCACTAGCTAAACCCTAGAATATCTTCCACTTGACTTTTCCAACAATGCAAGATAACCTGACCTTAGTTTTCCTACCTTTCTACACTCAATACTTTAATCTTGTAACTCTGAGAGCCTTTCCAAACTACTGAATTTAAGAGCTATTCGTTGACGTTTAAGTTAGCCTATAACTATACCAGCATGAAATTTACTTTCTATTGCTTCTTTTCCTAGTTATAGCTTCTCTGACATCGCTCCAAGGTAATATGTGACACAGCTCAAGATTTTACTTATCTTGAACTTGTAGCTGGATGAAGTCAAAATAAAGGAAAAATGCACCTTTAATATCAAATACAAGTAAAAAAACTTAAAGTTGTATCTTACATTGGATGGGAGTAAAAGGAAAGTAATGTCATGAGGACAAGATTATGCCCTAGTTAAGTGAAAATGGGACAACTGATTTTAGTTCCACATATAATCCTGAGCATATTAGGGTAGTGGTAAGACCATGCTTGCTGGTTCAAATATCCTTCATTCTGATTGATAACATCAGTGAAATCCCTCTGCACCATAATAAGTACTATAGAAACAAAGAATGTGGGCTAGCATGTCAAGATCAAGAATGCAGAAGAGACTTGTGAAAACATTACACTAAAAGCAGAGATAACTCCAGACAAACTTAAGAGGTCTGAGCCACTCAACACTATTAGCATGTAGAAAGATATCCGGGAAAGAGTGTGATTTGTTTCCAGAAATGGGCAATCTCTTATCCTATGATTTATATGCAGAGGTGACAGAGCACTGCCTTCAAATGCCAGAAGGGTTCATTAACTTTCAAGAAGTCTTGTATCCAGACGTTCAAGTCCCATCTTAGCCATGAAAGCCAGTAGGGTGACTTTGGGCAGCTCACAGGATTGTTGTTGTGTAGAAAATAGGATGTGGAAGGTGTGTTGGATATGTTTGCTACCTTCAGATATTTGTAAAAATAATAAAAGTGAGATAAATAGATAGATAGACAGACAGACAGACAGACAGACAGACAGACAGACAGACAGACAGACAGACATTGTTTGACCACTTGACAGCAATGTGATTCTTGTAGGTTTGAGATCTTGATCCATAAGGTATGGTTGAACATGTTTCAGGATCTGTGTGTAGATAGTTATAGAATCAGTGGTTATATATACATTTTCAGGTGGGAAGTTTTCCCCTAGCATTCATGTGTTTCTCATTCAGTTTTTCTTCTGACAAAGATTCATTCAATAGGGCATAATACTATATTAAACTGTTTATCAGTATCAATATATACCTAGATTTTCAGCTGGTTGAGGGATTTATATAAAGACATTAAGTGTTATGGCACAAAAATATGTGTTGTCCACTTTCAGTAAATGTACATGTGGAGGACAAATAATTGAACAATCTTTCAGTATCTAAAACAGAAACTCAACTATTGCTATTTTATTCTAGGTCCATCTTATAAGATACACCATTATTATTTACATATTTCAGAATGACATCTTAACTTTCACACACTCTATGCATACATACTGGTATCCTCCAGTTATCTTTTATATAATCTCCTGAAGATGGTAAAGTTTGATTTACCAAATAACAGGGAAAATAATATCACAATGTATGGACTATTAATGTTGCAAAACTATGTTTCTCAGACTTCTAATTCACTCTCATGTTATGTGATGAGACTCTCAGCTTTTGTCATAAATGGATGTGTCATTTGGGCAAAGCCACTGTAACTGGTCTTCTTTCACAAGCATTAAGGTAGGACGAGAAAGGCTAATCTGTGATAGGAAATGTAATAATGCAGGTGAAGGAGCAATGTTAGCAGAGTTGCTACAGTTTATCTTGTGGAAAGCAAGAGAAAGAAAGAGATTCTTTCTAATCATATTATTGGAATTGGTATGTCTAGTTTAATGAAAAGAAGGAGTAGGGCAACATGATATCTCAGGGGTTGCCGCAAAGAAGAGGGAGTGAAGCAAAGGTGGGTTGGTCCCGGTTCGGCCTGAATTAGGTGAACTAACATACAGATGTACAGCTGTAACTACATCTGTAGACTAGTGGTCATGGTAAAAACTCTAATTTAGAATCTAGATGGGAGAACATGCTAAAACTGCTAATGACTGTAATATGGGTCCCTTGTTACTGACCAATATAGCTGGAAGATTTAAGGTTGCGGAATACATGAACGGGATTCTTTGTATCATCGTAAAAAGATATATTTCAAGTAGATTGTATAATGAAATTATGAATATCTTTACTATTTTGGACTCCCTGAGTATTTATAGTGTAGCTAGATGGAATGAACAGCATTTGATTCATGCCATAAGATATACTGCCTTTATCATCTAGGTCGGGGGTGTCAAACTCTCAGTGTCACGGCAGCGTCATGTGATGCATCTTCGCTAAACTGGGAATGGGCGTGGCCAGCGTGTGATGCATCCTTCCCATGGGCCGCGAGTTTAACAGCCCTGATCTAGGTGGTGTGCACATGTTTGAACTAGTGCTGCTATTCAAGTAGTATGAATCATAGAAGAAAAAGAGAATGGTTTTTTTTTAAAAATAGCTTCATAGATTAATTAAATGCACATACAGACATGAGGCTTGCTATACATTAACTTTTGGAAATCAGACAAAGTGATAAACTGATCTAGTAGTAAAAAACACTGTTCAAAAAAATAATCCATTTGAAGCCTAAGAAGAGAGATTGTAAAAAAAACAACAGAATCCTGTGTGCTGGACTGAAGATTTTTCCATAATAAGCACATCCAGGCTGAGCCTTTGACTATGAGATTCCAAATTCCTTTTTCTGAACAATTACTTCTGCAATATTGAAGACCCCTCTTCAATGGAGAGGTTCTCTCTGGGGAAATTTTACACAGTGTTATATAGACTGTTTCAGTCTGATGTTGCCTTGAACTAAACCCTTTATTTCCATTAACTGTGACAGTGAAGAAGCAAGAGTAGAGGGCAGATTCTGTCATAATAGGACCAAATGTTTTATGCCATTGACAAGCAGAGATATATATTAGCTAGAGACAAGAAATTAACAATCATATAAGAGGCTACAATTATTTTATCTTCTCTTAGAGATAATTGGCACTGGAATCTTGCAACTATGCTTTCATGGCCTTTTAGTCGTGATATAAGCTTGTAAAAACATCAGGGTTTGAGTCACAGCAAATGCAAAAATTAAGTGGGCTTGAAAAACAACCATTCATTCCTGCCTTACATACACAGATATTGTTCATGACAAACATATTCACACAGGTTGACAAAACTGACTTTAAATGCATTTCATTCATTGTCTGCATTAATTTGACACACGAACACAAAGTTAAAATGCTCAAAGTATTTAAATGCCTGCTTAGATATGTCTTTTATTATTTCTTTTAATATTTGTAAGTTGCTTTGCATTAAAATTTCTTACAAATCAATAACCTTGATTTTTACATTAAATGTGCACTTTGATTTTGAAGTACCATGAGTTTAAATATTCATAGTCCCAAGATTATTTTACAGAATTCTCTGTAGTAGGATGGAACTTTGACTTATGAGTTTGATGAATAATAACAGTAACATATTCCTCTCTCCATATTTTTTAGATCGGTCCATATTCAAGCTTTGTTACCACAGAATGTTGAACATGCATGGACCAGAGGCTAACAACCTTAGTCCAAATTTTCTGTTTATTTCTATGCCAGACTTATATTTGGCTTATGATGATATGTAACCAATTTAACCTATTTCATGGTAAACAAGTACAATGACAATAAAGATGATGATGATGATGATTTACTTTATTCATAAAACATGAAACTCAGTCAACTGAACATTTAAAAGTGCATTGCAAATACTATTGGCTGGTGCTAATGGTTGATACAGTTTGCTGCCAGCATCCTAGGTATCAACCAAGTATCTTCTTAGAATGTAAGATGTTCCAAGTAGCACAGTTTTTTGCAGTTCCGCTGGTGTTATTGTAGGAAGCTGCAATTTGCTGATGTATTTAGTAAAATTTTTGGACATGGTGCCAAATGCCCCGGTGATAATGGTTGTCACTGTGACATGCTTCATCCCTAGCCGTGTAGTTTCGATGGCCAGGTTGCGATATTTCATTATTTTTTCTAGTTCTTTTTCTTCAATTCTGGCATCTCCAGGAATAGCGATGTCTATAAACTTACACTTCGGCCCTCTACAACCGTGATATCTGGTGTGTTGTGCTCCAAATGACGATCTCCCTTATGACAAGTTTTTGCCCAAGTACTATGGACAGTTTTTTGAGTTGGGTGGGGCTATTTGTTTTTTTTCATTTTTAAGAATGATGTCTAACTACAATTGCTAAAATGGGTAATGTTATCTGTGCCAGTCTGAGGGAGGAAGCATACCAAAACTAATGTCTGCCTTAAAATAAACAATATAGGTAGTCCTCAAGTTTAAAATGTAATAAAGATCACAATTACTGCTTTAAGTCATACTACGTAGTTCTTAAGCAGGTGATCATCACATGACTGCTCTGATTTTATAACTTTTCCTGTGGCAGTCATTAAGTGAGCACCATGATCATTAAGTGAACCCATTATTTTCTATGAGAATTTCTTTTCTGGAAACTGGAAATCATTGCCAGTTTCTGGCAATTTTCTGGTAAAAAAACATGCTGCAAATAGTCATAAGTCTGGACTGGTGGCTGAGCACCCAAAATGTGATCATATGGCCATGAGGTGTGGCTGTCAGAACTTGAAATGTGGGTTGTAAATACTTTTTGAGCTGTCCAACATAACCCTGAATGATTACTAAATTACCAGTCATAAATTGAGGATTATCTGTAAAAAGATCTTTCTTTTTGTGGGTGATGAGCAGTTTAGAAATGTGAAATATAAATTAATCAATCAATCTCAAACTAAAAGAAAAACAACTAAAAATCCTCAAGCCATATCATTGCATCATTGTCACCCACTGTGATCCCCAAAAATCACAGTGGGTTATCATTCAGACAAAGTTTGCCTGTTTCTGGATTATGTTTAGAATGGAGACGATGTTTTATATCTCCAATTTCCCTATATACAATGCTACCTACCAGGGATGCCTAATTCAATTTAGCTGTATTACATTAAGATCCCTTTTAATAGATTAAACAATTATATTTCCTTAGATTAAATCTATTAAATCAATTTAATCAGATATTCCTCAGAGAATGGATCAATAATCAAAACCAACTATAAAAATATCTACCTAATTATGGTTTTCTAAAGGAGTGTTTTAGGAAATATCTTAATTTCACATGGGGTATGACACAGGAAAGGGGAAGAGGAAGGAAAGTGTGATTTTTGATGCTTCCTGCTAGCTTCCCACATGAAAACTCAATGAAAAACTGGCAGAAAGTTGAAAGTTGCACTATTCCTACTGCTTCTTTGTCTCTGGTCATTCTGTTTCTCTATTTAAGAATATATGTTGGGCCCAATGTGGTACAGGTTGTCTAGTGTTTCTTAAATATAGGGTTGTATGGAGTGTTGGGTTTCAATTTATTTTACTATTGGTTTATTCGTGTGCGTGGGTACCCTTGCACGTTTGTGTGATGCTTCTGCAAATGTGCAGAAGCGTCTAGTGGTGGGCAGATCCTCCCACCACCACCACTACTGGTTCTTCCAATCCAGGGCGAACCGGCAGAAATCCACCTCTGTTTGTTTGGATCAAAGTGTGAATCATAGTAATCTATGATTATATATGATCCTGAACTTTGAAAGGCCTGGTGAATCCTTTATGTTCCACACAAAGGGAAGTTGGTTTGTTAAAGTGATTGTCCAAGAATATTTTACATGTACACCAGGACAGAGACTTGTAAGAGATGAGCTAATTTCAGGTTGCCTCTATCAAAGGATTGATGCTATTCCATCAATTAACACCCTTCTGCTGTGAGAATTGCACCTTTTGCTACACTTGACTCTGAATTGTTGCTTGGGGCTGTATTCCAAAAAATAAATCAAACCAGGACAAAAATTAAATTGAATACATTTTTTTAAACAAGATTTCTCTTTGGGTGTTTATTACTTTTCTTCTTCTGTCACATTAAATATAATGATTGTGACAACTTTTTGTAGGGTTTTGAATTGCCTTCAACTCTTTGGAAGACCATGTGTGGCCCAGAACTCCAGATTGTATATCTCTACTCTCAGATATATGCATCTGATACAGCAATCCATCTGACAAGTTAGGTGTATCTACCAAAAGTATCTGATATTGTAGAATAGAGTACAAATCATAGTCATCATGCCAGCAATTGTTAAGTTAATGTGTAACACTGCTATGAACTGATGATTGTAATTGTGTGGTACTTGTTACATCTTTTTTAATTTGAAGTAAACTTCAAAACCATATTTCAAAAACCATAACAACCCGGCATGGAAAAGTAAAAAAACAGACATTAGCTTTAGAAGGAATGCCATTTTGTTTATCAAGTTTCCAAATGCTTGATCAAAAGTGAAGAAAATAGCACTCCATTGATGTTTACCCCATAACATTTTACTTAAAAAGCTGAAATTCACCAGTTAACACGGCAATTGAAATGAAAAGAAGCAGAGGGTTGAGGACATGGATTTCAAAACAATGAAGCAGATGGACTCATCATCTGTGAAGAAATGTGAGAGTAGCTGCTGAGCTGATGGTATTGCTTCATTCCCAGCCTAGCAGCGGTAGAGCACAGATTCTTTTTGATCTAAATGACCATATATTTATTCCAAGGCAGTATAAGAAAATAAGATAACATATACAGCAATCAAATAATATTCAAAAATATAATAAGATGGGAAACACTTTAATTTATTCATTTGTTTATCAAATTTCTTAAATGCCCAGCTCCCTCATAGAGAGATGGCGGTGTATACCTATTCTGGCAATCAGGAAACCCTCAAAAGTTTATAATGTGTGTTCCCTATCACAGTTGGCAAATATGCAGCAACTTTCTGGTTACGTCTGCAAAGAAGTTTTATCTCATGAACAGAGTTTTTCTGAATATCAGGTCTGGACCATTGTTACTCACACTCATCTCATTGGATTTTAATCAAGGACGAGGAAGAATGAGTTTATTTCACCTGGGAGAATGTATTGACTATTCCTGCTATAGCTAAGGTTTATTTGTTTATACCACCAGGTGGCATGTCAAAGTTAAGGAATATCTGTTTATCACGTTTTTGGAATAAAATTTTATATTCTATCCAAGTATACCACCAAAGGCAGGGCAAAATAAAGAGTGACCCAACTTTAACTCTAAACTAATTATATATGTTCTAAACCAGTGATGGCTAACCATTTCCGGTCCGAACTCCCAAAGTGCACGTGGCAGAGACCTGAAGACCAGCTGGCCAGTGGGAGGTGCACGATGGAGTTGAACTGGGATGATGGCTCATGTTCCATCAGAGAGGGCGCCATAGCTTTGCCATCATGGTTCTAAACTATATATTCCACTATTAAATGAGAATATAGTTCCCTAATGAGCACCATTGCCCGAGGTCAGATTTCTGTAGCATTTCTTTCATGAGTTTCTGTTTCCCTGAAAATGACGAAACAGAAGCTCACGACAGCAAAAGATTTTACCTCTTGCTGCATTCCTGGTGTTGGGATGCCTAGCCTCCTGCTGGCCAGGATCTCTGCTGCACATGTGTGCATGTCTGTGCATGCGCATGTTCATGCACGTGCATATTAGCATATGACCATGCATGCACATATCTGCACAATCACACATTCACACACACACACATCTTTCAGTTTGGGCATGTGTGCACGTAGTTTGGGCACTCAGTGTCTAAAAGGTTCGCCATCGCTGATATAGTTTCTAGGGACTATGGACCTAAGAAAAAGAGGTACAATTGCTGTCCAAGTTATCCTTTTTAATTTCCTAGTAAAAATACAAGAGCATATAGGAGCTAATTCTTTAGATGAGAGAGTGTTAACTTTATCTGGCCAGAGATCCTTCTAAATAAATTAATAATTCTGGAGTCAAAGAAACAAAGATCTTAATCTTTCATGGAATTCCACCAAGATCTCATAAAACTCTAGGGTTCTACGGAACACAATTTGAAAAACTGTTCTAGACAGCAAAGCCCGGCAGCCTTGTCTGAAAACAGGCTACTTTTACATTAGAGAAAATATGGATAAAGTAACAGCAGAGTTAATGGACTTGATTGAATGACCCTGAAAAAGAGACAGAACTGCTGAGACAGCTCCATTCCATGTCTTTGAACATTAGGCTTTGAAAAGAGATGAGGAAAATCTTAAGAATTTAACAAGGGCTCTTGGGAAATTACTCAGAAAAAAAAAACTAGTCTGTTTTTACTTTGATGAACCTTATATAGAGGTATTTATCTATGTATGTCCTAGAAATGAGGGAGCATTTTGTGTTTGCACCCTTCTCTTTTGCAAATCTCAAGTTATTTCTATCCTGTTTATGCAAATTTCTTCTTAGGATGTAAACAGCTTGAGACAGGAGGAAAAAAAGCTAAACTTATGGATTTATCCCTCCAGGCAAAGTGCTTTGAGTCCTTATCTCTTAAAATACAGGATCTGAATACTTGCACTTTCAACCATGTTAATTATGCTAAGAAAGAGTTGCTTTCACTTTTTTCCCCCTGACTGGTTCCTTGTTTTTGATACATGGCAGGCAGAAATGAGCTGTGCATTTTAAAAAGGTGTTAACTAAAACTGACAAATTTCTTTTATACACAGGCTAGAAAGAACTTCAATATATTAGCTAGTCCTTGACAGTTGTTTAATGACCATTTGAAGTTTAACAAACTCAAATGCATTACTTATGACCCATCCTCAAAGTCATGACTGTCATATCACTCCTATGGTGATATGATCTCATTTGGGCATTTTGTAAACAGCTTGCATTTACCATTGGTTGCAGCATCCTGCAGCATGGTTGAAGTTTGTGACTTTTTTTTACTGTTTTTCATTGCTTAAGCTGGATTCAGACTTAATAACTACAGTGACCATGTGATTCACTTAACAACTACTGTGACTACTTAATGAGCATCATAAAAATGATCATAAAATTGAGTCCAGTCATATGGTGACTTTACTTATGACTGCAATGACTTACGGCTAAAATTTCAGGGTCAATTGGGGTGAAAAGTCATGAATTATCTGCATGTCTCTATTTCTTGCATATCACTCATCTAGCTAAATGTTGGAGAAAGGGAAATGGTCACATTTATCTTTACTATTGTGTATATTTCCTATTCCCTCCCCCAGTCCCAAGTTTTGCAGATATGGAAATTATCTCAACTTGCCTAGCCTCTTTTACGATCCTGCACTCAAACTGCATCTTTATCAAACTACTTCTCATAGGTTGGGGGGGGGGGTCTGTGCTGGAAATAATTGAGTGTGATTATTGGCTAATTAATTTAGGGTAAAGAAGAGTAGAATCTTTTTTTTTATTTCAAATTTTTTATTATTATTATTATTGTTATTCCCATTTCAAAAACATTCATTGATATACATTCTTATAAATACTATTTAACATTTATCTATTCATCATTAATCTCTATACACATTCTTAAATATATACTATATGATACAGTTTGGATCGCTTTCTTGCCACCCCGTGTCTCCATCTTATTTTGCAACAGCCTCACTCCTACTTTCTCAAGCTCCCTTCTCTGCCTTCTTGTTTCCTCCTCTCATTTTTCCTCTCGTCGCCCTTAAGATTAGAATCTTAATATCAAAACCAATATGTTTATGAAAACAATTCAGATAAATCATCTCTCTGCTTCCTCCATAAAAATCAATGGATATCTCCAAGCTGGCTGCCCTTCAAAGAGGTTCTAAGGTTTCATGAACTATATGTGTAAAATAAAGTAGGGAGAGAGAATCCCAAAGCATTATGCAGAAAGAACGTTATGTGTAGGATGTATTGTTTGGAATCAGCACTGCATCGATTGGAGCTTACTTTCAAAGAAAAGTGCATATGCTCACACTGCAAAGTTCCAAACATATAAAAGAGTAGAAGGTTGGCCAGCTAGGATAAAGATAAATAAAGATAGCTGACTAGGGACAAGAAACGATTTCTCTTCCTATTCTATAAATACTTGACCAATTGGGCAGGAATGTAAACCTTGTTTGTATGATAGGACAACATTCTTCATTGTAGCAGAAGGCAACAGAAATTGTGGATGACCACATTATATGACTAGATTGCCCCCAATGCAAGAATAGACTACTGACCATTTCCTAAGGAAAGAGGCTCTAGTGCATCTAGCCCATTAGGAAGGCAACTTCTTTTTCTTCCACATATCACAAATAGTGTATTCTATTATCTGCCAACACCATTGGAGCTACCTATTTCAGCTGCTGCTTTATTTTCATTATATGCCAAGACTCCCAGTCCAATTGGCATACTGTGGTAAGACTACCACTTCCCTCCAGCCACAGATTATTATCCTTCACAGCCATTAAAAAGTTAACCAACTCAAAAACAAATTCACCAGTGGAACCGTGAAAACTTTTTTTTTTTAACAAGCTCACTGTTGGGTAGAAGAGAGACTTGCCTTTTTTAACTGGGTGAAATCGACAGGACTTTTAACTGAATGACAGAAATAAAGTAGTAAAATTAATATTTCTTTCTTTTCTTCAAACCAGGAGATGCAGGAAACCCACTAATGAGTGCGTGTGATAAACATGGTTTGGACATACTTCAATCCATCTATTGCCAAAGTGGAGGAAGCAAGTGAAATCTAGAAATAGAAAACTGGTTTATGTACAATAAATAAATAGCTTGAAGCTGCAGTACGGGAAAGGTGTCCATCATCTAGCTAATGATGTATATCCCTTTCTGTTCAGCATCTACCACCTGAGGCAGCAGGCTCAGACCATCTAAAGGCTGTTCCTATGGGAAACACAACCCATGTTTATATCTTTTGTGGTTATGTTGTTTGATACAGGCTGAAAATTACTAGAAAATGACAATTCGGTAGAAACAGTATCAATTTTTCCTTGGGGTGTATTTTTTTTAAAAATGGGGAGCCAAGAAAAAAGTGCTGATGCTTTATGTCTTGATGCTGGCAGGCCAAAAAACCAAGAAAAATATGTGGAGTTTCTTCTGAGTATTTCCTTTAATGTTGTTCTCCTACAAACAGAAATCTTGCCACACTAAAGAAGTTATCTGCAATAGTTAGAGATATATTCTGTGAATTGTTAGGGAGGGTTCAACCTTTCTTTCTTCCTTCCCACCACATCTGCTGTTTCTTTGGCCTCTGGGAAAGAACTCCTTCCTCTTGTGACTCTGGATTAAATTTTACCACAACACTGAAGTCAGCATCTAATTTTTAACTATACTTGATTATTCAACAGACTCTGTTTTCTTTAAACTGCTCTGTTACTTATGTATCTGTAGATGTATAGTTAAAATTTTCAGAATAGCTAGCAATTTATAAAAAGTTCCCCTTCCAGTTTTAAAGTACCTTTAATAACTTTATTCTATTTATTCTAACATTTATATGTACTTTTATCTTAAGCCACCTTGACATCTATTCAGTATTCCCTGCAGTCTTGAACCAAGTTGATTTCCCATACAGTTTGATCTTGGTTATGACCTGCTTCATAGCTATGGATATGGACCAGAAGAGTGTTGACTCAAGAGATTCTAATTTTGCAGGCAATGCAAAATTATTGAAGATAATACAAATAATTCAGGGTTAGTATTTATTTATTGGATCTTGTAATTGGGTAGAATAAGGCTGGGCAGCTCAGTTAAAAAATTGATAGTTCCTATTCGCTAGTAAATTATTTTTAGTAATCATCAGTGCAGGAAGATAGCATAAAAATGAAATGAACAAGAAAATGAACAAACAAAATTAGTATTTTGTAAAGAGTCTGAAATTGCATGTTTGATTTTCTGTCTAGAATCACTTATCTGATGAAGCAATTTCAAATAATCAGATTTCTTGTCATAGTACTACATTATTTTTAGAATAGAAATGCTTGGTTTATATTCAAATGAAAATTAAATTTCTCTTCAGAGAAGCAAAGATGCTCATACTGTATCAATGAATCCTAGCAGCAAGCTTGAGCTCCTGCACAAAGTTATGTAAAATATAGAGGTAGGCATTCCCTCGGGGTAACATTCCCACTTTAATTACTGTTAACTGGGAACCATTTGCCACATAAGTTTTGTTGAGTCTAAGCAAGCATATATAATGCAAGGCAGCATATTAATTACCTAAATTGTGTCAAGATTTTTAAATGGGTTAGTGGTAGAATGGAATGTATCCACATAATGGAGGTTATTTATCAAATAAACAGAGTGAATGGTACATATACATATACATATACATATATGCATGAAGGGGGAGAATAGAGAGATGATTTGGGAAATACAGATATTCACAAATACATGCTCATTCAAACAAAATGTAGCAGTCTCTTCTAAAATCCTCAAGGTTCATGAGCTAAAGAAAAAGTTGTGTCAGAATGCTCAGTCTTTAACTAGAGGTTGTTAGAGAGATCATTTGAAGGTTGGAGCATATAGGATGCTGATAATACCCATATGTGTGTACATGCATTATATGCACTGTCCAACTACTGGCCAATAATGTGCCTCACCGCAGCATGGAAAATCTATCATGCATCATAGTCACCAAGCTACAGGACCATATACCCAATAATAATAATAATAATAATAATAATAATTTTTATTTATAACCCGCTCTCTCTCCCCGAAGGGACTCAAGGCGGGGCACAGGGAATTAAAAAGTTAGAAAAAATACAAAATATAGAACAATAAACATACATAAATACTGACTAAAAGGCATATTAAACAGAAAACCCTGCGCTAAAATTCCCAAATATTTACTAAAAATCCCTAAACAATCAGAAGAGACTATCCTAGGCCGGCCAAGCGAAAAAGATGTGTTTTAAGTTTCAGACGGAAGGAGCGGAGGTCCGTGGTTGTTCTAATATCGGGGGGAAGGTCGTTCCAGAGGGCTGGGCCCGCCACAGAGAAGGCCCTTCCCCTGGGCGTCGCCCGCTGACAAAGTCTAGTGGACAGCACCCAGAGAAGTCCCTCTCTGTGCGAGCGAATCGGCCGTGAGGATGTATGGGGCAGGATCCGATCCCGCAGGTAGCTAGGTCCCGAGCCATGGAGCGCTTTGAAGATGACAACTAGCACCTTGAAGCGCACCCGGAAGACGACAGGCAGCCAGTGCAGCTCGCGCAAGAGCGGTGTTACGTGGGTGAATCTGGAAACACCCATAATTGCCCGCGCGGCTGCATTCTGGACTAACTGAAGTCTCCGGGTGCACCTCAAGGGGAGCCCCATGTAGAGAGAGTTACAATAGTCCAGTCGGGATGTCACGAGAGCATGAGTGACTGTGCGAAGGGCGTCCCGATCCAATAGGGGGCGCAATTGGCGAACCAGGCGAACCTGGTAAAACGCCCTCCTGGCCACGGCTGTCACTTGATCTTCCATGGACAGCCGGGCACCCAGGAGGACACCCAAATTGCGCACCCCATCCACAGGGGCAAGATGTTCGCCCCCTATGGCCAGCGATGGAGTTAGCTGGTTGAATCGGGTAGCCGGAAACCACAGCCACTCGGTCTTGGTCGGGTTGAGTCTGAGTCCGTTACTTCCCATCCAGATCCGCACGGCTTCCAGGCACTGGCACATCACCGCTACGGCATCGTTGGGGTGGTTTGGGGTAGATATATACAGCTGAGTATCATCAGCGTAAAGATGGTACTCTACCCCAAAACCACGGATGATCTCACCCAGCGGCTTCATATATGTGTTGAACAGGAGAGGCGAGAGGACCGACCCCTGAGGCACCCCACAGGTGAGGGGTCTCGAGGTCGACCTCTGCTCTCCTGCCAACACAAATTGCGATCGGCCAGAGAGGTAGGAGGAGAACCACCGTAAAACGGTGCCTCCCACCCCCAACCCCCCCAGCCGATGCAATAGGATACCATGGTCGATGGTATCAAAAGCCGCTGAGAGGTCTAATAGGACCAGGATGGAGGAACAACCCCCATCTCTGGCCCTCCAGAGATCATCCACCAACGCGACCAATGCCGTCTCGGTGCTATGCCCGGGCCGAAAGCCGGACTGGCGCGGGTCTAGATAATCAACTTCCTCCAGGTGACGGGGAAACTGTTGTGCCACCACACTCTCAACAACCTTCGCCAAAAAGGGAAGGTTGGAGACGGGACGATAGTTGTTTAATAAAGCTGGATCCAAAGAGGGCTTCTTAAGGAGGGGCCTCACCATAGCCTCTTTTAGGGAAGCAGGCAAGGAACCCTCACTTAAGGATGCGTTGACAACCTCTTGGAGCCAGCCTCGTGTCACCTCCCAGGATGCCAGTACAAGCCAGGAGGGACACGGGTCCAATAAACATGTGGTGGCTCGCAGTCGCCCATGTAACCTGTCCATATCCTCGGAAGAAACGGAGTCAAACTCCTCCCAGACAAGATCTGCCTCGCGGCATCCCACTGGGCCATCAATGGGGGCTAGCTCGTTCTGTATCTGAGCGATTTTCTCCTGCAGAAAAATCACAAATTCCTCTGCTCTACCCTGTAGCGGGGCTTCCCGCACCCTCTGTTGAAGGAGGGAGCGGGTCACCCTAAACAGGGCGGCAGGGCGGTTGTCTGCGGATGCTATGAGAGTAGCACAATGATGGCGTTTGGCCACTCTCAGCGCCACAATGTAAGTCCGTAAATGGGCTCTTACCTGTGTCCGGTCAGATTCAGATCGGGTAGACCTCCATCTTCTCTCTAGGCATCTCTTGTGGCGTTTCATCCCCCTCAGCTCCTCGGTAAACCAGGGGGCCAGGGTGGTTCGCCGCCACAAGAGAGGCCGCAAGGGCGCGACCCGATCCAAGGCTCCCGTGGCCGCAGTATTCCATGCGGCCACGAGGTCCTCCATCGGGGCGCGGGTCAGGGGTACAGGAAGTGGCCCAAGCGCCGTCTGGAACCCATCTGGGTCCATAAGGCGCCTGGGGCGGAACCAGATCGGTGACTCTGGTTCCGCCTCCCCGCGGTGGGGAGTAGCGGTTGGAAAGTCGAGCCGGAGAAGTGAGTGGTCTGACCATGACAAGGGCGTGATGACTATATCCCCTATACCCAGATCACTCTTCCATTGGCCAGAGACAAAGATGAGATCCGGTGTATGTCCACCCTCGTGGGTGGGGCCTTGAATTACTTGGGTCAGGTCCATGGCCGTCATGGAAGCCATGAACTCCCGAGCTACCCCGGATGATTCGCCCACCGATGGCAGATTAAAGTCCCCCATGACTAAAAGTCTGGGGGTCTCGACTGCCACCGTAGCGATCACCTCAAGGAGCTCGGGCAGGGCTGCTGCTACATAGCGGGGAGCCAGGTATACAACCAGCAAGCCCAACTGCCTCCCTAGGCCCCACTTCACGCAGAGGGACTCACAACCGGTGGTCTGTGGCACAATGGTCTCTCTCGGCTCAAGACCTTCCTTAACAATGACCGCTACCCCACCACCCCTGCCTAGAGCCCGGGGCTGATGAAAAGCGCGGTAGCCTGGTGGGCACATTTCAACGAGGGGGAGTCCACCCTCGTGGCCCAACCAGGTCTCCGCTATTCCTGCCAGGTCCGGCTCCCCCTCTGACACGAGGTCATGGATGAGGGGGGCTTTGTTGACAACGGACCTGGCGTTGCAAAACATCAGCCTCAGGCCCTGGCTCTGTATTCCCTGACCACCTAGCCTGCGGGGGTTGTGACACCTGACCGTTTGTAACCAACGGCCACGTGTCCCCAACTGGGAGGATGGAACTTGCCTCCCCTCGGACCTGCCTCTCCCCACGACCTTCTGAATGGGAATGCCCTCCGTCGGAACGACTCGTGTTTCCCCCCCCTCACGGATCCTTCCGCTTCCCTCCGTCGCCTGCTGGCCTGGCCCTCTCTTTCTGACTGTTTATACCCTCCCCCCTCCTCCCTGGAACCCCCTAAAATCCTAATTAAAAACCTCCCTAAAAAACCCCTCAACCTGCGCTTCGCCCACCTCTTAGGAATAATCAATCCATCATCGAGGTGGGCCCGTGTTAGACAGGAGGGCCAGGCCTGCGAGAGGGGAGACTCCCGCAGGTCAAGGAGGTCGCGCCTAGAGTACATGTTAAAAACCTCAGAGGTAGTCTAAGTCCAGGAAGGCAACAAACACAAGTCCGAAAGCAAATAAAGTGGGTAAGTGCAAGGATATTCTTCAGGGTGGGGGGTAAAGTCAGAATCCAGAGTCTTATGGATGGGGAGATCGAATCCAGTCCCATTACAGGCCCCATCCATCTGTCCTTCCGACCAAAAGGGGCTTAGTTCGTATTTAGTGCCGCATGGCTAATTAGTCCATCATGCGGCCTGATGTAGAATACTGCCCTCTAAAGGCCCAGATGTTGTCAGCCACCTCCTCCAGCCCCGTGCACTCACTCCAGATATTCAGATGTTAAACGATCTTCCTGGGTCGTCCTCGGCCAGGTCCACCAATCCACAATCTGGCTGCAGATGTTCCATGCCAGACTGCTCAAACCAGCATACACATCCTCGATCTCCATCCATTACTCCTTCCATCTCTCTCATTCTCTCTCCTTCTTTCTCTCTCCTCCTCTCCTTCTTTCTCCTTCTCCATTTCTTTCTTTCTTTCTCCTTCTCCTTCCTTCTCCATCTCCTTCCTCCAACACCACCTTCCTTCCAAGCCTCCGCCTTCTTTCCAAGCCTCCGCACCTTCTCTCACCTTCTCTCTTCCATCCAGCCTCACTTATGAGCAGCCTCGCCAAACACGCCGATCGGAACATGGGGATATTTCGGGCACAGGCCAGGGTAGGACCGCACGACCTGCCACTGGTCGTGCGGCCCGATGGTAACTCTCCTGGCCTGGCCCCATCTCGCAGCCAGCTGATCTTCTTCCGCGTCCCGGCTTGCGGCCTACCTCTCTTCCTTCCGGCCGCGCCGGGACGCTCTAGGCCGCAAACAGGCCGAGTCGTCTCTCCGTTTCTTCTTCGCTCCTCATTGTCGCCCGGATAGCTCGCCCTTCAGCCTCGGGCGGCTCGGCGCGACGAGGAGCAGTTCGGCTTGCCAGGCCAGCCCTCGACGATGGAAACTGGGGGCTGGCGGCATCTTCCTGGGGGTGAAACTATCCCCCGGGCTTCTCCCAGCCTCAGAACGCGACCGCCATGTCACGCATGCGCAATACATGAACACAGCTCAGAAGGCCATAGTGAACAACACTAGAGGTCCAACTCATCAGTTGTTCATAGATAGAGCAGCACACAAAAGTCAAGGTCTACTCCAGACAGACCAGGCTAAGTATAGCTTAGATTGATTACAGAAAAGCCTAGGACTCATTGCCACACCCATGGATCTTTGAATTGTCTGAGATAAAAACAGGCCTTTTGAGACTTATAAAAGGCTGGTAGAGACAGGATTGAGAGCCATTTTGGAGTATTAGTTAAGACATCAGCGTGGAAACTAGAAAACTTGAGTTCTGGTCCTGATTTAGGCATGAAGTCAGCTAAATGGCTTTCGGGACTGTTGCTGTCTCTCAGCACTAGGAATCAGACAACAGGAAACCACTTCTGAAAACCTTGTTAAGAAATCTGTAGGGACTAATCCAAGTAGTCACCAAGAATCAAGACTGACTCAAAGATATTTATGCAAACACAAAAAATCATGGGCAAGTTAGTCTGGATGGAGTTGTTGCATAAGATAGGCACCATGACAGAGAAGTAAACTTCCTGAGTCCTATCAGATATTGTTTGACTCTCTTTTGAGTATCTATAATGTTATAATTCTTACAATGTGATCTTTTTCAAGTTGATTTATAATTACCTGTTATGACTAGGATTTCTGGAGGGGGAAAACCCACATCTTCACCCAATCAACAATAAGACAAGTCCCTGTGCCCATTTCCATTTTAGTCACAGCAGTCTCTCTGCCTAGTATCATATTAGGTTTATGGGGGTCCACTTGAAATATAATCTTTAGGAATGTAGAGTTTGTCTTGACATGTTCTTGGTGTCCCTTACAATACTCCAAAACAAGCAAAACAATAAGCAGGCATTTCTTTGGGCTGGGGAGAGCAGGTAATTTCTCTTCTCCATAAGGCATTCTCAATCCTTGTGACAGTCTGTGCTTACTTTCAGCCTAGGGATGAAAAGCAAAAACATTTCATTTGCTTCTCAGCGACTGAAGCTATAGATCATGGCCAAGTTCCCTTGGAGACTGGAAATAGGTTTTCACGTGGGAACAGATGCTATCCTTCAAGAAGCAGTATTTTTCTCATGCGTTTAATCATAAGCCCACTAATGCACAGTTCTCCTAATATTGGATCAATCTAGTGAAGCTAGTTCTGTTTCAGACTTGATCAAGCATCACTATATCAAGCATTACATTATAGTAAGAAATGGGGTCAACATTATCTTGCACAGCTTTGACCCAAAGTATATTCTAGGTTTAATAGTATTCAAGCACAACACATTTATCAGTGATATATGAAAGTAACCATTGGTCAAACAAGGTTCCTATGAACCAAGTAGTTTATACCTTCAGCTTGCCTACTTCATAAATCCATCGTTTTACTGAAGAGGAAGAAAGTTCTCAATAAAAACTGTAAAACAGTTTTAAGCCTAGGTGTTTTAGAAGAATTACTATCCAGATTTCCCAGGCAGCATGATACTTTACATCCTTCCAAGTTCCTTTTTTCACAGTGATTGCTGCAAAGGGATGAAAGTGCATCATGGATCAGCACAAAACCTACACTCTTCTTCACAGATTCTTCTTTTCTGTCTACCTCTTATCCTGATGCAATGTATTTGTTTATACATTAATTCCAAGTCTGGGCTACCGATTAAATAAAAGTTATTATTGCGCTCCCTGACTCCCACAGAGCTCCCAAGAGCACCTTGATAATAATTCTAAATGAGATCATTGTGGAAGGAAAGCAGACTGGGTCTCCTCCATTGGGAAAAGCTTAGCAATCTAATGAAGAGAAGCAGTCTGATGAAAGAATTCAGGGAAATGACTAAGATTATTCAATGAATAACCTACTACTCACTGCAGTTTAAGAACATTCAATGCATCCTTCCATGAATGAGGCAGAATGAGGTAACTTTCACAAGGTTGTTGTCTCCCCATCAAAGTATTTTTGTCTGCTATTTGGGGTGTGCAGCTGTTCCTATTGTGCCCTCCTTGCACCAGTCATAGGTTTTTCCACCTAGGTTTTTGAGGGCATTAAAAACAGGAAGCAGCCAGCATCCTATAATCTCCTTCTTTCTCAGATAGGTTCCTCAGAGTGGTGTTGTATTCCCCAGGCAATAGCCACCAACATCTTAGGATTTGAAAGGGAAACTGCTTTTGAGTACTTTTACTAATTGCAAAATAATCTTTTCACTTAGCAATGCTTGTAATTTATTATGTATGGTGGATATGTATCTAAGTTCCTAAAGTGCTTTAACATCTACCTACTTCCTAATGTGATTTAGTTTCTTTTGTTGTTATAATTCTTCAAAGCTGATCATGGTCCATCTTCTCCTGACATCTTTTCCATCTTGCAATGAGAAACTCTGTTTACTCCCTTCTCTTTCATTCCTTTGCCAAGTGTTAGGGGAAAAAATTATCACTGAGTTGCTTCCCCCCTCAAGCTTTTTCTAATTGTATGCTTCTCTTCATCCCTTTCTTTCTTCTCTTAGCCTACACTCTGCATAACTGATGGTATAGCTAAAGTATTATCAGGGATAAAGGGGAAAAGACAAGCAAACATTTAACAATTATCTTGCTCTTCTTCAATTTGATCAATTTACTTTTCTCTTATTCAGCTGGAAGTCTACCCCTTGTGCTATTACCTTCTTCAGATCTCAGCTCCAGTAATGACCTCCAATCAGTCACCATTCTTGATTTATTGTCTTCTACTCTTTAATGTTCACTGCATGCATGTAAAAAAGAGGCAGGACTTCAACTGCTCAGTCATACAAGATATTTTGTCACTGATAATCAACCCTGAAGATTCCCCTATAGATGGGTGCTCTGTTGCATCTTCACAACCTCTGAAACCTCTGCTTGGAACTGAGTACCAAAGTACCAAAGAGCCCAAATCTGTACACACCTCTTCCCTTTATCTACTCCATAATTTGAGGTTTTCCTTCCAATTTGACTTTTCAGTTTTACTCTGATATAAGGGTGTTTTCTTGTGTTTTGTAAAATGTATTTTATTGCTTGTCACCTGAAGCACTTTAGAAAAATTACACAAATCCATCAAAGTAATGAATATCTTCAGAAGCAACAAATAGACAAAGATGGACAGGCTCTCACTGGAAACAAGGCGTGTTGAAAAATTAACACATAAATGGCTATCTTTGCTTCCCTTCATTGAAAAGAGGACTGTGTGTCCCAAGATAATGGGAATAATGCAGGACACTAGGAAACCATCCCAGCTAGATCCAAAGTGCTGGCTATAAACATCTTCTTAGCACTGTTGGAAGATTTATCTACATAATTGGTGTAACTGACAGAAACTCTGATTTTAGAGAAGCATAATTATTAGCAAACCCCAAAGGTAGGATGGATATGCATGATTGAAATTGCTTCCTATTGTTCTTTTAAACCTCCATCATTCCAGAATTCCCTCCACCAACTTGTCTTTTGTTTTTGACCTGATTAGCAGTAAGTGGAACACTAGATATTATTATCCACCAGGCTTATTTCCCATGTTCAGATATAGGTATTTTTCAAAATAAAATAAATATTGGACATAGATGTTTTACATATTTTTAAAAAAAATAATAGTCAGTAGCTCAGAGGCTGAGGGATGTTGTCAAACCAATTGAGTTTACACAGTTATGGTAGCCTTGTTATGTGAATGTAGCCCATGTTACTGTCTGTCCGTCTACCTATCTATCACATATCACATTTCTGAATCATATAATAATAATAATAATAATAATAATAATAATAATAATAATAATAATAATAATAATAATAATAATAATAATAATAATAATAATAATAATAATAATAATAATAATAATAATAATAATTTTTAATTTATAACCCGCTCTCTCTCCCCGAAGGGACTCGAGGCGGGGCACAGGGAATTTAAAAATACAAATAAAAACCACAAACACAATACAATGTTAAAACGAATTAAACTAACCCTGCGCTGAAATCCCATATAAAAACTAAAACTAAGCCCTAAAAACCCCTAAAAACAGTTTAATTACCCTAGGCCGGCCAAGCAGAAGAAGTGTGTTTTTAATTTTTGATGGAAGGAGCGGAGGTCAGTGGTTGTTCTGATTTTGGGGGGAAGGTCGTTCCAGAGGGTCAGGCCCGCCACAGAGAAGGCTCTTCCCCTGGGCGTCGCCCGCTGGCATAACCTAGTGGATGGCACCCGGAGAAGTCCCTCTCTGTGGGAGCAAATTGGCCGCAGGGATGTATGGGGCAGGATGCGATCCCGATTTAAATCTCTTGGAGAGAAACAAATTTATTTATTTATTTATTTTTCGTATTTATATCCCGCACCCATCTCCCACAGAGGGATATACTGACTTCAGATTGATATGCTTGTAAAGTTATTTCTTCTCAGAAAGGAGCTTTCCAATTTTTACTTACTGCCTCACTTCATTATTTTGCTTTTATCTCTTTTGGGGAGATAATGTAAGATGCTAAATAGGTCACTTAAGGTCATTCTCTTTCTCTCTCTCTCTCTCCCCCTATCTCTACTTCCCTCCCTCCTTCCATCCCTCCCATTCTCTCCATATATACCAGGGGTGTCCAAACCTGGGAACTTTAAGAGTTGTGGACTTCAACTCCCAGAATTCCCCAGCCAGACATGGCAGCTGGGGAATTCTGGGAGTTGAAGTCCACAAGTCTTAAAGTTCCCAAGTTTGGACATCCCTGATATATACATGTGAGTTTATTCAAAGTTTCTAAAAACTAAAGTAAAAACTGATACAAACGAAAACAAAGTAAGAAAGCAAAAAGAAAATCAAATCAAAGTGAAAGCAAAAACAACTATATCCATCTGCCACCAGATTTTCTCTTGATTTTCTTTGTTATATTCCCCTTGATAAAATTCATACAATAAGGCAGTGATTTATGTTTGCCTATTACAGGTTTATAGATTTTCATCAGTAAATTGCTTCCTATGCTTCTTTCTTTTCTTTTCTTTTCTTATAATTTATATGCCAACCATTTCAGGGTTTTGTGGGAGTTGGTTTTTTTTCTTTTTTTCTTTATACAGTTCATTTTTTAGTTCCATTTTTCTTACTGTTAACATATATAACTTCATTGTAAAATATTTATATACTGTGGAAATTTCTTTAATTCTTCTTTTCTTTTATTCACTCAAAAATAGTTTGGGGTGTAAATTCTATAATTTCCATAAAACAAATCTACTGTGGTCATAAGTCAAAACAAGTTTTGGTTTTAGTTGGAAGTTTATGTACAAAACAGCTCCATTTGTTTCTTAGTTTCTGTTGAAATAAATTCTTCACCCATTTTTTCATAAATCAGATATATTTTATAATCTTTATAACAGCTGTCTCTTTTATCTTTAAGAAGTCTTTCATCCATACTTTTTTCAAATGCTGAAAATTTAGTATCCAGTGATTTCACTCATTTACTATCAATAAATTCAGATAATTTATTGCCCAATTCCTTGGCACTTTGGAAGCAAATCTGGTGTAAATCCTCTTTTTGCAGATTAGTACAGTGAACTTCTCCCTCTCTTCTCTTCTGCTTGTTGCCATTTTTCTTGTGGTTGCCATTGTAATATTGTGATCCAAAAGCAAAAGTGTTTCAGTTGCAAGGGAAATGTTTAAATGTTACAATCAGCATCATAGTTTGGCTTGTATAACCTTCTTCTCTAATGTTATAAAATCCATCAATTGTCTGCACCCTTTAATAGCAAACAAGAAGCTTTCCTACAATGATCAGGTCTATTTGTATGCTTTAATTTCCATTCAAAAGCACTTTTACCCAAAAGTAATCTTTCAAAATTACGATTCATTTTTAAACTTTCTTATCCATTCCTTATTAAACATTTTGTAAAAAGATTTTAAATTTGGGGAACCTTATTTTTTTCTTTTTAATCCAGAAAGAATATCAATTCGCTAAGTGGCTTTGCTTATCTTGCTGCTTAGAAAATATCTCTTTCGCTATAAATTGATTGCATATCAAAATGAGAGTTTTTTGTCCATATCAGCTGCACTATTGTCTATGAGTTTGGTTGTGTCTGCTGCCTCACCGACGTACCCCATATAGGATGCTCCTGATTGGCTGAGCAGTTCACAGCCATTTCCGATGCCCTAGCCTCGTCTAAAGCTGTATGAAGGTTCAATACAATACAGTAGCAGAGTTGGAAGGGACCTTGTAGGTCTTCTAGTCCAACCCCCTGCGTGGGCAGGAACCTTATACCATTTCAGACAAATGGCTATCTAACATCTTTTTAAAGACTTGCAGTGTTGGGGCATTCACAACTTCTGGAGGCAAGCTGTTCCAGAGGTTAATTGTTCTAACTGTCAGGAAATTTCTCCTTAGTTCTAAGTTGCTTCTCTCCTTGATTAGTTTCCACCCATTGCTTCTTGTCCTGCCCCCAGGTGCCTTCAGTTCAGTTCGGGCGATCAATTGGTGCTGAAGCCAAAGATCATTTATGCCGTATACTAATTTTTCAAGAAGGAATCCTCTAAATTACCAAACTCGCAATAAAGAGCGGCTGCTCTTAAAGCAGTCATGTAGTTATTGTAGTTGTTTCACCTTCTTGAACTCTCTGCCTGAATGCATAATGCCTGGCAATCCAAGACAGAGTCGGAGAGTAGTGGTTTTTCAATTTTGATATCAGGGTCTCCCATGGAACAGAGTGGACTGACTGAAGTGCAACTAGAGCCCTAGCCATTCCAAATATTTCCTGGTCGCAAGAGCTTAAGAACCAGGCTCTCTTATGGCTGCTGGACAGCTTAGTTAGATCATTAGCTTCTAAAAAACAATTAAAATTATGTAAATAACCATCCCATGTCTCCATTGATGGGCTGAAAGCCGAAAAAGTGGCTAGTGCTGTCATCCTTAAAAGGACAACAATCACAAGGAAAGTTTTTCCCTCACAATGAGTTACGGTTCAGTGACTGGAGGCTGCATTCCTCTTGAACGTACCTAAGCTCTATTACTGACTTTGCTGTTAATCTACCTCAGCCTCAATCCCACCTTTGTCGCCAGTGTTCTAGACGGTAACTTGGTAGGCAAGGACTGAGGTGAGACAGTTTTGATAACAACAATCCCTTTATTGGGATAACAGATAACCAGTAATTCAAAGAAATACAAGAACGGCAAAATGGCAATGAGCAAATAGAACCCCATTTGGCAGCTCTTTATATATGGAGCGGCTGCCAAAAGGCAACCAATAAGTGAGCCATGTTCTCCTGCTTTGGCGGTTAACTGCTCAGCCATTCAGGAGCGTCCTGCATGTGGGCATGTCGGTGAGCAGCGGACACAACACAGTTTGATGAATACTTTGACATCCAGTCAGAGCAAACCCAAAATATCTCAGTTCCTGCAGTCTCTTATAGAGAACAGTTGTCTAGAGCAGGGGTCCCCAACCCCCGGTCCGTGGACCGGTGCCGGTCCGTGGCTTGATAGAAACCGGGCCGCAGGACCGGAGAGGAGGAGGAGGGAGGAAGGGGCAGCCCCCTGGGCAGAGCGCACGCCGGGGGCAGGAGAGCGCAGATGCGGCTGCTCACTCCGTTGGGGGCCGAGAGGGGTGAGCGAGCCGACTCACCCCCCCCGCGTGCATGCGCCACCTGTTCCCCTTCCCCCCAAGGTCCCCCTCTACGCCAGCTGAGCCATGCTCACCGGTCCGCAGAATTTTTTTTAAATGAAACCGGTCCCTGGTGCCAAAAAGGTTGGGGACCCCTGGTCTAGAGTTCAAATGGGCAATCTTGCAATCTCTTTTTTGGAAAAGCTACACCCGTTGGAATTCACTATCTGGCTGCTGATCTCCACCACAATGTTCTCCCCACTGCTTCATGAATATCTAGTGTATCATAGGTTCTCATCGCTTTAAGTCAATAAGTCACTTAAAGTCCCAATAGCTGCCTAACTTGTTATATTGCTTGTTCTTAACTTTATCAGCTTTTGTGTCTCTGTATCTATATGTGTGCATGAGCGTATTGTGATGTTGGGTGATTTACTCTATCGTTTGCATCCAGACAGTTGATTTTTTTGGGGGGGGATGGGGGCTTTTTATATACATTCTTCCCTAAAAAAGGCTAAGCTACTTTTTAAACCAGAGAGTCATCTCTTGATCATGATACAGTATTGTGTTACAACAAGAGGCAAGGGCAAATCCAGCGAAAGCCTTGGCATGGTGGAGACGTAATGTAGGAAAGATGAATTATTTCTAATTTATAGTGCTCCATGATTCCTGCTGCTGTACGTCTCAGCAAAATGACACCACGACTTCAGAAACAAAGATTAATATGGGCCTGCTTGGCAAAGAGGAAGTAAATCATCTTGGGGGCAGGGGTCTCATTTGATTGCTGTTAGGCAAAAACCTCCAGAATGGATGGGCTTGTCTACCCATAGGAAAGCAAGAGATATTTTACATATAAAAATGTAATGGCCTGCATTTTTAGTTTCATCTTGCCAGTGACCATAAGCAAAAGAGGGAAAACATAGTGGTGTCAAATGGAATGAGAATTAAATTTGTGATGTTTCTTCCTAATTATCTTTCAGTCATTTCTTACATGATTTCCATGCAAGAAATGTTTTCCTCTGTATTGTAGGAGGTTTGATTTAAAGCTGTGGTTTGAGGCTTTTCCTTCCTGTTCAAGTTATTTTCATCATTCATCTTGCTCTGTATGATTTATGCTTCTTCTATATAACTTTGATCTACTTTATACTGCATTATCTCTGTTGTTAGTCAAAGCAAGTAATAGTCTGACCATATTTACTTTATTCATAATATGATTCATTTCCTAAAGCCCAAATATTACTGCCTGCACTATTAGATAAGCAGCATTTAATCTCAAAATCATTTTCCAAATGGGACTGAAACCATGACTTAAACATCCTTTTCATGCTTTAGCTATTGAAATGACAATGCCAGGGATACTGGGAAATGTAGTTTTCTAGGGCATCAAACTCTGAAGTAAGTTACATTTTATCAACATGACTATCTCCTACCCTAAGAATCACAAAATTATTGCCATCATCACAAAAACTTCAAATATAATTTTTCCTGATAAGGTACAAATTATTGTATTGTCATTGGGGTTCACGTATCATATTTTAGAACACCTCCTAAATTTCTACAGAGAGGGAGAGGGAAGAAACACACACATCTGCATATGCACTGAGCTTAAATGGCCAAGGAAAGAATATTGGAGTAAGAATTTTTTAAACTATTATTGCATTATTCCATTTTTACTTGACAAATTATTTTGTTTCATTAAATTTCATTATTTTGCATTCATTAAATTTATATTTATTATTCAAATTCAAATATGCTTTTGTAAGAATTTATTGTGATATCAATGAAAATATTTCAAAAGCTACCTTTTGATACCCATCTCCTCTTGACTGCCATTGTTGCCTTACATATTAGGTACAACCATGAATAATGTGGTAGTGAATTCTCAGAAGACTCCCTAGAACTTCCAGATCTGGGGCAGCATATACTGCTTGAAATATAAAGAATTCTCTGATCATTACTGAGTTCTTGATGGTGTCTTTTCCCCTTTAAAATTGCTTTATAAAAAATATGGTAGTAAGGATGGTTTTACTTACTTTTGCATGTCATTGTTGCCCTGTTTGAAAAAGAATCCTCAAAACCTAATATAGCTTTCCTTAAATATGCTAATTGGTCTGCAATAATTAAGGCCAAGCACAGAAACAGTAACAGCTAAAATATACAAAATGAAGATGGACATAAATGTTACAAAAATAATGCATTAGGCACCAGCCATGATGGCTATAATTTATTTGTCTCTTGCCCACTTTCCTTGTTTTATTTAGAATGACATCAATAATGCTGATTGCAGCTTTTAGTGTTTTAGAGTTGGTTTTCCCACCTGCACCGATAATGGCTGGCTGAAGATGAAGAAATGCATTATTAGAACAGACATTACTTTTAAACTGTATTGAGTAGTGGGTAATAAAAACCAAAGAATTCTTTCTGAATTTGTTACTATTCAGGAAATGTACTGCCAAAACTACTGAACAGTCCCCTTGGTTTGATACGATCCAAAGGAAAATGAAACATTGCAGAGTTCTGCAGAACAATTCATTCTTTGATTACTTTTGAACATCATTAGTTATTTCTTTCCTTTCTTGGGATAATTTTTTTAAAATTATCGGGTGCGAGTCATTAGCCCCCACGGAAAGGGCCCACAACTTGGGCGTCCTCCTGGATTCTCGGCTGTCCCTGAACGACCAGGTGACAGCCATGGCCAGGGGGGCTTTTTATCAGGTTTACCTGATACGCCAGTTGCGCCCCTTTCTAGATTGGGACGGCCTATGCATGGTCACTCAAGCCCTTGTTATTTCCCGCCTGGACTACTGTAACGCTCTCTACATGGGGCTCCCCTTGAGGTGCACCCGGAGACTCCAGCTGGTTCAGAATGAGGCCACGCGGGGAATTCTGGGAGCCTCACGGTACTCCCATGTAACACCTCTCCTGCTCGAGCTGCACTGGCTGCCTGTAGTCTTCCGGGTGCGCTTCAAAGCGCTCCATGGCATGGGTCCTGGTTATTTGCGAGACCGCCTCCTACCACATACCTCCCTCCGACCTGTCCGCTCCCACAGAGAGGGCCTCCTCAGGGTGCCGTCTTCTGGTCAATGCCGGCTGGCGACTCCCAGGGGTAGGGCCTTCTCTGTGGTGGGTCTGGCCCTTTGGAACGACCTGCCCCTGATCTTCGCACCATCGCTGACCTACGCCTATTCCATCGGACGCTTAAAACACATTTTTTCCACCTAGCTGGCCTGGCATAGATTAATTGGTTTTATTTTAAATTTAATATTTCAATCGTTTTAACTATTTTAGCACAAATTTAATTATTTAATTCTATTTTATATTGTATATATTTGTTGTGGTTTTATCTTTTCTGTGCACCGCCCTGAGTCCTACCATGGAGAATAGGGCGGTATATAAATCTGACAAATAAAATAAAATAAAAATAAAATAAACACTTGTTAACCTTATAAAATATACTTTGGGCTGCAGGTGCATAGGGAAAAAAAGACAAATACAGCAGAGATAAAGAATAAAGTAAAACTGCACTTTCCCCCCCAAAAAATCCAGTTACTTTTGAAAAATGCATTCACATCTCTGTCAATTCACATTTCTACTTATGTAAACAAGGCTAATTTGATTTAATCAAAATAGTGGTGGCCAATAATCAGTCCACAGTCCAGATAAAAACAATGTGAGAAAAATATGTGCAATCCCAATTTTAATTTAAATCTATATAAATAAAAATGTAAAATAGTTTGTACGAATCCACTAATCTCAAAAACTACTGGACCGATTTACACCAAAATTTCACACAATGTAGCCAAGGACTTCTGATAATAGAATAGCTACTCATTTTGTGCCTAGCATATGTGTGTCGTGTGCAAGTTACACACAAATAAAAGCTACGCACTGAAATGTGTTTTCACTTCCCTGTAGCCACGCCCATTAAACTGCTTTTCAACTGTCATATGGCGGCCTCTTAGGGCCAAAAAGGCACAGAGGATAGCAAACTCCCAGGTGGCCCATAGAGAGAGGGGGGGAGAAATACTGCTCAAGACTGTTCTCTGAGGTAAAAACACGGAGGCAGGGAGCTGCTTTAAACTGTTTAATACGAACTGAACCAAACTGTAACAAAGAACCACCCATATGACAGCAAATACAGTTTAATAAAAGAGGGACTAGGGGAGACATGATAGCAGCCTTCCAATATCTCAGGGGTTGCCCCAAAGAAGAGGGAGTCAAGCTATTCACCAAGGCACCTGAGGGCAGAACAAGAAGCAATGGGTGGAAACTAATCAAGGAGAGAAGCAGCCTAGAACCGAGGGGAAATTTCCTGGCAGTGAGAACTTTTAACCAGTGGAACAGCTTGCCACCAGAAGTTATGGATGCCCCAACACTGGATGTGTTTTTAAGAAGAGACTGGAAAACCATTTGTCTGACACGGTATAGGGTCTCCTGCTTGAGCAGCGGGGTTGGACTAGATGACCTCCAAGGTCCCTTCCAACTCTGCTATTGTATTATTGTATTACAGTAGGTAGGTAGATAGGGGAATAGAGAGACAGGGAAAAATACAGTTTAATAAAAGAGGGACGGGGAGACAGGATAGCAGCCTTCCAATATCTCAGAGGTTGCCACAAAGAAGAGGGAGTCAAGCTATTCTCCAAAGCACCTGAGGGCAGAACAAGAACCAATGGGTGGAAACTAATCAAGGAGAGAAGCAACTTAGAACTGAGGAGAAATTTCCTGACAGTTAGAACAATTAATCAGTGGAACAGCTTGCCTCCAAAAGTTGTGAATGCCCCAACACTGGAAGTCTTCAAGAAGATGTTGGATAGCCATTTGTCTGAAATGGTATAGGGCAGTGATGGCTAATCTTTTTTGGCTCGCGTGCCAAAAGCAGGGGGAGTGCAGGGGTGATGTGCACAGGTGTGCCACATCCATAATGCTATGTGCATGACCCCCTGCATTTGGCATGCTTTTTACATAATCCCCAGGCTCCAGAGGGTTTATAGGAGCCTGGGGAGGGTGAAAAGAGCCTTCCCCCACCTCCAGAGGGCAAAAAACAGCCTCAAAAGAAGGCCTAAATCAGCTGGCCAGGGCACACATACACACTGAAGCTGACAGGCCAATGCCTCGCGTGGCCTAAGAAATGGTTCCGTGTGCCACCTGTGGCACCCGTGCCATAGGTTCGCCATCATGGGTATAGGGCTTCCTGCCTAGGCAGGGAGTTGGACTAGATGACCCCCAAGGGATAGATAGAGAGGGAGAAATAAGGTGGGTAGGTAGGTGGATAGATAGATAGATAGATAGATAGATAGATAGATAGATAGATAGATAGATGGATGCAAAGAAAGAAAGAAAGAAAGAAAGAAAGAAAGAAAGAAAGAAAGAAAGAAAGAAAGAAGGAAGGAAGGAAGGAAGGAAGAAAGAAAGAAAGAAAGAAAGAAAGAAAGAAAGAAAGAAAGAAAGAAAGAAAGAAAGAAAGAAAGAAAGAAAGAAAGACAGTAGGTAGGTAGGTAGGTAGGTAGGTAGAGGGAGAAAGGAAGAAATATAGTAGGTAGGTAGGTGGATAGATAGGGAGAAATGCAGTAGGTAGGTACGTAGGTACGTAGGTAGGGGGATGGATAGATAGATAGGGAGAAATACAGTAGATAGGTAGGTAGAGGGATAGACAGAGAGGGAGAAATACTGTAGGTAGGTAGGTAGATAGAGGGAGAAAGAAAGAAATACAGTAGGTAGGTAGGTAGGTAGAGGGATAGATAGAGAGGGAGAAATACAGTAGGTAGGTAGGTAGGTTGGGGCTTATATGGTGGTTGTGTGTATGTGTGCAGGTGTAGATCTACACACAGATTGGTTGGCCATTTAACCAGACTGGGCCACAGCAACGCGTGGCCGGGTATAGCTAGTTGGAAATAAAATAAAATAAAAATTCTTTGGAAAGATACTGCTCCAGAAAAGCGCAATAGTGTATCGCTTCAAATAATGAAATTCTCTAGATCAGCAGCTGTTCCTTCTTGTCCATGGCTACATTTCCTCAGGGAAAATCTGTTGTGACTACAAACAGAACAGTGCTGAAACAAGTATTGGGAAAAGCCACAGCATAAAATGGAGCGTCTTCTGTCTCTTTCTGATTCCATCTTTTTTCAGATCAGGCTACAAGGAAGCACCAAATAACTCTTGCCATCAGTTGAAACCAGCACCTATTGCAGTGAAGTTGTAGCAAAAATGACTCAAGGAAAGCAGGTGTTTAAAAAATAATATTTGCACTTTGAATAATAAAACCTATTGTTAGTAAGTAAAGGTATTTGGCAGACCCACTTACAAATATAAACATATCTGCAAGTTTAAAACTTAAAAATTTGGGAAGCTTGCTCTTCAGGATTTCATGGAGAATTTTTCAGTCCTTTGAGCAGTTTTCAAACACATATTCTAACCTAATTCCCTCTATCACCCAGTATGGACAGGAGCAGCAGTAGCTGCACTGTTCCTTCATTTAGCACCTGTCTATTTTAGATTTTTTTTAAAAAAATTAGAAATAGAAATTATTCTGGGGTACTTCTCAGACTGACACATTGCAAGTTGTCCACAATGATTGTCTGTATGAGTTTCTGCTATGGACATCTCCAAATGCCTCATTTTGAAGATGACCTCAGGTTAATACTTACACAGCTTTTAGTAGACAGTAGTGCAAGCTTTTATAAGCTGGCATTGTAAAAGTTATACATTTGCGATGAAAAACATGTTCAGATAGGGTCACTGGTCCCTATACTGTGTCCCAGTTCATTATTTAGAGCAGCTACTTCCTTCACCTATTAATAAGGTCAGGTCTGTTAACTAATAGCAGCCCTGTCTTTATTAATAGGCAAAGGAAGTAGATATTCTAAACATGAATAGGTGTATTATAATTAATACATGAATGAATGAATGAATGAATGAATGAATGAATGAATGAATGAATGAAATTTTATTTGATACCGCTCCCTCTCCCCGAAGGGACTCGGGGCGGTGCACAGGGAATTATAAAACATACAAACATAAAACAATATAAATATCTAAAATCAGATTAAACTACTATAACCCTGCGCTAAAACCAAAAATCCTAAAACACTAAAAAACCCTAAAAACCCAATTAAAAATTTAAATATACAGACTGGAGGCAGGAAAGATAGATTAGGCCAGGCCGGCCTGCTGGAAGAAATAGGTTTTGAGCTTTTGACGGAAGGAGCGGAGGTCCGGAGTTGTTCTGAGGTCGGGGGGTATGTCGTTCCATAGAATAGGGCCTGCAACAGAGAGGCCCTTCCCCTGGGTGTCGCCCGCTGGCATTGCCTAGTGGATGGCACCCAGAGAAGTACCTCTCTGTGCGAGTGAATCGGTCGAAGGGATGTATGGGGCAGGATGCGATCTCGCAGATAGCTAGGTCCCGTGCCATGGAGCGCTTTGAAGATGGTGATCAACACCTTGAAGTGCACCCGAAAGACCACAGGCAGCCAATGCAACTCGCGCAGGAGCGGTGTTACGTGGGAGTGCTTGGGGGGCCCCAGAATTACCTGCGCGGCTGCATTTTGAACTAGCTGCAGTCTTCGGGTGCACCTCAAGGGAAGCCCCATGTAGAGAGCATTGCAGTAGTCTAGACAGGATGTCATGAGGGCATGAGTGACCGTGCGAAGGGCATCCCGGTCCAATAGGGGTACCAGGTGAACCTGGTAGAACGCCCTCCTGGCCACGTCCGTCACTTGATCTTCCATGGACAGCCGGGTATCCAGGAGGACGCCCAAGTTGTGTGCCCCATCCACAGGGGCTAGATGTTCACTCCCTATGGCCAGTGATGGAGTAAACTGGTTGTACCGGGATGCCGGAAGCCACAGCCACTCGGTCTTGGACGGGTTGAGTCTGAGTCTGTTCCTTCCCATTCAGACCCGTACGGCTTCCAGGCACCGGGACATCACTTCGACGGCATCGTTGGGGTGGTTCGGGTAGATATATACAGCTGCGTATCGTCACGGATGATCTCACCCAGCGGCTTCATATATGTGTTAAACAGGAGCGGCGAGAGGACCGACCCCTGAGGCACCCCACAAGTGAGATGCCTCAAGGTCAACCTCTGCCCTCCTGCCAACACAAATTGCGATCGACCGGAGAGGTAGGAGGAGAACCACCATAAAGATCATTGGAGAATCAGTGTGATTGGAAATACTGAAAAGGGGATTGGTTATGTGTATGTTTTCATTTGCATCATACCATTAACTTTCACACTTATCCAAACTGAAAATATGAGTTGGGATATTTTTGAGGGATAATGAGGTAATATTTAAAGGGAAAAATAGTTTATTTAGATGAGAAGAATGAAGCAGGTTCTAATAGAGAAAAACCAAGACTCTAAATTTAATTGTTTACATAACAATTGACAAGTTGGTGAGCAGTTTTCATAAGAAAGTTATATATTTTAAACAGTGATGGTGCATGTTCAAGACAATCATCTTAACTGCAGACAAAAAAATGGCTGTTTTGAGTTTTTCAGTGTAAAGGTGAAGAAAATACTATAGTTTTTACTTACAAAGTAAGTAATGTTATAATCATTGGTAGAAAAGACTGGTTGAAACCAAAGTAGTTCTGGTTAAATTAAATTTCATTATTTTGAGTAGTCTAATTGTAAGCATGACTAATTTGAGATCCAATCCAATTAATGAGGTCCCCCCCCTCTTTATTAAACTGTTAACCGTGTCTGCCAATTATGTAAAACATTCTAATTGGTATTGTGTGATAGTATATTTTAATATTCCTCAACCCTGGCAGCTTGAAGATGTGTGGACTTCAACTCTCAGAATTCTGTAGCCCAGCTGCCAAATTTGAAAAACATCAGTATATTTAAAAGCAGGCATGAACTGGGATCTGTATGCTGAGTCATATAGAAATGCATCATGCTTTCCATGCCTTCTATATTTAGTTTAAACACATATCCCTTCTTCCTTGGTGTTTTTTGAAATGTAAATAAATGCCATCCTTAGTAACATTTTTATACATGAGTTAATTTTAGCAGTCATTGTCTAAACAACACTCGTTCTCCATGAAAGAACTTGTGAGTAAACATTATTTTCTTTCCTTTCTGCACAATTTACCATTGCCCCCAATCTGCAATGAAGCTCGGCATTTTGAGAGAAGCTTTTTATATGCACGCAGCTTCATTTCATACCTCTTTAGAAAATGTCTAGGTTAAACCTGAACCTGCTAGATGCCAGCAGCCATTGCACCGTGGGAAGTGGCTTGCTGCTTTTTAATATACATGAATGAATTTTAAGGTGTTCAATCTGACTTCTCCAATAATCAGACATATATATTCAAGAAGAACCCATTCCAAATCCTTCTGAATGATTGAAAATCAAGGTGCAAGAATTCACTAAAGGAAGAAACATTATTCTCTTTCTTAAGCAGCCCTCAATCTAGGCATCCTCCAGCATGGTGGAATTTCAGCATTTCCCAACTAAAAGTTGCCATTGTCGACAATTCTGATGGCTGAACTCTCTGCAAGTGATGGGTGCCCAGAGGGTACAGCAATGTATTCCTACCCCTCATTCACTCTTGTGCATGTACTGTATTTGTGTATACAGGTAGTCCTCAACTGATGACAACAACTGAGCCCAAAGATTTCAGTTGTAAAGTATTAAGTGTTAACATTTGTTAAGTGAGTTTTAATCCACTTAAGTGAATGACTGCAGTTGATAAGTTAGTAACCTGGTTGTTAAGTGAATGTAGCTTCCCCATGGACTTTGCTTGTCAGAAGGTTGCAAAAGGTGATCTTGTGATCTTGGGACACAGCAATGGTCATAAATATGAACCCGTTACCAAGTATCTGAATTTTGATCCATGATCATGGGGATGCAGAGGTCATATCTGTGAAAAATGGCCATAAGCGACATTTTTTGTGCCATTATAACTTAGAACAGTGACTAAATGAACTGTTGTAAGTTGGTGACTACCTGAATTTATTCACTTACTGACTCTTTTCTATATATTGTACTTTTTCTTCACCAATATGAATTCCTCAGAGCTAATTGACACTGAATTCTGTTCTCATACTTTATAAATGCATGATGTGTATCTGAAGTAGAAAATAGAAGAGGGCACATTCATTGTCATTCTGAATAGAATGCCCAGGTGACACTAGTTAGTATGAGAAATATCCCTTGGGTTCACCTCTATATGAGCAGAAATTATTCAAATTTTAAATGAACATTAGTGTTCATGCTTCCCACCACAGTCTTGCTTTCCTACAGCACGTGTTTCATAATACAGTGAAGGAAAGACAATGCAGGATGACATTTAGCCATTTTCAGAGGACAAAATTTCATCGTGAATAATAAAAAAAAAACCTACAGATTTATGGATGTAGCTATGAATGAGGCATGTGAAAAATAGGAAGAAAATGGGAGGAATTATTTGGAATTTAAAATGACATCTTAAAAGGTTTGAAGTCGCCGTCCTATGCTAGAACCTGCTTTGCATTCTGAACATTGGATCAAGGCCTTAATATTGCTGGATGTGGTGGTTATGCTGCTGTTTTGAGTGTGGAACATTTTTGTGTATTAGTGAAAACAGGATAAAATCTGACGAACCATCTCACCGCGATGGGATTAACTTGCCCCACTTGTGGCCTCCTTCATATCCTATCAGCCAAAAAACTGGGATTTGAACCGGAGCTGCAATGCATCCAAGGCAGAAGCCTAGCACTACAGCCTAACCAGGCTCTACCCATTGCATCAGCTAAATATATATGTATGTTTCCACAACACCCTGTTAGGACCCCAATTAAGGGGGGAAGCATACTGCTTTTCCTTTTCTCTTTTTCGGCTCATCACCAGAGACCATCTAGACAGAAAGTCATGAATTCCGTTTTGTAATTTTTTTATATGTGTGTTACATTTTTGAGCTGATCAATTTTTCAGCTGATCTTAGTCTCCCTGATTCATTTATTGATCAGCTCAAAAACGTAACATATATACCGTATTTATTCGACTATAACGCGCACCCGTGTATAACGCGCACCCCCTAATTTTCCATTAAAAATCGGTATAAAATTTTTATACCGATTTTTATAAAGCATGACTGACGGGCTCCACAGCTGAGGGGCGATGGAGCGATGCCGTTCCACCCTAACCGCGTCCCTTTCTGTCTCCGCTTCTCCCCCGCGTCCCTTTCTGCCTTCCGCTTCTCCCCAGCGTCCCTTTCTGCCTTCCGCTTCTCCCCAGCGTCCCTTTCTGCCTTCCGCTTCTCCCCAGCGTCCCTTTCTGCCTTCCGCTTCTCCCCCGCGTCCCTTTCTGTCTCTGCTTCTCCCACGCGTCCCTTTCTGTCTCCGCTTCTCCCCAGCGTCCCTTTCTGTCTCTGCTTCTCCCACGTGTCCCTTTCTGTCTGTGCTTCTCCCCAGCGTCCCTTTCTGCCTTCCGCTTCTCCCCCGCGTCCCTTTCTGCCTTCCGCTTCTCCCCAGCGTCTCTTTCTGCCTTCCGCTTCTCCTCAGCGTCCCTTTCTGCCTCCGCTTCTCTCCCCACCCGCCGCCGCCCAGAAACCTGAATTTATTTATTCGAGTATAAAGCGCACCCAAACTTTGAGTTCTTTTTTGGGTACAAAATTTTGCGCGTTATACTCGAATAAATACGGTATATATATATATATATATATATATATATATATATATATACACACACATATATATATACACACACATATATATATATATACATATACACACACACACTTGTGTCACAACACCCTGTTAAGTGCCAATTATAAGCCCCAATTATATATATGACAATGTCCTCTATGTCCCATTCAAAAGTAGCAGACAACTTTGGACTCGACTTCCAGTTTTTGTGGGCGACGGACGTGTTTGATACACATCCGCCACTTGCTGTCCTGGTGGCCCCCCCGGGGGGACACAGGGTTTTTTGAAGGAACCCCCTGCCATATGGGTGGCGGCCGGTGGGTCGTCTTTCCAGCCTCGCCCCAGGAACCGGGAAGCAGAAAGGGGGGGCTTTGCCCTTTCGGTGATGGACTCCGGAATCAATGGAACGATTTGAAAGCTGGCTGGAGTGCCGGGGATGGAGGGTCTTTCCTAATCTCCAGGTCTGCAATTGAGGGACAAGCGAGTTTTACTTTCGATCAACTTTAAATGGAGAATGGAGGGGGGAGTTAATCTGTTTTGACCCCCTCTCGGAATAAAGCGGCGGTTGAAAAAGTTCTTCCCAGGAATGGGGAGAAAGAGAGAACTAGTTTGCCACCTGAAATAACAACAGTTTAAAAATTGTATCTACATTATCACAGTTGCAACATTGTATTGTGGAAGCTTTTTGATGAAACTTTCACTCTCCTTCATGTGAGAGGTGGGGAAAATGGCTCCTCTTTGTTCCCTGCTGGAAACTTTCCCTTTGTCTGTTAACTTTTCCTTCGGCATTTGAGATTGCAAGATTTTAAATTTCCCAGCTTAATTTCTCCTCGGGAAACCTTTGGTGTCTCTCCCAATACGTGGACATCCAGATTGATTTTGATAATACAATTTCTTCTTCTTGGTTTCCTTGGCTTTCTTGGTTTTATGTGCTACCCAGACTGAACTTTTATTCAGGTCATCCCGACACCTCGGACTTCATCGGCTGCTTGTTTTTCTGACGCCATTTTTCTTACAAATTGGAACTTACAATCGGGACAATGGCTTCTAAAAGACCACCTATTGGAAAGTCCTTTTCTGCTCCATCATCAGCTCTTTGCAGCCCAGTTATGCAGCAGACAAAGATCACTATATTGTTGCAAAAAGAAGGGACTGGCGAGAGCACTCAGGAATTGTCAACAAAGGAGGTGCTCCAGGACATAATGAAAAATGTACATGAAATTCGAAATGACTTGACAAATTTAAAACTAGAGCTGTTGGAGACACAAAGATAGAGATATCCACAGTGGATATTATCCACTGTTGGATAATAAACAAAAAATTGAGGCATTGGAAGGGGGTTCAGCTGAGATGAGGGAAGAGGTAAAGGAAATCCTGAAGGAAAGTGCAGAATTGGGAGGTCATATGACCAAGATTGAAGTTGAAAGAATGTCTTATTTTCTTAGGTTCCAGAACGTACCAGAGATAGAAGGAGAAGATCTCAAAGATCTTATGAGTACAATTTTAGCAGATTATATTAAAAGGAATAAAGAACAACTCTGGTGGGATATGGACCTGGTTTATAGAATTAACTCAGCATACGCTAGAATAAATGATGTACCAAGAGAAGTCCATATTAAATTTTTAAGGAGGTCCACAAGGGATGAGATATTGAGGACCCAGCAGGGAGGACCCCTGAAATATCAGGAAAAAGAAATTGCTATTTTGAAACGAATTCCCAAAAAAATTAGAGATAAGAAGGAAATATTCCTTCTTGTCCAAAAAAATATATAAAAAAGGAGTTTGGTTCAAATGGTTACTGCCAGAAGGAATGTTGGTCTTCTGGGAAGGAGGCAGAATTAGACTTAAAACATTAAGAGAGGCGGAAGCCTTTCTTCAAAAGCATTCCTCACTCCTAGGAGACGAAGAAGAGGGAGCAGGGGGGCCATGGCCCTGCCCATCGATGGGAAGGGAGAAGAAGAATCAATAGCAAAAAGACTTAGATCCCAAAAATGATTTTATTTGAAATTTCACTGTGCTAGTTGAATTAGATGGCAATGAAAAACATGATTGAATGTAGGAAATATACAATGTAACGTGTATGTATGGTTGGCCTTTTTTTTTCTTTAAAAAATATTGTATTTGTATGAAGTTTTGGGAGGACCACCACCTCCGGCATGGAAGCCACTAAAATGTTATTTTAACCCTACAACCCTTTTCCCACAAATACTGTAAAACCAATAAAAATGTTTTTAAAAAAGTAGCAGACAACTTTGAAAATATCAAGGAAGCATAAATCAGTCTTCAGAAAAAGAAAGGGAGACTGAACTGCACTTCTAGCAAATGCTATTTTATATTCTGAGCATAGAAAGGAGCTTGTAGTGGTATTACACTGAAATTACCTTTTATTGTACAGGGCAAGGAGTTTTCTTTAGCCACACCAGTGCATGCAAAATACAAAGACACAGGTTGATTGTCCGTAGGCTCACTGTCAGGGGCCTTTCTCATCACATAGAGGGAAGGCTGCTGAATAGAATTATAGCCTTAACAGTTGTTGTAACATCATTACAAATGTCTTGTAGGCTACAAGCTACTTATTTGCACATTAGACGTTAGTTACATCTTCCAAAGCTGATTAAAGGGAAAATTGGACTTGGCCCAAAAGATGGAGCCTGATTTCATTCTAATGGGGATGAACTGGCATGAAGGGGAGTGGTGATAAGCACTGATCATTTAGTTAATGTTGCTTTTATTGATCAGTAAAAAGCTTCTAAGTTTGCAGATCATTCTTTATTGGGTAATAAACTTTATAGTTTTGACTGTCCTAAGGGAGTAGATTTTATGGGCCTTCACTTCTATAGCCAAGGTTGTTACTAGCAGGAGACACAGAGGTTGGATGCAATTACTGTTTCCACAGAAGTACGTGATCATACTAGGCTGCTCACTAAGAGGAAAATTAGTCTTTCTCTATTTCTAAATATTTGGGTCAATATTAGGAATAGTTTGTTTGTGCTTTAAGAAATATTGGTTCATCTTGTTTTACCTGCGGCATTAATTCTGATATGAATTTTTGAGGAAGCAACTTTGAAAAATCCGGCAATGTAAACTGCTGTATTATTGATAGAAGGATATATGGAAGTCTGCTAACATTTATCTGAGGGGTCCTTGGTGCTCTCAGCGCTAATTTGTTTTCACCAATGATGTTACCTAGTTTGGTGTAAGAAAACAACTACTCTCAGAGAGAACTTAAGGACCTCTTATTTCAACACTGAGCTACATAAATTTTCCATTATTAGCATTTCTTTGGTACAATGCACACAGATATACTGTGCAAATTAAACTTAAGAAAAATCTAAGAAATCTGTGTTCGTGTTGTTCATTAAAATCAAACATTATAGAAAATGTACAAGCATTCTTTAATGTATGAAAGTGATGCATTTCTAATCTATATAGATTTTGTAATAAATCTTAAAGGATAGGTCTCTCAAATATGGAAAGATTAATACACAACCATTTGAATAGTCTTTAATTTAATTTTAATTTCAGTTTTAATTTTATTTGTCAAGAAGCTTGGATCTATGAAGTTCTGGAAATAACACCATTGAAAACTGTTGTTATTTAGAATGCTCTATGTTGAATTCTCTTAAGAAGAGTAATAGAAGAGGCAGCTTGAAGCAGATAGGAGTCATATGAAGACTAAGCCTGGTTATCAGACTATAACCTGATGCTTCAACCTGCCCCTCTTGCTTCTGGATGTGGGGCATCTCTTGGTCACATTGATTGTTGGCATCACCTTCCACTGCTGCAACTATTTACATTTTTAGAATGATTTAGAAGCACCCTTTATGCTGGTGCATAAAAGGTGATTTAGCATAAGATTTAGTGCCCTAAGTCAGTGACTACCTGCTTTAGCCTAAAATGGCCCTTGCCCTCCTGCCTCTAACTCTATAAACCTCAGGTTTGTCCACCCAGCCCACCCAGTTTCCACTGATATAATGAAATAATTTAGACTGAGTTGATATAATGTCAGTCTGTCTGAAGAGTAATCTTGAGGACAGTGATTTACTTAACAAAAAGGTTATATTTCCTAAGTAGCCAACATTTTAAATCAAAATGACCAGGGCTGTAGATGACTAAGAAGTGATAACTCCAGCATACAGGGCTGTACATTAAAGTAGGCATACAAATCTTGATACTAAACTCTTGCAAGCCAAAACATGTAAGCTTCTTCTTGCAACGAGTTGTCAAATTTACCACCTCCTGAAACAGATGGACTTCCAGTAAAAACTTTGCTTGAATGATCTTGTTTCATGGATAAATTCCCTTGGGTCTGAAGGCTATGGAAAGTATGTCTTTGGAAAGTGATATGGTACAGACCCTTCAGTCCTATGAGATATTGTTTTATTTTTAATTTATTAGTGTAAAGTGAGCTCTTGGCAAAGACTCATCCCAATAAATAATAAATCATAATAAATAATGCAGATTAATTAGGGAAATTTTGCAGTAGTATGCATTCCCCAGCTAGAGACTATTCTAGTGTTGAGTATCTAGATCTAATCAGTAATATTGTGATATAATTTGGATTGTAGCTTGTTCTAGCTTGCCTTTTCTTTCAATGTTTCTTTCAAACTTTTTAGTTACAGCCATTTGCTTTGACTCTTAGCAGACAGAATTAGAAACTGATCACCCTAAACACTTACATTAGGCATATCTTTGGTACTGGAATTTCCACTGCTATCCAAAAATAAAAAAGCTGTTTTACTGAACTATTCTTAGCCTTAATTAGTTCTTTAAGGCAGATTTACCAACCAAATATTCAAAATCCAAGATCAGAAAACTTCTTTGACCTTATATTAGGGACGAAGAGCACTATATGATTTTGTTTTGAATTTTAAATTTCAACCAAAAAGTTCATTTATTGACACAGAATCAACAGTACCACAAGGAAGAAAAATCATGAGTTTGCTGAACTAACTTATGTATTCTGCTTCTAATTTGCCTAATAATCAAGCTTTTCTCAACTGATTACATAGTTAAAACATGAACATTTCTAAAACTGTAATGTTAAGAAATCTAATGAAACAATGAAATATAAAATTAATACAAGTGCCACTAAGAATATAAAATTTTGTTGTTTTTCCAATGTAAGAACAAAAACATTTCTAAACGTTGGAGTTTTTTTTTTCTTTTAACATTCAGAGTGGTCTTGTTGGAGAACAAACAGAACAGAGGGACAGATCCAATCTCAGTTTACTTAAATCCAAATTCTCTTACAGCTGCTATGAGTTCAGGATAAGAAAAAAATCTGCCCACCATATGCCATCTTCCAGCACAAGATCCTATCACAGAAGTGTTGCAAATGCTTAACTCTTTGTTAATCAGAAATGGAATTAAACAAGGGCACATGAGGAAAGGTTCCCATTGAAAGTATACTTTGGGAAAGGTAAAAGAGAATCTAGCTCTCTCTACCTTTTCTCACTCCTCCTTGTTTGCTTGCTTTCTTCCCACTAGCATACTGATAGTTCTCAGCTCTCTGGTCCTATGGCTTGCAGCTCATTTGTCAAAATGATAGATTTCTATGAAAGGCTGTTAGCAGGGCATTTATTACCCATTTTTCATCCAGAGATGTCATCATCCTCTAAGATTAAATTAAAGAAAAAAAGAAAAGACATATTGTCTCCTTTTCGCTTTCTTCGAGCCAACAATCTTCTTTTTTATTTTTTGAACTGTTTCTGCTATGAATTAAGACAACACACAATCTAGGATTGTTCACATTGTTTGTTGACATAATATGCCACTTTAAATTGTGTGTGAAGGAGAGTAATTTATGTGAAGGAGAACAGGAGAACATATATATTGGGGTAGTTGAAGCCATCCAAAAAGAATCACGGACAATGTATGTATATATGTATGTATGTATGGATGGATGGATGTATATGTATATGTATATGTGTGTGTGTGTGTGTGTGTGTGTGTGTGTATGTATATGTGTATATATACAGACCAAAGCTTAATGATGGCAAGTAAGACCTCGCCGAAACGTTGCAAAGACAATTTCATTCTTACACGGGAAAAGACCCTAAAACAACAAGACCAACATATATACTGTATATGTGTGTGTGTATATGTATATGTATATGCATGTATGCATGTATGCATGTATGCATGTTTTCGTAGATTTTCATGGGTGTAGGTATGCTGGTCTTGTATTCGGATCTTTTCCCATGTAAGATTGAGATTGTCTTGGCAATGTTTTCGCGAGGTCTCACTCGCCATCTTCAGGCTGGCGTTTTCCAGCCTGAAGATGGCTAGTGTGTCATACATACATGTGTGTGTGTGTGTGTGTGTGTGTGTGTGCAAAACATGTTATTTGCCACAGCAGAAATTGTTTTTCTGCTCTCAACTAATACATTTACCCCAGGATCTAATTCTAGGTAAGTCTACTGAGGATAGCAAAGTAATCATGGCACAAATCAAGATGTCTGAATATGGTTGGTAATGCATTCCCCCACTTCAGTGCACTTCCTTCCATATATTCTCCATTCTCAGTTTTCCTCCCATCTTTGAAATGGCCGGAAAGTATGTGATTTTAAAATCCCACATCTCTACAGCCCACTTTTATGGCATCTTTAACAACAGGGGAGTGTTGCTACCATCATTGCTTCTCCCTTCTTAGTGTCTAAAATGAACAACAGAAAGCTAGCCCATGAACGAATTTGAGAGACATACTTAGCGATGGAATTGATACTATTGTAAGAGATTAGAAATTAGGGCGATTAGTGATATTGTTTATGTACTATACAAAAATAAGTTTAAGATAAAAATATGGAAAGAGAATAATATGGCTGAAATTGGAAATGGAACTACGATGTAAAATGAATTATGTATATGAGAGGATGTAAAAGAAAAGTCCCAACACTTTGTTGATAAAATATGTAAAAAAAATGTATTAAAAAAAAATAAAAACCTTGAATTAAAAAAAAAGCCAGTCAGCCCATGAAGAGACATATTGTTCATTCAGGTAGAACGGGAAGTAGAGAAAGCCAATTTGGGGAGGAGTGGGGAAAGAGAGAGAATTGGTATACATGACATTTTCTGGATAGTTTCCTGGCTAGTAGGAGTAATTGATTAACATTAATTTCTCTGTTGATTCCTTCAAAGGCCATCTTTAAAAGTAGTATAATGCACCATAAAGCCCAGGAGTTTCAACCCTGCCTGGCAGCAAAATATGCCCAGGCCTATTGCAGATTGGTGCTTATTGTCCCAAGTACCTGTGCATTATAAGTCTCAGAAATGAAGGTGTGGTGAGAAGGAGAAGATGGTTGGCTTGAACCCTAAGCACCATACAAATCACAGAATTCCTCAGTTCTGAGGAAAAGCACAGAGACTATCATTTCAGCCTTGCTCAAGGAACCATTTGTGAGTAAGTGACTTGCAATTAGACTTGCAATTTTCTGTTACTTGGTAGTAAGCCTTTAATATTGTCAGGGTTTATCTTGTTTTCTTTATCCTTGTGAAATATTTACATTGATTACATAAGACAGGGATGTCCAAACTTGGGAACTTTAAGACTTGTGGACTTCAACTCCCAGAATTCCCCAGCCAGCTATGCTGGCTGGGGAATTCTGGGAGTTGAAGTCCACAAGTCTTAAAGTTCCCAAGTTTGGACATCCCTGACATAAGAGAAGTATTTACTCTCTTTTGTAGCCAGAACAGAAATGGCTACATACATACATTCAGAAAATAACAGATGCAAGAAACCAACAACTGGATGGGACAGAGCAGTCCTGCACTGGACCAATGCAGTGGGCCTAGTCACCCACCTCCATATATAACTTTTCCCTGTGGCACAGAATGTCTTTACCAAGATGATTAGGGAACCAACCAAGATGATTAGGGAACTCAACCAAGATGATTAGGGAACTGGAGACTAAAACATATGAAGAACGGCTGCAGGAGCTGGGTATGTCTAGTTTGATGAAGAGAAGGACCAGGGGAGACAGGATAGCAGTGTTCCGATATCTCAGAGGGTGCCACAAAGAAGAGGGAGTCAAACTTTTCTCCAAGGCACCTGGGGGGCAGGACAAGAAGCAATGGGTGGAAACTAATCAAGGAGAGAAGCAACTTAGAACTAAGGAGAAATTTCCTGACAGTTAGAACAATTAACCTCTGGAACAGCTTGCCTCCAGAAGTTGTGAATGCCCCAACCCTGGAAGTCTTTAAGAAGATGTTAGATAGCCATTTGTCTGAAATGGTATAAGGTTCCTGCCCACGCAGGGGGTTGGACTAGAAGACCTACAAGGTCCCTTCCAACTCTGCTATTGTATTTTCCAATTTTACAAGTACAAATTTTGAAAGAGAACAGTGAAGACTATAAAGCAATAAGTGGGAAAAGTATAGAGAAAGAAATAAGAAAGGAAAGGGAGAAGGGAGAAGAGAAGAAGAAAGAAGAGAGAATAGGAAAAGAAAAAATCTTCCTAGCTGCATTTATATTTTACCCTCTTAAAAAATATTTACTTTCAGTCATTTTCAGAACACCTAACAAAATGAATCATAATGGTCTTAGCTGAGCTGGATTTTGCCCATCATCATCCTCACTTCTTAATATATATATTTTAAGATATCCTATGACACGGAAATTGACATGGTATCCTTGTTAGGAGCCCTTGGTTTCCAAAAGAGAAATCATGTATCTTGTTTTATTTATTTTAGATATTTGTAGGGCTTTATGTTCCTTTCCTTGTAATTCTTCTTCACCGGAGGAAGCACATTTCCTGTTTCATCAGTTCCGATTTCCAGAAGAGCAAAATCTCTAACTCCATATAAAAAATAAATCCTTAGAGCCTCGTTTTATGCAGAATAGCTTGTTGACTATTCATTTACAAGAAAGGAGTTGTGACTGTACTGTGACTTGGTTAAAAAAAGAGAAACATTTAGATTGTCATATTTCACAACTATCTATTTTGAGTTGCAATCTATGCACACATTCTTTGAAGTTGGCTCTATTGAAGATACCTGGTGTTAAGCAATACTTGCAAATCAAGCATACAAATGAATGAAAAGGATTTTTGAAAAGTTACATTTTTATGTAGTAGAGAAGAAGCAGCTCATCAAGAAGTCATTTCAGTAGGTAACTGGTAAGCCAAGACAGTGAGTCAAAAAAAGGCCCATCAGAGGAAAGTGCTGCACACCTGGCTGATATGGCCTAATCAGTTCAGAATAGAAGAGAATGATCAATCCCTATGGTCAGGTTATTAAATATCTGTTGATGGAACCTAAAATTGAATAAAGTTTATCAAGCTAGAAAGCTCCAACATTCTGGTCAACAACAATTTTGTCACATGTATTATAATGGATATTGTAATCATATTTGTGCATGTTATTCATTTTCTTGTGATTCTATCTTCATTATTTTGTTCAACTAATAATATTATATTATTTTAAAATTGCTCCTGGTGGGAATGCAGAAAACCCCCACATTGCACATCAATTGATAGTGGGGAAGTGGAGCCCAAGCTGTGTAAGAAGACCTTTTCAAGCATTCAGAAATGAATGGTTTCCATCTGTGCTTGTCCCTCTCTGCCCTATCACTGGTTTCTTTGTTCCCCTGCTAATAATACTCAGATGACTCTGACTCACCTTTAAGCCATACTTCTGCATAAAAGCTCTTTTTCCAAACAATGCAACAAGTTCCATGCTTAGAACTTAATCTGGGTCCATTCAATTTTGCCTGAAATCATTTTTAATAGCTCCCTCTTTGTATGAAACCTATTCCTCCATGTTTTCCACTTGCATAGTTAAATCACACAGATCTTTTCATCTCTTTATATCTTGGGGTTATACTACAACTTTTTGCTGTGCAGTTTTCAACTTTGCCCTGAATATTAGCCAGGGAAATATTGTTAGCAATAAAAGCAAAGAGGGTCTACAAAAGAAATGAAAGTGAAGCTGTCAGGGAAAGCCATGTCAATTGTATTACTGTACTGAACATGTTCTCTTATTTTTTGTTTCTATTTTTATTCAGTTTGATAGTATTTTTTCTTTAGTAAGAGAAATATCCTCTGACGAAATTCTTGTTCATGGGATTCTTGAAATATGGTCAACATATAGGAGAATGGACTGATGAGAATAGAGCCCATGTGGTCATCTTGTGGCTGCAAGAGAGTGGGAAACTTGCCTTCTTCTCCGGTTTCTTTACAAAATAAAATATTCAAAAATATTGAGAACAGATTTTGGCATAGCAATTGCTGGTACTGATTTAAAGCAAAAAATGAAGTTCTGGCGTTTTTTTTTTTTTTTTTAAGTGCACATTTGTCCTTTTCATGCCTAGAAGCCCTTGGGATGTTTATTAAACAAATTCCTCTTGACTTTCAGAACATGTTTTCTGAAACAAAGCTAATGCAACCTCTTCATTTAAAGCAGTTGAAAAATGGCAGTGGACATTAAAACTATCAATTAGATTTAAAATCTGCATTACAGAATTGCTGAATTGCCTCTTATTGATACACAACAGTGCTATGTTCTCTGACCAAGTCTCCTGAAACATTTTGCCTATGGAAGATCTCTCAGTGCCAAAATCTCAGGATGCACTTTAGTCTTAATTAATAATTTATCTCCTTTCGATGTGTTGTATTACTTAGTTATTTCTTTAATTAAAGGCAGTTCCACCCACCTGTATTGCTCCTTTCTAATCTCTCCAAAGTATCTTAAAGTCATTTGTCTGATCATTGTTGCTCATACCAATTTCAGGACGTTGAAAATAATCTGCAAACCTTATGAACATTAGTCCATTTTTTCAAGCAATACAGGAATGAAAAAGTGATCATTCAATGCTCCACCTCCTATGACAGTTCTTGAAGAAGAAAAAAGAACCATACCCCATTCCATATACAAAAGAGAGAAAAGAATAACCTATTTTCCCTTGTCTTTAGCACATGCTATATATATATCATATATACATATACATATACATATACATACACACACACACACATACATACATACATACATACATACATACATACATGAGTCACAACACCCTGTTAAGCCCCAATTAAGGGAGGAAGCATACTGCTCAAAAAACCTAACACATATAAAAAAAGTACACAATGGAACTAAAAAGCTTTCTGTCTAGATGGTCTCTGGTGATGAGCCGAAAGACAGAAAAGGAAAGCAGTATGCTTCTTCCCTTAATTGGGGCTAACAGGGTGTTGTGACACAAGTATATACTTATCCTCCTGTCTCAGCTGATCAGGATAAGAACCAGTAGTCTAGAGGCAATTGCGACTGCCTCACATGTAATACTTCCCTGGTTCGAATCCTAGTATGGCTAGCTGATGAGAGCTAAATAGCTCAAAATAGATTTATCCTAGTCTCCCTGATTTATTTATTGATCAGCTCAAAAAACCTCTCACACACACACACACATTCTTTGTGCATATAAATTTCCACTAAAAACTATGACAGTAGCAACACATATTGGACAAAATTATTTTCTCTATTATTTGCAACTGTAGGGAGTAATGTACTGGATAGACCGGGACTGTTAAATTCCTGGCCTGCGGGATCCATGCGCCATGTGCTGGCCCGATCCACTCTTGGTTTAGCAAAGAGGAAAAAAAGTTCTGATATGTCACGTGACGATGTGAGTTTGACACCCCTGGTATAGTCTCTATGCCTGTGAAGGCTGGGAAGATGAAAAAAAAAACAATAATTAACTTGAGTCCAAAGGCTAATAATAAAGAAAAGTTATGGAACACTGCTCCTGAATGAAGAAGTAGCATTCAACCAAGAAAAGTTTTTCAGGGATTGTGAAACTATCTGGAAAGATTAAGACTGGGACTTGATTGTAAGATTGCCTGTAAAATTGATTACACAATTCAAATCATGAGGAATGTCAAAAATTCCAATAAACAAACAAGCAAACATCGATTGGTCCTAAGGTCCGCAACCCTGCAATATTGAAAACAGAAATTTTACTATTTTATAAAATAATTGAGTTATGCCAAGATATAATAACATTGTCATGATTGCCTAAGAAGGATAAAATCGCAAACCACTGATGTTAGAGGATAGAAATGTTGTCAATGCTGCATGTGCAGGAACCCTAAACCAGAAATTTCACAACTGTATTAAGTTTGCTTTAAACCATGATGTAAGTGGTTTCTTTTCCAGAATGTAGGGAAAAAGCAATAATCATTCTGATTTATTTTGATTTGATTTATTTAGATTTATGAAACCGCGCCTTTCTCCCTGAAGGGACTCGGGGTGGTGCACAGGAATTAAAAGACATATAAAACATAACCATCAATAAATATTAAAACCAAATTAAATAATGTTCATCCTGTGCTAAAAATCTTAAAATCTTAGAAACTATTTCCCCCTAAAATCCAAATAAAACAGATTAGCTTCAGACTACAAGCTAGGTGAGATGGATTAGGCCAGGCCGGCCTTCTGAATGCCATCCTCACTTTTGAACAGCATTCAGCACACGAACAAACAAACAAACACAAACACACACACAGAGATACTGCTATATGTTTTTGTTTGACGGCTTTCCAAAATCTGGATTTTGAAGTCAACAGAGGAGGGCATTCTTAAAACAATTATCAAACAGGACTGTTTCTTTCAGCTTCTGTCTCATGCCAATTCTGCATGCTAAATTAATTTTGTATAATTAATTCAATTTCAGCACATATTGCTGAAACCATGCAAATTAGTTGAGCAGAGTAGATGCTTAGAGTACTACTTCTCTCCTGTGTTTAAACTGTGAAATTCTGAGCTCTGTGGATTTCCTCCTACTCTCTTTAGTTGTTCATATATCATGAAATGGAATTCAAGCAACAGGATACATTGGGACCTTGGGTGCCGACCGTAATCCATTCCAGGACTTTGGTCAGCACCCGATTTGACTAGAAACAAGACTGACTGTACATATGCACACACACACAAAATGGCATGGAAGAGGAAATCACTGTGGCTGGGAAAATCGCTACAGCTGTGTTTATTCGGCTACCGAAGATGTGATCGTGACCTGAACGCAACATTTATCAGATTTTTCAGTCAGTACCCAAATTGTTCATGGTTTGAGCCATTTGGGACCCGAGGTCCCACTGTATGCTGTGACAATGAAAAAAATACACATTTATAGACACACCTACACTGTGCAATGTATATTGTTTACTCGGAAAGAACTAATTTTCTCCCAAATCCACTTGGCACTTTTATTGGGAATTAGTCTTACCCTTTTGGAGACTCATTTTGTATATTTACATTTGTTCATTTCACAGAGCTCGTCTGATGCCCATTACATTTATACATTGCAATTGTTCTTTTCTATCACAGAGACACACTTGTGCACACTTAATGGGAAAAAGAACTATGGCCAAGGATTTTTGCTTCTACCTGCCGCAGTGTATCTCAATTGAGACACACATTCTTGTGCTTGCACAAATCACTGCTGCTCTATTGAGAGTGACCAGTTTCTCTCTTGTTGATACTGCTTGCCTAAAGAATGGAAACAGATTGTTGTGAATCATGTTACTCAAAGAAGACAGACTGTCATGTAAGAGAAAATAAACAATATATTCTCTCCTTCTGACACCTGAAGGGGAAATAAACTGTCTTCATGCCCACATATTATCAACCAAAGATCTTTTGCACCTCAGGTCAGAGATGTCTATCATTACCCCAAATGCAAGTTTCTCTAAAGGCAAGTATGCACCAATGATTATTATTGTATTTTATGATATAATGGCTCTCTAACCTTTCCTGGGTACCATCTTGATAGCTTCCTTCCATGCCTGCAGACATTTCTCTAACAATTGAAAGCTGCTGAAAAGTTAAAAGTATAATTTAGGATCAAGTAAAGCATCAGAGAGACAACCTGTGAAGACCTGGCATTTAAAAAAAATGATTTCCAATTTTCCAAAACCAGAACAATTTTTTTTAAAAAATGTTACACAGCTGCTGCCATATTTAATATATCCGGAAAAGTTAAACATCTATTTCCCCAGTGCAGTGTTTGCATATGGAAGAATGAAATTGAAATGTATTTATTTGTTTGGTTAAATTTGCACGGTACCTTTTTACAAAATGGTTACTGAATAAGTCAGTATCTTTAGACCCTATCATAATGTCATAAAGGACTGCAAGCAGACAAACAACAGCAATAATTTATAGCTCTTTGCATATGAAAGTGCTGTAGAAATGATAAATAATGAGAGTCCTGTATCCCTAAAAGCTAACACTTAATGGAAATGTCTGCAGAAGTGTGATAGCTATGATGAATTACATCACTGAAATATATGAATTCCAGAATTCTTTTTCAATACTGTGATTTTAGCAGCCCTCTGGTCCAGCACATACAGCTTTATTAAAGTCTTAATTTTCTTTTTCATGAACCTACACTTTCAAAAAAATGATCATGTTGTTTGTTTTTGTTTTTTGCTGCTGTGATAGTGGTCATACTATGGTGATATTAGAACTCAAAGACTGGGGCCTGTGTTTGTTAGTATAAGGGATCTTAAAGAATGCATCTACAATTTAATTAGAAAAAATTTCAGTGCAGTCCTGAGAACATGGAAGGCATGAGAATAAAACTCAGAATAATCTTGCCTTAATTCTATTTGGTATATCTCTCTGATTGTTTTTAAAGATTCCATTCTTGTACAGTAGAGTAATACTGTAAAGTATCTTTTCTGAAATGTTTTTGCTGGTTCCCCCCCCCCCCCCCCCCCATATGGCCTACTTCAATAGGCTCATGATCAGCTACTCTATGTCAGTACTTCCTAGTAGCTGGCTATATGTCCATGTCCTGTCCAGCTGCTGAGAAACATACTTGCCAAGAGATTTACAGCTGGGGAGAAAGGATTGATGTTGTGATTGCTTGGTGTGACTGAAAAGGCTTTGCTAAGTTCAAAACATGTTTTCTTGAGCAAGTGAAGTAGAAAACCATACAGCTAGGTTAAGAGAGAGGGAGAAGAGAAACAGAGCCTCAATCTACATTTCTGAAAAGTCAATAGACATCTTGTTTACAACAGTAAAATTATATATGGACTGTTACAATGAAGTATTGCCATTCTTTATTGAAACTGTTGTGAAGTTGCTCTATATTACCGTATTTTTTGGAGTATAAGACACATCCTTTTTCCTCTAAAAAGAGGCTGAAAATCTGGGTGCGTCTTATACATCGAATACAGCATTTGTTGCCTCCTGGAACCCCACCCTTTCACCAAACTGGCTGTGCCTAGTCTTATGGAGGCTTCCAGAGAGCTCCTGGGGGCTGGGGAGGGCAGAAATTAGCCTCAAACAGGCTGCTTCCCCCTCCCCCAGCCCCCAGCAGCACTCTATAAGCCTCCATAGGGCTATGCATGCAATTTATTTCACAAAAAAGGGCCCATTTTCGTGATAAATGGGGTGGGTTTTTTGCTCATTTTTCACCCCCCCCCAGGAGCACTCTGCAAGCCCCCCCCAAGGCTAGTTATGCTCTCTTTCTCTCTCTCTCTTTCTCTCTATCCTTCTACCTATCTAACTACACACTCTCTCTCTCTCTCGCTACCTACTGTATTTCTCTCTCTCTCTCTCTTTCTACCTACCTATCTACACACACACATACTCTCTCCCTCCCTATTTACTGTATTTATCTCTCTATATATATTTCTCTCTCTCTCCTTCTACCTACCTACCTACACACACACTCTCTCTCTCTCCCCCACCTACTGTATTTCTCTCTTTCTCTCTCTTTCTCTCTCTCTATCCTTCTACCTACCTAACTACACACTCTCTCTCCCTACCTACTGTATTTCTCTCTCTCTCTCCTTCTACCTACCTACCTACACACACACACACTCTCCCTCCCTACTGTATTTCTCTCTCTCTATTTCTCTCTCTATCCTTCTACCTACCTACCTACACATACACACACTCTCTCTCCCTACCTACCTACTGTATTTCTCTCTCTCTCTCTCCTTCTACCTACCTAACTACACACACTCTCTCTCCCTACCTACTGTATTTCTCTCTCTATTTCTCTCTCTATCCTTCTATCTATCTACCTACCTACACATACCCTCTCTCTCTCCCTACCTACCTACTGTTTCTCTCTCTCTTTCTATTTCTCTATCCTTCTACCTACCTACCTACCTACACACACACACATTCTCCCTCTCCCCCTACATACCTACTGTATTTCTTTCTCTCCCCCTTTACCTACCTACCTACCTACATACACAGACACACTCTCTCCCTACCTACCTACTGTATTTCTCTCTCCCTATTTCTCTCTCTATATATCCCTTTACCTACCTACCTACTCTCTCTCTCCCTACCTACTGTATTTCTCTCTATTTCTCTCTCTCTCTCTCTCTCTATCCCTTTATCTACCTACCATATTTCTCTTTCTTTCTCTCCCTCTCTCTCCCTCAATCTACCTACCTACCTACTTTTTTTTTGTAATTTGCCTCTTCAAAACCTTGGTGCATCTTATACTCCAGTGCATCTTATACTCCGAAAAATATGGTAGCTACAGAGACATAGTAAATACACATATATAAACTATGGTATATAATTATAAAGATCTAATATTGGGTTTGGAACCTTTGGTTTTTCAGACATTAGCTCATTTCTAACCAAATTAATTTAAAGAAATAGTGGAAACTGTAACTCAACAACATCAGGAAGTCTATAAAGTATTTGCATCAAGTTCCTTATTTGACTGACTTATTCTCAGAGTCTTTGTTGACAGATATTAGGTTAGGATTATTTCAAATACATCACTCAGACTATGTAACTTGCTATCCCTGAAACCTTTTCCCCAAATAATTTTCATTTTTCTTAATGACTTTTCACATGTGGCAATAAATAAATAAGTCCTACTTATCTATAATTAGAGTAACAATATTAGAGTTTTCCAAATGATCCAATATTGGAATATTCTGAAGCATTCCAAAACTCTTTTTCTTGGAGTTTCACTTACTTGTAAAATGCACAAGGGTGCTCACAATTCAAAGTTTGTAGAATGTGCAAGGTAGCTTTATCAAATTGTCAAAGTTTTAAGTGGAATGCACATAGCAATGTTATAAGATCAAATAACGTTTCTCTAGGACTCCATGGTCTATGATAGAAATACAGAAACACAGAGATTACCAATCCAGGAAATGATGTTTAAGAAAGTCAACTCTTCAATGAGCTAGAAGCTGCTGTGAGCATATCAGATTTTCTTTAAAAAAATAAAGATAAATCAAGCACCTCAGCCATCTCATAGAGTATAAAATGTTATGCATCCATCACAACTAAAGATTTTCTGGGGAAACTTGACAGGATGTAACAGTCAACTTGTCATAGATATGAGATTGGATTCAAACAAACTTGCTCCCAGTAGAATCCATAGAGCAATTGTATTTTTAAATCTCCATAAGAGGCAAAAGGATGAGGACTTCACAGAGTCCAACTGCGGGGAAAAAAATGGTATAAAATACTTTTTCAGAGAAATCTCTCAGCAAATCAGCAACTGTCGTGTTTTGGCTCAGAATTACTGAATGAAATTATATTGGTTATTCAAATGAGAATGAAGAAAGCTGTTTGTTAAGACAAGTTAACAAACTTGTTATCTGCGGGATCGCATCCTACCCCATACATCCCTTCGGCCGATTTGCTCCCACAGAGAGGGGCTTCTCCTGGTGCCATCCACTAGGCAATGCCAGTGGGTGACGCCCAGGGGAAGGGCCTTCTCTGTGGCGGGCCCGATCCTCTGGAACGACCTACCCCCTGAACTTAGATCTATCCCGGACCTCCGCTCCTTCCGCTAGCAACTAAAAACCTACTTTTTCCAACAGGCCGGCCTGGCCTAACCTACCATTTTCAGCCTCAGTTGTTTAGTAGAGAAATTTTAAATTGGGCTTTAGGGATTTTAATGGGGTAGTTTAGCACAGGGTGTAATTTAATATAGTTTTAATGTATTTATGTATTTATTGTGATGTATTGTATTTTTTATATTTTCCTGTGCACCGCCCCGAGTCCCTTTGGGGAGAGGGGGCAGTTAATAAGTCGAATAAATGAAATGACAAAAGTAATAGAAAACCCACTGCATTTTAGTTGTATTAAAATAATATTGAACAGCTTAATTAGACTTTCATTTATGAATATTGTTTGGTGAAGTTGGGAGAGAAGGAAGAAGGGAGGGAGGGGGAGAGAGAGAGAGAAAAAGAGAAAGAGAGAGATCTGTGAAATTTTAGGTTGGCTCTAGATACATAGAGATCTCAGGCAAACATCTAGACCCAAATTTTCTCAGCTTTAATATTTCAACCCATAGTCCTAGTTCACGCTGGTGAAATGCTGCAAAAGTGAAGTACTTCAGCACTAGGTTTTTTCCTAAGTGAAATTTTAGGAAAATCCCCAACTTTGTAATTGGGGATTCCATTCATGGTAGCAATCTTGAACCACAGAGATTGATGAAAGGAGATGCCAGCTATTTTCTGGCTTTAGGCAATATTCAAAGAATCACAGCCTGATTGATAGGCCACATTAGAAATCATGAGATTCTGAATCAGAATATATGTAATGCTGCCTAGAGAGTGACCCACTAGCTGAAAACAGAAATTATTCTTCTGACTACACAAAGAAATATATTCCAGGCAGAGTTGCTTTTAGTGGGTATAGCAACAGGATGCTCTCCAGGGCTCCACCACTATCAAAAAGCCAGGTGGGAGATTTTTGGCCAGGTTTTATCACCCAGGATCAAAGGGAGATTGTGAGATTAATCATGTGTTATCCAGACAATAGTTCCTTCTGATTGAACTGCAGAAATCAAAAAGGGGGTTGCAGCTAGATCCATTAGAGTTGAACTGCCAAGAAGCCTAGTCTTTCATCTACGCTGCTAACAGTATGGAGCCAATGTGGACATTTATAGCTTCCTCCACCCCACCCCCATCTCTTAATCATCTTAAAAAGTAGTCAATTACAAATGAAGATTTCTTTTTGAAGCAAAGATGAGTGAGTTAAACCTGCTTTCAGGATTACTAAAAATACAAGAAATACATTAATTTAAAGATTCAAGTTTGTTGGCAAAAAGCTTAATTAAGACTGAATTTAAGAAAGATTTTTTAAACAGCTAAGATAATAATAATAATAATAATAATTTTATTGTTTCTATACCGCCCCCTCTCCCCACGGGGACTCGGGGCGGTGCACAGGTAGCATAAAAACAGTATATAACAACAATAAATAAACAACAAAATTTAAAAGCCAATTAAATAAACCCTGTGCTAAAATCCCAATTAACTAAAACCTATTCTATAAAATCCCAAGGCAAGGAGGCTATCCCAGGCCGGCCAGACGGAAAAAGTAAGTTTTCAATTTAAGACGGAAGGAGCGGAGGTCCGTAGTTGTCCTAATGTCGGGGGGAAGGTCGTTCCAGAGGGCCGGGCCCGCCACAGAGAGCGCCCTTCCCCTGGGTGTCGCCCGCTGACATAGTCTAGTGGACGGCACCCGGAGAAGCCCCTCTCTGTGGGAGCGAATCGGCCGTGAGGACGTGTGAGGCAGGATCCGATCCTGCAGATAGCTAGGTCCCGAGCCATGGAGCGCTTTAAAGATGATGACTAGCACCTTGAAGCGCACCCGGAAGACGACAGGCAGCCAGTGCAGCTCGCGCAAGAGCGGTGTTACATGGGTAGACCTTGCGGTCCCCATAATTGCTCGCGCGGCTGCATTCTGGACTAGCTGAAGCCTCCGGGTGCACCTCAGGGGCAGCCCCATGTAGAGAGAGTTACAATAGTCCAGTCGGGATGTCACGAGAGCATGAGTGACTGTGCAAAGGGCGTCCCGATCCAATAGGGGGCGCAATTGGCGAACCAGGCGAACCTGGTAAAACGCCCTCCTGGCCACGGCTGTCACCTGATTTTCCATGGACAGCCGGGTATCCAGGAGGACACCCAAATTGCGCGCCCCATCCACAGGGGCAAGATGTTCGCCCCCTATGGCCAGCGATGGAGTAAGCTGGTTGAATCGGGCAGCCGGAAACCACAGCCACTCGGTCTTGGTCGGGTTGAGCTTGAGTCCGTTACTTCCCATCCAGATCCGTACAGCTTCCAGGCACTGGCACATCACCGCTACGGCATCGTTGGGGTGGTTTGGGGTAGAAATGTACAGCTGGGTGTCATCAGCGTACAGATGGTATTCTACCCCAAAACCACGGATGATCTCACCCAGCGGCTTCATGTATGTGTTGAACAGGAGGGGCGAGAGGACCGACCCCTGAGGCACCCCACATGTGAGGGGTCTCGCGGTCGATCTCTGCCCCCCTGTCAACACAAATTGCGATCGGCCAGAGAGGTAGGAGGAGAACCACCGTAAAACGGTGCCTCCCACCCCCAACCCCCCCAGCCGATGCAATAGGATACCATGGTCGATGGTATCGAAAGCCGCCGAGAGGTCTAATAGGACCAGGATGGAGGAACAACCCCCATCTCTGGCCCTCCAGAGATCATCAACCAACGCGACCAATGCCGTCTCGGTGCTATGCCCGGGCCGGAAGCCGGACTGGCGCGGATCTAGATAGAAGATGAGAGTCTTCTTCACTTTTGGTAAAAAGTGTTTGGAATAATTCTCCACTAAGCTAGTAAAAGAGAATGGACTGGTATAGGAACATTTGCCATTTACCTTTAAGGAGAGAATATAATTGGCAGATTCTTTTCTGTGCAAAAGTTGAAAGAAACTTAGACTATGATGTCTAGTTACTATGAAAATGTGATCCCTGAAGTGAAAGTATTTGAAATAAAAAGTTAATAAGAGGGGAGGGAGAGAAGGAAGAAAAGGAGAAAGGCTTAAAAAAACAAAAACCTCTGCTTCCGACATTTTTAATTCAAAATGACTACAGAAAAATTGTAATAGAAGGCAGAAGAGGTTCATTAGAACAACCTGAAATTATTCAAAATATACTTCACTTTTTTTAGCAAATGCCACCTAAACGTGAGCAGACACTGTGACAGCCACAGGACCTCAAGGACCAGCCATAAGTCTTCATGTTGAACAACTTTCGAATGGTTGCTGAAAAAGAAGTCACTAAGTGCAGACTACCTTTATAGTCAAAAGCCCTTCCCTATCTTTCATGGTTGACAAAGCATAATGATACCCCTGACAACAATAATCGGACCAACTACTTGGTAGGATCCGTAGTACCCTGGGGTCTCTGTCCTGCTGGCAAAACCATGTCTTCATGCTTTTTGAAAGAATGGGGGGAGGCACCTTATTATTTCTGCAAGGATGATGTTCCACATATAGCTTCAATTCCTCTCATTTTAAAAAAAAGTGCCTGCACAACATCTGCTCTCTCTCTTCCTGTCCATCTGTTTTCTCCTCCTCCTCCTCCTTCCTGCAGTAGTAGTAATCCATGGCTCCCCCAGGGGCCTAGCTGCCTCCTCCGGTATTTTATGAGAATGAGAATGTATAAAATTGTCTGCAATAGTCTTTTCACCGCCCCGAGTCCTACCACGGAGAATAGAGCAGTATATAAATTCAAAAAATAAATAAATAAATAAAATTTCAATCCAATTTGTAACAAGGCTGTCTGACTATAGATGCTCCTTGCCCCACAGCGTTCATCCATGTGTGCAGCCATCTTGAATGGCAGTTGGAACTAGCTTAACTTCATTAAGTTCTTCTGTATGTTCTCCTTTTAGAGATGTCGAAGGATGAGGTTGTGGCCAGCTTTCCCAAAGGCTAAATAAAAGCTTGATGACTATATGCCTCTTGTCCCACAGGTTCGATCAAGGGGGAAAAGAATCCAATCCATACTGAACAAAGGAGTGCCCAGCCACAGCATCTATATGTTCAGCCATCTTTCTCCTCCAGGTGTTGCTTCTTGCTTCTTGGAAGGGCATCTTTTTAGAGAATAATGTAGAGTACACAGCTGATGGTTGCCTTAGTAGTTAAAAATAATGTCATTAAAGGAGCCATTACTTTACCAGTTTCTGGGATATTCAAGAAAAACACATAGGCTTTTGTTCATACACTGTGCTGAGGTATTTGAAGCAGGCCATTAGATGTTGGGGATGTGCATTTTTATGTTGATGTTTTAGCCAGTTGCATCCAATGCTTTTGATATTTATATGTCACAACGAGTCATTGCTGTGAGATGGGTGGCTCTATAAATAATTTTAAATAAATAAATAAATAAATGTTCAATGATAGTTAGTAGATTAAAATGTAATGGCTGGAGTCATACAACATGCTAGGCCAAAGCTAAATATTATGACTATGCAATGTATGAGTTTAGTTCTAGAGTAACAAAAGGTTAATTGTATTATATGCAGGCTATAGAATACCAGTGCTTTCTTCAACAGTATCTATCTGATTACTCAAAAAAGTATTGTAATTTGAGTGAACATTTTATTTTTTTAGTTTGAAGGTATGTGTCTTTGATGTGTCTAGGAAGAAAATAATATCCTATGTGATACCTATTAATTCCAAATGATCACTCTCCTAAAACTTTACTTTCAAAACTTTGATATAACTGAACCAATGTAGCCAGGGACATACTGGTGCAATATGTACATTTTCTTCCTCTCTCCAAAAATATACAATATGCTTGAAGTTTTTCTATTGTACAATTGCTATATTAATCTAATAACATACCCTAGCAATATACATTACCTTAGCAACTCTAGTTATGGCATATGTGTCATTTTGTAGCTGTTTTTAATAATTGCAATACAGCATGGGAAAAAGAGGAAAAATGAATGAAAAACAATATTATAATGGGAAGGAATTATAATGAACAGATTTGACTCTTTGTAATAAAAATATTTTCTGGGTTGTATCATAAAAAAGAGCAAATGAATTGGCATGAATTCTGCAGCATGTGGATATTTCTGTTGAATTCAGTAACTGGTTGTTTCATTTTTACTTACACCTTGTAGCAGTTGTCAGTGTGAGCAATACTGAAAGTGTGTTAATTTCCAGCTATGTTAAACACTTGCTTGAATAATTTATTGGTTATTTATTCAGTCTGAGAGGAAGGTCAGAATATGCATTTAAATGGAAATGTTCTTACAAACATTACAGAAAGGACCCCACTATTATCAGCGCTTCTCAGCTGGATTTAGTTTGAAAGAAGCTGGTCAGAGAGATCAGGGAGCTCATACTTAATCCTGAAGCATTTATCAAATACTATCACAGCTGTTTTACATACAAAGGTCTCATGGAATGCATTTGAGCTCAACTTCCTTGTCCTTGAACAGGCTGAAGTCAACCCTGTTCTCACTGGTCCCATTTTGAATTGCTAATTTAAGAGAAGATGAAAGGACTACTTGGGGCAAAGAGAAAGGCTAAGATCATACAAATCATTTAACTTTTGGAAGTTTCAACTATGTAGGAACATAAGAAACTTATTCCAAATGTAAAAGAATTCAGCAGGAGTAAATTGTATATTCTAGATGAGGAACATTTTGGATTGCAGAAGCTGCAGTTCTCCTGCTCCTCTTCAGCAGGGCTATTTCCTGGAATGCCAGGATAAACTGGGACATTGCCCGACTCAAGAAACACTGGAGAAGAGGAAAGGAATATATTGGAGAAGAGAGTCACACAATTTACATGTTAGAAAGAAGGATGAGATCCCTAAGCTTTTGTTTAAAACTTATAAGATAAATGAAATATCTTAAACCCATTGAGCAAATTCTAATATTCATCTTTTGAACCATAAAATTGACTCACTAACACATGTACTCAAATGAAGTTGTATGCCCAATTAAACTTAAAGATCTAGACTGAAGCATTTCCCATCTCTGTCAACACTTGAACCTGAAACCTTTCAGACAAACAGTCTGCTATGGAATTAACTGATTTGCTGTAAATGGTTGAGTTTTAAAAGAAGCAATGGCAGTGTTTAAATACTCTTATTTTTAGAAAGTTTAAACATTTGGCAGTACATACATTTTGTTTTGCATTTACAATCTGTTATCCAAACATAAAATGAATTAGAAGAACAAGATGCTTTAAAAAGGCCTGCCCTTGACTCACTATGTATTAGAAAGACATTGTTTTGTTGAATTTAGTCTCAAGGTCTTTCACACAACCTTTTTTGTCAGAAAAAAGAAATATTCTTGTAGGAAAATGCCAATTATTTATAGGGTGGGGGTGGGGGGTGGGATGGGGGGGAAAATGACTGCCATGACTCAGGAAGAACATTTAATGGCCTCTTCTGCTCACAGCTATGAGTGGAAGGGATAGGAGATTGGAATGCAAATTTCTAGTAAAGAGATGATAATTGCACTACAAGAAGTCATCCTTGAATGCCCGTTAAAATAATTGCATTCAGCATTTATGACTTCAGCAAGCCATAGGAGAACTGGGCAAACTGGTTTTATTAAACAGAAAAAGAGCAATGCAAATTGCTGACAATCCTTGAATTAGGCAATGGTTCATATGTAGAACTTTTGGTGAACAAAAGTTGGCATGTGAGGCCATATATGTATGTATATATGCATGCACGCATGTGTATGCATGTATGTGTAACACACAGGCAGAAACAGAGACAGACAGACAGACACACACACACACACACACACACACACACACACACACACATGTCTAGATGGTCTCTGGTGATGAGCCGAAAGACAGAAAAGGAGAGCAGTATGCTTCCTCCCTTAATTGGGGCTTAACAGGGTGTTGTGACACAAGTGTGTGTGTGTGTGTGTGTGTGTGTGTATCTATATATCTATATCTATATATCTATAGTTCGAGTCCCAGTAAAGGGTATGGCCAGCTGATGAGAGCTAATAAGCTCGAAATAGATCTATCCTGGTCTCCCTAATTTATTTATTGATCAGCTCATAAAACTAACACACATATCTATATCTATATCTAATCTATATCTATATCTGCTGGTCTTGTTGTATTTGAGTGTTTTCCCATGTAAGAATGAGATTGTCTTTGCTACATTTTGGCAAGATCTCATTTGCCATCTTCAGGCTTAGGTCTGTGGCTGCATAGATGCCGCCCTTCCTTAAATCTTGGTGGTAATCTTGTAGACTAAGGAGTCTATGCAAAATCCATGCAAAAATTACATGCAAAATCTGCCCTACAATTTACATAGGACAAACCAATAGGAGAATAAATGCAGACATTGAAGAACATAAAAATGCAGTAAAAAAACAACTTAAAACCTCATCCCTCTACCAACACTTCAAAGCTACAGGACATGATATTAACTTTGAAGGAACCAAATTGATCTCCAAGGCTGAACAACTCAACAGAATAATCAGAGAAGCCATCAAAATAGAGAAACAATGTCACAATATGAACAAACTTGATGATACCTCCTGCCTACCAGACATCTGGAAACCAGCACTGGCCAACAGACGAGCCCCACCCACCACCCAAGCTGTTGAAATTCAAAATAAGGAGAAACACATGAATAGGACCAATCACTATCAATCTACCAATCATGATGCAGCTGCACAGACAATCAACCTACTCACAGCAACAGAGTTAGCGCTCAATACCCCTCCCCACCCAGATTTAAGAAGGGTGGCATCTACGCAGCCACAGACCTAAGCCTGAAGATGGCAAGTGAGATCTTGCCGAAACATTGCAAAGACAAGCTGATTCTTCCACGGAAAACACCCGAATACAAGACCAGCTTACCAACACCGTGAAAATCTACGAAAACAAATATGTATGTATGTTCTTAAGAAAACCAAGGTTGAAAGTCAAAGCAGTTTCCACTATATCAAATGGTAGTGGGGGGGAAGGGATGTTCATTTTAAATCTCTGCCACAATTCCAATGAAACCCTCATTTCTGATGTACGCTTTTGACCCAGGCCAAATCACCACTACCGGTTCAGTAGAACCAGGCCGATCCAGGAGCAACCCAGCTCTGTCAAGGACCCTCCTGTTGGTGCCAATTGAGACTATAAAGTGTACAATACAGCTTCAGTAAACACTGGGTTAAACTCTGTTTCTCCACCCTTTATGGTACAACATGGTAGCAAACCTTTTTTTGGAGCTTGAGACTTTTTTAATGTTTCTGAAGGCCATAAGAAGATATGACAATGATGGATTGATGTTGCACCATTGACTGTGACTAAAATTTTCAGCTTGTTCTCACCTTTTTTTTGCTTTAATTTAAAAACTAAACATAGATCCATCAATCCTATCAGAAGCTTGCTATTTTGTAACTTGTTTGAAAAACAAAGGGGGGAGGGGCGCTGACCAAACCTCATTGATCTGTTACTGAAATATACTAGTACAGGGGTCTGCAAAGTCGGCTCTTTTAAGACTGGTGGACTTCAACTCCCAGAGTTCTGGGAGTTGAAGTCCACCAGTCTTAAAAGAGCCGACTTTGCAGACCCCTGTGCTAGTACATTCTTCCCAAATAGACCATAGCTATCAAATAGACCATAGCTAATGTTGGTGGAACTACAGGTACACAAACATTTTTTTTTCAAAGTTTGAAACTAATTGTCCCCTTATTTGTTATAGCAGTTCATAGAATTGAGGTACGGAAACATAAAGAAAATAAATTCAGCTAAAACACTACAAGAGAAGGGAAAGCATTCATTTGAAAATGTTGTTCATTTGCTTTTTTAGAAAAACAATTGGTCAAAAATGAGACAATCAAAACAAAAACATTTATATGTGGAAACATTCATACACTTTTAATAACGGACCAAGCCAATGACTGCAGTTTTTCTCCTGTCTCTATATATTCTGTATTCTATATATACTGTATTTCATATGCCTTAACAGCTAATAATAAGGAATATTTAACTTCTTTTGCTTCAAACCACTGGGCACTCACCTCATCCTGGTTCTTATTGCCACATTGCTTTGAAGCAGATCTCCCTATGCTTTATATACACTGCCAACCTAAGCTGATTAAATCGATTTTTATTGTTTCCTCAAACCAGAAACGTGCAATGTACAAAGAAGGTGATAAAGTTAAGAGTCAGGAATAGGATTTAGGCTTAAACCAGCTTGGGTGATATCTTAGATATAATGATCTCCCAAATATGGCAAAGAAAAGAAGAAAGGAAGGGCCACAACTTGAATTCTACTTAAGAGAGAGAGAGAGAGAGAGAGAGAGAGAGAAAACAATGATAGAACCGTCAAGATTTTGTGTGATAAGTTGGGGGGGGGTATTTTGAACTCTTTCTTCAGTCTTTTCTAAGCAAATTTAATGGTTTCAATATTTATTACTGGTATTCCACATTGCTTAATGAAATACCATTCTTTATGCAACTTTGCAGTTATCAAAGATCACTGTTAGAGAGTTGGGTCTCATTATTACCAGAGTTATTGTCCTTTGGAGATTGAGTTAATGGCCATTTGTCTTTCTCAGTATGATTAATAACTGCCCTCTTGAGACACTGAATAGGTTACGTTTAGTAAAATTATGTTAGGCTTGCCTTTTCATCAGCTTAGATTGCTCTGTGCAGCCTTCATCTCTTGGCACAAGCCTTGACGTCAATACCTAGCCTATCCATTGCTTCCCTTACTGTGTTCATTTTGTTTCAAAGGGCAATGAGTGAAGTTTCCTGGGGGAAAGGAGGCAGAACCGCACAAAGGGAGATAGTCTAGGCAGGCCAGATTGCAACAATGAATAGCACGATGGGGATAAATGTTCCTCTGATCTTTTTCATATGTGTTAGGACTATAATGTTTTGAATTCCTAGGCAACCTGGCCTAGTTATCATGTTCAGTGTCAGTTTATGGGTAGTTTTGGAGCAAACCTTTGTGAGCCAATAGCAATTCTAAGATGTGTTTAGAGCTACCAACCTATTTTGTTTGGAAAATTATTAATATGTGATTCATATTGGTGTTGACATGCTGAGCATTTTTACTATAGGTTAACAAAATAATACAACTCACCAGACAAGGCTGAACTGCTAAAAATAGGGAATGGCATCATATTTCCATTTTCTCTTCCCTTGGAATATCTTGACACTCATTTCCTGCCATCTGGCCATTATTCTCCCATCCTCAACTTCTTTATTTTTAATATCTCCCCTTGAACTCCTCTAGGCCCCAAATAAATGGTTAAATACTTCCCCAACTCTATACACTTGATGTTTATAATAAGCAGGTTAGCCCTTTCTTCCTTTGCTCTCATTTAATCAAAAAATATGTAGGCAGCCTTACACCCAATTACCTCAGATCAAAGAGAGGCCAGTTTTCCAATTTCCTGGATCCTATTCTAAAAGTAAGATGATTTTCTCTTTCTTCTTCACAATTGTTTGCTAATTATCCTACTCAACAGTAAATATTTTTATACTGTTGATCTTTTGCAACCCAAGGCCACATCAGTTCTCTTTAGTTCACAGTCAAATGGCATCTTGTACTAATTCTGCATGACCCATCACCAGCAGCCACATAAATATTCAGTGTAATTCTCAGATCTTTTAATCTACTTTGTCCTCACAGTTTACTTCTCCTGTTTTATAACCCCCTATCATTTGTTTAAAAAATTGTCTTATATTTCTTTCTACTCACCTCTTTCCTGTCTTTTCATTTTCCTTGAATCTCTTAGGCCAAATGCTGTAGTGGTAGTTCTGGTTCTCCATCATGATCTTGGCTGCTATTTAAATTTTACCTTTTGGACTAAAAAGAGCACAATGTGAATTGAATGACTTTGCAAGGTAGACATTACCCTGTCCTAAAATTGAATATATTTGTGTAATTAAGTATTTATTCCAATGGTAATTTTAAAAATAAACTCCCTGGTGCCTTTTGGATTGGTTGGTAAAAAGAAAAAAAAAGTTTTCCTGTTCAGCATCAATATTCAAGGAGAAGGGATAAACAGAGCGCTGCATCATTGCAGCCATGAGTAACAGTGATGGACTCACTGAAATGTGACAAGATTTATTACTGTCTCTTGAAGAACAATTGCTTGCTTGGTGTCCTCAGTAAATAATGTTCTCTCTGTGCCATCTGGGGACATCATTAGTCCAGAAGAGAGTGATGCCAGAATTAACTGTTTGGTAGGTGCTTGACCTCAGCAAGCATCTTTACTTGTGTTACTGAGGGAATTCATAATGAAAATCATATATTTGTTCATAGCTGATGAATACCTTTATGACTTAGTGATGTACCTAGCTGAATGTCATATTGGGCCTTAATAAACTCTGGTTCAAATTCTCATATAGTCATAAAGCTCATTGGACAACAATTAATTAATTGATTTTTTCCTAGACTAACCTACATCACAGACATATGGTGAAGATCAGACATGGGGGGATGGAACAGGATAGAATTTTTTTTACTATAGCTATAAACTGATGAAAAGTTAACATATGTTAGCATATTTCATTACATTTATTTTAAGTAGATGCTCATTTTTCTTTGTTTTTTCCAATACTGTAAATAGAAAATGGATGATTCAGTTGCCTGAAAGGTAATATTTTAAGGTAGGCATTCCTTAATTTAATATTATAAACCTTAAGGTAGAACATTATTGATACACTGAGTAATTTTTACTACTATCATTTATAAGTCCATAGATTGCTTGGTTAGATTTTTATATGCAAAACATACTATACTGACATGTTCTGGCATTATGAATATAATTCTAATTGGGTTAATTGGAAGCATTGATTATTTTTCTGCAATGCATAAGGAAGTTACAGACAAAGTGAATGCAGAGATACATATCTGAGATCCTTTGTTCTTTCAATCTTATCACAACCAATACTGAAACTTTTCAAGATTGTCCAAGAAGCTCACAGCCTGAAATATCTGATTCTTTTTGGTCTGAATATAGATTGAAGCCCTCTTGGCTCTCATTCCTTTCTGTCATTTTCAGCAATCCTGTCTAGTCTTATGCTTTTGTTTGTTTAGCTATCTGTACAACTTTTTTTCTATCTCATCTGCTACAACCTCATCAATATAGGATACCTTTCAACAGGAGAAAGAATTGATGACAAGAATAGATTGATTTTTTGGGGGCGTGGTTATGGCCGGATGAGGTGAGGACGTTTTCTCCACCTCGTAGGGCTTTTTTTTTACTAACAAATGTGGATTAAAGTGATTAAAACGCGCCGTTGGGAGCTGGAAATGTTTACAGATGTTTTGGAAGGTCGGTGTGACTTGTAAATTGCTTTTTCAAAGTGATTGAACAACCCGAACTGCTCGAATTCCAAAGTTTTGTTTCTCCGTGGAGCAGAGGGTTGGACGAGCGGCCGAGGTAAGGGGGGTTACCCTTTTGTCTTTGGCAAAGATCATTTGCATGCTTTTTGTCTCGCTACAAGGCTATTAACACAAGCTGAAGTTTAAGAAAGAAGGAAGTTGGTGATGGCATGTGGATTATAACTCCTTTGAACTTTCCAATTCTTTTAAAGTGGATTGTGTGAGCTGAATGTAGCGGACAAGCTTTTTGGATTACACTTAAAATGGAGGCTTAAAAGTTAAATAAACTGGGGAAGCTCTCCTAGGCTTTTTTTTTTTGGCTCCTTTGGTGCATTATAAGCCGGCTTAGCCTTATCTGATTTGGGACACTGTTTGCCCTCATTCTTTATAAAAGACCCTCTTGGCAAAGAAATATAAATATAAAGTTTGTCTTTGAATTGAAATGTCGACTCAACAGCCTTCAGAACTGGAACGGATCTTTGGAGCTTTAAATACAATTGGCGAAAAGTTAACCGGACTGACGGATCATGTGGCGAATTTGACATTGGAAGTTCAAAAAGCTAAAGAACAGATAAGTGAATTGAATGTTAGTTTTGTAAAGCAAAACGCGGAGGTGAAATTTATTAAAGATGAAATTGAACAAATCCATGCACACGATGCACAAATTGATCGTAAGATGGAAGGAATTTTTTATAAAAACCAGCAACAAGATAAGAGAATTAGTCTTTTGGAGGAAGACGCTAGAAAATTCAATATTGTTATACGTAATATTCCAGAAAATAGATCGGATGATTTGAAGCAGAGGGTGTTAAAATGGTTGAATGATTTTGGATTTGAATATACAGCAGCAAATTTAGTAAGTGCTTTTAGAATTGGTTATAAGAGGCAAGGTGGAGCGATTAGAAATGTTTTAGTAAGATTTGCAAACCTTGGAGATAAACTAGAGGTCATGGCAAAAATAAGGGAACTGGAAGGTGTTCCTAAGTTTGAGGAGAAAGAAATCCAAGTTTTTCCGGATATTTCCAGGGAAGACAGAGCTTGGAGATATCATTTGAAACCAGTTACAAAGCTTTTGAGAGACAATGATATTAAGTACAATTGGAGGCCACTACAACAACTTAAATTTTTTTATAAAGGAAGGATGCATACTATTACTCCAGAAACAGATGTATTAAGATTAATTCGGGGGCTTGGGCTGATTGAGAAAGAGGAAGATTTGGTAGAAATTAAAGATTATATGCTTAAGACGGGTGGAGTACAAGAGGAATCCCCAATTTTGGAAGAAAGAGGTGCAATTGGCGGCCAGGATCCCAAGAGTTTAAAGAGAAAAGAAATTTCCCCGGCAGTTTCTGAGTATAAGAAAATTCGTGAAGATACTGAACGAACGCCAGACAAGATGGAGGATCTTAGTAAAAAGCAGGAAGCTGAGTCCGGGGCGAAGCCAGTTTTGTCTTCTTTTTTTGAAAGTGGAATTTAAAGAACAGCCCGAAGAGGTGATCCGACCATCGGCACGTCCCACTCCCCCACACTCTTTATATAGAGGCGATATCTGATTGAGGATGTGGGGGATGAAGATTGCTTGTTATTTGTTGTGGTTGTTGTGTCTGATATTTGAGTTTTATGTTTATGTTGTTTGTTATATATTGTTTGTGGAGTTTTATGTTTTTGTATGTCTTTTTTGTTTGGTGTTTGGTGTGCACATAAAGGAAGAGGAGGGGTCAGGTTTAAAAAAGTTACCGCTTAAATGCGGTTTATAAAAATAATGACATGGAACGTGAAGGGTACAGGCAATCATATAAAAAGGAAAAGATTGGAACTTAAATTTAAAAGGGATTCTCCAGATATATTATTTTTGCAGGAAACTCATCAAAAATCTGAGGATTTTAATAGAATGAATATTAAAGGTATGCAAATTTATGAAAAATCTTTTGGGACTTCCAAAGCTAGAGGAGTTGCGATATTGATATCAAATAGGGTATACTTTGAGAAAAAACAAGTAATTAGAGATGAGGAAGGCAGATATTTAATAATTATAGGGAATATTAACGAGCAAAAAGTGACATTGGTTAATTTATATTTACCGAATGAAAAACAAAAGGGATTTTTGGATAAAATTACTAAGATTTTGGAAACAGAAAGTGAAGGGAAAGTAATTGTGGCGGGAGATTTCAACCTAATTAGGGATAGAACTGATAGTAATAATCCCACCCGCTTTAGACAAACAAATAAAGGGGAAATTTTAAATAAATGGATGTTTCAAAACAGTGTGGCAGATGTTTGGAGAGAGTTGAAAGGCTCTGAAAGGGTGTATACATTTTGTTCTAAGGTACATAATACTTATTCAAGGATTGATTATATTTTTGTTTCTAAAGATTTGTTGAATAAAGTAGATAGAATAGATGTGGGAATTTTTAAGGATTCTGATCATGCAGAAGTTATGATGGAAATAGATTTTAATTTTGAGAAAAAGGAAAGAGGTTGGAGATATGATGAAAAATTGTACAAAAGGGAGGAGGATAAAATATGGATATTCAAAAAATGGAAAGAAAGTTGGGAATTGAATGATAATGAAGAGGTTAAATTTGAAATTGTTTGGGATACCATGAAAGCCATATTTAGAGGAGAAAGTATTAAATTGTCAAGCAGGAAATATAGAGAATACAAAGCTAAAATTGATCAGGATACAAGACAAATTAAGATATTGGAGAACCAATTCTCACTTACGAAAGATAAAAAATGTTTGGAGGAATTGACCTTATTAAAAACTAAATTGATAGAAGAAGATATTGAATTGGTTAAAAAAAATTTAAGATATTTGAATAGGGATTTTTTTGAATTTAGTAATAAAAATTCTAGGTTATTGGCAAAGATGGCGAAAAATAAAACTCAAAAGAGAGAAATTGGTTCTCTGATAGATGAAAAAGGTACAAGGTGTTATAAGAGATTGGAGAAATGTGAAGTAGCTAGGAATTTTTTTCAAAAATTATACTTAAAGAAATCAATTGATTTAGAAAAATTGAAGAATCATCTTGGAAAATATGGTATGAAAATAGATCAAGCATACAAAGATTTGATGGAAAGAGATATAACACAGGAGGAAATCAACGAAATAATACAAGAGTTAAAATTAGGGAAGACCCCAGGAGAAGATGGATTACCTGCTGAATTTTATAAAGATTTCAAGGAACTAATAGTACCAAAACTGCAAAAATTATTCAATGGAATTTTACATGGTGGAGAAGTCCCGATGTCATGGAATAAGACAGTAATATCTATAATTCCTAAACCGGATAAAGATCTTGAGAGGATCGAGTCCTATCGACCTATTTCTTTAATCAACCAAGATGCTAAAATATTTACAGCTATTATAAGTAATAGATTAAATAGTTTTATAGACAAATATATAAGTTATAACCAAGTAGGGTTTGTTAAAGGTAGATATATGAGTGATATAATTAGAAGAGTATTGAATATTATAGATGTAGCAGAGAATAATGGAGATGAATTAGGTATAATATCGTTAGATATTTTTAAAGCTTTTGATTCTGTACAATGGGATACTATAAAAGTAATTATCGAGGCATTAGGCTTTGGTAATAAATTTATACATGTTATTTCAAAACTGTATCAAAAAAGTAGTGCAAAGGTAAAGGTGAATGGAACAATGACGGAAGAGATTAAATTGGAAGCAGGCACGAGACAAGGATGTCCCTTGTCTCCAACATTATTTTTGTTAGTTATGGAGGTTTTGATTAAATTGATAGAAGCAGATGAAGAGTTGGAAGGTTACAAGGGATATAAGATAAATTTGTATGCGGATGACACTTTGATTATTTTGAAAGATATAGAGAGAGATTTAAAGAGGATAAATAAACATTTGATAGAATTTGAAGAAATGACAGGTTTAAAGGTAAATTGGTCAAAATCTGAATTATTAATGAATAAAGATGGTAAGGAGTGGGAGAGTATGCAAGAACAATTTGGGATAAGAGCTAAGAATACATTGAAATACTTGGGGATAACACTTTCACTTAAAGTTAGAGAATTAAAAAAAAATTAATTATGAGGTGATGTTGAAGGAAGTAGAGAAAAAGATAGATAAATATAAAGAGATAAAGTTGTCTTGGTTTGGTAGAATTGCAATGTGCAAAATGATGTTATTACCAAAGTTTAACTTTTTATTTGAGATGCTACCATTAAATTTGACAGAGAAAGATATAGAAGAATATCAGAAGAAATTAGATAAATTCTGTAATGGTGGGAAAAGACCAAGATTAATGAAGAAATTGTGGTATCAAAACCAAAAAGAGGGTGGATTGGGAATTCCCAATCTACTTAATTATTATCGGGCGTATAATATTAGAACTGTGATAAAAATACTTAAAGGTGGAGATGGTCATTGGGGAGATCTGGAGTTAAAAGATATTAAGAGATTTGGGTCTATATGGTTTTTAGATAGAGCAAAAACAAAAAAGACAATTAATAGTTATTGGTTAAAGGGGTTGAGTAAAACTTGGAATAAATTTGTTAAAAAATTGATTCCGGATATAACGTTTTTGGGAAAGACAACTGAAAGTTGGCCGATTAAAACTAATATAAGTCGGAACAAAGTAATTGAGGATGAAAATATAGGAAATATAGTAGATTGGTTAAGAGCTTTAGGAACTGAAAGTAGGAAGAAAAAAGTAATTCAAAAATTGGAGTTAAATTGGTTTGAAAAAATACAGGTAGAAAAATGGACTATGAAAGTAAGGGGAATATGTAACATAGATAGAAGTAAAACTAAATTTGAAAGTTTAGTATCTCAAATTATTAAGGATGAAACTGGGTTAAAAGGACTCGTCAGTAAGATATACAAGATTATAAACTTTGATGGAAATCCACAAATGGTAATGAAAAGGAATTGGGAGGAAGATCTAAAGATTAAAATATTGGATTTGGATTGGAACGAAAATTGGAAGAGTCGGATTATGAGGACTTTATCTATAAGGATTAAAGAACATAATTTTAAGGTTGTTTGGAAATGGTACTGGACCCCACTAAGATTATCACTGATAGATAAAAAAATGAGTGATAAATGTTGGAGATGTAATACGGAATTGGGAACTTATGAGCATATGTGGTATAAATGTGTGAAAATTAAAAAGTTTTGGCAGCAATTAGAAAGAACGATGTGTGAAATGATGAAAAGAATAATAATATTGAGACCAGAAACTATATTGTTATTGATAATTAATGAACCAGAGTTAACAAAACATGAGAAAGAACTGATTAGAATCATGATTATAATGGGTAGAATTGTAATAGCAAGATATTGGAAAATAGAGGTAAATATTAAAATAGAAGAATGGTACTGTGAAATGTGGAAATTAGCCTTAAATGATAAAATGACGTGTGATATTAAATTTAGAGAGGGGGTTTATAAAAACGATATCTTTTGGAAGACTTGGAAGCCATTTGTGGACTATGCACTTGGAACTTTGGACGTCTCGACGCCTGTACCGAGGGAACGTGGATTTTGGAGATCCTAAAGATAATAGATGATACTTGAAACCAACTCTTCCTTTTGTTTTGTACAGCACTGGGTGATATATTGTAAAACAGTATAAAAATTTCAATAAAAAAAAAAAAAAAAGAATAGATTGATTTTGTGGAGTGAGAGAGAAACACACAGAAGGGCAGGTGAACTTCTTATCAGTGACTTCTGAGAAGCAAACCTGAAGTAAGTCGACTAACTTTAATAAAACTTGAATGATAAAAAGAATGTCCCTGTTTTGTAAAATGAGTTTCATGGTGCTGGGTATGGTAGTATTGTGAAAACTTCCTTGAATATAAAATGAAGGAAAATACTCTGGTTAACACATGTTAAAAAAAACCAAAGGTCTTTGGAAATAAGAGACTACTGACTAAGTGAATACAAATGAACTGTCTCCAAGGACATTGCCTTCACCCCTGTTTTGTACTTTGCTTACTAAAGAGCTGCATCAGGGCTTGGGATTCTATTTAGCTTTTAAATGTTTTTAAGAGCTGACAAAGCACTTGGCTGAGGTAGTGGTTACTATTATTGCTTTACAAGCAAAAGTGAAACTGAAAGATAGCCATGATTAGGTGGTTACTGTAGAAGAAAAAGCTACTGTTAGTACCTGAAGATCAGAAGAAAATACAACCGTATCTGTTAGAATAGAATCCAGAATGAGAATGTCAGATTAAATAAATGGAGGTTAGGTATCTTCAAGTCACAGTAGCCCAAAAAAAAAAAAAAAAGTTGAAAGAATTTAGAGAGTTGGTGAAAACAGGACCTCGGACAGTTCCAAATGAGACACTGGGATATTTATTTATGGGATATAAATAATATGGGATATTTATTTATTTGTTTCTATGGTTACTCATCTTGTGCAAGTGACTAGAGTGGTGTGCAAGGATTAAGAATTCCACCAAGCCACTTTTTAGTTCTCCCCCCAAGGAATAAACCTCTATTATGTAAGTATACTGCTCATTTGCCATTGCTGCATTTTTTCCCCAATTTCAAATTCTCAGTCTTTGTTGGGTTATGTGTTTTCCTCAGTAATTATCAAAATTTATCCTCACTGCTGTAAACATACATCTAATTAAAATATGATTTTATTTCTTTTTTCCCCCATGAGTTTATAGCTAGTAGAAAAGTTATGGTTACATTTCAAACATAATTTCCAAACTTTTCTTCATTATACTACATACGTTATACTAGTACTTTTGAGTTAATTTGCATATCCACTACATATGGATATGTACAAATAGAAGTGGGACAAATACCCCCTGTTTCATGGTATTGTCAACATTTATTACTATATTATTTATCTACAGGTAATCATTTACTTATGTCCCTAATTTAGCCCAGAATAATAGTCACCATTTGATTGGATCCATTTATGACATTTTTTTTGCTGGAGTCATTGAACAAATGTTGTGGTCATTAGGTAACTTTATCTTACCCAATGGGTCCCCCCCCCCCCGAAACCGTAAAAAATCATAGAAACCCATGGTCACATGACCATAGAAATCTTGCAAATGGCTGTAAAGGTGAGCATGTTTTCCCAAGTCCCAAAATGACAGTGGGTGTAGCTGTCATAACTTTGAAACTGGGACATAAGTAGCATTTTTGGGCTCCTTTGAACATACTAAGCAACCAGTAATAATTCGAGGCCTACCTCAAATAATTGATGGAGTTCAGTGGTGGGTTTCAAAATTTTTTTAGAACCTCTTCTGTAGGTGTGGCCTGCTTTGTGGGAGTGGCTTGTTGGCCATGTGACCAGGTTGGGGTGGCTTGGCAGTCATGTGACTGGGTGGGCATGGCCAACTTGTAAAATGTGGTGAAACTCACTTAACAACGCTCTTGCTTAGCAACCAAAATGTTGGCTCAGAAACTCTGGCATTTGAAACATGCAAGCCTTAAAGCTGTCAAGTTACAAGACCCTTGCACCCCTAACCCTTTAGAAACCCCCCCAGGGGTGTTCAAACTTGACAGCTTTAAGACTTGTGGACTTCAACTCCCAGAATTCCTCCCATCGCTCTTCATTTTGATGATGTGCAGACGGGCAGGGAGAGGAAGCTGGAACCGGTTCTAAATGGCACTGTAGATTTGTGGAACCTCTTCTATAGAAGAGGTTAGAAGTGGTAGGAACCCACCCCAAATAGAGTTATATATATCTATAAAACATTTTGTGCTAATTTTATATAAATTATAACCTTATATACATTACCATAATCTACAGCCTAGTTAGCATAAATCATCCTTGGGAGTCGATTAAACTGTTAAAGCACTCTCCCTGCCTTTACAGATTTAAACTGGACAGATGGAAGTGCTATCAATGCTGGTGTCAGAAGCTGTCATAGCTATACTTACTAAGAAAGGTAAATCTGAATAAAGAATTGGAAAATCTTATTAAATTGCTGTGGTCCAGATTGAAGGCTGGAAAGGTCCTCCTGAATTATATTCACTAAAAAAACTTTAATAGTTTTTTTTTTATAAACCAACTGTCTTTGAGTTGCTTCGTGGGTTGTCTCATGAAACGAAAGACAAGGGTGTCTGCTTTGTACAATCCATTCACCGGGAACAGGCCAGAGAAGCAAGGAAAGCGGAAACTGATTTTCAACATGGCAGTTTTCAAGATGTCTGTTCTGCAAAATAAAACAGAACACACCATTAGTGATTCTTTTATGAATAGCTTACTTTGTACTTGAATGAACGGCTAATGAAAAACTTGAAATTTTTCACCATATAGGAACTCAGTACTCAGATTATATCTTCATTTTACCAGGACATGAAGTTTTACAATTTTTATGAAAGGCCAGATCAGAAACTACTTTAGGAATAAGATTGGGGATTTTTTTATGAATTAGATTTGTCAGGCTACTAGTGATTGAACTCCATTGCCCAGTGATAAGCCCCCATGTATTAAACTAATTCCTTTTCCTTCTCAGTCTTAACAGATCCCACAAATCATTCAAGCACTTTTGTATCTCCCTTCAGGAGAAGCTGAACTATAACTCTTTCATTGTAAATCATTTATTTCTATGCTTGTTCTTGCCTCACAGACGTTCCTGGCATTGATGTCAACATGTAGGTCGACTATATTTAATGGGGAAAGGGACTTGAGGATTATCATCTCCTTTATCAGAATTTAAGACTATCTTTTTGTGTCTTCATATCTGTCATGGAAATAGAATTAACAGTTTTCACAATCAATGCTTGACTCATCTACAGAGCTAATGGTTAGCGTTAGCCGACATGTCACCAAAGAAATGGAATGTTCATAATCTGCAGGATATTTTCTTAATGAAGTGATCCTATGTTCACCCAATTCCTTACTCTATCTTTGCTCTATCAATGCTGGAAACAAAATGGATCTATGATAATTTTAATTCTGTTTATCACCACTTAATTTTTGCCTTTTCTTTTAGCCCAGTCAGAAGACTAACCTTCTTCCTCGGTTACTGATTAATCAATACTCTTGCCCAAGGCAGTGAGATGCAGCTCTCAAACATTTTGGCACTTCAATTCCAGGAATGTCAAAAAGCTGAGACAGGTGGTTTATGTGGAAGGAGCCAAAATAAATCACTATTGGAATTAAACACTACTTAAACTTCCCTTTCATTAAGATGGTGAGCTGCATAGAATAACAGCAATTTGGGCAAATACTATGGATGTCCTGTTGTGATCCCAGTCCTACCTTATCACATTCTCCAGAATGCCTTCCTGATAAAACAAAATCATTGACACAAGACAGATTTAAGAGCAGGTCATGTCTCACATATGAATGGGATCCTTCAGAAGTGTCCTATTGATAAAAATGAATATAAAAATAAAAAAAACATATTGCTAGATTTTATTTGAAAATTATTTTTGAATTAATTTAAATGGAAACAAAACTTATAATAAGATAAACACTTTATTATATATCATGATTTCCTCTTATTCAGATTTTAATGTTTCCCAATTTGATAATATGCACAAAATAATATGTGCAAAAGGTAGAAGAAAATACAGTTACTGTACATGCATGTTTTATATTAAAAGTACACCTAAAATTCACATTTATAAAGAATGATTTGCATCTTTTTTGATGATGATGATAATAATAATATTAATAATAATAATAATAATAATAATAATAATAATAATAATAATTATTATTATTATTATTATTATTATTTTATTTATATACTGCATCCTCTCCCGAAGGGGACTCGGAGCGGTGCACAGGGAAAATTAAAATAACTATAAAATACATAAATAGGATAGATAAAAACAAATTAAACTGAAATTATCCCTGCGCTAAAATCCCCAATTATAAATTAACTAAAATACCCTAAAATCCTAATAGATAATAATAATATAATAATAATAAGTTGAATTTATTGACCGCACCCTCTCCCCACAGGGACTCGGGGCGGTGCACAGGGAAATTAAAAGCAAAAAATATACAAAATACATACAAATTAAAACAAATTAAACTCAATCAATCCTGTGCTAAAATCCCATTAACTAAAAATACCCAATAAATATAGTATACATTTAAAAAACCCATAGACAGAGAGACTACCCTAGGCCGGCCAGGCGGAAAAGATGAGTCTTCAATTTCAGGCGGAAGGAGCGGAGGTCCGTGGTCGTTCTAATATCGGGGGGAAGGTCATTCCAGAGGGCCGGGCCCGCCACAGAGAGAGCCCTTCCCCTGGGCGTCGCCCGCTGACAAAGTCTAGTGGACGGCACCCGGAGCAGTCCCTTTCTGTGGGAGCGAATCGGCCGTGAGGATGTATGAGGCAGGATCCGATCCCGCAGGTAGCTAGGTCCCGAGCCATGGAGCGCTTTAAAGATGATGACTAATACCTTGAAGCGCACCCGGAAGACGACAGGTAGCCAGTGCAGCTCGCGCAAGAGCGATGTAACGTGGGTGAACCTGGTGGTTCCCATAATTGCTCGCGCGGCTGCATTCTGAACTAACTGAAGCCTCCGGGTGCACCTCAAGGGGAGCCCCATGTAGAGAGAGTTACAATAGTCCAGTCGAGATGTCACGAGGGCATGAGTGACTGTGCGAAGGGCGTCCCGATCCAATAGGGGGCGCAATTGGCGAACCAGGCGAACCTGGTAAAACGCCCTCCTGGCCACGGCTGTCACTTGCTCTTCCATAGACAGCCGGGTATCCAGGAGGACACCCAAATTGCGCGCCCCATCCACAGGGGCAAGATGTTCGCCCCCTATGGCCAGCGTTGGAGAAAGGTGGTTGAATCGGGCAGCCGGAAACCACAGCCACTCGGTCTTGGTCGGGTTGAGCCTAAGTCCGTTACTTCCCATCCAGATCCGCACGGCTTCCAGGCACTGGCACATCACCGCTACGGCATCGTTGGGGTGGTTTGGGGTAGATATATACAGCTGAGTATCATCAGCGTAGAGATGATACTCTACCCCAAAACCACGGATGATCTCACCCAGCGGCTTCATGTATGCATTAAACAGGAGAGGCGAAAGGACCGACCCCTGAGGCACCCCACATGTGAGGGGTCTCAGGGTCGACCTCTGCTCCCCTGCCAACACAAATTGCGATCGGCCAGAGAGGTAGGAGGAGAACCACCGTAGGACGGTGCCTCCCACCCCCAACCTCCCCAGTCGATGCAATAGGATACCATGGTCGATGGTATCGAAAGCCGCCGAGAGATCTAATAGGACCAGGATGGAGGAACAACCCCCATCTCTGGCCCTCCAGAGATCATCAACCAACGCGACCAATGCCGTCTCAGTGCTATGCCCGGGCCGAAAGCCGGACTGTTAGATGGAGACTAACCCAGGCCGGCCAGACAGAAAAAGTGTGTTTTAAGTTTTTGACGGAAGGAGCGGAGGTCTGTGGTTGTTCTAATTTCGGGGGGAAGATCGTTCCAGAGGGCTGGGCCCGCCACAGAGAAGGCCCTTCCCCTGGGCGTCGCCCGCTGGCACAGCCTGGTGGACGGCACCCGGAAAAGTCCCTCTCTGTGGGAGCGAATCGGCCGCAGGGATGTATGGGGCAGGATCCGTTCCCGCAGATAGCTAGGTCCCGTGCCATGGAGCGCTTTAAAGATGATAACTAACACCTTGAAGCGCACCCGAAAGACGACAGGCAGCCAGTGCAGCTCGCGCAAGAGCGGTGTTATATGGGTAAATCTGGAGGTTCCCATAATTGCTCGCGCGGCTGCATTCTGAACTAACTGAAGCCTCCGGGTGCACCTCAAGGGGAGCCCCATGTAGAGAGAGTTACAATAGTCCAGTCGAGATGTCACGAGGGCATGAGTGACTGTGCGAAGGGCATCCCGATCCAATAGGGGGCGCAATTGGCGAACCAGGCGAACCTGGTAAAACGCCCTCCTGGCCACGGCTGTCACTTGCTCTTCCATAGACAGCCGGGTATCCAGGAGGACACCCAAATTGCGCGCCCCATCCACAGGGGCAAGATGTTCGCCCCCTATGGCCAGCGTTGGAGAAAGGTGGTTGAATCGGGCAGCCGGAAACCACAGCCACTCGGTCTTGGTCGGGTTGAGCCTAAGTCCGTTACTTCCCATCCAGATCCGCACGGCTTCCAGGCACTGGCACATCACCGCTACGGCATCGTTGGGGTGGTTTGGGGTAGATATATACAGCTGAGTATCATCAGCGTAGAGATGATACTCTACCCCAAAACCACGGATGATCTCACCCAGCGGCTTCATGTATGCATTAAACAGGAGAGGCGAAAGGACCGACCCCTGAGGCACCCCACATGTGAGGGGTCTCAGGGTCGACCTCTGCTCCCCTGCCAACACAAATTGCGATCGGCCAGAGAGGTAGGAGGAGAACCACCGTAGGACGGTGCCTCCCACCCCCAACCTCCCCAGCCGATGCAATAGGATACCATGGTCGATGGTATCGAAAGCCGCCGAGAGATCTAATAGGACCAGGATGGAGGAACAACCCCCATCTCTGGCCCTCCAGAGATCATCAACCAACGCGACCAATGCCGTCTCAGTGCTATGCCCGGGCCGAAAGCCGGACTGTTAGATGGAGACTAACCCAGGCCGGCCAGACAGAAAAAGTGTGTTTTAAGTTTTTGACGGAAGGAGCGGAGGTCCGTGGTTGTTCTAATTTCGGGGGGAAGGTCGTTCCAGAGGGCTGGGCCCGCCACAGAGAAGGCCCTTCCCCTGGGCATCGCCCGCTGGCACAGCCTGGTGGACGGCACCCGGAAAAGTCCCTCTCTGTGGGAGCGAATCGGCCGCAGGGATGTATCAGGCAGGATCCGTTCCCGCAGATAGCTAGGTCCCGTGCCATGGAGCGCTTTAAAGATGATAACTAACACCTTGAAGCGCACCCGAAAGACGACAGGCAGCCAGTGCAGCTCGCGCAAGAGGGGTGTTATATGGGTAAATCTGGAGGTTCCCATTATTGCTCGCGCGGCTGCATTCTGGACCAGCTGAAGTCTTCGGGTGCACCTCAAGGGGAGCCCCATGTAGAGAGAATTACAGTAGTCCAGTCGTGATGTCACGAGGGCATGAGTGACCGTGCAAAGGGCATCCCGATCCAATAGGGGGTGCAACTGGCGTACCAGGCAAACCTGGTAAAACGCCCTTCTGGCCACGGCCATCACTTGATCTTCCATGGACAGCCGGGTATCCAGGAGGACGCCCAAGTTGCGCGCCCCATCCACAGGGGTAAGATGTTCGTCCCCTATGGCCAGTGATGGAGTCAACTGGTTGAATTGGGTGTCCGGAAACCACAGGCACTCGGTCTTGGATGGGTTGAGTTTGAGTCTGTTACTTCCCATCCAGGCCCGCACGGCTTCCAGGCACTGGCACATCACCGCTACGGCATCGTTGGGGTGGTTTGGGGTAGATATATACAGCTGCGTATCGTCAGTGTAGAAGTGGTACTCTACCCCAAAACCATGGATGATCTCACCCAGCGGCTTCATATATGTGTTGAACAGGAGAGGCGAGAGGACCGACCCCTGAGGCACCCCACATGTGAGTGGTCTCGAGGTCGACCTCTGCTCTCCTGTCAACACAAATTGCGATCGACCGGAGAGGTAGGAGGAGAACCACCGTAAAACGGTGCCTCTCACCCCCAACCCCTCCAGCCGATGCAATAGGATACCATGGTCGATGGTATCAAAAGCCGCTGAGAGGTCTAATAGGACCAGGATGGAGGAACAACCCCCATCTCTGGCCCTCCAGAGATCATCTACCAACGCGACCAATGCCGTCTCGGTGCTGTGCTGGAAGCTGGACTGGCACGGGTCCAGATAATCAACTTCCTCCAGGTGATGGGGAAACTGTTGTGCCACCACACTCTCTACAACCTTCGCCAAAAAGGGAAGGTTGGAGACCGGACGGTAGTTAACCAATAATGCTGGGTCCAGAGAGGGCTTCTTCAGGAGGGGCCTCACCATGGCCTCTTTAAGGGAGGCAGGCAAGAAACCCTCACCCAGAGAAGCATTGACAACCTCCTGGAGCCAGCCTCGTGTCGCCTCCCAGGATGCCAGTACAAGCCAGGAGGGACACGGGTCCAATAAACATGTGGTGGCTCGCAGTCGCCCACGTAACCTGTCCATATCCTCGGAAGTAACAGAGTCAAACTCTTCCCAACAAACTGTCTCAAGACCCGCCTCGTGGGATCCCAGTGGGCTATCGATGGAGACTAGCTCGTTCTGAATCTGAGCGATTTTCTCCTGCAGATAAATCACAAATTCCTCTGCTCTACCCTGTAATGGGGTTTCCCGCACCCTCTGTTGTAGGAGGGAGCGGGTCACCCTAAACAGGGCGGCAGGGCGGTTATCTGCGGATGCTATGAGAGTGGCACAATGATGGCGTTTGGCCACTCTCAGTGCCACAATGTAAGTCCGTAAATGGGCTCTTACCTGTGTCTGGTCAGATTCAGACCGAGTGGATCTCCATCTTCTCTCTAGGCATCTCTTGTGGCGTTTCATCACCCTTAGCTCCTTGGTAAACCAAGGAGCCAGGGTGGCTTGCCACTGTAAGAGAGGCCGCAAGGGCGCGACCCGATCCAAGGCTCCTGTGGCCGCAGTATTCCATGCGGCCACGAGGTCCTCCATTGGGGCGTGGGTCAGGGCTACAGGAAGTGGCCCAAGCGCCGCCTGGAACCTGTCAGCGTCCATCAGGCACCTGGGGCGGAACCAAATAGGTGGCTCGGGTTCCGCCTCCCCGCGGTGGGTAGTAGCGATTGGAAAATCGAGCCGGAGAAGTGAGTGGTCTGACCATGACAAGGGCGTGATGACTAGATCACTCTTCCATTGGCCTGAGACAAAGATCAGATCCGGTGTATGTCCACCCTCGTGGGTGGGACCTTGAATTAACTGGGTCAAGTCCATGGCCGTCATGGAAGCCATGAACTCCCGAGCTACCCCGGATGATTCGCCACCGATGGCAGATTAAAGTCCCCCATGACTAAAAGTCTGGGGGTCTCAAATGCCATCGTAGCGATCACCTCGAGGAGCTCGGGCAGGGCTGCTGTTACATAGCGGGGAGCCAGGTATACAACCAGCAAGCCCAACTGCCTCCCTATGCCCCACTTCACGCAGAGGGACTCACAACCGGTAGACTGTGGCACAATGGTCTCTCTCAGCTCCAGACCTTCCCTAACAATAACCGCTACCCCACCACCCCTGCCTAGGGCCCAGGGCTGATGAAAAGCGCGGTAACCTGGTGGGCACATTTCAACGAGGGGAAGTCCTCCCTCGTGGCCCAGCCAGGTCTCTGCAATTCCTACCAGGTCCGGCTCCCCCTCTGACACAAGGTCATGGATGAGGGGGGCTTTGTTGACCATGGACCTGGCGTTGCAAAACATCAGCCGCAGGCCCTGGCTCTGTACTCCCTGACCACCTAGCCTGCGGGAGTTGTGGCACCTGACCGTTTGCAACCAACGGCCCCGTGCCCCCAACCGGGAGGATAGAACTTGTCTCCCCTCGGACCTGCCTCTCCTTGCAACCCTCTGGAGGGGTTGACCCTCCAGAGGAACGACTCGTATTTCCCCCCTCCCGGCGGGTCCTTCCGCCTCCTTCCATCGTCTGCTGGTCCGGCCCTTCTACTTCTTGCTCGTCTCTACCTGTCTATACCCTCCCCCCTCCCTGGTACCCCCTAAAATAGACAACAATTTACACACTAAAAAACCCCTGAGACCGCGCTTCGCTCACCTCTCCGGATTAATAAATCCCTCATCAAGGCAGGCCTTCGTTAAAGCGGAGGGCCAAACCTGCGAGAGCGGGGACTCTCGCAGTAATAGCAGGTCTACCTTTGAGTACATATCACCATAAATTACATGTAAAATGGGTCATCCAATCAATTTACAGGGCTACAATTGGCTATAACGATGTTAAGATAGATGTTAAAAAATATTTACAATAAATATTAAATATTAAATAGATATTAATAAATATTAAATATTAAATATTTAGATAGAATAAAAACAATTTCATCATGCTCCAGTAAGGATATAGTCCGGCAGTCTTAGTTTGTACATTCACGGGCGGAGAAAGATGGTAAAAGTGATAAAAGTTCATATAAAATCCACATAGGAAGCTGTAGGTAAATAAATACCAGTTCTTTTCCGGGTTAGGCCTCACCATAGCCAGGACAGCGTCTCTCGGGCCTCAGGTCTCAGCCCTTTGGTGTTTTTAGGCCCGGCTCTCCTGGTCCTCCAACCTCCTGGTCTCCAGCCTCCCCCATAACAGCTCCTTCTAGCTGCAGCACTCCAGGGCTCAGGCAGCGACTCTCTGTCCGGCCTCGGGTCTCGGCCTAGGTCGTCTTTGGCCTCGGCCCGGCTGTTTTTTCCGGCCTCCCAAGTCTCCCAGCTCATATATATGTATAAAGTATATGAAAGGTGTATGTTAAGAGGATGGCCCATGAAAATGTATAAATGTGTAAAATTGTATATGCAAATTCACCCAATTTGTTAACAGAACCAGAGCATGGGGACTTTTGCAATAGTTTAAAAGTTTTTTCCCTTTCTTGCTGCAATTATTTAATATTCAGAGTAATGTGGAAGCTAAAAGATAACAACAAGTGTATGATTCTAACCAACTTTCTTAACCTTACTTTCATATTTACTTATTGGCTAAGCTTTCTGTTAGTTCAGATAAACTTCACCACATGACAGTCCCAGATTAAAGGGCTCCATGGTTTCTTTTCCAGTAACCTTTTACTAAAAAAAACTTTCTTTCTTGAGGCATAAATGACCTGGCTGGACAAATTGTGCAAAGACATAAATCCCTTGAAAAGTCATTAGTGCTTGGAAAATGGAAGGAATTAGAAGACAATGACCAGTTGCAAAGTGGATGAACAGATAGATGCACCATTGGAATGTAAAAAAAAAACAAAAAACCAAGTTGGGGCAGATAATCCTTAAGGAAATTTATATAGGTTATCACTACGAGCTGACATCACTTTGGTGATTATCCTTTCATAGAACTGGGTCAGTTTCTTTGTGTATGAATATATTTCCATTATCAGCCATTTGCATTTTGATTCCCTATTCTACCTTTACAGATTAAAAACAGAATTGGAAGAGACCTTGTATTCTGATAGTCCAATCTGTTCTTAATTATCATATAATTGATGCATTAATGAGACAATCAGTAAATTGTTTTAAAAGGTATACTTTATATTGACATACAGAAAAAGCATGTAAAATTGTAGCAGAAAGAAAGCAACCAATATGGCTTAAATAACTTTTCTGTGAAAAAAAATACAAGAATGCTTAAGACTTCAGCAGTGAGGAACTTGATCGTATCAAATCATGCATGATATGGAAAAGATGGACAGGGGAAAGTTTTTTCTTATGCTCTTAAATAAAGCAACAAGGACAGTCCAGCAAAATTGTTTAATATGGAGAATAGAACTTCTTTGTGCAGTGAATAACTAATTTATAATTAATAACACAAGATGTGCTGATGGACTTTAATTGGCTCACTTTAAAATGTGATTAGATAAATTCATGAAACTCAAATCTATCGGTTTATCAGCCTTGAAGCCTCATTTTTATCTCTGGAGTGACAGTAGCATGCCTCCACATATAAATTTGGCAGGAAAAAATGGTGGGAATTCTGAGCAGTCCAGACGCAACTGCTTAGCCAATTGGGATAAACAATGGATTTGGGACTTACACATTCTTATGTTCTTATACTATTGAAAACTCTGTATAGAAAATGGGCCTATTGAAAGGATTTAGGACTGGCAATGCTAATATAATAGTGCACAGTATAATGTAATATTTTAATATGTGTGTTGAGAATGTATAGAGAGTGGGTATGCCAATGTGGGTAGCGAAAAAGGTCTTGTCCCTCTAAACCTATTATTGTTGTTGTTGTTGTTAATCTTTCGTGAGATTCACAGCCTTTGAGGCTGGTTGGTAACTCAATAGCTCAAGTCCTAACCAAGGACCTAGGAACTGTTAGGTAACATCAGAGAATGTAAGTTGTTCCAAGTAGGGTGGTTTTTTTTGTAAAATCAGAATGTTCAAGTCAGGTAAATTTCCAATTTCCAATTTATTATTAAATTTATTATTCTGTGATTAATCTTTGGTGAGATTCACAGCCTTTGAGGCTGGTTGGCAGGTCAACAGCTCGAGTCCTAACCAAGGACCTAGGAACTGTTAAGGTAAAGTCAGAGGATATAAGCTGTTCCAAGTAGGGCGGTTTGATTATTATTTATTATTAATTATTATTGTTATCTTATTGATTTTGAAATATGACATAGAAACAAAAAACCCTCAAGATAACAAATACATGCCTTATCAAAGAAAAGACACATTAAAAGTATTTTTTAAGAAAATGAACAATACAACAAAAGAAAAACATTATTTTCCCTGGAATTAGTCTCAATTCCATATAAAATGTATATAATGCAATTCTGTATAATGCAATTATTCTCTATAATGCATATACATTTCTAATATATTTATATACCATATTTTTCAGAGTATAAGATGCACCTTTTTCCCTCAAAAAAGAGGCTAAAAATCTGGGTGCATCTTATACACTGAATACAGCATTTTTTGCCTCCCAAATCCCCACCCCTTCACCAAAATGGCTGTGCATTGCCTTTAGGACCCTTGGGGAATGCTCCTGAAGCTAGTTTTTGTTCAATTTTGCTCCCTCGCCCCCCAGGAGCACTATACAAGCCTCCTAAAGGCCATTAATGCCCTTGGGGAGGGGGGGGGAGCAGGCCAGTTTTTACGAAAAATGGGCCATTTTTGGAGGTCTGCAGAGTGCAAAACCTTTTTTTTATTTGCTTCTTCAAAACCTTGGTGCATCTTATACTCCAGTGCATCTTATACTCCAAAAAATATGGTAGTTATTATTTTAACCTACTTTCTTTTCTATAAAGGAGCCCCATATTTCATTATATGGTAGCACAGTGGTTATAGTACAGTACTGCAGCTACTTCTGCTGACTGCCACCTGCCTGCAATTTGGCAGTTCAAATCTCACCAGGCTCAAGGTTGACTTAGACTTCCATCCTTCCAAGGTGAGTAAAATGAGAGCAATATGCTGACTCTGTAAACTGCTTAGAGAGGGCTGTAAAGTGCTCTGAAGCGATATATAAGTCTAAGTGCTATTGTTACTGTACTTATCCCTACAAATTCTACCTTTATAGGCAAACCATTCATAGGTGGCAAGTCAATCCCTTCGGGGAAACAGGTGTTGCACACACCTTCCCAATGCTGCAGTATCAGTCCTTTGGGCATAGTAAGGGCATGAAGAATCCATTTACATTGTCCGCTTGGCAAATCTAAGTACTAATTATGTTTTTAAAAAAGGTATAGGTGTCACTGAGCGATTGAGCCAGTGCTGTCTGAAGAAATGTCCATGGTCATGTGGAGAGCACAACATCACAGAACACTGTTATCTTTCTAATTAATTTCAAAATTTTATGTCAAATCCATCTGGACTGTTAGTTCATTTATAACTTTCCAAAATCAATGTTATTATCACCCTTTTGTTGTTTATTAATTCTTTAAATTTTCTTAAAATGATATTTTAAACTTATTTTGCTAAGATTAAAATAGACATGTAATGTAATACATAATGCACACATGTAATGTAATGCATATCCAATGTAATGTAATCCAACATATGCTGGTTCATGGAGAAAGCTAGGGAGTTCCAGAAAAACATTTACTTCTGCTTCATTGACTATGCTAAAACCCTTGATTGTGTGGATCACAACAAATTGTGGCAAGTTCTTAAAGAGATGGGAGTACCAGACCATCTTATTTGTCTCTTGAGAAATGTATAAGCGGATCAAAAAGCAATAGTGAGAACTGGATATGGAACCACTGATTGGTTCAAAATTGGAAAAGGAATCCAGCAAGACTGTCACCTTGGATGGTTGGATGTCATGATCTTAGTTTTCTTAATGTTGAGTTTCAAGCCAACTTTTGCACTTTCCTTCTTTACCCTTTAATTCCTCTTCCTGTTCTGCCATTAGAGAAGTATCAACTGCATATCAGGGATTGTTGATATTTCTCCCAGCAATCTTAATTCCAACTTAGAATTTGTCACCTTGCCTATTTAACTTATATGCAGAGCACATCATGAGAAAGACAGGGATTTTGCAGTAACCTTCCCCTGGAGTGGGGAGGGAATGGAGATTCACAGTATCCTTCCCCTGCCATGCCCACTAAACCACACCCACAGAACCAGTAGTAAAAAAAATGAATCCCACCATTGGTCAATTCCTTCCATTTACTCATGAGAAGCAGGTGTTCAGAATGCACATGGGTCATCTCATACTCTCTTTTATCCAAATTGGCTTGGCTGACTGAAAACAACAACCCTGATCTCTTTTCCTTCAAAGAAGTTTAGTTTACCATGTCTTCACCAGAAGTTTCCACTCCACCCTGCAATTACATATATCTTTCTATACAATGTTGATCAAAGAAAATTTGAGGATACATACTAATAGAGACAGAATTGCTTTAGAAGTGATAAGGAAACAAAATAACTTTAGGAGGAGATACAGGTATCATTCATAGTTACAGACACATTTATTTGGCATGCAACATCACAGCTTTGATATATGAGAGGTGTCAAGATTTTAATTATTATTCCAATAAGCTCATCCTGTACTTTACAGGGTGGAGAAAGAAAGATAAGGAAGCACAGCAACTTACTTTGCTGTATCTACTTTAGAAACATAACAAGAAATTGCTATTTAAAGGAGCCATCAAAAATGCAACTGAAACATAACTGTTATCATACCTATATATACAACTGTCTAATTAATTCAACCTAAATTCTTATACCAAAACACCAAATTATATATTCAGTCTTCTTTAAACCAAAGTGATTGATGATAAAGGTGACACTGCTTTGCTTTGCAGCAATACTTCAAAGAGATATTTTAGTTAAAACCTCTCTTCAATTATGTCTGGGACTCTTATGTATAGTGTCTAGTCTAGTGCATATGGCTAGTGTTGTTCAGAGAATTTTTACATTCTCCTTTAGTTCTCATTAAATGTAATGAAAGTTGCTTCAGAAATGCTTTCAAAAGAAAAGTCAATCCCAATAATGTGATCATATAGCTATAGAACCGTGGTGGTACAGTGGTTAGAATGCAGTATTTCAGGCAACTTTGCATTCCTACTGCTAGGGGTTCAATCCTGACTGTCTCAAGGTTGATTCGAAATCAACCAAGGTTGGTAAAATGAGGGCCTAGATTGTTGGAGGAAATATGCTGACTTTATAAACTTCTTACAGAGGGCTGTAAATTTAGCACTGCAAAGTGGTATATAAGTCTGAATGCTATTGCTATCACTATTTACTTAAGAGGTAGCCAAAGGATCAGTTTCAGTCAATTTTTTCAGCCACCCAGAATCACTGAGACTGAATGGACAGCCATACAAATTTAATCAACAAACCAACAAAAATAAATATCTTTCTTCATAATAACTCTTACAACAGACTGCAGCCTCCCTTGTTCTCACATTTCTATTCAAATAAAAAGAAAGTGCATTCCAATGGATTTTTAAAACTAATATTGATTTTGCAGCCACTGACAAGGGAGAGTTCACCTTTTGAGAAAACTTTTGAGAACTTTCCTTCTATATAAATTCAGTAAAGAAGATTTAAATCTATTTATGTTCAACACAACAAAGACATGAAATCTGGTTTCAGTTTGGAATCCTCAATAATTGGTTTCTTATTTTTAAACTGATATTTCCAAGGAATAGACTTGAGGGGGGGGGGGGGGAGAAAGGCACTGAAATTTAGATTATTATTTTTTAAAAGTGCTAAGAATAGTTTGGAAAGTCAATTTGTAGCTGAGAAAATGGATGTCTATTGGATGGCCATAGATATCACCCATCAATGATATTAAATAATAAAAGAAATATAGAGGATTGCTAAATTACCGATTGTTAAAAAAGAATCTAATGATATTTCAAAATAATTCAATGTTTTCTTCTGTTTTAGATGAGGAGACAAAGTTTTGTATTTCTGCTTTAGGTTGTATGAGTGTCCTTCCTTCTTTCCTTGTGGAATGAGATCTTGCGTGGAGTGAGACATAACATTACATCAAAGGAGTCTAAAATACCATATTTTTCAGAGTATAAGACACTGGAATATAAGATGCACCAAGGCTTTGAAGAGACAAATGAAAAAAGCTTTTGCACTGCAGACCTCCCAAAAATAGCTCATTTTGTCACAAAAACAGGCCTTTCCCCCCCAAAAATGGGCATGAATAGTCTTTAGGAGGCCTATAGAGTGCTCCAGAGGGTGGGGGGCAAAATTGTACAAAAATGGTCCATTCATTTCTGCCTTCCCCAGCCCCCAGGAGCACTCTGCAAGGTTCCTAAAGGCTATGCACGACCATTTTGGGAGTTTTGGGAGGCAAAAAATGCTGTATTCAGTGTATAAAATGCACACAGATTTTCAGCCTCTTTTTTGAAAGAAAAAGGCGTGTCTTATACACCAAAAAATACGTCTTATACACCGAAATATATAGTATGTTTTGCTTGGTGGTTGACTGGAAACAGCTGCATTACCCTCCAACTCTCCTACTGGTTTGGCCAGCAGGAGAGGATGCATTAGTTCAATTACCTGCACTTAATTCCAAAAAGGATACTGCTGGAAACAGAAGTGCTAGAAACATTACTTTATTAATCATTAATTTCTGAACAGAAGCTGGGATTTCCAGAAGAAAGTAAGAGTGCTCAGATAATGGTAGTTTAAGCTTAGGGAATTCTATTTGTGCTAAATATGATAAATGGGGCACAAAGAGCAAGTAGGTAAACTACGGACAGATCTGTCCATAAAGATTAAAGTAATCTATTTTTATCTATGCTACTAACTTGTATGTATTAAAGAAAAATTGATGCTCATCGCCTAACACGGCTTGATTTCCCACAGTTCATATAATTATAGACCTAGAACAGAACATATAAAGCACTGAATTTAATCCTTGCTCAGAATTTTTCCACTATGGCCATGGACTCAGGCTTGAACAAATGTTTACTTATTGCACAATTTCTCCTCCTCTTTTTCCTTCAGTTATTCAAAGGAACTATAGTAGTTCCCAATCCAAGGATACAGTATAGTCTTCCCAATCCAAGGATACAAATTACTATTCATCAGGTTCGCCTGATGCGCCAATTGCGCCCCTTACTGGACCGGGGTGCCTTACGCACAGTCACTCAAGCACTCGTCACCTCTCGACTCGACTACTGTAATGCTCTCTACATGGGGCTTCCCTTGAGGTGCACCCGAAAGCTGCAGCTAGTCCAGAACGCAGCCGCGCGGGTGATTACGGGAGCGCCTAGACACTCCCATATAACACCTATCCTGCGCGAGCTGCACTGGTTTCCTGTGGTCTTTCGGGTGCGCTTCAAGGTTTTAACGACCATCTTTAAAGCGCTCCATGGCTCGGGGCCTAGTTATATGCGAGACCGCCTCCTGCCCCATACATCCCTCAGACCGATACGCTCCCACAGAGAGGGCCTCCTCAGGGTGCCGTCGGCTGGACAATGCCGACTGGCGACACCCAGGGGGAGAGCCTTCTCTGTGGCGGGCCCAGCCCTCTGGAACGACTTACCCCCTGAACTCCGCACCATCTCCGACCTCCGTCTCTTCCGCAAGTGTCTGAAGACACACCTATTTCATCTAGCCGGCCTAGCGTAACCTCCATACTGACTATTAGATAGTTTTTAAACTTGGGATTTTAATTCGGTTTTTAGCGCAGGGTTTATTTATTAGAATAAGTATTTTAAATTTCATATATTTTATATATTTTGTATGTATTTTAACATCCCTGTGCGCCGCCCTGGGTCCTAACAAGGAGAAGGGCGGGGTATAAATTTAATAAATAAATAAATACTAGATGGACCTATCAGTTTAATCTTGCTCAGCATATTATTTTTTCAGGAAAAATCTGCATCAAATTTATAATTACATATTACATGCATTTTTCAAAGATATCTTTTTATCCACATGAACCATGTTAGCCTTTACAAGTGTGAACACACATATGTATATTCAAGGCAAACTGCATATATTGTCAAATTGCAGAATTAAACTTAGAAAACCATTAATATTGGCTGATAATTGTTTTCTGGTTCACACATAGGTATAGACATGCCACTTTGCTTGTAAACAAAGCAAAAGGAACCTTCCCTTTATCTGTTGTTGGGATGGAAGACTAAAGAGAAGAGCAAAACACACTCTTATTTTTAAACCCATTTCTGAGCTTAAACTTCACTTGGAGCCTCAGGTTCTACCTTGAGAATGTTAATTAGTTTTGCTGGTATATCACTGCAATCCTTCAAGACAATCTATAATGAGTTATGAAGGAAGCTGCTGACAAATGATTTCTAAAAAGTTATGAAGTTAATAATTAGGGGAGAAGATTTGCTATTCAGTGTACTTCCAGTCAAAATTCTCAATGGAAATATCCATAAGTAACAATGACAGTAACAGAACACATTTCTCCTTCAATTTTTCCTCTCCTTCCCTTCTTTGTTAGTCAATATTTTCTTCAGCATTGATTCTAACTTAGAGAAAAGCCCCCTGCAGTCTCTAAAAATACTAAGCTTGCTATATTTTGCTTGATACTTGGACTTCTTATGATTTCATGTTTTTATTCAATGTATTGATTTCAACAATGTAATCCTTGTGTCTGTCCATATTTAAGCCCCCACCTGGGGAAAGATTTACCTTTTATTGTTTCTTTCAATGTTTGTGATATGAGTTATAATGATGCTTTTAGTTCAGATTGTTGAATTTTGATAGCCAATGTATGTTGAAGAATTTAAATGTTTCTTGAAGAATAGCAATTGTGGGGAAACCCCATTTCCTGAACCATTGAAAATAATCTCTTCTTCATCACTCATTAAAATGATATTGCCAGTAGGGCAGAACTGACTTTTTGAAAGGTGATTTACAATTCAAGCCAACCCAAATGTCTGAGAAAGTTTCACAAAAGCTCCCTGGCTCTAGAAATACCATTTTCCTGTTATTATTTCTCCGAGGATATGTTCTTCGGAAGTTCCTTCTTTTTGATACTTTTATGCTTTTGTTTGATGAGATTCCCTCATCCAGCAAAATGTCTGTGTTCTAAGATGCTAGCTACCAATATACTTTTCATTCCTGCTTCTGAAAGCAGGTCAGGGACAGCCACATTATGAAGTCTTACTGGAATTTTCATTACACCAAGGAACCTATGTAGAGATATGTCCTAAGTGAGTAGAGTTTTCAGATAAAGTTACAAAAGAAGCAGTATCAGATTTAGATACATTTTAAAATTCCAGTAGGTTTTATTCTGCCAATCTAAAGTTTCTGGGCTATGTATAGCAATATAAAAGAAGGTCAATTGTTTTTGATTCTTAAGTGAGATTTAATAGACAACTGCTCAAATAAATCCCACTAGAGAAAATTAATAAAATTAAAATTTCAACAATGGTCATTAATATAGTCAGATATTAAAAGCCTGTTGCTATTGTTGTTAGAATAGAATAGAGTAGAATAGAATGGAATGGAATGGAATGGAACGGAACGGAATGGAACAGAATAACAGTTGGAAGGGACCTTAGATGTCTTCTAGTCCAAATCCCCACTTAGGCAGGAAACCCTACACTGCTTCACACAAATGGCTATCCAACATCTTAAAAACTTCCAGTGTTTGTGCATTCACAACTTCTGGAGGCAAGTTGTTCTGCTGATTAATTGTTCTAACTGTCAGGAAATCTCTTCTTGGTTCTAAGTTGCTTCTCTTCTTGATTAGTTTCCATTCATTGCTTCTTGTCCTACTCAGGTGCTTTAGAGAACAGCTTGAATCCCTCTTTGTGGCAATCCCTGAGATATTGGAATGCTGCTAACATGTCTTGCCTAGTCCTTCTTTTCATTAAACTAGATATACCCAGTTCCTGCAACCATTCTTCATATGCTTTAGCCTCCAGTCCCCTAATCATCTTTGTTGCTCTTCTCTCCACCCTTTCTCTTCTCTGCACTGTTTCTTCTTCTTGTTGTCTTCTTGAATGCCAAAAGCAAGAGGAACAGTTGCACCTATTAGGTCAATGTACTTCATAAATCACTGTATTCTTTCCCTCCACCACCACCAAAGCAAAATCTTTATGAGATTCTTTCTAGATGTCTTCACATGGTAAGCAGAAGCAGATAGTGGAAATCCTTTATGTACACTATATTGCCAAAAGTATTCGCTCACCTGCCTTTACTTGCATATCAATTTACAGTAAGTGACATTCCAATCCTAATCCTTAGGGTTCAATATGATGTCAGTCCACTGAGCACTGTTCTTGAGCTAATCTGAAGGCCACATGAAGTTTGTAGGTCTGTAGCGATTGACTCTGCAGAACGTTGGTGACCTCTTTGCACTATGAGCCTCAGCATCCGCTGACCCTGCTCCATCAGTTTATGTGGCCTACCACTTAGTGGCTGAGTTGTTGTCGTTCCCAAACACTTCCACATATTTATAATATAGCCGACAGTTGACTTTGGAATATTTAGGAGCGAGGAAATTTCACAACTGGATTTGTTGCACAGGTGGCATCCTATCACAGTTCCATGCTGAGCTCCTGAGAGTGACCCATTCTTTCACAAATGTTTGTAAAAACAGTCTGCATGCCTAGGTACTTGATTTTATATACCTGTGGCCATGGAAGTGATTGGAACACCTGATTGATTATTTAGATGGGTAAGCAATTACTTTTGGCAATATAGTGTAATTGAGATTGGTGAGCAGGGGGTAAAAGATAGAGCTACAACAATGTGCAGGTTCTCTTTTGTCTATAATGGTCTATCCCAGGGGTCTGCAAAGTTGGCTCTTTTAAGACTGGTGGACTTCAATTCCCAGAATTCCCTAGCCAGCCTGACTGGCTGGGGAATTCTGGGAGTTCAAGTCCACCAGTCTTAAAAGAGCCAACTTTGTAGACCCTGGTCTATCCAATGTATCCACCATAGGTTCCTCTGACTGTCACTGTGTCAAAATGGGCTCTTATCCTATGATTTGCATCAATGTCCCTCCCCACTTTGACATCCAATTTAACATCTGTATCTTGTTCATCATATCAGTTCTCAAAATGCAATGCGCAAAGAGTGTTTGCAAGTCATGGTGTTTCTTGGTGAAAGAAAGTTCATGTTTCCCTTGAAGGATATTTTAAGATTCAGATACTTTAAAATGTTACCAACAGGTCTACTGTTCATGCTACAGACCATTTTTTAGAGATTAGATGGGCAATGCTACACACCCATACTACTTTTCTTCTCTCCTAACTCATCATATTTTCTAGGATATTTCTTTGTCTATTATTTTCTTCTTGCCCCTCTTATGCCATATGGAATAGTAAGAGTATTTGAATAATCCCTTTACATGGGAACTTAAGTATATCTTTGAAACCTTTCTGATGAATGTCATTTGCTCATCATCATCATCAATCATCATCAATCATCTTGGAATACACTGGAATATCATTTGGTTTCTAGGCATTCACACTGACCTGTGTATGCTTCTTCTCTGTTTCTTTTGAGGAATGTACACGTAGCTGGGCTAATGAAAGGGTCCATTCCATACTTAATATTTAAATGACAAAGAAATGACTAACATGCTATGTCTCCATATCTCTATGTATATCTATCTGACATCTTTGTACAACTTTTCATGGACACAACATTACCAGAATATGAAAACTTACAGACATAATAAATTTGTTAGCTGTAAAAATATTACATATCCACTTATTACTTATGGAAGTATGAATCTTCTATTTCTTAAGGCTGTTATGATATTTTCTAATAGAACACTTAGTGTTCCTGTTTTTACTGAGTCACCTGTTTTAGCAACATCTGGCTGCGCGTGCGCAAGATGGCGGATTAGCTCCGGAGCTCCGTGCGGGCTGTGGAGGTTTGCTAGCCTTTTTAGTGCTCCCAGCCCTCTTTTATGGCTTAGAGAGCTGGGCATCTGTAAGGAATCCATCCTGGCATCACAGGATGAGGTTCGCGGCGATCTCGGAGGTGTCGGGAGTGAGCACGGCTCCGGGGACGCTGAGACGGTGAGAGCGTCGGAGCGGGCCGTTTGGAGTGGGGGCCGGAGCCGGAGCGGAGCGGTGGCCGGCGTCCCCGATGCCGGAAACAGGGCGGAGGCGCCGGTCGCGGCCAGAAGCTCTCGATGCTGATGTCAGCTGTGGCTCGCCCGGGGGGCAGAGACGGTGGTGAGAGCGCCATGAGGCCAGCGGCAATGGCGTTAATGGTGGCAATGAGGATGGCGGTGGTGAGAGGTGTTTGAAAGGATGGTGAACGGGGCACAGCCGCGGGAGATGGAGTGGCAAGGCGGCTGCGGGAGATGGCGGCGGTGAGAGCGCTGGAGAGAGGAGAACGCCGGAGGCCAGTGGCGATGGCGATGGCGAGTATGGAGGTGGAATGATGATGGCGGCGTGTGAGTGCCGAGAGGTTGGTGTGAGAATGGAGGAACCCTGAAGCGGCCGCTGGAACTCTGGCCGACGACGGTGGGAGCGTTGAGAGGCCAGTGGAGAAGGCGGTGGCACAGGAGAGACAGAGATGGCGGCGGTGAGAGAGCCGAAAAGGACGCGAACGGCCATGCTGGTCATGCTGACCAACTTAACTTCCTCCTGAGATTGAGAACTGAGCCATGCTATCCCGAAAGACGGTAATTTGTCCTAAGATCTTGGGCCGGAACAACTCATTGATTGACTATTTTCAACGGACATTGCGAGCTGTACCATCTTTATATCCTTATTGTTTGCACTTTATCTCATTTTAACATCAATTGAGGATTTTAAATCTTGGCTAGCGACTTTTTAAATTCTTTTAAAATCTTTGTATTTTAAATCCCAGCCCCACTGATGAATTTCACCTACATTAACTATTTATTAACTATTTATTAACAACTTTTATTATTTATGCATAGTATAATGTACTCCAGAGCTAACCTTTTACTGCTGCGAGAGTCCCCGCTCTCGCAGGTCTGGCCCTCTACACTATCGAGGGCCCGTCTTGATGAGGGATATATTAATCCGGAGAGACGGGCGAAGCGCGGCCTTAGGGGATTTTTAATTGGTAAATTATTGTCTATTTTAGGGGGTCCCAGGGAGGGGGGTGGGCATAGACAGATAGAGACGACAGAACAACATGAAAGAAGGGGCCGGACCAGTAGCCGACGGGAGGAGACGGAAGGATCCGATATGAGGGGGGAACTACGAGTCGTTCCGCCGGAGGGCATACCAATCCAGACGGTCGTGGGGAGGGGCAGGGCCGAGGGGAGACAAGTTCCATCCTCCCGGTTGGTGGCACGTAGCCGTTGATTACAAACGGTCAGGTGCCACAACCCCCGCAGGCTAGGTGGTCAGGGGATACAGAGCCAGGGCCTGCGGCTGATGTTTTGCAACGCCAGGTCCATGGTCAACAAAGCCCCCCTCGTTCATGACCTTGTGTCAGAGGGGGAGCCGGACCTGGTAGGAATTGCAGAGACCTGGTTGGGCCACGAGGGAGGACTTCCCCTCGTTGAAATGTGCCCACCAGGTTACTGCGCTTTTCATCAGCCACAGGCCCTAGGCAGGGGCGGTGGGGTAGCGGTCATTATCAAGGAAGGCCTTGAGCCGAGAGAGACCATTGTGCCTCAGACTACCGGTTGTGAGCCCCTCTGCGTGAAGTGGGGCCTAGGGAGGCAGTTGGGCTTGCTGGTTGTATACCTGGCTCCCCGCTATGTGGCAGCAGCCCTGCCCGAGCTCCTGGAGGTGATCGCTACGGTGGCAGTTGAGACCCCTAGACTTGTAGTCATGGGGGACTTTAATCTGCCATCGTTGGGCGAATCATCCGAGGCAGCTCGGGAGTTCATGGCCTCCATGACGGCCATGGACCTGACCCAACTAATTCAAGGCCCCACCCCCTCCCATACGCCGGATCTCATCTTTGTCTCGGGCCAATGGAAGAGTGATCTGGGTTTAGGGGATATAGTCATCACACCCTTGTCATGGTCAGACCACTCACTTCTCCGACTCGACCTTCCGACCGCTACTCCCCGTCGCGGTTTCGCCCCAGGCGCCTGATGGACCCTGTTGGGTTCCAGACGGCACTTGGGCCACTTCCTGTACCCCTGACCTGCGCCCCGATGGAGGACCTCGTGGCCGCATGGAATATTGCGACCACGGGAGCCTTGGATCGGGTCGCGCCCTTGCGCCCTCTCTTGCGGCGCCGAGCCGCCCCGGCTCCTTGGTTCACCGAGGAGCTGAGGGCGATGAAACGCCGCAAGAGATGCCTAGAGGGAAGATGGAGGGCTACTCGCTCTGAATCTGACCGGACACAGGTAAGAGCCCATTTACGGACTTACATTGTGGCGCTGAGAGAGGCCAAACGCCATCATTGCGCCACTCTCATAGCATCCGCAGAAAACCGCCCTGCCGCCCTGTTTAGGGTGACCTGTTCCCTCCTGCAACAGAGGGTGCGGGAAGCCCCGTTACAGGGTAGAGCAGAGGAATTTGTGACTTTTCTGCAGGACAAAACCGCTCAGATACAGAACGAGCTAGCCCCCATTCGTGGCCCAGTGGGATGCCACGAGGCTGATCTTGTTTGGGAGGAATTTGACTCCGTTGCTTCTGAGGATATGGACAGGTTACGTGGACGACTGCGAGCCACCACATGTTTATTGGACCCGTGTCCCTCCTGGCTTGTACTGGCATCCTGGGAGGTGACACGAGGCTGGCTCCAAGAGGTTGTCAACGCTTCTTTAAGTGAGGGTTCCTTGCCTGCTTCCCTAAAAGAGGCTATGGTGAGGCCCCTCCTTAAGAAGCCCTCTTTGGACCCAGCTCTTTTAACCAACTATCGTCCCGTCTCCAACCTTCCCTTTTTGGCGAAGGTTGTTGAGAGTGTGGTGGCACAACAGTTTCCCCGTCACCTGGAGGAAGTTGATTATCTAGACCCACGCCAGTCCGGCTTTCGGCCCGGGCATAGCACCGAGACGGCATTGGTCGCGTTGGTGGATGATCTCTGGAGGGCCAGAGATGGGGGTTGTTCCTCCATCCTGGTCCTATTAGACCTCTCGGCGGCTTTCGATACCATCGACCATGGTATCCTATTGCATCGGCTGGGGGGGTTGGGGGTGGGAGGCACCGTTTTACGGTGGTTCTCCTCCTACCTCTCTGGCCGATCGCAATTTGTGTTGGCAGGAGAGCAGAGGTCGACCCCGAGACCCCTCACATGTGGGGTGCCTCAGGGGTCGGTCCTCTCGCCTCTCCTGTTTAATGCATACATGAAGCCGCTGGGTGAGATCATCCGTGGTTTTGGGGTAGAGTACCATCTCTACGCTGATGATACTCAGCTGTATATATCTACCCCAAACCACCCCAACGATGCCGTAGCGGTGATGTACCAGTGCCTGGAAGCTGTGCGGATCTGGATGGGAAGTAACGGACTCAGGCTCAACCCGACCAAGACCGAGTGGCTGTGGTTTCCGGCTGCCCGATTCAACCAGCTCTCTCCAATGCTGGCCATAGGGGGCGAACATCTTGCCCCTGTGGATGGGGCGCGCAATTTGGGAGTCCTCCTGGATACCCGGCTGTCTATGGAAGAGCAAGTGACAGCCGTGGCCAGGAGGGCGTTTTACCAGGTTCGCCTAGTTCGCCAATTGCGGCCCCTATTGGATCGGGATGCCCTTCGCACAGTCACTCATGCCCTCGTGACATCCCGACTGGACTATTGTAACTCTCTCTACATGGGGCTCCCCTTGAGGTGCACCCGGAGGCTTCAGTTAGTTCAGAATGCAGCCGCGCGAGCAATTATGGGAACCACTAGGTTTACCCATGTAACACCGCTCTTGCGCGAGCTGCACTGGCTGCCTGTCGTCTTCCGGGTGCGCTTCAAGGTGTTAGTTATCATCTTTAAAGCCCTCCATGGCTCGGGACCTAGCTACCTGCGGGATCGGATCCTGCCGCACACATCCTCACGGCCGATTCGCTCCCACAGAGAGGGACTTCTCCGGGTGCCGTCCACTAGACTTTGTCAGTGGGCGACGCCCAGGGGAAGGGCTCTCTCTGTGGCGGGCCCGGCCCTGTGGAACGACCTTCCCCCCGATATTAGAACGACCAAGGACCTCCGCTCCTTCCGCTTGAAATTGAAGACTCATCTTTTCCGCCTGGCCGGCCTAGGGTAGTCTCTCTCTCTATGGGTTTTTTAATGTTTATTTATATTTAGTGGGGATTTTTAGTTAAAGGGATTTTAGAATAGGAATTAGTTTAATCTGTTTTAAATTGTATGTATTTTGTATATTTATTGTTTTTATTCTCCCTGTGCACCGCCCCGAGTCCCTGTGGGGAGAGGGAGCGGTTAATAAATTCAACTTTATTATTAACTTTATTATTATTAATTCTTTTAAAAAATTTGAATGTCTGATTATTGTTTGGAAGGCTTGGAAACTTCTGCTTGTATATCAATAGCACTTAGACTTATATACCACTTCACAGTGCTTTACAGCCCTCTCTAAGCAGTTTACAGAGTCAGCACATTGCCCTTAACAATCTGAGTTCTCATTTTACCAAACTAGGAAGAATGGAAGGTTGAGTCAATCTTGAGCCACTCAGAATCAAATTCCTGGGGGGAGCAGTGAGTTAGCCTGCAGTACTTCATTCTAACCATCACACCACCATGGCTGACCATGGTATAATACTGCAATTTCCACAAGACAAGGACCAATTCTTGTAAAACTCAAGACACTCAAGATGCTGACTGGGGGCAATGGAGGTTTTAGTCCAAACTCATCTGGATAGCATCTAGTTGGGGAAAGCTGATTAGTCTGATTTGGTCTTGCTGCCTTTCTTGTTGGCATTGAATGTGACAGAATATTTTACATTCTGAACTTTTAGTAATGTCATTATGCCATTTCCTTCTCTTAGCTATAGTATCTTAGTGGTCTTTTAAAATAATACCATGCATATGAATGAACTACATCGTGCATTGCCTATAAGGTTATCTTTAGCCTTAGATTCCCCCACCCCCAATTTTTCACCAGCATTTTGTCTTTTAGGACAGGGGTCCCCAACCTTTGCAACTTTAAGTCTGAAGGACTTCAGCTCCCATAATTCTCCAGCCAGCTTTGCTGGCTGGAGAATTCTGGGAGCTGAAGTCCTTCAGACTTAAAGTTGCAAAGGTTGGAGATCCCTGTTTTAGGATATGCTAAAGAAATGTTGCCATGAAACAAAGCTAATCACTTTCATGTAGGCATACAAATGATATTTAATTGTAAGCAGTCATCAAGCTGATAACACTGGAAGTCCTTTAACAAAGGTGGAAGTAAAAGAAGAATACTAATTTTGCATTCAGGAAAACTGTTAGCTTATCTTCTTTAATAGTTCTTAACTTTCCTATGAATAAGCATTAATTGTGGGAACTAAGCTTGTATTCAATTTTCTGGGCAGTCATGAACAATTGAGCACCCATGGAATTTAAATTGCTCCTTGACAATTACTAGGTGATCCTTATAGTGATACAAAACAGGGTTGTTCTTGGCATTATAAATTAGAAGGGAGAGAGTAAGCTAACCATGAGAGATGGCATAGAGACATGTTTGAACCATACAGAAAGAGACTTAGCATGTTCACAGATTAGTTCTCAACCACTGAACATATTCTAAACAATGTTGTTGCTTATAGCAAGAATATAAGTATGCCTGCATTAAATCAATTTAAATGTTTTAACTTGCAATTAATGCAACATGCCAAAGCATCTTCAGCACATCACTTATTTACAGCTGCTTTAAAATAATAGCAAGATTGCTGGGATTAGCCAACACAATTATGCTAGAGATTCATATTAATGCTGCCTTCTGGTCTGACTTTGGTAAAATTCTCTGAAAAATCATCTTCACCACAGACCACAGAAACATTTTCTGATGCTCTGTGTAGGTTGCCATGCTATTAAACATATAATTCCTTGCAGGAAGATGTTATTGATGATGATATTCTAGCTATGGAATTTCTTTTTATTCAGGGTTATTCAGTGACTCAGTTGTGATTTTGTGTATATATGGCTGCCACCAAGTAAACAAATAAAACATTAATATTCTCATACCTTGGAAGCATTTTTTCTGTTTTCTTAGATCAGGGCTGTCAAACTCGTGGCCCATGGTCTGAATGTGTCACATGCTACCTACACCCGCTTTAGCAAAGGGGAAAAAGTTGTGATATGTCATGTGATGCCGCCATGGCAATGCAAGTTTGACAACCTTGGCATAAGTTCTTCATGTTATTTTATAGGCTTATTTTGGCTTTGCACTGCATTTAGTGCTTAGATGTTGTATCTTACTGGTTTCTATGTATTTAATATAATATTTGCTATGCAATAATACAAAAATATTTTAAACAAATTAATGTGAAGTCCAGAAAAAGAAGCCTTTGGCATCTTTCATCCTCCCTTTCCCCTACATACCCTGGTTTAACCAACCAACAGCAATGAGTAAGTAGAAATCTAGGAATAAAAAGCCTATTAAAGCTCTTTTAATGTACTGTGTGAAGACTAGAAATAGAAATAGATAACAGACTTGGAGAGAGCAAGAAAACATTTTCTTTCTGTATTTTTTCTTTAGCTATGAGTTTGTCCCAGTTTCAAATGAAGCAGTAGTGTTTACAGTATATAATGGAATGTTCAGTGGTTTCATGGATATGCATAAATTGCTGTGAGTCCATGTGGAATTAGTGGGCACATAAATATAATAAACAAACAAAGCAATAGTAATGTAGATCAAAATTAAAGATTTGTCATGTGAATGGCAGTATTCAATTCATCAACTTTCCTAATTTGCTTTTAGGCCATAAGAATATTGAAAATATTTAGTGAGTGGATATGTTTTATGACAATTATGTATTACCAGATTATAGGTATCAAATGATGCAATGCCTTTAAATGACGGTAAATTATGTTTTAGAGCACACATGCTCTACTAGAAAATGACTGCTTCAATTTTTTGAAAGCACTGCAGAATATAGAATAGAATGCAGAACAACAAAGTTGGAAGAGAACCCAACCCCTCTTCAAGTAGGAGACCTTTCATCATTTTGGACAAATGGCTGTCCAATCTCTTCTTAAAAACCTCCTGTGATGGAGAGCCACAACTTTTGGAGTTCAACAGTTCAACTGTTCTCACTGCATGATGTTCAACATTTTATTTTCCTACATAACATTTTGTTCAAGCATGGATACACAATGGGGTACACTGGTTAACATGCTGAACATACAATATAGCAATGTTTCTCAAGCTTAGCAACTTTATGATGTGTGGACTTCAACTCCCAAAACTCCCCAGTCGGTATGTCCATGCCAAGGTTGCACTAGAAAAACCCAGGTTCAACTTGTGTCTGTTCCAGAAGGCCATTGGGCGACTTTGGGTGATTCACTTTCTCAGCTCAATTTACCTCACTTGTGGGAGAGGAAATGCAATCTATACCAACAATAGGCAGGATATACAATATATACTTAAGAATAGTAATTAGAATGTGGAGTGGTGTTCTCTTGTATTTTATATTAATTAAGAGCACTTTGAACTGATGGAAAATATTATTACATTCAGAGAATAATTGGATTGCAATAGTTTATTTCTGAACCCATATACACTTATGCTGTGTTTAATATTTATGGCAAAATATTCTGAAAGATTTAAAAATATATATTCTTTTCACATTAGTCAAATGTTCTGACTCTGGTTCATTTGTTTTGTCAATGTTGTACATATTTATCTTCCTTCTACCTTTAATTAATAGCAATAGTACTATGTAAACAATTAGAGAAGATAATACTTTTCTCTATATGTTAACTTTGTTTATCCAAATGGTTATATAGCATGAAATAAATACATATGTTCTGTTAAAAATAGGAACCAAGTTGCAATGTATAGCATCTAAAAAAAATCTATCCTCATTTTGGAAATGTGCTTAGCTATGCCCTGTTGTGGATTCGGTGTTCCAATGGTATTTTGGAGTGCATAGGAGCATGAACAAAGCACTGTCTGCAACCTGTCATGCATATTCCTTTGAAAAGACACAGCTGCTTTAAAATGTTGTAGGCTGGTGTGATATTTGTGTTACTTGCTGGCTCTAAAAAAGGAAGTCCACACATTTTAAAGTTGCTGAGCCTGAGAAGCACTGCTCATGGCAGATAAAAATCCTCCTTCTGTTTTTATCTGCAACTGCAGCCCATAATGGGATGGGAGAGGGATTTAAAAACCATATTTTACAGACCCCGTCACTTAAAGAATCTTTTCTTCCATTGTCCTTGTCTTGTAAAATATTCTTCCCTGGGAAGGGAAGTAGCTCCCCACCCACTTTCCCACATTTCTGAAAAGGAGTTAAAACGTGACTCTGTGGCCATGCATGAGGACTTCAGAGGAGCACATAGCCATAGGGCTGGTGGGTGGTGTGAAATTCCTCTCATTTCCTTTTTATTAAGATGTAACATGTTTTAATCATATTCACTTCTTTCTACATTCTAAATTTTTATATGCTGTTTTTAAAAAACATTTTATTGTGCATTACCCAGAGTCCCTGCCTGAGGGAGATGGGTGGTTCAAAAATATGAAAAATAAATAAGTAAATAAAGTTTGCTTCAGGTTTAATAGAAATCTCATCTATATAATGAGATTTGATAGCTCCTAATGAATATATTGAATGGAGGTATATCATGAAGCAATGTTGTTACCCCATAAAGTAATGTACAGGACCTCTGATCTCCCAATAGAGACAGCCTATATACTACGTAAAAGAACTGGAAACTAATGAATAGTTCAGTGTGTATAGAATTGGTGAAGATCCTTAACTCTTTTCAAGGCATCATTCTTCTCACTATAAGGGCCTGAGTTGCCAAATAAACTTCTGTCTATGAATGTATTAACCTCTGGAACAGCTTGCCTCCAGAAGTTGTGAATGCCCCAACCCTGGAAGTCTTTAAAAAGATGTTAGACAGCCATTTGTCTGAAATGGTATAAGGTTCCTGCCCACGCAGGGGGTTGGACTAGAAGACCTACAAGGTCCCTTCCAACTCTGCTATTGTATTGTATAATGTTCACATCCACATTAAACAATTATTTATGATATAGGCATACCTTTTTTTCTTTCTTTTTTCATTTCTGTTATAATTGTGCAACAGTGAGGTTAAAACCAATTTCATTGTATTTAAGTATAATGACAATAAATATTATATTTAACAATTTAACTTAACTTACTTAACCTTGTGTTGAAAGAAATATCCAGAACCAGTTCCAATCTGAGAGAAAGGCATTGGAGAAAAAATAGAAGCTGATTGGAAGGAAAGGTTCTTTTTATTGATGAAGTAGAACCACCAACCACATGTGATTCTGGGCAGCTGACAAAAGATGAGAGTGGGTGTGTTTTATATCTTCTTTGGGCTTTGTATTTGAGCTTCCTGTTCCTGTCAAGAACATGTCTTTTAATATTCTATTGGCTGTTGTCAGATTCCTATGGGGTTATGTAGGGGTCATCGTTGGCTTTATAGGCAAAAGAGGAAATACAAATCCTAGGTGTTCATCTAAACTAATTTTGTCAACCTTTTGTTTGTTACTTATCTGAGTTTCTGTCTTGACCCAGTCTTTCTGAATGGATTACCAAACCTGCATTTCTAAAAGCTGTTCTCCTCAGTTTCTGCTTGGGACAGGGAAATGGGCTAGTTTCTGCCTCCCTTAATATATATTTTTTCCATTTCTCTCTCAGGGAAAATATTCTACATGTCTTTTTAATATTCCCCAAAATATTTCATTCTTCTAGGAGGGGGAGGAGCTTCCCACACTTGTCAACTTATCATATGGGAAAACATTAGGTCTTAATATTGCAAAGATACAACCGGACTGCATAGTATATGTACAGATAATGAACTGAGGATGATCATGAGCACTTGGCAATCACTCATTCAAAGCAGAAATTGTCAACTGAAATCTCAGTGGCTTCAGAGTGCTTTTCTTTGTCCTTTCCAAGAAAGCTTAACAATTTGCCCTAAATTTCACTTGCCTGCTGCGATCTATTCCTAGTGAAGCTAGAAGGCAGCTGATGTTATGTCATTTAGTAACACTAAACGACCAAGCCAAGCATTAAGCCAATTATATCCCACAAATCATTGCTCAGTGGGACAGCACTCTTACATGAGCAACAGGCCAGCAGTTGCAAGGATCAGCAGGGAATTAGCATTGATTGGCTGCCTGGGGCCCAACAAGACAGTCCTTCCACCAGCTTTTAGAGACCAGTCAATAGCCCTCAACTGCCCTGAGCCTCTTAGATCTTTTCAATCTCTCCCTGCTGGGATACTGAATTCCAAGGCAGAAGTGTCATAGGCTGAGAGGAGAGACAGGCAGACAAGTCATCCTTGCAAAGAAGAAAATACAATCATTTTTGTTTTCTGCAAGGAAGACAAAAGAATATATCTGGCTGTGGTAATTGTAACGTAAAGTGCTAGAAATCATTTTCTCCTACACTGGATGCTGACATGTAGATCTATCTTAAGAATTGCTGTACAAACTTAACAATGTGTGTATGAAAGAGAAAAAGAGAGAATGCACACTTCTCTATGTATATTTTGCAAAGTAAGCAAGCTTGATTGGATAGGCGAATATTAGGACAAAAACAGATGATTAGGCTAACCTGGGAAGTTGAAAAGCATCCAGGATGATGGCAATAACAAAGTACTTCTATATTGTTGCCACAGTAAAACTGCATTGTTATGTCCATGTAGCCACTAAGATTTTAATTCTTTTAATTCTTCCCTTAAATCTTTAGGTGGTTTGCATAGTGATCACTTCTAATTTTATCCCTACAGAAATAATCCTGTTAAATAGATTGGACTGAGAGAGAAATAAACGGTCCTAACATCCTGGAAGTTCTATTATAAAGCACAACTTGAATCTACATCTCCCAGCAACAGATTCAGCACATTCACCACTTCATTACATATCTGTAATGCAAAATTGAATCTAATGTTGCTAAATCGCAATATCAGTTAGAACAGTATTTTTCAAACTTGGCAATGTGTGCACTTCAAATTGCAAAATTCCTGAGCCAGCATACCGGGATTTAAAATCCACGCATCTTAAAGTTGCCAAGTTTGAAAAACACAGAGTTAAACCTTGGAAATGGAATATCACTATTTGGAAATGGAATATCACTATTTGGAAATGGAATATCACTATTTGTTACTTCCTGAAAAAGTCATTTTACTATTTAATCTAGTTATATGTTTTTTCTTGATGCTTATTTAAACAAGCATGCAGCTCTGGCAGTAAGAATTTAACTAAAATATAAATGATACATCAGCTATCCAAAATGAGAATAGTTCCTTATTTCAATTGCTACAAGATAAAGCTTTTAAAACATGCTGGGTGATTTACAGATATGAAGTTTTTTGGGGAAAAAACCTTTTAACTTTCCATTACAATTAAGTATGACAAATGCATAAAATGTTTTTTCCTGCTAAGATCACCGTAGCTGGTTTAGCATAAACAATTATTTGAAGAAGAAAAAATGTGCTGTAGAGAAATAAAAAGTAATGGATAAACCAATACAATTGGAAAGGAGATAACATTAGTTCTTCAATTCCAGTTGTAGGACATGTTTTGGGTCTGCTATATAAATGAAATAAACACACACGGACTCAATCCTTTTTCCTTCATCTGGTCAGGTTGGATCCTTTTCTTATGCTGTATTGCTAGTGTCATACAAACATATCACTTTGCACTAATGGGTATGGATATTTCCTTTTGGGAACAATTCAGTAGAGTCTGAACCATATGTTTGTTTTCCACTCTCATTTTGGAGAATCTATCCTATTCTGAAGAAGTTCTCTGTCAGCATGACTTCTATTCTCTTTGTTTTGTTTTGTCTGCCTACATTTCAAATATATGCTTCCAGACTGTTAGGTTTTATGATTCGATGTCATCCATCTTTCCCTGTCACTGAAAGTGTTACATATTTTTTAATTGAATTTGAATTTATTTATATTTATATCCCGCCCTTCTCCACAGGGACCCAGGGTGGCGCACAGGAAATTTAAAAACATACAAAAATACAAAAAATAAATACATAATTTAAAATACATAATTTAAAATATATATTAATCCTATGCTAAAAGCCAAATTTTAAAATACCCAATTTAAAACTTTCTAAAAAGTCCCCATGGGAGGTTAGGCTAGGCCGGCTTGTTGGAACAGGTATGTCTTTAGACATTGGCGGAAGAGGCGGAGGTTGGTAATGGTGTGTAAATCAGGGAGTAGGTCGTTCCAAAGGGCTGGGCCCGCCACAGAGAGGGCTCTTCCCCTGGGTGTCGCCAGTCGGCATTGTCCGGCCGACGGCACCCTGAGAAGGCCCTCTCTGTGGGAGCGTATCGGTCTAAGGGATGTATGGGGCAAGAGGCGGTCTCGCATATAACTAGGCCCCGAACCATGGAGGGCTTTAAAGATGGTCGTCAGGACCTTGAAGCGCACCCAAAAGGCCACAGGAAGCCAATGCAGCTCACGCAGGATCGGTGTTATGTGGGAGCATCTGGTGGCTCCCATAATCACCCGCGCGGCTGCGTTTTGGACTAACTGTAGCTTTCGAGTGCACCTCAAGGAAAGCCCCATGTAGAGAGCATTACAGTAGTCGAGATGGGACGTCACGAGAGCTTGAGTGACTGTGCGAAGGGCAGCCCGGTCCAGTAAGGGGCGCAACTGGCACATCAGGCGTACCTGATGAAACGCCCCCCTGGCCACGGCCGCCACATGGTCCTCCATGGACAGCCGGGAATCCAGGAGGACATCCAAATTGCGCGCCCTCTCCACGGGGGCCAGTGTTTCGCCCCCAATGCCCAGAGTTGGAGTAATCTGGCTGAACCGGGGTGCCGGAAACCACAGCCACTCAGTCTTGGCAGGGTTGAGCTTGAGTTTGTTACCACCCATCCAGATCCATACGGCCTCCAAACACCGGGACAGCACTTTGGCGGCATCGTTGGGGTGGTCTGGGGTAGATATGTACAGCTGAGTGTCGACAGCGTACAGATGGTACTCCACCCCAAAACCATGGATGATTTCACCCAGCGGCTTCATATATGTGTTAAACAGGAGGGGCGAGAGGACTGACCGCTGAGGAACCCCACATAAGAGGGGTCTCGAAGTCAACCTCTGCCCTCCTGTCAACACATATTGCGACCAACCAGAGAGGTAGGACGAGAACCACCGCAAAATGGTGCCTCCCAGCCCCAACCCCCCCAGTCGGTGCAATGGGATACCATGGTCGATGGTATCAAAAGCCGCCGAGAGGTCTAATAGGACTAGGATAGAGGAATAACCTCTATCCCGCGCCCTCCAGAGATCATCAACCAACGCGACCAATGCCGTCTCGGTGCTGTGACCGGGTCGGAAGCCGGACTGGCGCGGGTCTAGATAATCAACTTCCTCCAGGTGTCGCCTGGTAAATCTTATCTTTGGACTTACTTATACATATTCTCTCTCTCTCTCTCTCTCTCTCTCCCTCTCCCCCTCCCTCCCTCCTTCTTTTCCCTTTCCCTATTTCTTTTTATTTCCTTTTTCCTATCTCTTTTTGTCTCTTTCCATTTCTATTTCTCATTTACATGCACTGTCTGTGTGTTTGTGTGCCTATGTACAGGATTGACCCATTCCGTTTAAGATCACTGGAAATGAACAAAATTTGACTGCTTCCTACATCAATATGTAGGGGAGAAAAAGTCTCACTAGTTTTGGATACAAGATTATGGAAGAGCTGCTCATGTCTTTATTGAGCTGCCCCCCTTAGTATGTACTGAAATACAGTGCATGATTCAGTGAAAAACAAAGTTGAAGAACAACAACCTGGCCCCCTTTCCAATCTAAAAGTGCTTCCGCTGCTGCCACCGAAGTCAATAGATGCATATGGTGATGATGATTGGGCATCATCAAGAAAGTTTGCCAGTGTTTGGTACAGGTGTTTTTGTGCCCAAAGACCATTACCTAATGATTGATGTTGCTGATTTCGTTTTAAAAAATAGCCCTATAAATAGGAGACTATTTCATACAGTTTCATACTGCATTATGTGCAGATATAGAAAATTAATTATTGTGTGTTATTATAACCTAGTCTCCAGAGTTAATTGTTTCTCTTACTCTAGGTGAAACTGTGCTGTAATATCTGTATTAGTTGTCATGTAAAGAGAGGTAGACAGTCAGTGTGATATAGTGCAGTGGTGGGTTTCCAATTGTTTTACTACCGGTTTTACTACCGTTTTACTTGTAATTGTTTTACTACCGGTTAGTCAGTTTGGGATTTTAGCGCAGGGTCTAGTTTAATTTATTTTAATTGTATTTATGCTTGTTGGTTATGTATGTATTTTTAAATTCCCTGTGCACCACCTCGAGTCCCTTCGGGGAGAGAGAGCGGTTTTATAAATTAAAATTATTATTATTATTATTATTATTGACCTTGCATGTGCACGACGCTTCTGTGCAGAAACATCCAGGTGAGTGGCGGAATCTCTCAACCCTGCCACTACCAGTTTGCCCGATCTGGGTCAAACTGGCAGAAACCCACCTCTGGCCTATTGGTTAAGGGCTAGACTAGAAATGCAGAGATCCAGGTTCCAATTCTGCCTTAAGCATGAAAAAAGATAAGTGCCTTGAGAATAAGTGACTTTGGCCCATTTTACTTTCTCTGTCAGCTTTAGACTGGGAAGTAAAAACAAGACAAGACAAAACCCACCAATATTCTAGAACAGTGGTCAGCAAACTCATTAGTCAAAAGAGCCAAATATCAACAATACGTCGATTGAAATTTCTTTTGAGAGCCGGAAGGTGTGGCCTGTTTTGTGGGAGTGGTTCAGCAGTCATGTGACGGGGTGTGCATGGCCAACTTGGAAACTGTGGTGAAACTCACTTAACAACGGTCTTGCTTAACAACCAAAATTTTGGGCTCAATTGTGGTCATAGGTTCTCTCATCTCTCTCCAACTTTCTTTTCTTTTCTTTCTTTCTTCCCTTCTTTCTCTTTCTTTCTCTTTCTGTTTCTCTCTGTCTCTCTGAGTCTGTCTGTCTATCTGTCTGTCTATCTGTCTGTCACTCTCTGTGGCTCTTTATCTCTCCCTCCCTCTCTGTCTCTTTCTGTCATTCTCTGTGTTTGTCTCTCTGTCTCTCTCCCCTCCCTTCTTCTCTGTCTGTCTGTCTGTCTGTCTGTCTCTGTGGCTCTTTGTCTCCTTCCCTCCCTCCCTCTCTCCCTGTCTCTCTCTGTTTCTCCCTCCCTCCTTCCCCTCTGTCTCTCTCTCTCTGTGTATCTGTCAGACTCTGATTCCCTCCGTCCGTCTCTCTCTCGCTCTGTGCCTCTCTCTGTCTGTCTGTCACTGTCCACAAAATACTGCGTGTAGGAGCGGCGGGCTCTGTGGTGATGGCGAGGCCTTCCGTGGGGGGAGGGGGTGTCCCCTTCATGTTCCTCGTCTCCCCGGATGCCGCCTGGAACCATCAGCAGCCACGCAGACTTGCCACTTTTCCACGCAGTGGAAAAGATAGGCGCGTGCAATTACAACGCAAGTTTCCACCGCTACGAACTCTCCAAGATTGTAATTGGGCGGGGCATGCGCGCGCCTATCTTTTGCACAGCGTGGAAAAGCGGCAAGTCTCTGCGCGGCTGCAGATGGCTCCGGACGCCATCCGGGGAAACGAGGAACGTGAAGGGGACAGCCCCTGCCTCCGCGGAAGGCCTCGCCGTCACCACAGAGCGCGCGAGACAGTGACAGAGAGAGAGAGAGGCCCAGAGAGAGAGAGAGGCGGAGGGAGGGAGGGAATCAGAGTCTGACAGATACACAGAGGGGACAGAGACAGAGGGGAAGGAGGGAATGGTTCCAGAGGGCATCCGGGGAGACGAGGAACGTGAAGGGAACCTCACGGATGGCCTCGCTGGCAGCGCAGACTCGCCGCTGCTTCACGTGGTATTCTGTAGACAGAGACGGCGACAGGCAGACAGAGAGAGGCCATGCAGTCATCACATGTCAGAATTGACTGGGGGAGGGGTAAAAAATATCTTGTTATTTAAATTAATTTGTCAACCTAAATGAGGAGCTTGAATTTCATAATCAAGGCTGAACAGATAACACATTAATCATCCCAACACGTGGACAAGAAGGAATATACCAGGGATGTCCAAACTTGGGAACTTTAAGACTTGTGGACTTCAACTCCCAGAATTCCCCAGCCACAAGTCTTAAAGTTCCCAAGTTTGGACATCCCTGGAATATACTATATCTCTGATGAAAGATGCAAGCTTTCGTAAAGATGTTTCTGCATTAAAAATATATAATTGGAGAGGTGTAGAACTGGAAAATATTTGGGATTGGCAAATGTGCAACCAATGAAAGAAAAATCTGACAAACAGCTGAACTCATGCACTGAAGTTTTCCGAAGTGTACAAAGGATTAATTTGTGAGTGTTGCTGTCATCTACATTTTTAAAAAAAATCTTCTTGTTTTTCTTCTTGTTGAATAATAAAGCAATTATTACATTACGGTAGTCTTTCTCAAAGAATCTCAACAACAATAACAATAACATTAAACTTAATTAGGTGCCATAGTAACATGAACTACATTTACCCAGCACTCCAACTTAACTTATCTGCATAGATTTAAATGAGTCTGTTTAAACCCATAAGGTCACCCTATGGTTAAATGGTCCATATAGATATTTAATCTACATGTGAACATATGGGACTGAGGGAAGCTATTTCAGTACCCATTAAGTTGGGCTAGATATAGTCTGCAGAGCAGGAGACAGATGCTTTCTTGAAAGAACAGGACAACATCACTTTGATGTGAAAACAACAAAGGCTCCAATGAACAGAGAAAGGGAATAAATGTTGTCAAAATACAGACTGAATTTCAAAGCAAACATTAAAAGATCAGGGGTGAAAATTCTTCAGAGAAATAAACATGTAGAAATCCACCTAGAATGCATAGGTCTTTTGATTTATTTGCTCATTAAGTACCAGGTATGAGTTCAATACTTCACATTACATTACAGAATTCGCTGGAAATCATATTATCTTTAATACAGTCCAGAATGATATCCTAAAATGGAAAAAAATCCCAGTCAAATAACAACATAATAATAATAATTTTTAATAATAATTTTAATTTGTAAAACCGCACCCTCTCCCCACAGGGACTCGGGGCGGTGCACAGGTAGAATAAAAACCAAATACATACAACAATTCTAAAAACAAATTAAATATAACCTGCGCTAAAATTCCCATTAAAACTAAATAATACTAATTCCCCATAAAACCCCAGAGGCAGAGAGACTCATCCTAGGCCGGCCAGACAGAAAAAGTGAGTCTTTAATTTAAGACGGAAGGAGCGGAGGTCCGTGGTCGTCCTGATATCGGGGGGGAGGTCGTTCCAGAGGGAGGTCGTTCCATGGAGGGAAACAGATCTGATAATAATAATAATAATAATAATAATAATAATAATAATAATAATAATAATAATAATAATAATAATAATAATAGTAATAATAATAGTAGTAGTAGTAGTAGTAATAGTAATAATAATAATAGTAGTAGTAGTAATAGTAGTAGTAATAGTAATAGTAATAATAATAATAATAATAATAATAATAATAATAATAATAATAATAATAATAATAATAATAATAATAATAATAATGTGTGTTATCCTGATGTGATTGGAGCCCTTGGAGCAGTACCTAGGGGACTGCCTCGCTATGTGGAGGTTCTAGGTTTGCCGGACTTGAGCATTCTGACTCTACAAAGGGCCACCCTGCTTGGAACAGCTTCTATCCTCCGACGTTACCTTGACAGTTCAAAGGTCCTTGGTTAGGACTCGAGCTGTTGAGCTACCAACCAGCCCCAAGGGCTGTGAATCTCACCAAAGAATAATAACCACAGAATAATAATAATTAGATTTGTCAATATTAGGAAAGACATATTCTAGGCTGACTCATTATAATCATTTATTTGTTTTATTATCGCTATGATCGCACTTCAGTGATTTTGAAGAAAACAAATCTGGACTATCAAATAGCAAAATATACTAATAAAATCTCACATTTTCTTTATTATGATATGAAGCTTTATGAGAAATCAGAAATTAAAATCCAGTCATTGACAAACACTGTAAGAATTTTATCACAGATAGAAATTTGGTCAGAAAAAAGTGGTACAGTAGCAATACATTTGAGGTAAAAACACAAACAGCAATGGAGCTGAAAAAGTAATTGAAAATATGCAGATTAAATATTGTTGGATTTTGGAATATAGATTGATCTGGTCTTGGCTCATAACACAACAGATACAATTGTGGTTGAAAAGAAGAAAGTGTGGATATTAAATATGGCTATAGTGAGAGATAAAACTGAACAAGATCACAGAATATAAAAATCAAAGTTGTTTATGGCATAAACTTGCTGTGGTGATCCCAGTAGTTATTTACACACTGGTGCCAGGGTTGAAGTTCAGCAGGTTCTAACAGGTTCTGGAGAACTGGAAGTGGGAATTTTGAGTAGTTCGGAGAACTGGCAAATACTACCTCTGGCTGGCCCCAGAGTGGGGTGGGAATGGACACTTTGCAATATCCTTCCCCCAGAAGTGGAGAGGGAATGTGGATTTTGCAGTATCCTTCCCTGCCATGCCCACCAAGCCACACTCACAGAACCAGTAGTAAAAACATTTGAATTTCACCACTGCTGGGTGCCATACCAAAAAATATTGGATACCACTTAGAAAATCTGCACATTGACAAAATTTCTGTTAATTATAAAAAGTCACACTGCTTGGATCCACACATATGCTACACTGATATATTATGACATCCTACCTTTTTGGGAAGAACTCAATGTGAATAAAGGCTAAACGACTGACAACTGTTACTTCACATTGTTGGGAATACATAATAATAATTCCCCAGTGAAGCACTACCTTGGCATGGTTGTAGGGCTTGCATGCTCTGGGGCATATGTTCAACCATTCTGAAATATATATCTACCATGAATAATATGGTAAGATGTATTTATAAGAATTCAAACTAGACTGGTAGTCGCCTGGGTCAACAAGGACTTTGCTAGTTGTTGGAGTTCATGAACATCAGATGACAAATGGGCTACAACTTACATTCGGCAACAATACCTTCAATACCATTTTAAAAAAATCTTCCTAATGGATAGATAAATAAAAATTTCAAATCCAGTCTAAATACTGGCTGTTTGGGCAACCAACCATAGTAATAATAATTCATTAAACTTAAGTAATATACAGGTTAGGGTATCTAAAAACTATTTACATCCTTAGAACTACCTTTTAAAATGTTTACATTAACAGCAATAAAGCTTGACTTGGAAGAAAAGTATTGGAGAAAAGATGCCAAGACATTTAGCATCCTGAAAGGAAGAATAAGATGGTATCATCTTCTATTTCCTATCCAAAAAATAGAAAATTGGATCATTTTTCAGTCTGGTCAGTATATTACACTGCAAACCTGCAAGAAGCAGATTTGTATACAGAATGCAAGACAATGGAAATGGCATCTGGTTCCTTCCTTTAATACTGTACTAATATGACCCAAAATCAGTGCATCATTGGCATTTAGTCATGCAGGCCACATGACTACGGAGATGTCTTTGGACTGTGCTGGCTCTTTGGCTTTGAAACAGAGATGAGCACCGCCTCCTAGAGTCGGGAATGACCAGCACATATGTACAATGGGAACCTTTACCTTTACCTTATACCTATTTATTTATTTTTTCATCGCCTCAACTTCTTTGACAATTGTTTTAAAAATGCAATCAAATGTACAGTATGACAATTTCTTTTAGTGAAGCTATGAAATAGTTTGGTTGCATTTTCTTCACGGCTTTTTTTCTTTCAATAGTGTATGCAACTTTGCCTAATATATATGTTTTAATGTAATATCTTTTCCTTTGTACACAGCTTCCTTTCAAGTGTTATACTTTTTGCAAAATCATTGCTGTACGGTACCAAGTATTTGATCAAAGAACAATGGATGCTGGAGTCATTGAGTATTACTGTCATGTATACTTCAGTGGATGAACTTATATTATTACCTGAGTGTATACTCACATTCTTTCAGAGAGCATGAGAAACCTGAGTCTCTTCATCTTTTGAAATCCTCCAGCATAATAAGAATTCAAGTGAAAATACAAAAGCTAAAATAATGCCTTCAATGAATGTTAGGAAATCAGGTTTGGTCATGTGATAAAAACAATAAAAATAAGCCCATATCTCAATTCCTGTCCTCTCTGGGCATGAGACTGAAACCAAATGATGCTCCCATCGGATCGTGGCAGTTACAAATACATACAATAGCAGAGTTGGAAGGGACCTTGGAGGTCATCTAGTCCAACTCCCTGCCTAGGCAGGAAGCCCTATACCATTTTAGACAAATGGCTATCCAACATCTTCTTAAAGACATGCAATGTTGGGGCATTCACAACTTCTGGAGGCAAGCTGTTCCAGTGATTGATTGTTCTAAGTCAGGACATTTCTCCTCAATTCTAAATTGCTTCTCTCCTTGATTAGTTTCCACCCATTGCTTCTTGTTCTGCCCTCAGGTGCTTTGGAGAATAGTTTGACTCCCTCTTCTTTGTGGCAACCCCTGAGATATTGGAACATTGCTATCATGTCTCCCCTAATCTTTCTTTTTATTAAACTAGACATACTCAATACAATACAATACCATACAATAGCAGAGTTGGAAGGGACCTTGTAGGTCTTCTAGTCCAACCCCCAGGTTGGGCAGGAACCTTATACCATTTCAGAGAAATGGCTATCTAGCATCTTCTTAAAGACTTCCAGGGTTGGGGCATTCACAACTTCTGGAGGCAAGTTGTTCCAGAGGTTAATTGTTCTAACTGTCAGGAAATTTCTCCTTAGTTCTAAGTTGCTTCTCTCCTTGATTAGTTTAATAATAATAATAATAATAATATTTAATTTTGTATACCGCGTCCTCTCCCCAAGGGGACTCGGAGCGGTGCACAGGGAAATTAAAACATATAAAAATATATACAAACAATAAATACAATAAATAAAAGCAGATTAAATTGATCGTCCCTGCGCTAAAACCCCCATTAAAGCTAAATTCCCTAAACACCCCAGAGGTAGAGACTAACCAAGGCCGGCCAGACAGAAAAAGTGTGTTTTCAGTTTTCGACGGAAGGAGCGGAGGTCCGTAGTTGTTCTAATGTCGGGGGGGAAGTCGTTCCAGAGGGCTGGGCCCGCCACAGAGAAGGCCCTTCCCCTGGGCGTCGCCCGCTGACACAGTCTAGTGGACGGCACCCAGAGAAGTCCCTCTCTGTGGGAGCGGATCGGCCGTGAGGATGTATGGGGCAGGATCCGATCCCGCAGATAGCTAGGTCCCGAGCCATGGAGCGTTTTAAAGATGACAACCAGCACCTTGAAGCGCACCCGAAAGACGACAGGCAGCCAGTGCAGCTCGCGCAGGAGCGGTGTTATATGGGCGTACCTTGCGGTCCCCATTTCCACCCATTGCTTCTTGTCCTGCCCCCAGGTGCCTTGGAGAATAGTTTGACTCCCTCTTCTTCTTTGTGGCACCCTCTGAGATATCGGAACACTGCTATCATGTCTCCCCTGGTCCTTCTCTTCATCAAACTAGACATACCCAGTTCCTGCAACCGTTCTTCATATGTTTTAGCCTCCAGTCCCCTAATCATCTTGGTTGCTCTTCTCTGCACTCTTTACAGAGTAACTCTTGGCACTCCAGAGTAACTCTGGGCACTCTTTCCAGAGTACCCAGTTCTTCATATGTTTTAGTCTCTAGTCCCTTAATCATCTTTGTTGCTCTTCTCTGCACTCTTTCTAGAGTCTCCACATCTTTTCTACATCGTGGCGACCAAAACTGGATGCAGTATTCCAAGTGGGGTCTTACCAAGACATTGTAAAGTGGTATTAACACTTCACATGATCTTGATTCTATCAAGTCAGGAAGAAAACAAACCCCTTACTCCCCTTGGTAAAGCACATTCTTTTTTCTTTTTACATGTGGGGAGGAAGGGTGGGAATTTAAAAGACACAATTCATTGAAATGAAAGGCACAGAGGTGGGTTCTTACCAGTTCAGGCCAGTTCAGCTGAACTAGTAATGGCATGTCGGCCTCGGTCACAGAACAGGGAGCGACCCAGGCTGGCCACGCCCCCTAACAGGTTCCCCAGTTGCTGCCATTGCCATCTTTTTTTTTTAGTTCTGCGCATGCGCAGAACAATTTCCATTGAACGGTGCATGTGCGTGCAGCATGCACACAGGTGAACTGGCAGTAACGCTGGCTGAAACCCACCCCTGAAAAGGCAGTAATAAGAAAAGTTGTATTTCCTGAATTTCTACAGTTAAAGATGAAGGAATGAAGACCAAAGAGCTTGTTCTTTTTACAAACTGATCCTTTCACGGAAAAGAAAAGAAAAAAAGCTACGAAAACAACTTCTTCAACCAGTTTTATTTTCAGGCTGTTGCGTCTCTCTTGGGTACGCTTCAATTTAAAGCGCAGACCTTCTGCAGGGAAAGGGCTAGCAGTCCCAACAGAGAGTGGGAAAGAGGTCTGACAGCCGAGCAGTGAGCATGACTCTTAGTTGACAGCTGAAAGCCAGTGCTTTCCTTCAGCCATCAGCTTGTTCACCAGCTCCTCCAAGCAGCTTTAAAAAAAATGCAGTTAATATATTGTACCCTGTTTAAAGCATCTAAGTGTAAAGCTTGCTAGCTGGTCCCGTGCTGGAATAAATCAACTGCGAAAGATTGCAGTTCTTTGACAAACATAGCTATTTCGTAATCAATTTTCTGAGCTGGAAATGTGTTATATCAGTCTTATTTCTTTTATACCCCCAAAGATCTGCTATTTATTTCCATGTAATCTTGCCATGCATTTATTGATGATATCCTGGGGGTTTCCATGGTAACACAACCCAGTGTTAAAAGACAGTACTCTTGAGGTCACATGCAAGCAAAACGAGAACTGGGGACTGATAAGAGGACAATCCAGATCTATCTAGTTTATTAAAATGCTACATATGGCTGGGGGAGGGAGGGAGGGGGATTGTGCCATCACTGTGTTTTGCAATCATATGCGTGTTTTCTCCCTCCTGAGTCAATACACCTCTCTCTATCTAGTGCACCTTCACATGTTTGCTGGGCAAAAAGCCACAAGCACTACATCTTATTTAACAACCACGGGGCAATAATAATCCAAGGTTGCCCTCACCATAGGTGTCCTGTTGCAATAATGGGAATGAATTTAGTATAGAACTGCTCTTTCCATAAAGAAAACTAGCGTTAATATTATGGCTACAAGGTCAGTCTTGAGTTTTGTTGTTGTTGTTGTTGTTGTTGTTGTTTTATACCTGCCTGATCCCCAAGAAGAAACTAGCAAGCAGACAGTAAGGTCTTATTTACTGGCTGCAAGGTGGAGAGCAAACTTCTTAAGGGATTATTAAACTGCTAAGAAGCCATTCTCTGTTTAGATCACTAGTTCAAATCCAGCTCACAAAAAGTTATTACCACCCGATGGCTGCTCGGTGGCCTCGGTGAACTGCATTGATCTCATCTGGGGCAGTTTATATCAGAACATTGCTTTGACAACTGAAGCGTATTTGTGATTGGTATCATCATGGGGGAAAAGCATTACTTTTAGATGATATTGCTATTTTTATTTTCTTATGAAATATTTCAAATCAAAAAGAAAATCACTATGGGGGATTTTTCCTTTCTTTATCAAAACAGGGCACTGGTGAGATCAGTGATCTCGGTGCAAACCGATAACTAAAGCACTATATCAAAAGTCAGTTCCCCAATCTTCTCCTTACTCTATCTTCTCTCTACAGTTTGAAATCTCAGTTCTCCAGACCCTGACCTCTTATTCAAGAGCTGATTTTCAATGGAAAGCTTATTGTTTACTTTACTGCAAACAAAAAGAAGAGGAGAAAAGAAAAGCTGCTTACTATATAGCAATCAAAATCTAGAAGTTAAGCAGCTGAAGTATCAATAAAGGAGAATATTTGTAGCTTGGAGTTGAAATGAAGAACCCTTGATGCACTCTGAGCTAGCTTGATTTCTTGCAGATGTTTCATTACTCAACTGATGATGCTACCACTGGCCACGTTATCGAGTTTGGGTAATGAAAAGTCTTTAAGAAAACAAGCAAGCTCAAAGAGCACCAAGGTCCTGTCACCTGAAGTATAAATAATATATTGACATATTTATCACATACATTTAGGCTCAGGAATTTAAATTCTATTTTTTTCCTTTCAACTTTCTTGAACAACGGATGATTTCCCATTCTTTTCAAAGCCATGGAGGCAATTGTAATTGGGTTATGTATTTTCATAAGGGTTTTCTTGAGCTTGGAAAGTGCTGGTTTCTTTCTTGCTTGTTGCATTCATAACTACTAGGAATTCTAGAATTTTTTTAGCCTTAGCCTACAATGAAATTTAGTTTAGAAAACAAGAGATGTCATTCCGTACATCCATTTTGTTCTGCACTGCTACAGAAACCAGGCATTTGGGTTGTAGTGTGTAGACCTGTGTCTTACTCTAAATGATATGGAACTATTGATCTCCAAGAAGTTTTCTCCTTGGGTCAAAACAAAACAAAATACTTGTTACTGTCAAATTCATCTTATTATAACTCTTAAGACAGAATTTTACCTATTTTGACACTGCACTCCCCTCTAGATATTGAATGTGTTTTCAGTACCAGAACTAAAATGAGCTTATGGTCCTTTCACAGAAACATTCACCTTGATTTTTCAGTATCTTTTTGTTTCAGTGTATAATTTAGAAGAAGAAAGCTATTTTGTTCTTGCTATTTTTTTAAAAAAAAGAGGAAGTTAGAAGTCATTCTTTATAGTGATCAATGTAAATCACGTGCTAGAAATCTGCCATTAAACCTCCTATTCCCCACCACCACCACTTATTCCACTACAACCCATTATGGCCTTTCAACAACTGGTATTTCAGTGGGCGGGGCCATGGCCCCTCCCGTTCCCTCGTCTTCGTCTCCCTCTTCTTTCCCATTGGCGGGAAAGAGAAAGAAGAAACAATAGCAAAGAGACTCAGATCACAGAAATGAATGGACTTTGAAACTATTACTGTAACCTGTGAAAAGGGATGGCAAGAAAAAACAAATGATTGAATGTATACATGTTGAAATGTGATATATATGTATCTTTTGCCAATTATTTTTTGTTTTTAATATTGAATTTGTATGAAGTTTCGGAAGTGATCACCACCCTCCACATGGAAGCCACTAAAATGTTCATCTTTTACCCTATTTTACCCCTTTTCCCAAATATATTGCAAAACCCAATAAAATTGCTTTAAAAAAAACAACAACTGGTGTTTCAAGCAAATTGAGAGCATATCCTTCTATCTAGGAGGTGTCTTGCAACTAGTTCAAAGGAACATAACTAAATCAATTCAAGGTTGCTGCTTAGTATAAATGCTAGCTATATTCTTGTCTATGAAATCTTACAGCTACCCATAATATGTTTCCTCCCTTAAAACATTTCAATTATTTCTTTTTGAACTTTGCTGCAGATTAATTGGAAACTGCTACAATATAAAAACTTCCCTCTCCTTGTGAATCAGTTTTTATGAAGACAACCGTAATATAATCATTAAGTATTCATTATTTTGCTCACACAAGCAAGAAGGAAAAGTGCTTCCTTTGGCAATATCTATACTGTATTGGATTGATACAGGACTGATGATTGAAAAAGAAAAGATAAATAAATTTGGTTGTTTTGTCCATATTTATGATGTTTTTTTCTGCCCACAAGTCAGTGTTGATTTCTGGTGACTGCCTGAACAAGTGTTTGCTGTTTTCTTGACAAGATTTTCAGAAGTAGCTGCCATTGTCTTCATCTTCCAAGGCTGAGAGAGTATGATTTCCTAAAGTCCAGAGGTAGGTTGCTCCCAGTTCAGCCTGGATTCAGGCAAGGCTCCTTCCACCCTCCTGGATGCTTCTGTGCCTGCACAGAAGTGTCACGTGTACAGATGAGTGCGTGCACATGCACGAGCAAAACAGTAGTAAAAAAAAATTGAAACCCACCACTGCTAAAGTTACCAAGACTAGAACTCATGATCTCCCTATAAGGCTTGATGCTTCAATCGCAGCCACTAGGTCTTGTATATTGACAATGCCTCATCTTATATTTCCAGAAAATGTTCACAGGTTTCACATAGATTTTATTGATTAGGTGCATCAAGTTAGCATTGACTCTTAGCAACCACATAGATTTTCTCTGAGACAATCTGTCCCAACATGATACCCTCCAGATGTGTGACTTTTACTTTATGAGTGTTGGTCATCTGGCTGGGGAACTCTAGGAAAATCATATATCTGGTAGGTGTCCAGGCTGTATACATACATACATACATACATACATACATACATACATACATACATACATACATACATACATCTTAAGGTGGTGAACATACCAATACTCTTCATCCTTCTATTTTTCCCACAATGACAACTATGTGATGTGAGTTGAGTTAAGAAAAAGTGACCCAGAATCACCTACCCAATTTTTCATTTGCCATGAAGCTGAGAATTAAAATGAGGACAGGGACTAATAGATAATAGTACTGTCATTCAAAAAAGAGAATTGATTTGGAAAACAATTGGTGTATTTTTAATTTCTCTGTAACACTGCCTCAAATCCCATAATGCCTTTCTGCATTATTGGTTTTTCTTTCCTGCTTCTTCCTGCTGTGGCTTCTCTTCAAGAGTTATATCTTAAAACTATCAACTTTCTGATCTCTACCTTCTATGGATGATTCTAGTGTAATTAGACCAAGTGTTCCTAAATTTGTTGTCATTATACCTCTCTTTAGTGTAATCTTAATGCACTCATTTCCCTAAACTTCAAAATACCAAAATAAACAATAAACAATGTCAACAATATGCAGGAACTTTATGAAATGTGAATTTATTATAACAATGTAGAACTAAAAGGTTCTTCACATCTCTTCTGGACTCCAAAGGATGTTGGATTTTGATTTAACATGTTACTTAAACCTAAACATTCTGGTTAATAACCATGGAATGCAAGACTCAGCCTGTTGTAGTTTATTCAATGAACCATGTTTAAGTATACAAAGTGTTTGGATGGTTTGCTGTCCTTATATCACAAATTACTTGAATTGCATGCCCAATCATCATGTTTTGTTTAAGTGACATAGAACTGAACAGAAAACTAAAATATCTAGAGATAATCAGAATGGCTACCTCTACCATATATCAATCTAATCCATAAAATATGTTGGGTTTCTTATTTTTATCACCACTTGTCTGTGCACATTGGTTCCTTGGGATTCAGACTTCATTTAATCATCTTCTTCCTTCAGACTCTTCTGCTTATTTCAAGTTTGTTTATGTTTTGGAATGAAAATTAATGAGATGTCATGAGCTGGCTTTACTGGAGGTTCTGCCCATTTGTTTCAAACTAGACATTTACACTTTAATGAAAGGCAATTATTTTTTTCAGAAGCTTTTAAAAATTACTAGTCTCAGTGACCTTTTTTTTTTAAACTTTATTCTACCCTATCTTTTCATCCCACCATAATAAGCTCTTCTGAATCGTTCCTTTCCTTGCCAATTTAATCAGACCCTTGGAGAATCAAAACCAGTGGAGGTATAAATGCTTAAAGGAAGGTTCAGCCAATTTGGCTATTCTGACTGATCCCCTTCGGGGAGCTTTCTTCTGAAGGATAAGCATTTGGAAGAAGGGTTTCTTCTAAGGAAGAGTTGCTAGTTTGCTCTCCTGTGTTATTCAGTCAATCAATGTCTTTGAAGGAAGGAAGAGGAGAAAAGGTTAAAGAATGTATAAGGAAGGAATGCACTAAATTAGAATAGTGTGCCAAGTATGGACTAAGGGATGCAAAAAATCTGTTTTATAGCATAGAGTTTGCTCTCCAAGTGTGGAATTGTCACCCAACTGCTTCAACTGCTGAAAAATCCCATTATGAAATTATAGAGATCTTCCTAATTATACTTCATTAAAAAGGGGTGGGGGAGGAAGCAGGCAAACGAGGCTCTAGATAGTCTCATATCTAAGAATCCAGGACCTAATCAGGGTCATGGCCAAATAAAAGTTAATAGTTCATGAATATTTTCCCCTGGCTCCTGCTCCTGATATAGAAGTTTGATTCCTCAGCCTGCAAGAAGATCATTAGTGATGTACCAAAACTTTATGGGAAGAAAGTAGAGGCAGGGTAGAGCCAGAGGGAGAGTTTTATGGGACTAGTCATTGGCTGAATTTGGACAGGAAATTTGAACACTGCCTGACAACATTCAAATTTTACTGCAGCAAACTGTACTGCCCAAGGCTTGTCTCCAGGCTTCCTTTGAAATAGGAAGGAATTGAATCTACGTACATAGTGCCTCTAAATAAGCTTACCACCATCTGTGTAAACCAGTGGTGGGTTTCTGCAGGCTCGCACCTACTCGCGAGAGCCGGTTGGTGAAATTTAGAGAACCGGTGAGAGGGGGTTCCACTGGCGTACCTGGAAGTAAATCTGGCCCGCCGCTGCCAGTGACCCAACGGAAAGGAAAGGAAAGGAAAGGAAAGGAAGGAAGAAAGGAAAGAAATAAAGGAAAGGAAGGAAGGAAGGAAGGAAGGAAGGAAGGAAGAAAGAAAGAAAGAATTTATCATCACAATTGAGTCCAAAATTTTGGTTGCTAAGCAAGAGCATTGTTAAATGAGTTTCACCACATTTTAAAAGGTGGCCACTCCCACCCTGTCACATGACTGCCAAGCCACGCCCACAAAATAGGTCACACCTAGAGATTAGGTTCTAAAAAATTTGAAACCCACCACTGGTGTAAACATAGGATGTGTCAGGCCTGGAAGCCATCTTGGGCATTGGATCTGCAGGCCTGCCACATTTAGTCTGTGGGAAACTGGGAGGAGGGATGTTATGGAGCTGGGGAGATATATAGTCATAATAACATTCCTTTCTCCAAGAGTTAAGGACATTCTGCCCTGCACCTGGAAAGATGTGACTGGGAGGCATCTCCAGTTGGGATGATGCTTTGATTGGACCATGTGATGGACATGTGGGTGCTGGGTAGGTGCTTGGATTTTCTTTTGGGTGGGAAAAACCTGGAAGCTTTCAGATTTGGGTTTTCCCAGATCTGACAATATGACATATCTAATAATATGGAACCTTGAGTTCCCAAGCCTCAGAGTTTTCTTTCGTTGGGGATGTTACTTGGAACCCTGACAGGATGTATCAAAGAAACAGTATCTTGTCATCCAAACCCTTTATTAACATATAAATGTGTAATATAACATAATGCATAATATATAATAATGTAATAGATAATTTAATGCATATAAATCACATGCTTAGTCCTGAATTTTTGCATGAATTTAAATATTCTGTAAAACCAAGTTTTAAACTTTTGAACATGTTTTGCCGCCCCGGGTCCCTTTGTGTGAGATGGGCACAGGATATAAATTTGAAAAAATAAAATAAAAGTTAGCTGGATGTAATCATACTAAGCCATAAATCATGTGTTCACACAACAGAGTCAAAACCAGAAAAACAGTTACATGCGCTGAACTTTCTCTTATGAGAGTAGAACAAGAGGCACTTTCGGGAATCATATTGTCACATTTTTTTCTGATGAAAGCTGAATAGAGAAAGCAGAACTAAACATTTCTGCCTCAGTCATAGGTCAGTTCTTTCTAACTATAATAAGATTTCCCAAAGGAAAAATGTAAGAGAGATAGCAAGATAGGGGGATAGAGAGATAAATTCCAGAAGTAACTCACTGAAACACAAGTGACCAGGGTCTTGTGGAGCATGGAAATTATGTCAGGAGCATTTGAGTAAGAAAACCAAAGGGAAAATAAAATGCCATCATGGAAGAAATGTATTATACTGATACCTATTGAAAATCTAACTATGTCAAGAGGCAAACCAATGCCTAACCTCTTTTGCTCACAACTTCATTTGTCAGAGGGGATGAGAAAGAACAAGGGAGGTCTGCCATCCATGACCTATTTCCTTGAAACAGGAAGCAATTAGTTAAGGAAATGAAGGTAAACAGATCCATAGGAAAAAGTCATCATGTTTCCCCTAAGTTCATGCTATCAAGGTTAGGGGGCATAAAGAAGCCTCAGATTTGTATTAAAGATTTCAGAACAGTAGATGTTAATGAATTACATTAGAACAGTCAGAAAGTAGGTCATATTCAATGGCTTAATATTCTGACTGAGAAATGGGAGAATGGGAAATCCTGCAAGTTAAGATACTGAAGGTACAATCACATACAAGATACACGTAACATAGTCAACAGAAACTGAAGGAGAAATAGGAAACACACCATAATATAAACAGCACTCCTTACTAGCACTGATGATGTTAGCTAGTTAGAGTAATGAAACATTTGCTGAAAAACAAGTACGCTCAGAGAGCAACAAGGACTCCTGAAAGAACTTTGTCAGATAGACCCAGCAAAGGCTTCTGAGAAAGGTCCCAAAGGATTTTTTTTTAAAAACCCAGGTATTTCATGTCAAAACAGAGGAATATAGAAAAGGGCAAAGTGAATATCTGTCTGTTATAAAAGAGAAGAATGAAGTCATAAATGTTTGTCTGATGTATATCTTTGTTACACTGGTTATCTAGATTTTTGAAGCTCAAATATAGCTTAGTAATCTAGGTATTCCTGTGATCCTGAATAATTTAAGACTAGGGGATGAAATAGGAAGAGAATTCTTTTTATGGGTCTAGAGCAGTGGGCCTCAACCTTTTGGGCACCAAGGACCAGTTCCGTGGAGAGAGATTTTACCATAGACAAGAGGGGGCATAGTTTTGTATGCTGCCTGTATCTCACAGATGGGGCTTTGTTTGTTTGCACAGACCAGTTGTGGCTTGCCACGGACTGACTGGGCTTTGGGAACCCCTGGTCTACAGTGATGGAGATGTACATTACAGGAAGGAGGTAAAAGTCACAGGAGAATAGGGGAAGAAATTTTCAGGAATTATGGTACATTTCAACACAGATTTCAATTTTGTCCAGGGATGAGATCAGAAACAATGAAATATATATGCCCCTTGCAGGTAATAAAAATTACTCTTCATTTAAACAAATCTGTGCCATAAATACCTAGAAGAATTGCAATGTTTTAAGCAAGCATTGGTATCCATATTCTTATTCTTCTGTCTGTCTGAATCTGAAAAACCCAGGATCACCAAACTAACAAGTTCTATTCTTCTAGGTAACCTAGACCTTGAGAAATTGGTTCATTTCAAGTTAGTTTCAAAGTACATTTTCAAGAGAGAAAATGTGTGGTATTCTGAGCAATTTTGTCTGAAAGCTCCCCAAGAAAAGATTGCTGCAAATAATTTAACTCCATTGAGGCAATTTAATAACTCTCAAAGATTTCAATTAAGAAATATTCTGAATCTCTTATTTTTGACAAACATTCCTGTCATTTCATCTCAGCCATCTCATGGATACCTGTGAAAATGGGAGGAAATCCAACTTCTTCTAATAGCTTTTTCAAATGCAAAAATTAAGTAGTTATAAAGATAGATCTAAAAGCTAGTATTAAGTAAATTGTGGATTCAGTGCTGAAATATTTATTTTTATGGATCATAGAAATGTCTTTGGACAGCACTGGTACAATGGCCTCAAAACTGGGATGAGCACCACACCCTGTAGTTGGCGATGACTAGCAGAGTAAAATACACAGGGACTCCTTTTTAGCCTTTATTTTACAGTCTTGTAATAAATAATTTACAATAACATTAAATATGTAAAAAAAAAACATTACAGAATGAAATTAAAGTGAACTTCCTGTTAAAAATCTTAGATTTTTAAATTGGCCCTGGAAGCCAACAACACATTTTGTAGTTTCATGAATTTAAGCTTAAAAAATCCTCATTTGGGCAAATTGGAAATAAAGTAAAATAGGAAGAGTGAAAATCATGTAGCTAGTGTCTATAGACTATAGTGTATGCTATAGAGTCTGCTAGTAGTTGCATCCCATTAGTCATAACTACTTTCTTTGTCTTTTCTACCATCTGGTCATATTTCACCAGTCCCAATGATATCCCAATGATAGTCTTCTTGGTTGATTCTTGACAGAAGTCAAGGGTTGGTGGATCAGTGAACTGATGTTTCATTTATTCATCCATAGAGAGGAGGTGGCTGATTGTAGTTCCACTCTTGAACTTTATTCATATCCAGTTCTTATGGATTCAAGCCTATGCAGTAGAGACAGTGAATCATTTTGGCATATGCCATACTTCATGGCAGCTTAAGTCAGCTGACTTGAGTTGACTTTCAGCTTTGACTTCCATAGTACCACTGAACTCTGGAGGAAGGTCCTTAGTATTCTGTTGATTTTGTATAGCATCACGTATTCACAGAACCATTTGTATGACTTTGAGTCATAGATGTTCCTATATCAATCAATCTGAATTCAGATTGGTCTGTTTGGTCTTGAGTCCTGGGCAACTGTACTCTAAGCGGCTGGTCTTTTGAAGCTAGTATTGTTCCCAATGCCTTTTTGAGCTGTGCTATGAATTTGGTCCTGTAGCTTGACAATTATGATGCCTAATAGGACTTTCCATGCTGTGAGGAAGCAGGTTATTGGGCAGTAGTTGGATAAGGCTGTTTCCTTGTGGATATATTTCATGATTAGCACTGATGTTTCTTGTATTAGTTGGTCTGTATGGGAGGTGGCCAATAGCAGCTGGTTCCTCTGTGGTGCTGGACATTCATGTACTACTGTTACTTTCTATAGCCAGTAAGTGTGGGTCATATCTGGTCCAGGTGCTCTCCAGTTTTCTTGACATGCTTTGTCTGGTACTGTGATGGTGACTGTTTCCTGTTCTCAGAGATTTCTATAGCCCACTTTCAGGCTCTGCAACCACTTTCTACTGATGTCTTTTCTATGTCTCATGTTCTTCCAGTACTGTTTAAATTCTACTCTTTTTGATTATGCTGTTGTTGCCCTGCAGTTGGGAGTATACCTTGGATGGTTCTTTAGAGAACAGGGAATTTATTTTCTTGGCATCTGTTTCTATAGTGTATATCCTTAGCCTGGTAGCCAGTGCTGTGAATCTTTGTTTAGCAGTCTTTAGATGGAGTCAGGTGCTTGTCTTTTTTTAGTAGCAAAGTTTTATCATTAATCTCCAGATCCTTCTTTAGCTCCATCAGCTGACTAACTTCTCTCAGACTTGCCTTGATTGTAGGCCCTAACTTCATTTTCCTCGATGGGAGGTATATACTGCTATTCTTAATTATGTAGCCAAACATTTCCAGCAACTATAGCATACAGCAGTTGAGTTAGGGTGGTAATAGTGGTGGTAATAGGGATTGTCTTGAAGATAGGACCCTATTGTCATCTTTTAGCATACTATCTGATGCAACTTCTTCACTTGGTAATTAGTCTCAAGAGTTGGCTGTAATTAGTTTAGCCATGATCTTATGTCTCGTAATAGTTGTTATAATCTATAATGGAAGTGGTAACACAGCATTCCAGATCCAGTTGTTTCCTGTGCTCTTCTTGAATCTGTGACGTGTGGTTGGCATCAAGTTGTGAGAAATTTTTTTTCTTTACTATGTTGAAGTGTTAAGTAACTAGCTGTTTCTCAGGATGCATGCAGGTCTTCTGTCATACATATCCATCTTTATTGGATAGTTAACATCTGATTTCTTTAGACAATTGAACAATTAGACAATAAAAAGACAATTGAAAGCTTAAAAAGGACATAAATTCTTCCAACCAGAGACAAACTACTTAGTTGTATTTCTTCTTCTTCAAGGAAACAGTATTGAATAAGAGCTGGAATTGTGTTAAGTTCAAGGTCAGCAGCAACACTGTATCAATCTTTGATTGATGATTGACGATGCTAACATTTTGATTCTAGACATCATCAGGCAAATGCTGCCATTACAAACATACTTCATTCTGATATAATTATTCATCGTTTACATTTGTACCACATTAACTCTTATTCTGTAAATGCCCATAAATCTCAGCAAATTTGAAGGATATCAGGTTAAAAAAGACTACAATAACATAACTGTTAGTAAATGCTACTAAAACTATCAATTCCCCAAAATCCACTGTAAGTGGATATGCAGACAGGTTTATTTGTGTTTTTTCCAAGATGAAACTCCTGAGCTATTGGGCTTGTTTCTTTCAGAACTTGTTAGATCTTGAAAATTGCTTACATCCTTTTTCTCTTGTTCTTCTCCATTTGTGTGTGTGTGTGAGAGAGAGGGGCGGAAGTAGGGGAAAGAGGGAGAGGGAGAAAGAGAGAGGGGGGGAGACAGGTAGAGAGAGATATACAAGGAGAGGGAGAGGGAGAGGGAGAGGAGAGAGAGAGCTATGCAGTTGTTCCATAAGTACGTTGTATTGTACATCTCCAGTGCTGTATCAGACTTTGAGTGGAGAGAAAAATAAAGTGGTGACAGAAGTAAAATTATTTTCTTTGTTGTATTCTCCATTTTATCTTGTATTCTATTAAGAAATACAAACTTTCTGTGGTTATCCATGATTTAAACGTGTCAAAAAAGTAGTCTTTTCTCTATCAACCAAACCTCTGCTTTCCAAACTTTATATAAAATGTAAAAGAGAGAGACCTGATCTCTATTTATGAATGCAGGAACACACAATGAATATTTGGTGCAGATGGAAACAATAGAAATGTATTGAATTAAATTCAAGAGCTTTAAATTGTGTGGGGAAAAAAGCGGAGGCAGGAATATTACTTATTTGCTGCCTTTAGTTTTCTACATATATATTAAAATGGTGGAATAAAAATCTAATAAAAATAAAAATAATACAAAAATAATACATACAAATAATAATACAAATAATACACAAAAATAATACATTTAGCTTCATTCTCAACTATCTGATTACAATTTCTGTGAAACTCAAAGCCCTGGTAAACCCTTACCAGAGCAGTATTGAAGTGCTACTATAATATTCTCATTCTCTATCCTTTCAGAAAGAATGGGCATCACCACTCAATGAAGAAGATGTGATCTGGCATAGCAAATGTGTGTTTCCTGTTAACAATGTTCCCGTACAATCCACATGCTCAATTTCACTCTTTTCTCTCTGTGTCATTAATGAAGCTGATGAGAAGTGAAGAGTAATTGCATTTGCAGCTGACAAGAGTTAGAAGAGTTCCATTTCTAGAAAGGGCTTCTGCTTGAAGGTGAGGGAGGGCAGTCAAGCTTTAAAACCAAGGCAAAATGGGCCTGTCAAAGTAGGTTTGCAGTACAAATCCCAGGGACATGATTAAGGACACATATGCTGGGTGCAATATGTCCTGGAGAATATCTCTTGGGTTTACAGTGTGGCTTTTGTCTGCTGCTACTTCTTAAGTAACTTTCTCTTGTGAGCCCACATTTCATTGCTAACTACTTGCTAAGTGCAGTCACCTTTACTTTTCTTTCTTGCCACACTTCAAGTTTCATAACTCCTGGTGGAGTTTGTGGTTTTTCTCTGCCCTTCTTAGTTTCAAGGCTGATCTGATCCTAAATATTTCTGCACCAGCAGACCAGCAAATCATATTTCCACCCAGCTCTTCACTTTATAAAGTGTCTATTCAGTAACTACATTCAGCTAACGTGCATGGAAATTTTCATGCAACTCCTCCAATTTTTTTTCCCAACTCCAGTTTGAAGAAGACCTGATTTTGCATCTGCTTGAACTAGAATACTATTCTCTGCACAGTCCAGGACTTAAAGCAAGTTCCAAAACCAACTTTATAGTTATATTTATAAGAAGATTGATCCATCAGCTATCCTATCGTGTGGATGGAGATTTCATAGAAAAAGGTTGGAGATTGTGGGTTTTTCTGATATTTGGATATTCTACTTTGATCACACCCTGAATCCAATTCCTGACATCTGACACTAAGAAGTATTCACAGAAATTAGATCAAGTTTATAAAAGGGCATTGCAACATATAGGAGTAATATGGTAACCAGAATATTGAAGAGTAAGAGCTATGTAAAGAGACTGAAAGAGCAGGGTATAATTAGCCTGGAGAAAATATGACTGATACTGGAAAGGATGTCATATTAGGGGTCCAATCTTGTTTCCTCCCGTTCCAGAGTAGATGATATGTAATAATGAGTTTAAGTTTGAAAGGAAAAATTCTAATTCAATGTTTAAAAAATCAGAAAGTTTAACAATGAAATCAATTACCCAGGAAGGTGGTGGAATTCCCTTCACTGGGTGAGTTCAAACAGAGACTAATCTGTTATCTATCTGAGATGCTCTCCTTTAGATTCCTACACTTAGCAGAGGGTGAACTGCTCTGCTAAACCTATAGCTTAAACCTATCTCAACTTCACGATTCAATGTATCTTAGATAACTAGGCAGCAGGCAGACATATCTGTGTCTAGTAGATTAGCCAATATAGAAGGAGAGGTGGGCAGGGGATAAAAGGAGAGGCTCTTCCAGCACCATTCATCCCGAGGTGGATTCAGTAAAATGCTTAATCACTATATGAACCCAAATCCATAAAGGATTGGGGAGAGTAGGTATTATTTTCCATAAATAAAGAAATATCTGCATAATCCTAAAGAACAGTGAGGTAAATATGTCACCGGTTCATCTCTTTGATTTGTTTGTTTATTTTTTTTAATAATGTGTGTGGTTGCCTTTAGCTGAATATAACATAATATATCAACCATATTTATCCATCTATGGTATATCTATGGAGATTCTCAACCATCCAGGTCATGGTTGTCCCAAAGGTGCTATTAAAAAATAAAAAGGATTTTCATGCTTTCTTCCTTGAAAACATTTCACTTCTCATCCAAGGAGAACAGAACTGAAGAAACTTCTTGGACAAGAAGTGAAACATTTTCAAGGAAAAAAACCAAGAAAGTCCAGTTGCCTTTTGAACAGCACCTTTGGGATATAGCATGGTATATGTAAATCTGTTTCATTTCTTTAATTGGATGCACAATTATGCAAAATACTGGCAGAATTTAAATTGTTGTTCTGAAGTTTCATGGCCATGATAATATGACCCTGAAAGGACACAAACACTGCCAGCCTCTCTTAGTCAATAACATTTAATTTTCAAGGCACTCTTGTGCTGTGGCCCATAAAATCAGGTTTAACATTTTCTTTCCATTTTGTCCTGGTTTCACTGTGAGGCAATTTGACTATTTGTGTTTAAGAAGAAATTGATAATTGTGTAACAGAGTATAACTTCACTTATCTAAATGGCTGGGGGGAATTCAAACATTGGGATAATTAAATTCTCAGAAAATGGAAAGTGTTCTTTATGCTGAGATATCTAGGGTTATAGCAATAAGGGGGAACAAGCAGACAATGAATTTAGATAGAAGGCCAGCAAACTAAGACTCTAATATGGTGTATATCGAAGTTATATGGTGGTATTACAGAATATCAGAGAGATTATTGTTTTTTGCCGAATACTTCAAGTCTCTGTCTCTGTCTCTCTGTCTGTCTGTCTCTGTCTCTCTGTCTCTGTCTCTCTTTCTCATGAATCTACAATCAGTATCTATTTACTTTTATGCATTATAGGATTAGGATCAACACTACAGTCAACGGAAAATGTACTGAATATTGCATTGACACAATGTCTTTATTTCACTTGCAAAGTATTTTTCTTCCCAAAAAAGTCACACTGGGAATTTCAAAACAGATGACCACTTTGAAAGTTCACTTTTTGTGTCATAGCCATACATACGCTACAATTTTTCCCTTTGGCAATGATCTCCATCAAGCTGAGAGGGCAAGTATGAAAAGCCTAATATTCTGCCAAGCTTTATGCTCTACGTGCATCAGATCAGCAAAAATTAATGGGCAGCACATCTTGATCAAAAGCCACCTACGCTTAGGGAGTAATTAAACAAAGAGGAAATAATAGGTCAAGAGCTGTTTCAGTTCTTCTCACTAGCACTGCACGCCTGGCTGCTGTGATTGATATTGTTCATCAGCAATCAAATCAGTAATTGGTTGATTGCTGATGAACCATGCCAATCTTAGCAGTTGATCACACTGTAATAATAAACTGTTCTATTACCTATAGAGATAAGTTACTGGACACTGGATGCTAATGATTAAATGCTGAATATTGGCTATAACTGTAAACTTATTAAATAACTGGCAATGACCAGGCCAGCTTTCCTTATCTTGATCTTCTCCAGATATTTTAAGATTGGAATACTTAAAATATGTTGGGATTGCAGTAAAAAAAACTAATCTGGCAGTTGGAATTCAACACATTTTTTTTATCTGGTGGACAAACATGGCACTCAAAGTCTACAAATCGGAGTAATGACTATGCTACATAGCAACAAACCATTCACTTTATTTCTTTTAATAGTGGATTAATTATATGATTTGTCATGCGCAAAGCAGAAGCAGCAGTTGCATAAGGTAGCATGGAAGACAGGATAGATAGAGTGAATGATATGCTCAATTTCTTGTTTATAAGTACACCCACTTGTATGAAAAATGCTTGCTTTGCTTCTGTATCACATTGATCAGAGCATGAAAAGGTGGTATCATTACAAAACTATCCCACTTTGATCCAAGGGCTCATTAAAGAAGAACAATCATTGACTTGCCCTTCCAAAGATGAAAAACAGCCTATTAATTGAGATCTAAATTTAAAATAGGCAACTTTGACAGAAAAAAAAGAGAGGGACCTTTGTACATTTCTCTGCTAAACCCAAGGGGCAATTTACGCCAATTACAAACACATTGGAAAGATTAACAGTGTTTTAAATAGCCACAGAGGTGACTTTTCAGCCTACAATGTAAAAAGGGGTTGGAAAGGAGCAGCCCCACTCATTAACAGCATTGCAAAGTGACAGCTTCTACCAGCTAGCTTCATAAACTCTCTAAGAGATGAAAATGCATGCCCTTACTAGCTATACCTTTGTAGGGAAGAAAATCTATCTTTTGGAACAGCAAAGAATTTGCAAGATGTGACCTTTGAGGACCCAGAAAATGGAACATTCTAACTAATTATGGGCACCTCTAGGTTTGCCCATGTAACACCGCTGTTGCGCGAGCTGCACTGGCTACCTGTCGTCTTCCGGGTGCGCTTCAAGGTGTTAGTTACCATCTTCAAAGCGCTCCATGGCTCGGGACCTAGCTACCTGCGGGATCGGATCCTGCCCCATACATCCTCACGGCCGATTCGCTCCCACAGAGAGGGACTTCTCCGGGTGCCGTCCACTAGACTTTGTCAGCGGGCGACGCCCAGGGGAAGGGCCTTCTCTGTGGCGGGCCCAGCCCTCTGGAATGACCTTCCCCTCGATATCAGGACAACCACGGACCTCCGCTCCTTCCGCTTAAAATTAAAGACGCACTTTTTTCGTCTGGCCGGCCTTGGGTAGTCTCTTTTTAGGTCAGGGTTTTTTAGGGGTAATTTTTAGTTTAGTTATGGGTTTTAGCGCAGGATTTATTTAATTTATTTTTAACTTTGTATTTTGTATTTGTTTGTGGTCTATTTGTATTTTTAATTGCCTGTGCCCCGCCTCGAGTCCCCTTGGGGAGAGAGAGCGGGATAGAAATTAAATTATTATTATTATTATTATTATTAATGAGCCAGGGTGAAATTCTAGCAGGATCCAGAAGTTTCTAGAGTTGCACACTATAGCATTTGAGAGGTTGTGGAATGCTGATTGGTTTTCTCTTTCTTTTAATGGTCTTGAGGAAAATTGAGGCTATCAGAAGTGGACTGAAAAATATTTGGAACAGCAGCAAGTGATCATTTAAATTTTGGGGCCAAATTTGGTAGCTGTATATGACAACTCAAAATACAAGAGACAGCCAGTCCTAAAATATAAAGAAAATGATTTTAACATAATAATTGAATAGGCTTTAGATTCTAGTCCCATAGGACACATAACGATCAGCCACTGGTGATTTGTTTACACTATCATTTCTGCCTACAGAGTTTGTATCTGTGCACCTTTAATAGATGTATGTAGGCAGAAATTTGACAAGAGTAGGTTTCCTACCACAGATAAAGCTTAATCTTGCTAATTTCAACTATGGGACTGAGAAAGACATTGCAGGGGCTAGACAAGGTATCAACAAAATATTTATAATGTATGCTAATAATATATCTGTCAGGCCAGAAAATATCTTTTTCAACTTTTCTTTTATGTCTAGATTCTTCTGGTTGATATAGGAAAAAGTCTTTAGAAAATGGAGATTTCCCCAAATTGAATATTAAGTATATGTTCATCTATAGAGTATAATTCAGGTATGTGTGGAAAAGGGGGAGGGCTGTTTTATTTTTAAAATGTAAACTACCCTCTCAAAATGCTTGGGACAGTAGTAATTACATTGTCAAAATTAGGACTGGGAGATTTGAATCTCGATTCCATCTAGACCAGTGGTTCCCAACGTGGGGCCCATGACCCACAGGGGGGGAATTTGATTTTTAATGGGAGCAATTTGAACCTTGTTTAAACCAAATTAATGGCCTTTTAGGCTTCCTCCACGTGAGTGGAGTTCATTTTTTGAGTAAAGTAAGAATTATATGTCACAGGGGGGCATCAGGATTTTAGAGATGCATAGGTGGGGCATGGCCAAAAAAAGGTTGGGAACCACTGATCTAGACACAAAACAGGTGGTACCTCTTTGCTGTCAAGATTTTAATTAGAGTTGAATAAAATGAAAGACAAATACCACACAATACTTTCTAGTTGTGTTGGCATTATCGTGGCCATAATAAATCTGGACAGCATCAGCTTTGAGAAGGTAGGCATTCCTTCCTGAAGCAAAGGGACAATAAAATTACTAGATTAAAAAATAATTTCAATTCCACTGGTTTATACAATATGTTAAATAATACAATGAGACAGCTTGGACTAGTGGTTAAGGCACAAAGTTAGAAACTAGGAGACCATGAATTCTAGTCCTGCCCTAGCATGAAAGCCAGTTTGGTGTCTTGGATAGTCAACTGTATCTCAGTTCAATTTACCTCACAGGGTTGTTGTGGGGAAGGAGGAGGAGAAAGAAAGTTGAATATATTCACACCTTGACTTATTTGTAAAAATAATAAAGGCAGATTAAATAATAATAAATAAATAAACAAATAATTTTACCTATTGCAGTTTTTCCTACATTAATGTAAAATACCACACAGATTATGGAACATCATTTTGCAGTAATCAAACTCAGCTACTCAAAAACAAATGCCCACCTAATAACTGAAAAAAGAGGGCTGCTGAATGGGTCTGCTTATAGCATCCTGCAGAAATCAAAGGCAATGTTCCCTCTGGGCCTGGAGTTTCAGGAGAGAAATGGCAAGTTGCACAAGGTGGCTGTTGCTGAATCTCAAGTGAAAGTTGGATCAGTTCCCGGAGCCATATTGAAGAACAATTGGTAAATCCTTCATGGATCAGCTCACAGTTGAAAGAGCAACTCTTAAGTAAGACAAATTGAAGTAGTGGGCTGAGCCAAGTATTTTTGCTGCCCAGTACGTGAAACAAATTAACATCCCTTCCCACACGCATTCATTTCCAAACCTGGACTGGACAGGGACTCAACATTGGCTATTGGTGATCTACATCATTCTTGCACCTGAATGGGCATCTTTGCCTAGGAGATATAAGTCAGATAATTATCTCCTAACATCACTGTCAATATCCAGTATCTTTCATCTAGGGCAATTAGCCCATTTTGTCTAATAATAGGACTAGGTTATCAATAGCAAGATGAATAAAAGTATTATTGCAAAACAGGGAATAGCTGATATTCAAAGGAAGATGTTGGAGAATGATGCAACAGTCTTCCAGTTTCTTTTCAGATTTTCTCAAATGCCAGGTCTCCTAAAAGTTATTTTTAATGTCAATTTTTCTTAGCAATGATTGGAATTTTTAAAATTATTTTAAAGGACACATTCATGGGTGAGACTCACACACACGCACACACATCTTTGTTTGATTTTAGGCACTACTGAAAGTAAGTTTCCCTTCTGTAAATCAGATTGTGATTTTGTTTAAAAAAAATTAGCAACTGCATCATACCGTGACAGTTTCATTAAAAGCACCGAAAGTAATCAATGTTTAAGCATTGGCTGCTAGCTTTAAATTCCAGATCTGATGACTGCAATTTAGACAGATGCAAAAGTGACATGGTCATTTTGCTCTGTGCATTCTAAACATATTTTGATAGTTTTATGGCAAGAATGGTATCCTTGAAACACATCAAGGCATTATGAGAGGGAGAATTTGCAATCCAAATGCAGATTTCCCAATTTAGGGAATATTAGTATTCATAGGATTTGCATAGGTTTTTTTTAAATCCTTTGCATGATTTTGAAACCCTTAAAGCCTGTCTTCTGAGATATTAAAGCAGCTTGTCCAAATCAAGAAATTGGAAGTTCCCCTAGATAAAGGTGGGCGAATGAATGTTCTAAACTGAGTTCATGCCTCAGCAGAAATCTGTGAGGTTGAACAATCCATTTTTAAAATGATTAATGACATGCCAGTTCCTAAGCGAATTCAGCTGTGCCTTGCCACAGCTATAGGGGTGTGTAGGAAACAATATTTACTTTTCAGAAAATCAGAGAGGGTGGATTGTTAGCTTTGCTATGGTTTTGGTTAGCAAATAATGCCTACAAATTTGACAAGCCCTTGCCAAAAGCACTCAACTGAAGTACTCTCATTTCACATTGGAAGGTAGCTTTTTCTATATTTATACCAGCCTTCTGGTTTTTATTATGCATTTTTATGTGTGTCTTCACATGAAAAATACAACTAAATGTTTATTGTGTGTATCTTGGCAAGAGCTTCTATTTGTAGTTACTGAACATAATACATAGTTGCTGTACTTCATTGCGATCTGTGGGTACCTGACTCATGAAAAGTGGAGCTTATTTTTTATCAAAATAGAAATATTGGGTAAAAGACCTTTTAGTAATCCAAGAGGTAGAATTGAAGAAATCCTCATTGCCAAGTTTTAAACTGGTCAGGATTTCATTGGGTTCATATTTATAAATGAAATAAACTATTTATTTATATTGAACTAATTAGAGCTATAGCTATCACACAAATGTCCATCCTCTAAAGTCTGAGATAGTCAAAATATATATATTATTTACACGCATAATAAAGCTATATAAAATGAATAAAGTAATAAAGCTATGTAAAATGAAAATATACTCAATCTCCGTGTGTTTTTCCTTCAGCTTGGAATTGATACAAAAATAATTGCGTGGCATCTGATTTGAAAATCCACTTCGAATGCATAGGAATTAGAAATACATGTATTTGCCCACCTTTTCCCAAGTTAACGGAATCAATAACTTTTTGAAACACATCATAAGGAAAGGTTATATAAGGGTAAAGGCAATAACCAAATTCCTAAAAGATAACAGGCAAGACCCATTCATAATTGCCATTTCATTAATATCTGTGATTAGGAAAATGAATAAAAACATTTTTCTAAATGGTGTGAATTACATCAACTATCCTGAAACATTTTTGTTGCAAGCACTAGCACTAGCACTTAGACCAGTGGTAGTCAACCTGGTCCCTACCACCCACTAGTGGGCGTTCCAGCTTTCATGGTTGGTGGTAGGGATTTTGTCTGATACTGAAGCACTTTCCTTTTTTTAATTTAATTGAATTCCCTGCTTTATAAATCACCATTACTATAGAACCGGAGGGCGGTTAGAAAATTTTAATACTAACAGAGATACAAAAGTGGGTGGTAGGTATAAAAAGGTTGACTACCCTGACTTAGATTTATATACCACTTCATAGTGCAGACACTCTCTGGGCAATGCATAAAGTCACCATATTGACCCCATCAATCTGGACTCTAATTTTACTGACCTGAGAAGAATGGAAGGCAAAAAAAAAAAAAAAGGATGGAAGGCTGAGTCAACCTTAAGCCCATCAGGATCAAACTCCAAGTTGCAGAGTTAGCCTGCAATACTGCATTCCAACCGCTGTGCCACCACAGCTCCTGCAAGATATAATGGTAGCTGTTCGTATTTCTTCTATGATTAGAATTGGCATCCTTCAGTTTCAAAAGACTATGGTGTCGTGCTGTGGAAAGAGGTCCTAATGCAGCATCTGGTGTGGCATTGGCTACAAAGTCCAATTTGGGAATGGCAAACTCTTCCACACTGAGGGCCGATACATTCAGTCCCCTGCCCAGCCCCCAGATTTTGCTGGTTCCAGGACTGCCACTTTGCCTCAGCCTGCCAAACAAGTGTCTCTTTGAATTGGAGGAGGTCATGCTGCGTCTTTAGCCTCCAAGCTGAATGATCAAAGGTCAAGATTTCCCAGCTGTTAATGTCCATTCCCAAGGCCTTTAGATCCCTCTTGCAGATATCCTTATATCGCAGCTGTGTTCTCCTTCTGGGGCGCTTTCCCTTCACTAATTCTCCATAGTAGTAGTAGTACCCAGTATAAGTTTTAGACTCACATATATGATTATGAAACAGTATCTTGCATACCCCAAATACCCCAGCCTCTAGATTTGCCTTAGGAAATGAATGGTAGGATTATTTAGCGATCAATGGACTGATAGATCTGAGAAACATAAAAAAGGTGAGAAATGCTTTCATTCCCTTTGTTCTCTCCACACTGATAAAGCAGGAGTTTCCAAAAGTGCTGAATCTAAGCTATCCTGCGTGGGCCTAGCTTTCCTTCTCATGCATTTTACATGAAACTTCTTTAAACATTTCTGTCTTTTCTTCCTTCCTTCCCATTCTCTCTCCTAATGAGTTCAATGTATCTACGAAGGTGGTTTTTTCCTCCTTTTGCTGGGAGGAACTGCTAAGGTACCAGTGCATTAGCAGAAATATATTGTTATATGGGAAGGTTATATATAGATAGAGATGGAATAAATATCACACCCAAAACTATGGAGAGTTATGTACAAGAAGGAGCCTACTTGTTTCAATACTGCATAATAATTTCTAGAGGTTAGTTTTACTAGGATTACACTGCACTATCAATATACTTTACACAGAGATAAGCAAAGTTTTTCCTAATTTTTTTTTTAATCAAACAAGAGACATTCTATTATGTGCCATAAAGAGAATTCAGTGGAACTTACTCCTTAAGGCATTTTCCCCAGTCTGGAGTTGTCCATGTACGTTTTGACTATATTTCTTTATTAGTTTGTTTGTTTGACTTATATAGTTACATATCTTATTGGCCACAATTTTAGGAGGAGCATAACAATTAAAATATTAAACAGTAAACAAGAACCTGGTGCTCCAACTCATACTCTCCAATATAATAAAGTATATTCTACAGTCTTCAGCCTGTCCTTATCTCAATGTTGGGGGGAAAGTTAGTTTTTATGGCCTTCTGGAAGACTAACAAGAATGAGGGCCTTTGGATCGCAGGGGGAAGGGTGTTTCAACAGGAAGGGAATGGAAACAGACAAGGCACAGAAAAGACCTGCTTCCCAGGTCCTGCTATATTCCAATGTTTAAATGAAGGAATCTGGAATATGCCAACCTAATGGAACTGGCAAAACAGGGAGATACAATCAAGGAGAGGTGGTTCCACAAATAACCTGATCCAATGCCATGCAGGGCTTTCAAGGTGATAGCCAGCATTTGAAGCTGTGCCCTGTTTTCAGCTTGGACGGCCTCCTGCAGCACCCTGCAGACCAAAACTGACAACCCTGTTTTGGCTGCCAGAGGCACCGTAGGCCAGTCCTTTGCTATTTACAGGCCAGCCCTACGGGCCGGATTTAAGCACCCCACAGGTCAAATCCAGCCCACGGGCCCTGATTTTGACACCCTTGGTTTAGAGTGACAAATTCTAGCAAACTTTTTTGCTGTTTGGATTGCTATAGACTCTGTACTGATGAAACACACCATTTCATGCTTTCAAAACTCCAGGGAAGAGTTCTTTTACATCCCTAATGGAGACTAGTTATATGTTAACTGTAGATTATAGAGACAGCGGTTAACTTGATGTAACTCCTTAGACAAGAAAATAAGATTGAGAAGGTGCTTTAGCCTGACATATGATTAGCTATTGTGGAATAGAATGCTAGACTAAGCTATGGTGGTAAATTCAAAACATACTTCTTATGTACCTAATACATTGGATTCCTTATAATATTGCACTCCAAGTGATTTTTATTCAGAAATACACTATGGTTGAGCCACCAAATCACATAGATGATAGAAATACAGCCTTGTGAAAGATAACAAGGCATTCTTTTCCAGTTTTTTAAATCTTTCTGCCTAAAATCCTATTCTGTCTGTAGTCTGTATGTATATCTATATCATCTATGTATGTATCTATATCATATTTATATCTATATCAATATTTATCTACATCTTTGCAGATTAGATAGATAGATAGACAGGTTAAAAATATCTGGCTGCTGATTGGTTAGTGTTTGGCATAGTAACCCTGTGCTAAGATGTTTTTGTACCCAATCAAAAAACAGAGAAGACACTGTACAAAGATACACAGAATGAGACAGACTTGGGAATTGATCCATTTTATTCATAGAATTAATTTTTCAAGAATAGTTGCCAAAAAAGACTCATCTTCCTTTCTTCTTCCCATTGCTTTCCTTTTTTTAAAAACCAGAAGTTCAGTAATCTCTAGACAAAGTTAATATAATGCAGTGGCCGCCAGAGGAATGGAGCTTGTCATAAGGCATTACTACAGACTTTGCCAACATGATTATATTGTCCTTCAACATTGTCCTTCCCCAGCAAGAGGATTAGGAACAGGAAAGACTGTGGTGCAATGGATTAATGCACTTACCTTCCAAGGTCAAACACAGAGCTTTTTGTGGCATCTATTCTTGATATGCACAGCAGAAAAACTGCAAGTGATTGAAGAAAGGACAGTGTTTTTCTCAATACTGAAATAAAATCTTTACATACCCATGCCCCCACCCCCCACTTCTGAGATCTCCTGAATCCCCTTGGTTTTTCTTCCCTATTGGATTTGCTACACTGGCAAATGTTACAACAACTTCAATGGAGATTCACTAAATCTAGTGCAAACCCATTCTCTCTGTAAAACATTGCCATCCCAAGTCATGAAATGCCCCGAGGAATAAACAGGATCTTTAGGAGATTTATGATATTTCTGAGGAAGAATGAAATCATGTGGGCAATGTCAGCAGAACAGATCTTTTCTTTTCTTCCCAATGATGCTCAGGTTTGAAATCACAATTCAGCTGTCATATACCATGTAACTGAAAGTCCCTCTGCTTACATGATGCAGCAGTATAATTACACTATACTTCCATAATGTTGCATTATACATCTACAATAGATTTCTGCACAGACAAACCAAAGCTTCTGTACCACACAAGCCTTTAAAATCACAGCTGTTCTTATACAGACAGAAATTTGTATCTTTGTTGTCACCTAATTCCATCTGTCTCAGAGTTTGTTGGCATTTGTAACTGGATAAGATCTTTTGGCAGTGCCTCCAAACTGAATAACAAAGGACTGAAATATGCCAGCACCAAAGATGAAAGCAAGAGAGATGCTGTTATGAAATAACACATATGTTGTGTTGGAGAACATGCTAGTATAAAAATACTGTGATGGATCAGCCTGTTAATTTTGTACTATTTTTTCCACTCTTCTAACTGCACATTTTATTTGAGTCAGATGTTTATACAATGAGTAGAAAATGTTTATCCAAATATCCACATAGTGATATTTTAGCTTGAAAGAGGGAAACGTATTCTAGTCTAGCCAGAAAACAATCACAACTCAGCTGAGATGTGAATTTTATTTTCTCAGACCCATTTTACAATTCTTACAATTGCCTTGACATGTATTGTCCTTTCAGGAAATCAGATAATACTTATGAATATAGCAGTTAGTAAAAAGCTGCTATTTGGCTTATCCTGTGACTATCTTGGGTCGACATGAACATGGTAATAGCCTTATGATCTGTTGCTTCCCAAAAAATATGCTTAAGAGCAGAAAATAGTAGGCCTTCAATAAGGATAGCAGAAAGATGAGAGGGAGAGAGAGACAGAGAGAGAGACAGAGACATGTTTTAGATGTTCTTGTCCATTTGATTATCTTAAGTTTGATTGCAGAATTCTCCCAGATATTTTTCATCTGAACTTTGCATGTTTAATATGTAATGTCAATAATCATAAATCATACATAAAGCTACAAAATAATAACAAAACCTGCCTAAAGTGCACAAACATATCACTGGAGACTGTTCATCTTCATGCCTGTCTAAGAATTCTGCAATGTTTTTCCATTTAAAAATTGCAGTATTATTTCTAACTGAGGTACACAAGCTATTTAAGGGATACTCAATTGTCACTGAATTAAATGGGAATAAGGTGTCTGACTCCCCAAGGCACTTTGCAAATGCCATTAAAAAGTTTTTCTTTTTCCCTGTAGAAAATGAAGACTGGCACATATGGTTACCACAATAACTGAACCAGCTCCTGATTAAATCAGAATGAAGCTCTGAGTAAAATTTATGTGGTGATTCTTCACTAACTTTACTTTTTCAATGTTGTAGCATTGTTGAAAACCCCTAGCATTAATTGAGAGGACAACATTGACAATTGCTTTGTTTTGAGTGTCTTACTGATAGGAAGCAATGCATTTCCCCCATTTTAAACAGTAAGAGCAAGCTGACAGCTTTAAATTGGAGGTCCCGAACCCCCAGGGTGCGGCCCACTACTGGGCCATCACCTGTATAGAACTCGCTCATCCAAAGTGGGGAGTGAGCACACACAGAGAACCCATCCCCACTTGTGTGAGCAGCAAATTAGCATATGCCCGCATGCTCCATTTGCGCAAGTGGTGGGTACCCAGACCTACCTTTCATGCAAATGGAACAGGGCGCAGGTTTGCCACACAGAATCAACCTCACTCTTCAGTCCACGAAGCCGGAAAGTTTGGGGAACTCTGCCTTAACCCACTAAAATCTGGTTGAATAAAATAGTTCATTTCCCCCAAATGTATAATTTGAGATTCTTGTTCAAGATGGACTTGATTAGCAATATTGGGAATGGTAATCATGGTTTACAGCAGGAATGGAGAATCTTCCAAATGTTGCTGGGTCACAAATTTCAGAGGCCAATATGTCCATTGTATAATTAAAGGTAAAGGTTTCCCTTGCACATATGTGCTAGTTGTTCCTGACTCTAGGGGGTGGTGTTTATCTCTATTACAAAGCTGAAGAGCCAGCACTGTCCAAAGACATCTCCATGGTCATGTGGCCAACATAACTAAATTCCAAAGGCACATGGAACACTGTTACCTTCCCACCAAAGGTGGTCCCTATTTTTCTATTTGCATTTTACATGCTTTTGAACTGCTAGGTTGGTAGAAACTGGGACAAGTAACGGGCGCTCATTTGTTACGCAGCGCTAGGAATTTGAACTCACTGAACTGCTGACCTTTCTGATCTACAAGCTCAGTATCTTAGCCACTGAGCTATCTCTTTTTATATAATTACTGAGAGTATTTTGAAGGTTGAAAGTTTGTCCGTCTAGACTATGGTGATTCCATCTTTTAAGGAGTTGTGAATCTCATTAGTATTTGAATTTATAATTGTTTGCCTGGGATACTGATAACATACTTGCTAGAATATTTTCTGTTCCTTAAGCTGACAGAGAAATCTTCACAAATATTGAGTCATCTTATGTCAGCACAAGGATAGCGCACCCACTATTTCCAGAAAACACATGTATAACTCATTCACATTTTAATGATGTTCATGGCCTTGTGGTATTTGGGCCTACTCATGCAGCAAAAAAGGTATTGGATTTGATATTCTCTTTCACTGGGGTCAGTGAACTGAAAATGGAGGAGCTTTCTGTAGTTATACTGTATGAAAAGATGAATCTGATCAATTTTAGATTAACAGTGCCTATAAAGTTGTAAAGGGGTAGGGAACTGATTTAAATGGTCCAACCAAAGTATTTGATGGGTGTGAATTTTCTTCCTGGTCTGTCAGCAATTAGTTTATCCGTGGAATCTAGAAGAGGCTCAGGGAACTGATACTATTGCTCCTATGTACCCGTTTCTCTCTAGCACATCTAATTTGTAATCTTAATTTATGAAGCTACTAAGACAGCAATGATGCGCCAGAAGATTAGAGCCCAAAGGGTAAATAATGTCAAAATGGAATGGGAATATCTTTGGAAACCCTATTCCACAGTAAGGGGTACCACAGTTAAGACTTCGTCTACCCCCTTTGTAACTGCACAGGAAAAAAAAATCAACAGTGCTTTTCCATATTGTATAGAATTCCTCTGTGAAAAATTTGGAGATGGGAGAAAGGAGTCCAAACAGCCAGACACACACTATGAGCAATTTTTTTATTGTACTTTTCAGACAAACTCAAATCAGATTTGCCTTGATTTTGACCAATAATGGGTAAGGCATAGGAAAGTAACCATAGCAACTGCTTGTCAGGTTTATGAATTCTTTTCTTTTTCTTTTTCATTGATCTCAAGGACATGGATGTGCATGTGGATAGATGACAACCACCAGTTGCTTGCTTGATCCAAGCTCATTAAACCTAAATCTTATCAGACTTAGGATTGTAGGGGTTGTAATAGGCAAAGAGGAAACAAAACACTTGCGATTGGATATGATTGTTTGTTAAATAATAATAAAGTGAAGCCAAGCCAGTGTGAGAAATGGACCACAAGAGATGTGTGGGTTCAGGTCCGCATAGCAGATATTTAGCTTTTGTAGAAGGTGATCCTCATCTTTATTACAGTTTTTCAGGAAAAATTTCTGATGCACTCAAGTATGAACTTTTTATGAGCGCAATAGCAGGACCAATAAGGACTGATCCCATAGTAAAGTGAGGTGATTAATGCCTTCTTGTATCCTGGATGTGTCCTGCATGCTTAAAGAAAACTTTACCGAAAAAGCTGTCCCTCCACCCAGAAGATAATTTTCATTATATACTAGTCTGACATATTCTCCTCTTGGTTAAGGTGATTAAGAAATCATTTTAATGACATTTATCTCCAGATTCATTGGCACAAAACTGCTTTTAATAGATCATTTCAATTAGTGGTATATCTGGTACCAAGACTACTTCAGTCATCAATATGCCAAAAACTAGACGATGAGATTGCAGCTTCTTAGTTTTAATGAGTCTCACTAAGAAGCATTTGGGAAAGGTTGAGATTTGGACACATTGACCTATTATGGAATACAAAATACTATCTTTTTCATCTATATAAAATCAATGGAAATGGTTATTTAGCACTTTAAAAATGGGTGCATCAAGATTTCCTGTTCTTTATAATTGGTTATCTGAAGAAAACAAGTTAAAATTAAACCCAGGTTAGACATTTTATGGGTAAGGAAAATGTTGAGTCTATGATTGAGATGAAGTTTATACTGGATGGAGTTGCACAGCTGCCAAAAGAAATCAGTGTTTGGGAAGACTCCTTGATTCTCAGCAGTCCCTTCATTTGCTGGTGGCAGCTGTGATAAAGAACACAGTTGTATAATTAATGGTACACTATCAGTCATCCTGAACTGATCAGACTTAGTAACAGTTTTTCACACATTAGTTACAATCCATTCTCAGCTACTTCCGTGTACTTTATATTGGACTTCCCTCAAAAAGTACAAGATGCAGATATGATATCCAAGCTGTTGATAGCTATTTGTTGTTGATGAGAAACAAATCACATAATGCCTACACAGGCTACTAATTTCTGATTGGGCAAAATTTAATCTCAAAGCCGTATGGATCTTAAACCCGATTTTCTGTAGAACTGTCCATCCATTATGAACTTTCCTGGCAATTCCCATCAGAGGATAAGTGTTTTTCAGGATATCCCTCTTCCAAAGTATCTGACAACTTTCTGTCTCTTCTTTGACTCTTAAGCTACAGAATTTACCCCTTAAAAAGGTGTGTCTGCCTCCCACTCTCTCGGTATTTAGGAAGATAGTAAAAGTACATCTCTTTCATAATGCCTTGAACTGTTATAAGAATTAAGCTACTATTCTAATGGTTTACTAATGTTGGTATTGATAATAATTTTATTTATTTTGATCTGATTTTCCATTTGATCTGATTTGATCTGATTTTCCATTTTTAGAATTACTATAAAGCATTTGGAGTGTTGAAATAAACAAAAAGAATCAGGTATAAGTAAATAAATGATCCTACGTGCACATGTGACAAAACGTTCTACGTTCTCTTTTAAAAAATGTTACCTTCATGTTGTTTGATGCCTCTTTGACCTTCTCTGCTAAAATGCCAGGATGACAAAGTAAGCATTTTGATTCCAGTTCCAACCTGTACATAACTGATATAATGGTATTCATTTCATCATCTGCCCTCTTGCTTTCCCCTCCTCTCCTCTAGCACACACATTAATGGATACAATGCCAACACTGCCACTGAAATGATGTTGTATTGACATTAGAAATCATGTCCTTAAGAGAAAACTCCACTGTTATTATGAAGGATCAATAGGAATTATCCAGAAAATTAAAGGTGTATTAGTTAAGATTTTCTACCAATTTGGCTCTGTTTATAAAATCCATCTGGATCTGAATAAAGAATCAGATAGTTCAATATCAGGCTTCTACATTGGTCAGCTCGGTGTTTCCCAAAGCTCAAAAACTCAGGGGGTTTAGGAAGATGATTTTTTCCTCCTTCTGGATAAGGAAGGCTCTAACTTCTTCCCACAGTTGCACTATCCAGCAGCTTTTAACTAAATCATGTCATGTCTGAAAGTGAATAAACAATTAGCAATGACTGATACCTTATTGACAACAAACTGGTTTACACTAAACTGCCTAAATTTCATAGTAAAGAAATGCTGTATTTAGTATAATTTCTGCCTTGGTTTTCTTCTATCTGTATAGGTGTATAATGTAAAGAATAGTATGTCTTCTTGTTTTCTAATCTGCTGACAAAACATCTTCTCTTTTACATTTCCCTTTGGCCTTTTCCAAATCTGAATTGCAAAAAAATATGAATGATTTGACTAGTTATCATTCTGTATTCTGTATTTCCTGCTTTTCAGATTTTTATAGCTAAATTCTGGAAGTCTTATTTCCAAGAAGCATGGTTTTTTTAATAAAATACTTCTACATGTTTGTTTCTTACGTTCCCATTTCTTTTATGAATACTAATCTCATCCAGCTTCTTCCATTACTTTGTATAAGTAGTCTCTGCATTATATTTATATCTTTTAATCTGGATTATTATCTGGTTTATTATTATTTATGCATTATGGTCATTTGTTTAGTTTGGTTATAGCACCAAACAAGCTCTTCATTTTATCTTACCATAGAAGAAGCATGGCAAACCACCTTAACCTTGGTTTTTTCCCCGCACTTAACCAAGTGGCATTCCACTTAAGAGTTCTACAAAAAATTATTTATTAGCCTTGTAATAACTCTTTTTTAAAATATATATATAATTTATATAAGGGCATCTGAAGGCTAACATAGTATTGAGAACAGTGGTGGGTTGCTCTTCCTCTCACTACTGGTATGCTGATCATGTGCTCACGCATTCTGTTCGCACACGGGTCTGAAATGCACTGTGCACGCATGCGCAATCCACCGCCCCTGCAACAGCCAGCTGATTGTTGGGGCTTGTACAGGCACCGCATGATGTGCGCATGTGCACATTTTGTCATTTGCCATAAAAACAGGTATATAGTGCAGGTGGGCGGGTGGGCCAAAAGAGCCACCATACTGGTATGCTCTCAGCTGCTCCAGGCGACTACCTGTACAGCTGTACTGGGCCATACCTGCAGCAACCCTCCTCTCATTGAGAAGCTACCTAGCAAAAGAGCTTCATTTGAGAGAAATAGAATTTAAGGCTTTGTTTGAATTATACACTACTACAAGCAGTTAGAAGGGGACTGAGTAATTCATGGTTCAACATGTTGTAAGAATACAGTCATTGTCTTAGTATAATGTGGAAACTAAGCAACCTTTCAAACCATCAATTTGTTTGGGCAAAACTATAAATAAAGCAATTATGTTTTATTAGCCCAGTTTAAGGTTGATTATGTTATGGAACCCAGGCTAGAGGTTTTAGTAACAGTTCCTATTTTTCATATTTGGTGAACCTTGGCTTGAAAGAAAAATAGATTTTTATCCATTCAGAAAAACTATGGTAAAATGTTGTTGTTATTTTCTGCCAAGGTTTTTATGTTGGCTTCCTTTACATAAATCATATCCTGATACATATAGACAATTTATCCTCTTTACACAGATTGTATTGCCAATATTCTAATTATGCATGCCAAAAGTGGATGTAGATTAGTAATTTAGAAGTACCTCCAATCTTGATTCCATGGAAACCCTCCTGGGCTCTCTTGTCACGCTAAATGTACTTTTCCAATTGAGTGTACAAAATAAATTTTGCAGTACAAGTTCGTGTATAGACGATAAAAGCCCTTGGGCCCCGACAAAATGTCCCATTTTGTAAGTGAATTTGCATTGCACTTTAGCTTCCACATATTTATAGGGATCTGAGAGCCTGTGTAACAAAACATATATCTGAAAAGGAAAACATAATTGGAACAAGGTGGCTAAGATTAATTTATGTTATCAGATGTGGTTACTAAAGCAGTAAATCACTGCTGGACATGAGCATTTATCCATATTTCCATATTAATACACAGGAGTCATGAGGTCTTATACATAATAATCAGATAACTGGCAAACTCAACATAAACCTATGGACTTCTAATCCAACTACCTTTATGGAAAAAAGGGTGTTTCATTCTGAAGGATCCATATAACAATTCAGAATCTATTCTGTAAAAATGCAATTGATTTAACTACATTGGGGAAACTGGGAGGGAACTTCATTTTTATAGGTTAGCGATATTTTTGAAACAATGCTGTTATATATGCAGAGAGAGAGAGAGTCCAGAGAGAGAGTCCAGACCCGGTCAAATCCAACGGCTTTATTGGAACAAGCACAGAACAGCACAAGGCGGCAACAAACAGTAAGTAGAACCAAAAAGTGCGCGTTCCCTCTCTGACAGCTCTTTTATTCAGAGCTGTCAGATGGGGAGCCAATCGGCACGTCTCCCGCTCTCGGCTGCAGCCAGTCGCGTCTTAGCCAATCAGATGCGACTGGCTGTTGCCGGGGGATTTGAATAGCTGTCAATACTCAACACTCCTTCCCCCCCAGCGAGTACGCATGCGGGCCCATTAGCATACGTACTCACTGAGGTAGGCGGGGCTGCGTCGGCTCCGCCCCGAACGCCTCAGTCCATCGGCAGACGGCGAGGGAGGAGGACGTGTCTGTAGAAGCTCCTCCCTGCCGGGGGTTTAGCTCCAGACTGCGTCATCGCGGCCCAGCCTTTCTCCGGAAGCCTTCGGATCAGGTAGGACGCTGCGAGGGGGCGTGCCGCGCGGGGCGGAGTTGGACTCGAGCCCCCGGCGTGCGGGGGACGAGTAGGCCGGGCCTGAGTGGGCCTGTTGGAATTTGGTGACTGGTTTTACTGTCTTTGGCGGCGGTGACACCGCAAGGTCTGGGCGACCCAGGCAGGCCTGATCAACATCTGGCAGCCCCGGGTAACGTCCAGGGGAGTGGGGACGACCCAGGCAGGGCTGTTCGAGCTCCGGCAACCCCGGGTAACGTCCAGGGGAGTGGGGATGACCCAGGCAGGGCTGTTCGAGCTCCGGCAGCCCTGGGCAACGTTCGGGAGCGGTTTTGGGTGCGTCAGCTGGGCGCGGAGAGTCGTCGAAACGCGTCGACCTGCGGTGGGCTTCAGGACCATCATCCGGGCCCCTTGGGGCATTTGCTCCTCCAGGGTTGGGGGCGGCACCTTAATTGATCCACATGGCGCCGCCATTCAGTCCCGTCAGGTCGTCCAACCCTGTAAGAGCAGGGGCCCGTTAGTCCGGTGATGATTGCGGGGACCCACCGCGGATCCCCCGTGAAGTTGCGGGCGAGGACGGGGTCGCCCACGCTGAACGAGCGGGAAGGGGGAACCCCCAGATTGCACGGCTGCACCGCGTTATAGAGGGGGTGAAGTCTGTCCAATTCGGTTCTCAGGCGGCGGCCCATCAGCAGTTCCGCGGGGCTTTTCCCTGTTGCCAGACAAGGTGTAGAGTGCTGACCCATAAGGTAAGCATCTACCCTTGCGGCCCAATTTCCCCTATCCATCCTGCCGAGGGCTTCCTTGGCTGAGCGGACGGCCCGTTCCGCCCGGCCGTTGGCGGCAGGGTGATAGGGGGCAGTGGGCGTGTGACGGATTCCCCGGGAGGCCAGGAATTCTTGGAAGGTGGTGGAGTGGAATTGGGGGCCGTTGTCGGAGACCAGGGTGTCTGGCAACCCGTGCGTAGCAAACAGGCGCCGGAGCGCGCGCACGGTGCCCTCTGCCGTGGTGGAGGTCATGAGAACGACCTCTGCCCAGCGGGAGTAGGCATCCACCACCACCAAGAAGGACTGGCCGTGGAACGGGCCAGCGAAATTGATATGTATGCGGGACCAAGGGGACCTGGGGGCATCCCAGTCCCGGTGGGGTGTCGAGGCCGGGGCCGGGTGGGAGGTTTGGCACGCCAGGCATGCGCCAACGAAGGCGGCCACCTCTTCGTCCATGCGCGGCCACCAGACATAGCTCCGGCCCAGGGCCTTCATGCGAGCTATGCCTGGGTGGGTGGCATGGAGGCCTTTGAGTACCTGATGGCGTAAGGGAGGGGGAATGATGACCCGGTCCCCCCATAGCAAGCACCCGCTGTGGAACGACAGCTCCAGCTGACGGGTCTTGAAAGGCCGGAACTCGGCAGGCAGGGCCTCCGAGGGCCACCCCCGCAGAACCCAGGTGGAGACCCGGGAGAGGATGGGGTCGGCCCTGGTCAGCGCCGTCACGTACGTGGATGTGAGAGGGAGGCCCAAGCTGGCCACGGCCAGAACGGAGAGGGCCGGTACCAGCTCCTGGTCCGCTCGGGGGAGGGGGCAGCGGCTGAGGGCGTCTGCGTGCCCCAGCTGCTTGCCCGGACGGTAATGCAGCGTGTACTCGTACGCTGGCAGGAACTCCGTCCATCTGGTCATCCTGGGCGAGAGGATGGGTGGGGTGGGCCGGTCGCCGGCCAGAAGCCCAAGGAGCGGCTTATGGTCGGTGAAAACGGCGAAGGGACGGCCGTACAGGTACTCGTGGAATTTTTTTATTCCGGACACTACAGCCAGAGCCTCCTTGTCTATCTGGCTGTAGTTGCGCTCCGCTGGAGACAGAGTCCGGGAATAAAAGGCAATGGGGGCCTCCGAGCCATCGGGCAGGACATGGCTCAGGACCGACCCCAGACCGAAGGGGGAGGCGTCAGATGCCAACGTCAAGGGCATGCTGTCAGAATACTGAACCAGCACGGCTCGTGACGTCAGCATCTCTTTGACAGCCGCGAACACATGCGCTTCGCGGCTGCCCCAGCGCCAGGCCGCTGAGCGATTGAGCAATCGATGGAGCGGCTCGGCTAGTGACGCCTTGTGGGGGATGAAAGGTGCATAGAAGTTAACCAGGCCGAGGAACGCTTGCAGCTCCGTCTTAGAGCTAGGTGTGGGGGTGCTGTGAATCGCCTCGACCTTGGACGGGGTGGGGCGGATCCCTTGGGCATCGACTATGAAGCCCAGGAATTCGACCCGCGGCAGAGCAAATTTGCACTTGCTGAGCTTTAATTTGAAACCCGCGCCCCTGAAAATGAGGAGGACCTTCCGGAGTACTTCGGCGAGGTCTGAGACACTGGATGCAGCTATCAGGACGTCGTCGAAGTACGGAACGACGCCCGGGAGTCCATGGAGCAGGCGCTCCATGAGGCTTTGGAAGATCCCCGGGGCAACGGAGACGCCGAATTGGAGGCGGCGGCAGCGAAAAGCTCCTCGGTGGGTGACGATGGTCTGTGCTTCAGCCACATCATCGTCCACCGGTAGCTGCTGGTAGGCCTGAGCCATATCCAGCTTCGCGAAGATGCACCCCCGCCCCAAGGAGTGGAGCAGGTGCTGCACCACCGGAACTGGATATGGGTTCGCCTGAAGCCCGCGGTTGATCGTCGACTTATAGTCGGCGCAGATGCGTATGCACCTGTCGGGCTTGATGGGGACCACGATTGGGGTCTCCCATTTCGCCTGGTCAACGGGTTCCAATACGCCCTGCGCCACAAGACGATCAAGCTCCGCGTCAACACGCGGCTTCAGTGCGAACGGCAGCCTGCGGGCCTTGAGCCGAATTGGGGCAACCTGGGGGTAGAGGTTTAAGGAGACAGAGGTGCCCTTGTAGGTGCCCAGGGTACCATCGAATACATCCGGGAAGTCAGCGAGCACGGCCTCCACGGGTGAGGTGGTAGGCACCTGGTGCACCCGCTGGACCGAGAGGCCTAGGGCGGGAAACCAGTCAAGGCCTATGAGCGCTGTGAGGGGGCGCTCGACCACCAAGATGGGTAGGAGGCCGGCGAACCGTCCATACTGGACGCGGATATTGTGCTGACCCATCACCGTAATGGGGTTGCCCTGGTAGTCCCGGAGCAACGTCTCGGGCTGGGACAGGTCCTTGGCCATAAGGGCGGGACAGAGGCCCTTCAGCTGTGGCCATGAGATGAGGGACCGGGACGATCCCGAGTCAACCTCCATTGACAGCGCGTGGCCTTCTAGGAGCAAGGAGGTGGAAAGGCGCCTACGGTCATCCGGGGTCAGAGGAACAGAGTCCCGGATCTCGGACAGAGCGAAACAGTCGGCCCCGGAACGTGGACGGCGAGCCTGGCGGCGCTGGTCATAGGTAGAGGTCGGCGCGGCCTGGGCGGTCATCGAACGGGTCTCCGGTGGTGGGGCTAGAGCGGGCAGGCTGGCACGGCAGGCACGGGCGATGTGGCCCTTCCTATTGCATCTACGGCAGACGGTAGCCCGGAATGGGCAATCGCCCCTAGCATGGCCGCCGCCGCACCCGATGCAGGCGGCAGCGGGTGGGCGAGAAGGCTGGGCTCTGGCGCAGCCACGGTTGGATGCCTGCACGGGAGCCACTCGGTCGTAGTCAGCGCAGTCTTCCAGCGGGTCGAGGGGGGCGAGCTCGTCGATCAGGCAGGCCCTAGGGGAGGGCTGCCCCGAGGCGAACTCGGAGGTGGTGGCGTCTGCCAACTCCGCGGCCCTGGCCTCTTCCACGGCCTGCTCCAAGGTGATATCCGCGCGGGCCAAGAGTCGGCGCCTCAGCTTAATATCTTTAAGGCCGCAGACGAATTGTTCGACTAACGACTTGTCCAGGAAACGGGCGGCAAAGTCACAAAGCATGGCCGAGGCGCGTAGGGTCTGTAGGAAGTCTGCCGCGGACTGGGTGGGCTGCTGCTGGCATTGGCGGTAGGCAAACTGGCGCGCAATCCTGGAGGGCGCCGGGGCGAAGTGGGCCTTGAGGCGAGCGAGCAAGGTGTCCCAAGGCACGTCTTGGACCGCGGCTGGCGCGGCGATGTTCCGCACCACCGCAAAGACGGCGCGCCCGCCGCAGCCCAGGAATAGTCCGATTCTTTTAGCCGGGGTGAGGTCCCCGTGAGTGCCCGCGAGCAGAAAGCACTCGAAGCGGGCAAGGAATGCCTCCCAGGATTCCGCCGATGCGTCGAAAGGGTCGAAAGGCAGCAAGGCGGCCATTGTAGACGCGGCCGTTAGTCGAGTGCTCGGCGTCTGAGGAAAAAAAATTGTCGGAAATGACGGTGTTTCTCTTCGGTCCCGTAGGGAGAAGAGCCGCGATGTAGGAGGATTAGAGCCGGGCCCCAGCCCTCGTCGCCAGTGTTATATATGCAGAGAGAGAGAGAGTCCAGACCCGGTCAAATCCAACGGCTTTATTGGAACAAGCACAGAACAGCACAAGGCGGCAACAAACAGTAAGTAGAACCAAAAAGTGTGCGTTCCCTCTCTGACAGCTCTTTTATTCAGAGCTGTCAGATGGGGAGCCAATCGGCACGTCTCCCGCTCTCGGCTGCAGCCAGTCGCGTCTTAGCCAATCAGACGCGACTGGCTGTTGCCGGGGGATTTGAATAGCTGTCAATACTCAACAAATGCAATAACGAAAGCAAGTTTGGTCTAGTGGTTAATGAACCAGGCTAGAAAGAGGGAAAGTGTGAGTTCTAATCCTGCTTTGTTCATGAAGGTCAGCTGAGCCCGTCAATCTTAGCACAACTCACCTAATAGGGTTGCAAGAAAAATAAGAGGAAAATATGTGTTGGATATATTTGTCATCCTGAGTTATTTATAAAAGTAATAAAGATGGGATACAAATAAATAAATAATGAGAATTTAACAAGTAGGGCAATTATCAAGATATCAAAATATTTCACTGTTAAGAAGGATGAGAAATAGAGCAAAATCCAATATTTGGTTCATTTAAAAAATATGAAAATATCTGAGATTTTTATTTCAATTTTACCCTAGGCAAAGATCACTGCAAGAATCTGCCAAAAATTTCTCTATCAGTTTTTCAAAGGTATTGCATTGCTGCAGAATGCCTGGAATTAAATGAAATATGGGTAAATAGCCAGTTTTTAGTGTTACAATACAATACAATACAATAGCAGAGTTGGAAGGGACCTTGTAGGTCTTCTAGTCCAACCCCCTGCGTGGGCAGGAACCCTATACCATTTCAGACAAATGGCTATCTAACATCTTCTTAAAGACTTCCAGGGTTGGGGCATTCACAACTTCTGGAGGCAAGCCTGTTCCAGAGGTTAATTGTTCTAACTGTCAAGAAATTTCTCCTTAGTTCTAAGTTGCTTCTCTCCTTGATTAGTTTCCACCCATTGCTTCTTGTCCTGCCCCCAGGTGGCTTGGAGAATAGTTTGACTCCCTCTTCTTTGTGGCACCCTCTGAGATATCGGAACACTGCTATCATGTCTCCCCTGGTCCTTCTTCATCAAACTAGACATACCCAGCTCCTGCAACCGTTCTTCATATGTTTTAGCCTCCAGTCCCCTAATCATCTGTGTTGTCAGAAGCATACAAAGAGTTGTCACAAAAGACATGATAGCACTCAAAGTCATTCATCTATGCATCATATATAAAACAAACATAAAAAGGGAAAAGGCTTTGTTCCCCCAGTTCAAGGTTCCAACTTGATTTTTTGCTGTTGTACCCATTTGCAGAAGTGAAGGGAATCTTCCTCCTTCCCTCCCTCCCTCTTACTTTCATGCTTTCATGCTTTCCTTTCTTCTTCTTTCTTTCCATATCTATATGGCCAACAATACTCCAAAGCACTCTGGGTAGTGAGCAGTACTACTACTAATATTGAGACTACAGCTGGATACAAATAGCTTTTCAAAATAGCTTTTCAAATTGGATGTATATTTTGTCAATATTTATCAAGGGAAAGAAATTTCCCAACAATTTCTCAAAAGCTGCACTCCTTCATATCAGGGACACCAATCCCTCATAAAGTCTTCCCGTGGCATTGAATTCAATGATGGGCACTGTTGGATAGACAGTTGTACATAAAAAAGGCAGAACATTCATCCACACATTTTTGCACCTGCTTTATAGTTTAGGAAATGCAAGGATACCTCAGTCCACTGAGGGGGGAAAAGAGCTTATTACTACTGTTTTCTTTGAAAAGAAAATAGGAGCTTTGTCTTATTCTCTAGCTGTTAATTCAAGCTCATCTCAAACAAATTGCTGAATTTCTTACCACATGGACACATTTGATAACAAAATCTCCCTCATATTTCTGGCAAAACTATGTGGGAAAACATTAAGATACCTTTGCACATCAATCTAATGTTCATTCCAGAATTATGTGACTAAACTAATTAATTCTCTAAATATCTGCAGGGCTTTGAAGACAATGTTTTATTCAAAAGAAAAATCTGGCATCCTATCAGACCATGAAATAAACAAAAAATGTTATGGAATTGCAAAAGAGGACTGTTTTCCTTGTGAATAAGGTAAAAAGGAAGTTTGTCACACTCTCCCCAAAAAGAGACGCCTTATTGAAATTGTATGGCAAAACAACTCCAGGGGAAACTAACAATTGGGTTTAAACAATCATTTTATTCATCCATAGGTTATAATGTCCAGGCAAGCCCTGAGCTCAGTTTGTAATTCTATGCAGATGACATATAGAAATTTAACCCAGGGCACCTTAAACACAAACACACATCCATAAAGAAACCCACATAGATTATAACTGATTAGGATACAGAGCAGCATAATGGAAATGTAGATATTCTTTATGTGTAGGAACAACAATATAGTAGCTTTGATACGCAACTTGCATGAAAGCTTTGGTTGTTTTAATAGGTTGTACTGTACTTTCCTGCAGAAATAAAAGAAATACATAATAGTTATATTGCTGGATCTTCTGTTTCTAAGGATCTAATAGTCATTCCAAGCGTTGTTCTCCTTTGTAAAAGTCATCAGGAGATGTTACATAAATGTATAATAAAGAAAGATGTACCAGTATAATACTGTATTAAGAAGAGTAAAGATATTATTCACAAAATGTATCTTGGTTTTTGCTGAACTACTAAAAATATAAATGCAAACAGCCCCAGTTTTCAGCCTATTTGCATTAAAATGTGATGGGCAATTTATGGGATAACTTTGGTTTTCAGCCCAGATAAAGTGGTTCAGCTACTTAACAGAATAACTTAGTTGGAAGGGACCTTGGAGGTCTTCTTGTCCAACCTCCTCCTCAAGCAGGAGACACTACACTATTTCGGACAAATTCTTGTCCAACCTCTCCTTAAAAGCCTCCAGTGATGGAGACCCACAACTTCTGGAGTCAAGCTATTCCACTGATTGTTCTAATTGTCATGAAATGTATTTTTGTACTTCATTTTGGCAGTAAAAATCTAATGTCCTCAATTAATGTGTGTGTGTGTGTGTATTGTTGTGTCCTAACAATAGAAGTTTCCACTCCAGTCCGCAGCTGATGGAGTAACCTGATTGGCCGGCACCAGGGCTGGCTGTGATTTGTCGATTCGTACCAGCGGCTACCTTTAAAAAGGGGCTGCCACAGACTTCCGGTTCCGGCTCCAGCGGCGACGAGCAAGCCTAGCGCTCGCTCGCCGTTTTGTTTCTTTTTCTGCCCCCCCCCCCCCGGGGGCGAGACGCCCCTTGTTTGGGGGTCTCCCGTAAAGCCGGCTTGCCTGGGACGCTCCCCCCCACGGCGGTGGGGGAAGCGACCCTTGTCTTCGGCTTAGGTGAAGGAGAACATGCTGCGGGGGGTTCTCCCTTCGCCAAAGGAAGATGGCGCCATTCGCATTTATGAAGAGGGCTAAACGGATGAGTCGGAAGGCTTCCCGAGGCTTCAGCTGCGAGGGGAGAGTGAGTGTTTAAAAACTTTTTTTTTCTGCTGTCAGCCGGGCTGAAAGGACTGGGAGGGGGGTGTTTGTTCCTAAAAAAAACCCCTCGGACTTAAGCGGCACTTGGAAATGGCTTCTCGTGGCGAGAAAGCGGAAATCTTTAATCCTGACTGTTTGCAGCAAGGGAAAGTGATCTGCGGTTGTTTGCAACAATGTTTCTAGGTCTGGCTGAAACAATTTATTTTACCACTCTCTCCTCTGGGCTCTGAGCTTGGGCGGTGGATGGTGGCTTCTCTTTGTCCCTGCCTGACTATTTCACTTATGGAAAATTCCCAGCGTCTCTTTGCAATTTGGACTTCCTCTGGATATTAATGAAGATTTTTTTTTCTTTTTGGATTTGTGATTTCTTTTCTGGAGTACCTTCACTATTATATTTATTGAGTTGGAAAATTGTTTCTCTCTTGGTTCCTGAACTTTACAACTTTACAACCCTGAACTGAACTTTTGGCTCCTGGATTGCCTCACCGGCCCCACCCAAAAAACGCCATTTTAGTGGCATTGATTTTAACAACTAATCATGGCACAAGAAACAGCACTGGCAAGTTTAGAACAAAGGATGGCTTCTCTTGAATCTGTTATACAAACTTTGGTACAAGAAATTAAGGTCCAGAGGGCAGAAAATATTAACTTCAAGAAGGAGTTATTGGATACACAGAATCAAGTGCTGGAAAACACACAGAAGAACGAAGAATTGGAAGGGGGGGCTGGCGGGGGCTAAGGGAGAGATTAAAAATGTTACTAATGAAGTTGTGGAAATAAATGGGCATGTGTCTAGGATTGATATGGAAAGAATGACATATTTTTTGAGATTTCAGAATGTTTTTGAGGAATCTGGTGAATGCCTCCCTGATCTTATGAGCACAATTTTAGCAGACTATTTACATAAACCTAAGGATGAGATCAGGGGGGACATTGACCTAGCCTACAGAATTAACTCAGCATATGCCAGGATAAATGAAGTACCTAGAGAGATACATGTGAAATTTGTTAGAAGGTCAACCAGAGAGGAAATCCTGAAAGTGCAGAGAGGTAGTCCATTAATCTACCAACAAAAAGAGGTTGCTATCTTGAAGCAGATCCCAAGAAAGATTAGGGATGCAAGAAGGAAATTTTCCTTCTTGTCTAAAACATTGTTTGATCACGGGATTTGGTTCAAGTGGGTGACACCCGAAGGGATGCTGGGAAGGAGGAAGAGTGAGGATTAAAACAGTTGTTGAGGCGGAAGCCTTTCTTAAAAAACATTCCTCTATCCTGGGGGAAGATCCAGGGGGGACGGAGGGGGCCACGGCCCCGCCCACTCGGGGCCAGGGAGGAGAAAAAGAAGATACAATTGCCAAGAGACTTAGATTGAAAAAATAACTTTGCCTTGATTTTTTTTTGATTAATTTTGCATAATATTTGTATTTGGATTTTTTGTAAATGTCTGACAGCATAGAACTGAGAATTTAGGTATATGTACTTGCTCTCACTTTGTAGTGTTATGAAAAATGTTTTTTTTTAATTGTTATCAATGTATTTTGAGGTCCCGGAAGGGCCGACGACTTTGACGTGAATGCTCTCAAGATTTCTTTGTATCCCTTACCCCACCCTACAGATAAAATGTAAAAACAATAAAACTTTTTCCATTAAAAAAAAAGGGGGGGGGCTGCCACCAGCTGCTTGTTACTTGCGCTTTACCTTGCCAATAAAGAGCTGAATTCACTCCTAGTGTGTCCTTCCGTTACCCGATCTAACACAGCCGACAAAGGTGAGATCAGAAGGCAACTAGGCAAAGAGTGAAGCACCTTGGCAAGCAGCCAAGTCCGGAGCAGGCAAGGACACAGAACTAGCCGCCATGGCGAACGCATGACCAGATGGCAGCATGAACCAGCAACCCACCCCAACCCTAGCTCCATTCGACCCAACGACTGAAGACTGGGAGTTCTATATGATCCAGTTTGAGTGCTACCTGGAAGCCTATGACCAGGGGAACCTCATGGAGAACTGGAAGAAGAATATGTTAATAATAATAATAATAATAATAATAGTTGAATTTATTGACCGCTCCCTCTCCCCACAGGGACTCGGGGCGGTGCACAGGGAGAATAAAAACAATAAATATACAAAATACATACCAATTTAAAACAGATTAAATTAATTCCTGTGCTAAAAACCCATTAACTAAAATCCCCACTAAATATAGATTTACATTTAAAAAACCCATAGAGAGAGAGACTACCCTAGGCCGGCCAGGCGGAAAAGATGAGTCTTCAATTTCAAGCGGAAGGAGCGGAGGTCCGTGGTCGTTCTAATATCGGGGGGAAGGTTGTTCCAGAGGGCCGGGCCCGCCACAGAGAGAGCCCTTCCCCTGGGCGTCGCCCGCTGACAAAGTCTAGTGGACGGCACCCAGAGAAGTCCCTCTCTGTGGGAGCGAATCGGCCGTGAGGATGTGTGAGGCAGGATCCGATCCCGCAAGTAGCTAGGTCCCGAGCCATGGAGCGCTTTAAAGATGATAATTAACACCTTGAAGCGCACCCGGAAGATGACAGGCAGCCAGTGCAGCTTGCGCAAGAGCGGTGTAATGTGGGTAAACCTAGTGGTTCCCATGATTGCTCGGCTGCATTCTGAACTAACTGAAGCCTCCGGGTGCACCTCAAGGGGAGCCCCATGTAGAGAGAGTTACAATAGTCCAGTCGGGATGTCACGAGGGCATGAGTGACTGTGCGAAGGGCGTCCCGATCCAATAGGGGGCGCAATTGGCGGACCAGGCGAACCTGGTAAAACGCCCTCCTGGCCACGGCTGTCACTTGCTCTTCCATAGACAGCCGGGTATCCAGGAGGACACCCAAATTGCGCGCCCCATCCACAGGGGCAAGATGTTCGCCCCCTATGGCCAGCGTTGGAGAAAGCTGGTTGAATCGGGCAGCCGGAAACCACAGCCACTCGGTCTTGGTCGGGTTGAGCCTGAGTCCGTTACTTCCCATCCAGATCCGCACGGCTTCCAGGCACTGGCACATCACCGCTACGGCATCGTTGGGGTGGTTTGGGGTAGATATATACAGCTGAGTATCATCAGCGTAAAGATGGTACTCTACCCCAAAACCATGGATGATCTCACCCAGCGGCTTCATGTATGCATTAAACAGGAGAGGCGAGAGGACCGACCCCTGAGGCACCCCACATGTGAGGGGTCTCGGGGTCGACCTCTGCTCTCCTGCCAACACAAATTGCGATTGGCCAGAGAGGTAGGAGGAGAACCACCGTAAAACGGTGCCTCCCACCCCCAACCCCCCCAGCCGATGCAATAGGATACCATGGTCGATGGTATCGAAAGCCGCCGAGAGGTCTAATAGGACCAGGATGGAGGAACAACCCCCATATCTGGCCCTCCAGAGATCATCTACCAACTCGACCAATGCCGTCTCGGTGCTATGCCCGGGCCGAAAGCCGGACTGGCGCGGGTCTAGATAATCAACTTCCTCCAGGTGACGGGGAAACTGTTGTGCCACCACACTCTCAACAACCTTCGCCAAAAAGGGAAGGTTGGAGACGGGACGATAGTTGGTTAAAAGAGCTGGATCCAAAGAGGGCTTCTTAAGGAGGGGCCTCACCATAGCCTCTTTTAGGGAAGCAGGCAAGGAACCCTCACTTAAAGAAGCGTTGACAACCTCTTGGAGCCAACCTCGTGTCACCTCCCAGGATGCCAGTACAAGCCAGGAGGGACACGGGTCCAATAAACATGTGGTGGCTCGCAGTCGCCCACGTTGCCTGTCCATATCCTCGGAAGCAATGGAGTCAAATTCCTCCCAAACAAGATCAGCCTCGTGGCACCCCACTGGACCATGAATGGGGGCTAACTCGTTCTGTATCTGAGCGGTTTTGTCCTGAAGAAAAGTCACAAACTCCTCTGCTCTACCCTGTAGCGGGGCTTCCCGCACCCTCTGTTGAAGGAGGGAACGGGTCACCCTAAACAGGGCGGCAGGGCGGTTTTCTGCGGATGCTATGAGAGTAGCGCAATGATGGCGTTTGGCCACTCTCAGCGCCACAATGTAAGTCCGTAAATGTTCCTCAGCTACTGTAGCCAAGACGTGCTGGCTATGGCAAAGGACCTGTGTGAGCCAACTTCCCTATAGTCGGTCACCTGGTCAGCCCTACAGCAAGCCCTGAAGATGCACTGTGCCCCCAGATCATTCAAGTTGGTGAGGTGATACGCGTTCCACACCAGGAACCAGAAGGATGGTGAGACCATAAACCAGTATGTGGCTGCTCTCCACCGAGCTGCGACCCATTGCAAGTTCAGGGACCTGGACGATCAGATCATCCTGGACTGCCGAGACCTGAACCTCCAGCAGAGGCTACTCTCAAAGAACAATCTAACCCTGCAGATTGCCCTGGATGAAGCCAGAGCCTCGAAAACTGCTGACCGGTCAATGCACGCCATTCAACCCGGCGGGGCAAGGAACCTCAGCCAAACGGCAAGCGTCCATTTTGAAGATAAGAGCCAGCTGAGAATGTGGAAGACTCTGAGATTTTCTGCATGCACAGTGATGATGGCAGACCAGTGTGGAAATTCGAATCACGCTACCCTCCCTGTGGTGGCTGTGGAGAAGACCACCCCAGAATGCAGTGTCAGTTCCAGGACATTCTGCCAATGATGCGGGAAAAAGAGCCACATCATGAGGGTCTGCAGATGCAATTGACCCACAAAACGGCCTATGGCACCCTGGCAGGCAGGAGAACGCCCCTTGACGCAATGGGAGCCCCGGACAAAGCCACCAACACAGAGACCAGAACAGAGGGCTCGTCAAGTCTAACAGATCCACACCGAAGACGACACCCAACCCACGATCCACATGACCCTTGGCCAGATCTGGGCAAGGGTACCCAAGAAGCTCAGGGTACTAGTACTCATTGAGGGGGCACCGTGTGAAATGGAGATCGACACCAGATCATCCATCACCATCATGTCCTGGGATGCTATCCCCCATGCCATTCTGGGACTACAAAAGCACCAGCTGAAGGAACCCTCCCTGGGAGTCAAGGACTACCAAGGGAACTGAGTTCCGGTCGTTGGAGAAGGCGTCTTCATGGTCGAACACAAGGGGTTCAAGTCAAGATGGTCTTGACCATCATGGTGGTCAAGAACAGGCTGCAAAGCCTGCTGGGACTGGACTGGCTTGCGACCCTGGGTCTGGAAGTCACCTGAGTCAACGAGAACCACACCGGCCATGACAATGAGAGTGGGGCAGACTACGCTGAGCTGTTTAAGGAGTTCGAGGAAGTCTTCAGTCCTGGCCTTGGTAAGTACACAGGGACCCCTATCTCATTCAATCTAGATCCTAAAATCGCCCCAATCCGGCTCAAACCCAGGAGAGTGCCTTTCACCCTCCGACCCAAAATTGATGTGGAATTGGACAAATTGATCGCTCAGGGGATCTTAGAGCCAGTTGACCATGCCGGCTGGGAAACGCCTATCGTTACCCCAGTACAGTGCTTCTCAATTATTTTCTGTCATGCCCCCCCTAGGAAGAAGAAAACATTTCGCGCCCCCGCGCGACTGTAAATAGTATCATTTGTCTATAAAATTGTTATAAGTACACCTCTGCATAACACTGTATCCTTATTAACGTATAAGAGAATAAAAAAAGAAAGAAATGTGGATCAATTTACAACAAAGAATAGCTTTATTAACTGTAGCAGAAAAGATTAAAAGTGCATTAGAAATTTTAAAAAAATTAAATCCTTAATTAAACTAAACTGCCGAGGTCAAACGCGCCCCCCTTTACGGAGCCTCGCGCCCCCCCTGGGGGGCCCGCCCCACTATTTGAGAAGCACTGCCCCAGTAAAGCCAGATGGGTCAGTCCGCATATGCACTGATTACTGGTGCACTCTGAACTGCGCCCTACAACAAAGCGCCTACCCAGTACCAGTCGTCCAACACTTACTACATTCGCTGGGCCCATGAAAGGTCTTCGCTAAATTGGACTTAATGCAGGCATACCAGCAACTGCCAGTAGATGGCGTTGCAGCAGAGGCTCAAACCATATTCACTCACGGGGGGGGGGGCTTTAAATGCACCCGCCTACAATTCAGAGTTAGTATCGCCCCTGGACTGTTCCAAAGCGTCATGGAACAAATCTTACAGGGGATTCCGGGAGTCATCCCCTATTTCGATGACATCTTGGTTTCACCCAAAGACGGGGCACAATTATTTAAAAGGCTGAGTGCAGTTCTCAGCAGAATTAAAGACACAGGCCTCCGCCTCACAAAAGAGAAATGTAAAATTAACATACTCAGGGTTGAATTCCTCAGGTACCTAATAGATGGCTCTGGGATCCACCTGACCGAAAAAAAGATTAAAGCTATCAGGGATGCCCCCACACCGAAAAACCAGGCAGAACTGCAAGCATTCCTCAGACTACTTAATTTTTACAGCGTCTTTTTAAAACAGAAAGCCACCATTGCTGAGCCACTTCACTGACTCCTGGCAAAGAACACCACCTGGTCCTGGGGAAAGCAGGAAGCCATTGCATTTGCAGCAGTAAGGGACTTGCTCTGGGAAAACTCTTTCCTTGTCCAGTACAGCCAGACTCTCCCCCTTGTCCTGACCTGTGACGCCTCACCCTACGAGGTCGGAGCCATTCTCAGCCACTGCATGCCCAACGGAACGGAGGCACCAATCGTCTACTATTCCCAGACCATATCCTCAACCGAGCGGAATTACAGCCAGCTTGACCAGGAAGCCCTGGCTGAAGTGGACAGTCAAGAGGTTTCACGAGTACCTCTACGGCCGAGACTTTGAACTAATCACCAATCACAAACCGCTCCTGGGGCTACTAGCAGGTGACCGACCCACTCCGGCTTTCCTATTGCCACAGATGATGAGATGGACTGTATTCCTGGCAGCATACAGCTACAAACTCATCCAATGACCAGGGACCACGTTAGGGCATGCTGATGCCCTGAGCCACTGCCTCCTTCCGGACATTGTACAGGACCCCACGCCGGACACTCCAGTACTCCTGATAGACTGTATGGACACTGGTCTCATCACACGAGGTAGCTCGCAACATGGCTAAGGACAATGTATTAAAGCAAGTGATGAGCTGGGTATGGAGGGGGTGGCCGAAGGCAACAGGGGAACCAAATTTTAAAACTTTTGAGAACAAACAGGATGAACTGTCGGTTATGCGGGGGTGTTTGTTGTGGGGAGATAGAGTTGTGATGCCAGCCAAATTGTGTAGCAGGATACTAGAGGCGTTGCACGAGGGCCACCCAGGTATTGTGCGTATGAAGGCCCAGTCTGTAATTTAAATTTTTTATTTGGTTTTATGGGTTTAGTTTTAACTTTTATAAATTTGCACAGGGTTATTTAATTTGATTTTAGCTTTGTATGTATTGTTATGTTTTTAGTAGTTTTAATTTTACCTGTACACCACCACGAGTCCCCTCGGGGAGAGGGGGCGGTCTAGAAATTCAAATAAATAAATAAATAAATAAATAAATAAATAAATAAATAAATAAATAAATAAATAAATAAATAAATAAATAAATAAATAAATAAATAAATAAATAAATAAATAAATAAATAAATAAATAAATAAATAAATAAATAAATAAAAAAAAAATAATAAGGCATTGGCCAGGAGCTACGTGTGGTGGCCCAACATGGACAAGGAAATAGAAGAATGGGTAGCGACCTGCACACCCTGCCAAGCGTCAAGACCAGCCCCCTGGAAGCACCGGTAAGAGAATGGGAGCGCCCCAATCACCGTGGGCTAGGATACACATAGACTTCGCAGTCCCATTCCAGGGCCAAACATTCATGGTAGTGGTCGATGCATATTCAAAGTGGTTGGATATAATACTCATGAAAACCACCACAGCCGAAGCGGTTATTAAAGCCCTCCGGAAACTGTTTGCCACACATGGGCTACCTGACATGCTGGTATCGGACAACGGGCCGTAATTCATGGCCGTATAGTTTGAAACATACCTAGCGAACCTAGGGATCAGACACGCCCTCATCGCCCCCTTCCATCCGGCGGAGAATGGCCAGGCTGAATGCATGGTAAGATTGACCAAGGAAGCATTAGCTAAGCTGTCCATAGGCGATTGGTAAACACGAATAGACCATTACCTATTCTACCAACACATCACACCCAGTGCAACGATGGGGAGAAGCCCTGCAGAGCTCCTTATGGGCCACAGACTAAGGTCCCCGCTGGACTGTCTACACCCAAATTATTCCACACACAGCACCAGATTCCACAAGCAAGACAAGACACTTCACCATAGGAGATATGGTGTACGCTCACAACTACACCGGGGCACACTCTGGATACCAGCCAAAATAACCGGCATCACGGGGCCCTGCTCCTACACGGTTACATTAGAGGACAGCAGAGTTTGGCGAAGACACATAGACCAACTCTGCGGATGCCTCGCAAAGTCACAGCTCAGGGAGGCTGAGCAACAACCTAGCCCACAATAGACATCAACCCCACACTTCCCAGAAACCCCAGACATAGAATGGTACTCATCCGAGCAAACTGCTAGTCTGCAGCGAGCTCCGAGTGGGGGTGCTCCAGAAGCTCCAGCTATGACTGCCGGAACCTTCCAGCAGCTTCCAGCAGGGGGAGACGCAGCAGCAACAGGTCTGTCCGATCTGACCGAAGCTCAGCAGCCAACTGAACTGCGCTGGTCATGGCATGCCACTCGAAGCCCCACCTACGTCAGTGACTACGTCACAAAATGCATTAACCAATCCAGGAGGGGAGGGGGGTTGTGTCCTAACAATAGAAATTTCCACTCCAGTCTGCAGCTGATGGAGTAACCTGATTGGCCGGCACCAGGGCCGGCTGTGATTGGTTGATTCGTACCGGCAGCTACCTTTAAAAAGGGGCTGCCACCAGCTGCTTGTTACTTGCGCTATACCAATAAAGAGCTGAATTCACTCCTAGTGCGTCCTTCCTTTACCCAATCTAACATGTATTACAATCATACATACATACAAATATACATACATACACAAATATTAAGCAAGGCTGCAATTTCTCTAATCCACTGAGCTTCATTTCAATATCAGCATTGTGGCCTGGGAAATATTTAATTCTACTCCTTTTTCAGTTCTCAGAGAGAGAAAACAAAGGGATATTTGTGGAAACACAGGAGAGCTGCTGTGAATATCTTCTGGGCTTTATTCATGTTATTTATTCACAAATTGTGCCAGCCTGATATATTAAGAAATGATCATACATTTACCAAACTAGAGAATTTCTATGTGTGCTTTAATGGTATAATAATAGTTCCTGATAACTGTATAACACAATGCATGGTGTGAATAGAACATCTATACGTTAGAATTTTTATATGCTTCAATTACATGCTGTTGCTTTAGAGTGAAACTAAGCATAAACCTGTTTGACGTGGCTCAGTATTTACCTTCGTACTACTTTTGTCAAACCTTGTTATGTAGACATTGTGGCCAATACGTGCATTTCACCATACATACAAAAAAGATTTTAGAGTTAATGACTGTGAAACTGCCACAGTTCCTAAAATAACTATCCTTAGTGATTTGATGCCACCAAACCTGATATTATTCCTTTTTCTCTCCCCCCCCCACCCCCCGAGATACATAATCCATTAGGGTGGAGATAAGGTACTAAGATAGACAGGAATGACTGTGATTTGCAGTTCTGTCTGAAGCCCCTGAAGAATGTAGTTCAGCCTTTATAAAATAAAAGCTAATAAGAATCATAACAATATTGCTTCCTCTGCAGCCTGCAGAAAACCTAGCAGAACGTGGGAATTGATAAATAAAGGCCATCAGTGTCTCCTGGCACTGCCAGCCTACTGCCTCCCACCGCCTGCATTCTCCTCCTTCTGCTCCAAATTGTTTTGAAAACATTGCGTCTCCCATGCCTATTCCATTTTTGCAATGAAGTCATCAAACATGATGACAGGGACTTTCCAAGAGTGAAATCAATCAGTAGCTTTCCCGTTTTGCTTTTTCTACTCAGCGAGGAAATAGGTGAATAAATTCTAAATGAGACAAAGAGATGGCGGAATGGGCACCAGCAGGCTTTGTAGAACAAAAAGCAGGGAAAGAAAAGGCCAAATAACACACATACACACCCGAGACAGGAGCTCGTTTCAAAGCATTCCTTCCATAAGCCATTTGAAAGCAAAAGCCAGACCGAACATTTCCCAAATGTACAAAAAGAATTCCAATCTCCTTTGCTGAATTTGGGTCAATACACATTGTAAATACATACATGAAAAAAACAAAAAAAAACACAAACCAACGAAGCGGCAATGCTGACATGAGATTGTGACTAACCCCGCCATTTTCTGCAAGCGAGCAGACAATCAGAGTCAATTTGGCCATTCCCTCTCAAAGCCAAATGTTTGGGACTGATTCTCCATATGAAACATTTTTGTTTCAGGTAAAATTGAAATACTCATTCCTTCACTGTTCCTTCATTGAGTTATATTATGTCTTTCTACAAGGAACGAGACTCTAGCTCCTGCTCCAACTCCCATTTTCCATACAACAACCTTATAAAATGTGAGATACTGTCTAGAGTCATCCTATAAACTTCACAGCAATCACATCTGGGCTGAACATACCCGTCTCAGGTCACAAAATAGCAACTTCTGGCAAGATCTATCATCCCCATTAGATTATCTATTGCTATCTATTACCAGAAAGAGACAGGTATGTAAACCTGGAAGATGCTCCATTAGATGGCATGGTGTAGAACATCTATGCCTTCTGCTGGTTTAATAGCAAACTTGGAGTCAGCCTTCAAATCAGCATTTGTTAGACACTGCATTTCAGGAAACCACTCTCAGCATTTTGCTTTAACTGCAGCCATTTGGAAAACCTCAGCTATGGTGCTTTGCATAACACAGTGCAGTAACCCACTTCTGAAATCAGTAATTCATAAATTTCTGTGAACCAGATTATCCATCCAATGGTTACAACTGGTAAATTAGCTAAAGATAAAATGAAGGCCCTCTTTTCTAGATGGACTGCTTGTACAAGTGAAACTCAAAAAATTAGAATATCGTGCAAAAGTTCATTTATTTCAGTAATGCAACTTAAAAGGTGAAACTAATATATGAGATAAGACTCATTACATGCAAAGCAAGATAGTTCAAGCCATGATTTGTCATAATTGTGATGATTATGGCATAACAGCTCACGAAAACCCCAAATCCACAATCTCAGAAAATTAGAATATTACATGCAATCAATAAAACAAGGATTGTACCTAGAATAATATTGGACCTCTGAAAAGTATAAGCATGCATATGTACTCAGTACTTGGTTTGAGCCCCTTCTGCAGCAATTACTACCTCAGTGCAGCGTGGCATGGAAGCTATCAGCCTGTGGCACTGCTGAAGTGTTATGGAAGACCAGGATACTTCAATAGTAACCTTCAGCTCTTCTGCATTGTTCAGTCTCATGCCTCTCATCTTTCTCTTGGCAATGCCCCATAGATTCTCTTTGGGGTTCAGGTCAGGCGAGTTTGCTGGCCAATCAAGCACAGTAATCCCACGGTGGGTGTGGCAAGGGAAGGATACTGTAAAATTTCCATTACCACCCATTCTAGGGGAAGGATAATGTAAAATCTTCATTCCGTCCCCACTCCAGGGGGAGGATACTGTAAAATCTCCATTCCTGCCCACTCCAGGGGAAGGATACTGTAAAATCTTCATTCTCTCCCCACTCCAGGAGAAGGACATTGTAAAATCCCCATTTCCACCCACGCCAGGGGAAGGATACTGTAAAATCTTCATTCCCTCTGCACTCCAGGGGAAGGTTACTGCAAAATTCCCATTTCCTCCCAATCAGCTGGGACTTAGGAGGCAGAAAATAGATGGGGGAGAGGCCAGTCTGAGGTGCTATTTTCTGGTTCTCCAACTACTCAAAATTTTTGCTACTGGTTCTCCAGAACTGGTCAGAATCTACTGAATACCACTTCTAGTATCCATATATTAGTTCAAGGTCTATATAGCTTTTCAGTTTCATTTAATACAGAAAAATAGATCTGGGCATTATTGTTATACTACTATTTCCAATTCCTTCATGTTGAACAGCATTGGAGCACAATGGATTCTTGCAAAACTCAACAGCTTAACTAAAGTATGCCCTTTTTATACTGCCTTCTCAATTTAACTCTCCAAAGGGGGAGGGGTGTCTGCTCCACTCTACAGAATTGGAACAGAAGGATACAATGATCAATAGCATTAAAAGCTGCTAAGAGTTCAAGAAGAATTTTGTTTATTCCCTGTAATGTAAGGGAAGGGTAAAAGTTTCTCCTCCCCTTGTTCAGTCATTTCTGATTCTAGGGTGTTCATCTCTTTAGCCAAGGGAGCCTATGTTGTCTGAAGACATTTCTATGGTCATGTGGCCAGGCAAGACTATATGCCGAGGCACATGAAACACTGTTACCTTCCCACGTATTTATTTATCTATTCACATTTTTATGGTTTTGAACTGCTAGGTTAGATCTGCTAAGTTCCTATCCATTTCTCTAGGTCCCAGTTTGAAACTGATTCCACAAACCAGATTGGATAGGACATTGGACATATATTTAAATTTGCATTAAATGTAAGACTCGGCTCAGTATGGAGATGATATTCCAAAATTCCTTGTAACTAACTATATAAATGATAAGGGCACCTGCTTTAAAAATGGGTGATTCATATTGTATTCTTGGTCAAAGCCTGACTAAATTGTACTCTTCAATATGTGTGCATCTTGTCAGGAGGAACCACTTCAGACTATGTGTGCCTGTTAAATAGATTGTTCAAGGCATTATACAATTTTCTTTGTTTTGAGGAACTGAGGCCTTTATTGATGTGTTATGAAACACTAGACTGTGACAAGTGCTGCAGGTAATAAGTTTGTCCTTCCAGTCTTCAACTCAGAATCAATATGCGTATGTGGAGGTGGCAGCTGGTACTTCTTGGCTTCAGGGGAAAAGTTAAGATTAATGAAGAAACTTAATTTTAATAACATGTGTGGTTGATTTGCAAGACATGTAAACAAAAGCTGAGGTTCTGACTGAAAATTTGTACTTGACATAACTAAATTGTTCCAGTTCAGAGAGAAAAATGTATCTTTTGGAAAAAAATACATACACATTTTTTATGGAGCAGATTTGTTTTTATTCAATTTCATGAATAAACCAGTTATATTTTCAGAGGTCTGCTCCAATGTGCTGGCAAACAAACTAAGCAGATGAAAAGGATAATATGAACAGCTGTAATGTTATAACCTATGGCTTTGTACAAACATGCAATGCCTAGTATTACCAGAGACAACCGACACACCCTTATGACTGCAGTAAAATATGTAGTAGGGCAAAAATAGGCATGGAAGGAGCAGACAGAGAATCTCATTAGTCTGCCTATCAGTATTCTGATTTTTTTTAATTATCACATGACAGATGTACAGAAGCAGATGTACAGAATTGGAGATTCAGCAACTTAAGAATCTCTTTTCTTTAATGTATTAAAACACTTACTTTTCTAATGCTTAAGAAAATGGTTACATGTTTGAAAATATCCAGACAGTGTGTGATAAAATGTTAGAAGCAGAAGGTTCAAATCAGGATTGTTAGACATTATGAAGACTTTTTAACTCTGCCTTAGTCTTTGTATATTCTTGAATATCAATGATACTATGGTTACAACATAAAGGAGGTCCCATATAGAAACGCTGCTGAAGAAATGTTTAGACGCTAAATCAGAATCTCTACAATGTTCTATAATAATAATAATAATAATCTTTATTGTCATTGTAAAAATGTACCTTAATGAAAACAAATGCATACAAATGATTTTTGTTTAGTGATTTTCTTATTTAGCAATTATTCAGAGTTAAAATGGAGATGAAAAAAATAACTTTATGGCCAATACTGTATTTACAAACTTTCTAAGTTTGTAAGCAAAACAAAAACAAAAAAAACCCAAGCCTGAAGATCTTGAGTACAGTTGTTGTGTCACTTAGTAAGCACTTCACTTAATGATCCAGAACCAGTTCCAATTATAGTCATGAAGAAATACTTTTGGACTTCCTGTTCCGCTTCTGGCGGCGACGGACGAACTCTGGGGTTTGTCCACTGTTTTGTCCCTCTTTTGGCCCCTAACGGGGCGGGGCACCCCCTTTTTTACTTTTGGGGGGGGGCCCTCTGCAGGGCTGGCTTGCCTGGGCTGGTCCATCCTGGCGGCAGCTGGGAGGCGGTCCGGGTCTTCAGCCCAGGAGGAAGGGGGCATGCTGCGGGGGGCTTGGTTCCCTTTGCCAATGGAGGACGGTAACAATTAATGAATTTGGAGAGAGCGGAAGGCGGATCGGAAGCCTTCCGGGGCTTTGGCGGCGAGAGGGAGAGGGAGTGCTTTTTTAAACTATTTTTCTTTGCTGGCAGCCTGGACTGAAAAGAACTATGGAGGGGGGTGTTTGTTTGTTAAACCCCCCCTCGGTTTAACAGCGGCGGTTAGAAATGATTCCTCGCTGTGAGGAAATTATTTTGTATCCGGCTTTTTTTTTCTAAGCAAGTGAAAGCAGTTTGCGGCCTATATCTACAAATGTATCTAAGTCTGGCTGGCTTGAAACAATTGTATCGCTGACTTTCTCCGGCTGGTTCCCAGGCAGGGCAGCGGAAGATGGCTTCCCTTTGTTCCTGAATAGCTATTTTTGTTTGTGGAAAAATACCAACGTTTCTTGGTGATTTGGACTGCCTCTCTCTACCAATGAAGAAATTTTTAGATTGATTGATTCCTTCTCTGGAGTGCCTCCTTTGTTTGAATAATTGACTCTGCAACTTGTTCTCTTTGGGGATTTTATAAACTTTCTACAACTTTGATTTGGACCTTGTTCTTCTGACTTGCCACAGCGGCCCCACCCAAAAAACGCCATCTTAGTGGCACGGATCTTAACAGCTTACCATGGCTTCTATCACATCAGAAGTGGCAGGATTGGAAAGAAGAATGACAGCTCTGGAAGAAGTGTTACAAACTTTGGTGCAGGAAATTAAAGGACTAAGACAAGAAAATAAGGATTTCAAACAGGGACTTATGGAAACACAGAAACAACTAAAGGAGAATACACAGAAGACCGAGGAATTGGAGGGGGGGCTGGCTGGGGCAAAGGGGGAACTTAAAAATGTTAAAACTGAGGTTGGAGAATTAACTGGGCATATGTCAAGGATGGATTTTGAAAGAATGTCATACTTTTTAAGATTTCAGAACGTTTCTGAGGTAGATGGTGAATGTCTTCCTGATCTCATGAGTACAATTTTAGCAGAATATTTGCATAAACCCAAAGATGAGATCAGGGGGGATATTGACCTAGCCTACAGAATAAATTCTGCATATGCCAGGATAAATGAGGTACCCAGAGAGATACATATTAAATTTGTTAGGAGGTCAACCAGAGAGGAAATTTTGAAGGCTCAGAGAGGTGGTCCGTTAATTTACCAGCAGAAAGAAGTCGCTATCTTGAAACATATCCCTAAAAAAATTAGAGAGATGAGAAGGAAGTTTTCCTTCTTATCTAAAAAATTGTTTGACCACGGGATTTGGTTCAAGTGGGCGACGCCCGAAGGGATGTTGGTGTTCTGGGAAGGAGGGAGAGTTAGGATTAAAACAGTTGCTGAGGCGGAAGCCTTTCTTAAAAAACATTCCTCTATCCTGGGTGAAGTTTCGGGAGGGGCAGGGGGGACCACGGCCCCGCCCGCTGGGGGCCAGAAAGGAGCGCAGGAAGATGTAATTGCCAAGAGACTTAGATCTAAAAAATGAATTTGTTTGGTTTCTTTTTTTTTTACTAGCCCAATGTAACTTTTTATCTGGATGTTTGTACATGTCTGCCAGCATAGAATTTAGAATTTAGAATTTATGATGTATGCACTCACTTCCATCTTGTAGTATATTGAAAAATGTATTACCAATGTTTTATTAAGAGGCCCTGGAGGGGCCAACGATCCCGTCCTGAAAGTTCTCAAAATTTCTTTGTATTTTACCTTACCTATATCCCTTACCCTATCCTCTTGGAAAAATGTAAAAACCAATAAAACCTTTTTAATAAAAAAAAAAACTTTAAAAATATGTTCATCATAGATCTTTCTAAAAAGTTTGTACCAAAATTCTGTTTTTCACATGCAACTTTCCAAAATATAAACTCTTTTGAACACTAATTCCTCAAACTGGACTCTTATTGTAAACATTTCTGAATGAAAATGGATGGAGTTTAGCAAATTCCTTTCATTGCTGCTTCCCAATTCTACAGGTAAAGTCAATTTTGATGGATCATGCTAATTTGCTTGAATTGAAATCCATGCTGTGTTTCTTTTGTATCTGTAACTACTTTCGAGGAGGTTTCAAAGAAAAATAGTATTTTTGATAATAACACTAGTTCACATGCATAATGTTACTGTATTGTCACTGAAGTTGAAGAATTTTCATAACGTATTTGAAGAGATACAAATTCATACTTGGCAGTACTGAAGACCAATTCTTCAATAAGGTAATGTTAAATTACCTTTTTTTTTTAAAAAAATAAACCATGTTTAATCTATGCATTGCTCTCCCATACACGAACATAAAAACAACAACCAGAACAATAGACATTTTAGAAAAAATTATATCTCTTTTTCTACCTTGTAATGTTATAAGCAGGGGTCTGCAAAGTTGGCTCTTTTAAGACTGGTGACTTCAACTCCCAGAATTCTGGGAGTTGAAGTCCACCAGTCTTAAAAGAGCTGACTTTGCAGACCCCTTTTATAAGTAATCTTAATATATGTATGTTTAATCATTTATAGAATGGAACAGAACAAAATTTATTATAGTCAACAGCCAGTGCAAAATCACTTGTAATAATAGCAATAGCACTTAGACTTATATACCGCTTCCTAGTACATTTACAGCCCTCTCCAAGTGGTTTAAGTCAGCATATTACCCCCAACAATCTAGGTACTATTAGTTACAATAGTAACTAAATCTATGAAGTTGCTTTATATCCAGTCATACTATCATCTCATTTTACTCCATGTTTCTCTATGCTATACTGAATGGCAGCAAATGGCTGCCAGGAAAGCTCTTTTCTAGCTATGCTAAAAGTTACCATGGTTTGAAAGTAGAACACAACTCTATTTTTCCATTGAACCATGTCCTATAATTTCATCATAATATCAGCACATTACTCCCTCTAATTAGTGATCTTTTCTGTGATTATCTTTGCTCATGAAAACAAGCATTAAAATGGGATAGAGATTGGCACAGAATTCATAGCCTATAATATCAAGATGTATTTCTCTTACAATGTGGTGAAATAGAGTTCATAGTTTTCATCTGCTTCTTTTTATCACCACATCTTTTCAGTGACCTGAGTATGAATACACACACACACACACACACACACACACACACGTATTACACCAGCTGGAGATGAGGTGAAAAGGAAAGAAATAACTTATTAAAGCATAGTTTAATGCTTTTTACAATTCATCAGTTATTGTATTGGAAATTTAAACACTCCAGATAGTACCATGGATATATGGCACAGGAACAATTAAAAGACAATTGAATCCCACCGCAGCAACAGAAGGTTGCCCCTGCAGATATGTTGTGTTTCTTAATCTTGCTAGGTGATTTTGTTCAGTACCAGTAAAACTTTAAAAGCCAGTTGGTCTCCCATTTTTTGTTTCTGAATTCTCCAAAATTAATTTGGCAGATCTCAGCTACCACCAGATGATTCCTCATCTCTAAAGAAATACAGGTTCTCCTTAAGCATTTTCTACTTGACCTATTCCTTTCTCTGCTTATGAAAAACAAGGTCAGTGAGTTGGCACTGAGTGACAGTAGCACCATGGTAGCTGTTTTCCTTGAGCCCTTGGTGAAAATTTCTTTTCAAGAGAAATGATGAGACCCACCAAAACAGAATCTATAGAAGACAAATGGACGGTAACTCACAGAGTCAAGTATGATATATCTGAAGAGATTTCTCAGCTCAGAAATTGAATACAAATATATTTACCTTTGGAGAAGGTGACAGACACAATGCATATATTTGTTTTTCCTCTTTTGGGAAAGAGATAATTAGTCTAATCAGCATTTACTTCAGAAGGCACTTGCAGTAGGAGATTGTGAAAAGTTTTGTTTTATTCCCTGTCCTTTTTGAAGAGCTGCTTATGAGCAAATATCTAAAGAAGTTGTGTTTTCCTTTGAACAGTTCCCTGGGAATTTGATTCACTTTATACTGGCCTCGGAGAGTAACAAATTAGAGCTTGAAAGTAGACTTGCATTATATGCTAATTTTGTTTACATTTGGTGCAATGTTGATTTGCTCTGGTTCTTTGTAGCAATAAACTACAATTTTGCAATTCTTGCAGCTTATTATATAAAATAGAAAAAATAGTCTGGTTGCCTAATATGTAAGCTTACCGCTGTTACAGATTTTCTGTATCTTAAAGAGGCTTGAACATGAAGCGTGTACCCTTGTGAGTGTGACTTCCAAGTTAACATAGTAAAATGGATAATCTCTCCACAAATCCAGCAGTTTCAGCCAGCAAAACTATTTCAGATAATTAATTCCAAGTAGCAGTAGTTTTCAAAGGCAGTGGCAAAAATGATGAGCTTTGTTTGATAGCCACGTGAGTTAATTTAATTTATTCTATCAATGCAGTGTGTTAAGACAGCAGTTACTCTATTAGTCTGGCACTTTATCTCTTTATATGCTGCATATTCTGCATATTTTATAGTAGTCCATTTTTTATCATTGATGGAAATAAAGATATATGCTACTGCATGAAGATATTATATACATGAAGTATTTTATGTAATAATTTTAACAGATGCTTTTTGATAAGTGTGTACGTAAACAAGGCAACTGTGAGCTTTTTTTAAAGAAAAAATAATTCTTAAACTATTATGGACAACATTTTAATAGGTTTTGTCCATTACATCAGGCCCCCTATTTTGGCGAATGCGAGTAATAAAATTGTCAGATGCAAATTTCTAGAAATATTACTGCTATGTATCTTTTAACTCAGCTATTATTTATGTGATCCACCCACTGGCATAAGAATTGGCTGTGTACTATAACTAGATTATTATTTACATAGAATTCCTATTATTATTTCTCTTTTATATAATACCCTAAAGATAAATATCTGACTTTCCATTACAAGAAAATCATGTAAACCAGACACATGTCACATAGTTTCTATTGGTAGCCACATTAAAAAAAAAAAAAGAATACCGTGCAGAACAAAGAAGGGGCTGATTTTGGAACCTGAACAAAATCTAGATCTCTTTTTATTTAATTAATTAATTTGATTGCTTCCAATGAGTTGTTATTTTCTTATTCTCTAGTATTAAAAGCTTCAAATTAGTAGCCATGTTTGAAGGAGTTCTGGGATTTCAGTGGTTTTTATTGCTTTGGTTGTACATCCTCATTTTAGCCAAACTGTCAAATTTTAGCTAAATTTGACTATTAGTCTCATTGGCCAAATAACTTTGTTCATAGATTTGGAGGTTAAAGTATATCTAATCATCTGGTGAATGTTGCCATTAAGATTTCACTGGCATCAATCCCATCTAACACATTGGTTTCTGAAATATAATTATTTTAACATATTACAATAATCATACTAGAGCTCCTGAATAATCCTGCAATGTTATTAGGCATGGCTAAGAACTTCATACACATGGACCTGCTTTCTATCTCAAAAAAGGATACCCCTTTGGGGAGGCACTTTGTGAAATGTTGGTGTTGAGAGACATACATAATATTAAAACTTTTTTAATTCTATTAGAAATTAAGATTGCATTATATCTTTTATATCTGAAATGCAGAAATCATACTTTGAAACAAGGCAGCTAGGATATCTCAACTCTTTTTACTTACTGTGAAACATGCCACTTAAGTATTTAATTAGCTAATTATATTGCAATTACATGGGAATACCAGAATAAGTCATTGTCCTCATAAGACATTTATAGATAGAAAGCCATAGTATTGACAGAACCTGCTGAAACAGGCTGACTTCAGGCTGGCAAAGAAGTATGACAAAACTGTATTCTCTCCTTTTTATTATTCAATCTATATGCTGAATAGATATTAAGAGAAACTGGATTGGAAGAAGATAAGCACAGTTTTGAAACAGGAAGAAAAAAGCTCAATAAGCTATGCTATCGTAATGACACAACCCTAATAGTCAAAAAATGCAAAGGATCTGTAAGCCTTAATTAAAAAAGTCAAAAAGCTTAGTGAAAAAATAGGAATAAAATTAAATATAAAGAAGATCTAATGACAATAGGTATAACAGCCAGTTTTAAAATTGATAGTAAAAACCTCAAAGTGGTGGATAACCTCTGTCTTTTAGGATCAACCATTAACAGTAAAAGAATAAGCATTCAAGCAATTGATAGACCATAAAGGCTTTAACGGTAGAAGACACAATCAGATACCATGATGTTTCTATTCCTACAACACTCAGACTAGTCATGGTATTTCTTATGACACTCTATGGAATCAAAAGTTGGACTTTAAAGAAGCAGGATAGGATGTTTACAGATACTTTTGAAATTTGAAGTTGGAGAAGATTCATGAAAATACTATGGACAGCCAAAAAAAGAAGCCAGTAGGCCATTTAACAAATCAAACCAGAATTTTCACTCAAGACACAAATAACTAGACTCAAATTATCCCATTTTCACACTCTGTGCAAATACACAACACTCCCAGAAAAGTCTCTAGTGCTATGAAAGGTGGAAGAAAAGAAACAAGGATGACCAGTAACAAGATGGATGGACTCAAATACTGTAGCAATGAGGACTCCATTGGAAGACTTGAAAGAACAGAATAGGGATAGATTGTTGCAGAAAAACACATATCTTGTTGCTAGAAGCAGAAAACAATTTTATAGCCCTTAGTCAATCAATTCCAATGGACTTTAGTTATATTAATTCCACGAGATACATTTAAACAGTGACTGGAATTGGTGGAATAAGGTAATATTCCTAAAATTGAAAACATAGGTAATGCTGCTAAAAGCATGAAAATATAAAACATGGAAACTATTCAATAATTCTCAGATATTTTCAATTTTGTACATCTAAACTTTCATGAAGAAGACGATGATACTTTTATAATTGCTTAGAAACAAAATAATTTATAAAGTATTGGAGATTTTTAGCAAACAGCAAAGCATTTTAATAAATAGTTTGAAAATTGGTATACTATACTACAATTCATTTTCTTTTGATTTTGCTGTTGTTTTGGTTTCAAAGTCAACATCAATCTCAATATCGACAACATGAAGCTGTACGTTTCAAAATGTACTTAAAGACTAAAAAATCCTCTAAGAACTGCATTTTAATTACTTTTATTAAGCTAGCATATTATCATTTTTATTTTATCTCTATATCTGTACAGTTACTGTTGATTGCAAGTTTAATCCAGATTTAATCTTATTTATCCAATAGGCAGTCAAAGGCACCTTCTACTAAATACAATTGATCATTTCATCCTATATCATATCTGAAATATTTTAAATTACCATATTCAGGGCAACTATAGTTTTCTTCAAGCAAAAAGAATAATTTCTGTTGCTTTAATAAAAAAAGGTGGTGAATTCAGAGTTATAGATGCACTATACATTGTGAAAGAGATCTTTTGGAAATAAATAATATTTGAGCAGGAATAAAACTATGATCCTCAATATGAGAACCAAGGCATTACCAGCATGTTCTATTGCTTATGATACGATGGAACAATATACAATATCCAACTTCCTATATGAACAGTCATTTTGATGTGACTTTCTGAAACATGGCTAGTACAAGCTTTATGTCTCTTTTGTCTTAAAAGATGTCAGCATTTTTTTTCAGTAACACTGTTACAAACTAGAAATGGAGTGGGGGATATATTGGAGAATTTAGAAGTTATTGCCCAATCTGCCATACAGCCAATATATTTGATCTCTGTCTCTCTCCCCAGAATGAGCTTTGGTAAAGTGCAAATTTTCTCCAATTTACTTCATTAAAATTATTCAGCAGATGGTATTCTAATTTATTATTGGCTAGCTGTGCTGATTTTAAGCAGGTCACTAATATGAGTACTTGAGACTAACAATCTGAGCAGTGTCAATTAGTTGACATTAACTACATAAGGCTATGCAATAATTTTCTTCTGCCAAGCTCACTTGATAGATGTGTATATTTAAGTCCTTGGTTAAAATATGCCTATTCTTGGCATGGGGCCTTGACAAATGGTCTTGCAGTAGGAAAACACAGGAGTAATGAATCTAGGAGAGGCTTAAGCATGCTCTCAATATTACTCAAGTGAGTAATTCATCTGTATTCAGTGAGGTTGCTCTTAGAGATTTCACTGAGTTATGGATGCTGTAGATACAGAAGGCCTTTTGAGGAATTTGAAGTACCTTCTACACATGAGGAAAGACATAGTAGATTATGTTGTGCACATCAAAGACAAATATTTGATTTGATTGTTCCATTGTTCCCTCCCATCCTCCTTCATACATACATACCTAACAATTGCCAGTTAATTAAGATTTTCTAACTGATTTAGAACTCAAGTTTTCCAGGATTCCAAATCACAAAGAACATGCAGGAAAGTCACCAGGTATGTATGACTACCTACACACATACAGGATGGAGTAGCATTTTTTAATTTACCCTTTCTCTCTTTCCTCCTGAAAATACAGGTAGTTGAAGTAGATGACTGACCCCACCGCCCCACAAAAAGCTACTTATGACTTGATTTCAAAGTTTTGAAAGCCGTATCACATAGGGTCATATGATCATATTTTGGGTGCTTGGCAACTGGTTCATATTTATGGCATTTTACAATCACATGGTCACAATTTTGACTTTTTACCAGCTTCCAGTCTTTACTTCTGGTTTCTGGGGAGGAAAAAAAAACTCATTGACTGAAAGTGGTTCACTTAACAACTGTGCTGTTCTTTTAATAGTTACAGCAAACAAGCATTTAAAGTCAGGTCTGGTCATGCAATAATTTGGTAATAACCATGATGAGTCATGATAACAATTCTGAGTTTAATTATGGGCATAAGTCGAGATATGACTATAGCACTAGTAAAATTATATAAAGATTCAATTTTTAATGTACTAGTTTTGTCCAACACATAGCTCTTTGAAATCACGAAGCACAGTACATAAAATATACAGACTGTTTTGATCATAAAATTATAGAATATATGTGATTAAAAAGATTTTTTTTATTTATTTATTCAATTTATACCCCGCCCTTCTCCAAACGGACCCAGGGCGGGGCACAGGAAAATTAAAATACATACAAAACATCACATAAAATTTAAAAAACTAATTCAATAGAACCTGTGCTAAAACCAGATTAAAATCCCCAAATTTAAAAACTATCTAAAAGTCAGTATAGGGGGCTACGCTTTATAGGTCCTTTAGTCCAACCAATTGCTCAGTATAAAAATCCATAAAACATCTCCAACAGTTGATTAGCCATCTGCAGCACCATCCTAAAGAAGCCCTCCCTGGACCCGGCTGTGCTGGCCAACTACCGTCCTGTAACCAACCTTCGCTTTCTTGCAAAGGTTGTCGAGAGTGTGGTGGTGTGGCAGCTCCCTCAGCACCTGGAGGAAACTGTCTATCTGGACTCGCACCAGTATGGCTTCCGGCCTGGGCACAGCACAGAGCCGGCATTGATCGCGTTGTTGGATGATCTCTGGAGGGCTCGGGATAGGGGTTGTTCCTATATCCTGGTCCTGTTAGACCTCTCAGCAGCTTTCGATACCATTGACCATGGTATCTTGTTGCACCGGCTTGAGGGGGTGGGGGTGGGGGGCACCGTTCTACCGTGGTTCTTTTCCTACCTCTCTGACCGGTCACAATTTGTGTTGGGAGGAGGGCAGAGGTCGACGTCGAGGTGCCTCTCATGTGGGGTACCACAGGGGTCGGTCCTCTCACTTCTCCTGTTTAACATCTACATGAAGCCGCTTGGCGAGATCATCTGTAGTTTCGGGGTAGAGTTCCACCAGTACGCTGATGATACTCAGCTGTATATCTCTACCCCGGACCACCCCAATGATGCTGTTGAAGTGATGTCCCAGTGTCTGGAGGCCGTTCAAGTCTGGATGGGGAGAAACAGGCTCCGACTCAACCCATCCAAGACCAAGTGGCTGTGGCTTCCGGCTTCATGATATAGCCAGTTGGTACCATCTCTGGCTATTGGGGGCGAATCATTGGCCCCTGCAGAGAGGGCTCGCAACTTGGGTGTCTTCCTGGATTCTCGGCTGTCTCTAGAAGACCACATGATGGCCGTGGCCAGGGGGGCTTTTTATCAGGTCCGCCTGATACGCCAGTTGCGTACATTTCTGGATCGTGATGCTTTATGCACGGTCACTCAAGCCCTTGTCATCTCCCGCCTGGACTATTGTAATGCTCTCTACATGGGGCTTCCCTTGAGGTGCACCCGGAGGCTCCAGCTAGTTCAGAATGCAGCTGCGCGGGGGATTCTGGGAGCATCTAGATGCTCCCACGTGACACCTCTCCTATGCGAGCTGCACTGGCTGCCTATGGCTTTCTGGGTGCGCTTCAAGATATTAGTAACCACCTTTAAAGCGCTCCATGGCAAGGGACCTGGCTACCTGCAAGACCACCTCCTGCTACCAAATACCTCCCACTGTCCAGTTTGCTCCCACAGAGAGGGCCTCCTCACGGTGCTGTCAGCCAGGCAATGTCAGCTGGCGACCCCCAGGGGGAGAGCCTTATCTGTGGCAGCACCCACCCTCTGGAATGACCTACCCCCTGACCTACGGACAATCACAGACCTGCGCCTTTTCCATCGGGCTTTGAAGACCCATTTATTCCGAGCAGCGGCCTGGCATAGTTTCTAAACTGGCATATTTTTAAATGCTTTAGTTTTATATGGTTTTAGTAGGGATTTTAATAGGTTTTAGACAGGCTATCCATTATTTAATGTATCTTTAATAGGTTTTTAATTGCTTTCTATGTTTTGTATTCGTGATTTTACTGCTGCCTGTACACTGCCCTGAGTCCCAGAAGGGAGAAGGGCAGTATAGAAATTTAAATATTAAATTAAATTAAATCAGTTGATGGGAACCCAACAATGGAAAGTCTTTTCCTTTATTAATAGGCTTTACCATCAGGACCCTTAACCTAATTTTCAGTTTAAACCTTCTTTCGCTTCACTTTATTATCCTGCCTTTGTTTCAATACAGAGCAAGTTCTCCTTGTTTGTGACAATATTTTAGATATTTGGAGATTGCTATTGAAATTCTTTCCAGATTTTCATAAACTATATATGTCCAGTTTCTTTAACTGCTTTTCCTTATCATCAGCTTTTCTCTAAATTTACTGTAACTCCTTTTAAACTGCTATTCTCAGAATTGGACAATCTTATCAGTACATAGAAGAATGGAACAATTACCTCCCATGAGCAAAACAAAATACTTCTAATACATTGGAGCACTGAATTTAGCAAATATAGCACACTACATATTCATGTTTAGCAAATGATCCACTAGTATACCTAGAACTTTTTCACATACATAGCTATTAAACCATGCCCTCCAAAGCTTGGATTTATGCATTTGATTTTACTTATCCAGAAGGTTAGGTTTTCCACATTCAAGCACTATAGAGATCATTTTAGTTTCTCTCTCTGAGGAATTAGCCCAGAGATTTGAAAATGAAGCACACTAAAACAAATGTGTGTGTTTCCCCTACCCACCCCATCAATAAAATTAACAATTTAATTGGGGACTGGGATTGGTAAGAAATAACTGTACTTAATTAAATAACTGTTTCTTAATTAAATTTCAACCTATAGCTCAAACAGATCAACAATAGAAACTTACAACTTTATAAAATGAACCTCAGTATTGGAAATGATAACAAGCAATAAAATGTAAAACTGTATTTCTAGTGGGAAATACAAGTTTGATTACTTTTGTATAATTTCTTAAAACTAAAGCTTATTCCAGCAGTGAGCAGTGCTGTCTCCATCGAGGTATTTTACTTTACCAATGGAGGCCCTATTTTACACATCTACTTCTTCCTGAATAATGATGATGATGATAGTGGGAAAGAAGAGATTACCCACTGTAGTTTACTCCAGGTTTCAGTCCTTTGATCTTTTATTTCCTTTTTATTATTTACAAAAGGGCATGGAAAGAACTGATTGGTCAGTTCAGGGTATGATATCAGTTTGCTGATTATACTAATTTGCATATTACTACCCTAGTGAAATTATCTGGTGTCTAGAGGCTATTAAGGTCTGGACAGGATGAAATAGGTGAAGCTCAACCTAAGCAAGAAGGAGCAATGTCATCGAAGTTCTTTATCAGTTTTGGGATTATCTCTTGGGAGATGTTGCAATTATTCTGAGGGAACAGATGGTCTGGACAGGGAGCTATTGCTGGATTAGTGGGTGGAGTCCATGGACAGAACGGCCTCTCCTGAGTTCTAGATGATGTGCCAGTTGTAGTCATACTTGAATGAGAGGGCCTTACAATGGTGACTATGCCCTTGTGATTTTCCAGGATGTGCTTAAACCAGAAACAATTTTTTTTTAAATTCAGTTGCCATAATTATTTTTAGCAACATTTATAGAGATGGATGAGCAAAAGAACTATTTTCAATTTAGAACAAATATATTCTGGAAATATTAGGACAGAGACCTTCTTATGATGAATTCTTAAGGAGACAGCTCTATTCATTGCTAATGGAGAAATGGTATATGGCAGTTAATGTAATTGTTTCTTGACTCTCTATCAATCTGGAAACCCACCAACTTATTGCATTTCTCAGGATATTGCAACATGTTGTAATGGGTCAGCCTTTAAAGCTAGATGGAAACTACCCCTAATCTGGAATACAATGAGACCTTTTATAGCTGGAATGAACACATTGTACAAGAGTTCCATTTCCATTTGGTTTCTGGATCCAAACTAAGCCCTGTTATAAATCTTTTTATGACTTGGCATCCGTGAATTTGACAGGCTATTCCAAGCTAGATTTGACTAATCCATTTCAACTCAAAAAACCTAATAGTGCGCACACACTTTCGCAAAGTGAACTCAGCATGTTTCTCGGTAGGACCTCTATGTTGTGTTATAGTTTCTCCCAGGAAATCAACCTAAATCTTTTATTGGTGGCTTTTAAAATAAAGAATAAGCTGTTTAGAGCAACCTATTAAGGATGAGTTGGTGCCACCTGTTCTTATTGTCAGAATGTGGCAACTTAACACAGCCAGCTTGCTGTGGGGACAACTCAAATGGCTCAGAGCTTGACTTGGGGTAGTGATGGCAATGGGATGGTGTGAAAATGGGAAGTTCCCAGCATCCACTGCCCCCTCACTGACTGCCCTGTCCACTCTCACTGCCCCTGAATGGCCCAAATACAACAGCTTCTGCCAAACAATCCAAATGCTGTATAGCTCAGAGCTCAGTTCAGTGGTAGTGGCAGGGTGTGTGAAGGTTTTTAATCTAGTCAGCCACTTGTCTGAAATGGTATAGGGTCTCCTGCTTGAACAGGGACTTTTACTAGAAGACCTCCAAGATCCCTTCCAATTGAATTGAGTTGGTAGAGGTAATTTGGCAATTGTAAATTGGCCATGCTGAGCTGGCCACATCAAGTTGTCATAGAGCATCCTATTGTGGTTGTGTTTCACTATTGTATCATTGTTATTTATGCCATAGATGTTTTATATATTGTATTATGTTAATATTATTACCGCTAAGACATTTGTAATTGCAGAGCATCATATACAAGCAATCAGTCAACCTCTAAGCCTTTCCTCTTGGGCTGTCTTGAACTTCATCATTATATGCTTGCTTTCCCCTAGACTGCCTGGCATTCAGACATCTACCTGGTATAGACTCCCAGTCAAGAAAGGTATATTGTAGAATGTAAATTCTACATTACAGTTCCATTATGCTCAACAAGTTCTTTCACAGTAATTGTGAGTGCTGTGAAATCCTATATTATACGTGCTTGTTTTTAAAGCCAAGAACTTCATTGCGACATCTACTTAATGTTGCAAAATGTGAATAATACAGTTATTGGCATAATAGTCACCACCACTTAAGCTGAAGAAAAATGAAAAGCTAGTAGCCTCATAAATCTTTCACCTGCTGCATAATAAACAAATATATTGCTTTTATCACGCACTAGTGTTACATTTTCTTTAAATAAGGAAACATATTTCTATGATCAACTTGTAAGAAAGATACATTTCATCAAGAGCTGACAACCATAACTTTATTAATAATCCTTATGGTTATTTATTAGAAGATTAGCATCACAAGATGTAAGGTTATTTCTTTAAAATTTGTCTTAGAAGCGGATATAAAAATATTACTTGCTTATATTTTTGCAGCAAAATGCTGGGCTCCCTAATACTGTATTTAATGAGAGTTCTGAACATTCACAATTCTATAGTTTGATTATAAGCTGCATTAAATTCAGTGGAATTGGTCTCTGAATAATTTGTATTTTAGAAGCCTGCTTTTTAAATATGAGATTTGAGTAACAACTAAAAGATGTTTCAGCTAAGGGGGCTTAGAGAAGAGGGATGGTGTTTCTATTTCAATAAAGAACTCTGTATTTTCTGCAAGTAGAAAAAGTTCTTCCTGGAAGTCCTTAGCACCACCTCTAACCCTCAAAAAATACTTGGGTGTAGAACTACCTCTCGGTATTCCTCAAGTAGAATGCACCCAAAAAGTCATAGATAGAACCAACAAACCAAAGACATTTTATTTGCTAACAACAAGAAGACATTTCATTTATATGCCTGTCTGATAGGCCATTACATCTTATTCTACACTGGGAAGATACAGATTAGTTTAGGAAATGATATATAACTTTACATTACAATAACTTGCTGTTATTTCTTAAAATCTGCCACAGAGGACATATTCTAGAGCTGCGTGAGGCCAGCCCTAGTCAGATGCATTGATGGATCTGGATTTCAAAGCCCCTTATTCTCTCAACATACAAACCTTTAAAAAGGAAAAGAGAAAAGAAAGGAAAAAATGCCTATCATCCATTTCTTATTCTGGTTGCATGATATATTTGTCTAGATAATCACTAATTATATAATTGCATTGATTGCAAATTTAAAATAGAAAGAATAATGCACTAAGTATTACCAAACACCTACCTTTTTTCTATTATGTTTGTCTATATAAAATCAACCCTATAGAAGAAAGCAGGGCTGTTATACAAAAGGTTAGGTAATTCAGCTTGCAGGTGAAGCCCTCCTCTATTGAGTGAGGACTTTCAAGTTTGGGGATTGATTACTTTTAGGCTCTTTCCAAAGGATCAGCCCTCTCCATTTAATATTAATGCTGTGATTGGCTATTTCTCCAGGCTGTTTCTGGAAGTTATATTACATCCAGTAATCTGGTACTTCTCTGATTCCTCTGGAAGGTTTACTGCTTTCCAGAGCCATCTAAAAGTCTATTCTTTGCCAGTCTCTGTCTCTCTAATTATATTGATTAGAATGCTCCTAGAATAACCTAAACACCATGCTCATTACTAATAATTTTAGGTGTTGAAGTACATAGCTATGAAGGGCTACCAAATCAGGAAATAATTTGCTATCTTATGCTTCTTCACAGGACATGTGAAGACCAGCTTCAGGATTTTTCAGTCACCTTTTAAGCCATTCAGAACACATCCACACATTCACCATGAAGCCACCTTCAAAAATATAATATAAAATATAGTAAAAATTCACATTTGTCAGCAAAATGAATATACTGAGGTTATTGTATGCATAAAGATGAAATGCTACAGAAACACCAACAATGGTGGAATGGATTTTGAAGATGGTTGAATTTATACAATTGCTAAAGTGATTTGGTTGATTAAGGAGGAAACTGCAATTACTTTTTTTTTTAAAGAGACGAAACACTATATAGAGATTTTGCTGAAAATGGACAAAAATGAATTAAGGATTTGTTGATTTAAAAAGATTCTTTATGGGAAGAAGGGGACTATGATATGTGATAGGGTAGAGTGAAGATGGTAAATGGCTATGTTGGTAACTGCTGAAAAGAATATAGTTAATGTATTAGACCAGTTCCCACAAGTTATTGTATCATGTAACCAGAACTTATGCAATCATTATTACCTTATATCAGGGATGTCAAACTCAAGGCTCCTGGGCAAGATCCCACCCAAAGGGGCATCCTGGTCTACCTAATGCAAAGAGGAAAGATCAGGCCAGCATAGCTTCAGCCCGCTCTACTGAATGCAAAGAGGAAACATGCTAGCAGTTTTGGGAGTGGTGTCAAGCTGGCCATGCCCACCCAGTCAGCCACGCCTGCCCAGTCGACCATGCCCCAGTCAACCACACCCTACCAGTTGGCCATGCGCACCTAGGCCCTAAGGTCAACCACAGCCCTGATGTGGCCCTAAATGAAATTGAGTTTGACACCACTACCTTATACAAATATCTTTACCGTTTTTAAGTAAATTGTCTTAATATTATCATTAATGATTACATAGTTTTTAAAAAATGAAGATCTTATTATAATTTTTACTGTATGGCTACCAGAATTAGATTCCAAATTATAGATAACTGAGAATTCTTGTCCACAATTTTATAGCTTTACTATAACATTTATTTTGTTTTTTATTAATTTAAGTTGCTGCAGAGAGAAAGACTTCTAGAGAAATATATTTGCCTCTAGCCAATTTTTATAATGCAGGACTCATTAAATGCTTGTCACTTTCTTTCTTCTTTTTTAAAATAATGCTTTTAAAGGGAATAGACTAATTTCATTTTCTTTAAAAAATCACAAAACAACTATCAGACAAGGCAATACTTTTTCAACAATATACCAATTATTCTCAAAGTACTTTCACTCCATTGAGAAGAACTGAGAAAATTTACCAAAAATTGACTTTTTCAACAAGTTTTAATAAATAGATGTTTCAGTTCAGTTCAGCTGCAAAGTAAATGACATATTAAATAGTGTTATTTGGAAGTTAAGCAAAATTAAACCAACAATTGGAATTGTCTGTCTTTCCATCCATCCATCCATTCATCCATCCATCTAATTTATTGATTGGTATGCTTGATTTTTTACACATTATAATTCAAGTGAGAAATTTTACCTATATATAACAATATGATATAACACTGAGATCCTATTGGGAATAGACAGAATCAGTATTGTTGCTTTAAAAATATTATTTATCTCCTTTTAAGCTTGTGTTGTAGGACAGGAAATTTGTTAGACCCTGTAGTTAGGGCAGTCAACATGATATTCAAACCCCTGTCCTAGAATCTCTTTTCATTCTGGACTTACATTAAAAATTATTAAGGGGGGAAATGCCAAGGCAAACTCTTACCCCCTTTGGGTTTACTTCATAATTTAAGCATTCATCTGAATTTTTCTGTTTTATCCTGTTGTAAATTTCCCTAGTGATTTTGAAATATGTAGGGCAATATCCATGAGCTGTATTTTAACACCAAGCAATTACAGGCAAAGGAATGGTCAAGTGCTAGAGAGGCACTGGGAAGAAAAGTAAATCTTAAAGTAGGAAAAAGTTTCTATCTTCCTATGATGGGATAAAATGCAACAAAAAAGAAGGGAAAATGGCATTCTAGCATCTACGTCGTTTGCTAACTTTGAGTAAGTAATTAATAGAAATGCAGCACTAACGGAATTTATTCATTGATGAAGGAAGTGTTCGTGTAACATCCCCAAATATAGTTACAAACAGTCTGCAAAGAAATTCACAAATATATGCACTATGCCTGACTATAGCTGTCAGAGCTTCAGTCTGAGCACAACGATAAATCTCTCTTTAGGAAGACAAATATGCACTTATGAGCTTACCAGCAAAAGAGTCAGGGACGAATCTCAGATAAGTTGCTTTTATTGTAGATGCAAAAGAAGTTCTTGTAATGATAAATATCAGCTCCTTGCAGAACCGAGAAATCTAACCATATTTATGTGTCAGTTCCAGCATTTCAACCCAGTATCTCTCTTCTTCCACCTCTACAAAAATATTCCTAACCCATTTTTTCAATCATGGGTATTGAGGGGACTTGCATGATATTTGGATAACAGTGCTATTGCAGTTCTTATTTTTAGATTTGCCAGCTTCATCCTTAGCAAGAATCATTTCCTCTTGTTCTTCTACACCAGGGGTTCCCAAACTTGGCAACTTTAAGACTTGTGGACTTCCACTCCCAGAATTCTCCAGCCAGCTCTGCTGGCTGGAGAATTCTGGGAGTGGAAGTCCACAAGTCTTAAAGTTGCCAAGTTTGGGAACCCCTGTTCTACACCATTGTTGCTGGTGAATTCTATGAGTTAAAGCTCACACATCTTAAAGCTGTTGATGTTGCAAAACACTATGTCAG